>JARFIW010000624.1:7615000-8815000 GCA_036346225.1 Platerodrilus igneus | reverse complement strand
GATAAAGTTTTAATAATATATTTAGAACTTTATTTTCAATTTCCTTAACTTTTGAATTTTAATAAGATAAAAAGCCCTAATTAGTGTCAGATTTGTTACTTTGTAAAGCGTAAGTAAATAGTACAAAATAATAATCGGATGGAACAGTAAATGACATGACATGAAACCGTACACTTTAAAACATCCTAAAACCTTACAGTAACTGGCAGGAACCTCGTAAGAATGTGTGTAAAGCGTGTAGTGCAGACAAGCATATCCTAAGGGCGGCAAATGCATCTTGACCACGGTACATGTTTACACTTTCCTAATTTAATTTAACACAAAAGATTAATATATTTAACGAACACTGTAATAACTTATTTCATATCCACGACTGATCTATAATATGTTTGTTATAAATGTGTCTACTCACTAACAAGAATAACAATTATTCAATAGTGTACAATTATTTCGTTATTTACTGATGTACAAAAATCAAGGCTTGCAATACAATTTGATACGTAAAAGAAAAATATTACCGGGTATGAAAGTCACGATCAGAGCGCTTGCACTTGTTACGTTCCAATTTTGCTTTAAAATTTCCTTGGTTAACTCAAATCCCTTTTGCTTTTAAAACGAAAATTTATTCGATAAATTAAATAGTCTATGTCATATTTTAGGTAGCCGGTAATTTGTTATATCCTTCAAAATAATTAATAATAAATAAGTTTTCTACAAATTTTCATTTTAAACTTATTTATTTCGAAACGACAAGTTTATGCTGCAATTAAACAGTTCATATCCTGTTTAGGAACCCGTTATCTTGGTATACATTACGACCGCGTATAATGGTATTCTCTATTGTTCCAACGTAAGGCTTTTTTGAAATAAGGTCGCGCACTATCCGATAAAATCCGGATTTTCCAGTTTCAATTGCGCTTCGACAAGCGAAGATTTGCAGTTCGAATTTGTGTTATTTAAACCATTGTTGAATTTAATTCTACAGCTTGTATGTCCAAATATTTTCTACATTATTGGTCACCGTTTGTTTTTTCTGTTCGACAACTAGGAGGTGTCTTGCGTGTATTGCTTTTTTAACTGGAGGTCAAATGGGTTCTTTCTTTTTGTAAACCAACTGCTTTTGTCTATAGACCAACTGCTGTTGTCCGTAGACCGCTGCTGCAGTTATGGTGGCAAAGTAAATAGATCCTAACGACCATGGCTTTGCTGTACTGACTCACCCCCGAAGGATTACAAGCTAAGTATCCGGACACCTACAGGTATGCAACTCGTTTTCTTTTGTGTGTGTCAATGACATATTCCGTATCAACGTTAGGTGTAGAAATGTGACATTACATAAGTACTGTTCGTAGCTGCTAATCAATATTATCGCTCTACAGGTGTGAGGTACCTTTGTTCAAAATGTTGGACAGACATACGTTTACTCTTTTATACTGATTGGTTTATTTTACAAACGGTATCATATACGATTTAAAAGATGTCTGAGAAAAGCTCCCACGCGTTAATTCTTTCCTACTAATTAGTTATTTTACAAAAAGTATTAGGTGAAATATTTAAAACGCTTGGCAAAAGCTCTCACAGGTTTATTTACGACTGATTAATTTTATTTTGTGTGAAATACGAAATGCGCACTTCTTATTTAAATTCCTAAATTGTTCCTACAATATAATTGTTTGCTGTGAATTAATAACACTTAATTTATTTTTTTTGCTTGTTTGTACAGAATCATTTATTAATAGATAATCGTGGGCGATGTGTTTTTTTGTTTCTTTTTGGTATGTTGGCGAAACCCCCCCACCCCACTCTCCGCGTTTGATAGTTAGCCTATTATTTACTTTTCTTTTAGCTACGTCTAAGTACGTAGGTACGTTCTGACGCCATGGCGTGAGACTGCGAGTTTGGTTTAGTGAATATTTTTTGCTCCGATTTTGTCTTGGGTAATGTTTGCTAAGATTTTGGTTTTCGTAATTTGGGGTCCGATTTTGTTTTGAGTAACTTTGGTTCCGATTTGGTTTCGCTTAATTTCTGACCCAATTATTGTGTGCTGATACTGCCTAATTTCTTACATTACCCGCATTTCTCGTCCTGATGTTACTTGTTTTTCTTCTTAAATTTTAGTTTTGTTTTCTTTCCTAATCGCTCAATATTATCGGTTGGTTAATTTCAGATTATTGGACTTGTGTTTTGCCAAGAATCCTAGTCCATTGAAAACGCTGGCGCAAAAATTTTTTTCTTCCTTTCCTCGTTACATTTTGTTCTCCCCGTCAAGTCTAGAGTTGGTTTGCTTCTACGATTTTTCTTTTATTCTACAGCCCTATTCTAATTTCTATTTTGTTATTTCGCTCCTAGTTCCCGAAGTTTATCTGTCGGATATGTTTTAGATAGTCCTGTATTCGTAATAACTTTTCTTTTGGTTTCTATCGAGCTACGGTTAACCTTTATTTAGTTACTTTCTACCAAATTCTTTCTTATTCGTATTCAAAATGACTTCTTTTTTAACTTCCCATTAAAGGCTCCCAGTGTGGGAGTTGAATTTGAAATTTTCTGGTAACCCAAACACTCTTACTGTACATGATTTTTTGGAACGAGTCGAAAAACTCCGACGAGCACACCATGTGTCAGAATTGCAGTTATTTGAGTCTGCAGTAGATTTGATCGAGGCTAAAGCATTACTTGGTACTGTGGTTATCGGCATAGGTTTTCTGTCTGGAAGTCGTTGTCTAATTTACTGATTCATCATTTTAAACCACCAGATTTTGCGTATAAGTTTGCTACCACTGAGGAAAGTACTTTATGATTTACATGACCGATTTGTTAAGATTTCTCCTACGCCTACGGGTAGATCCGATACTTCTTTCGTACGTTCTACTGTTCTTCTTCTTAGTCCTACTTCTACTCGTCAGGTCTTATTTTTCAATTGCGACAAACCTGGTCATGTATCGACACGTTGTACTCGTCCTCAAGTACTCCATTGCTATGGTTGCGGATATAAGGAAGTTTTTCGCTGTAACTGTCCAGACTCTGGTCCTACTACTAATAGGTCTTCAAATAATCCTTAAAATTCTGCCCTCACTTCTAGATGCCTAATTTCTTCTGATTCTTACTCTACGTTTTATTCTGTACCTCATCCAAGTCATCCTGCTACTACTTTCAATACGTACTCTTCTTTAGCAAATACAGCTTCTAACAAAATTTCTTTCGTTTCTAGTTCTACATTCTGTTCTACACCTCCTTCTGCTCACTTTACTTATTCCCTTCCACCCCAAACTGTGCCTACACCACCATTGCAACCCATGCGTCAAATTAGTGACTTGCAGCTAGCTTCTCAAGAGTTTGTTTCCGCTCTCTTAAATGATTTTACCCAAGAAATTCCTGCCGCATCTACAAGCACAAATGTCGCTGAAGTAACGATAACTTCTAATTCAATCTGCGAAGGTCTTGTTAAAGTCCATGAACCGGTATCTTTAATGCTTCTTGCCGTTTTTCTCAAAATTGTACCTGTTCCTGCTTTCTTAAATGCTTCTACTCAAGAAATTTCTGTTGTGCCGGCAATCACAGCCGTAGCTGAAGCGAAGATAATTTCTAATACGGATAGAGAAGGTCCTGTTGAAGTTAGTAAACCAGTAGCTGTGATGCCTGTTGATGTTGTCGTCAAAGTTTTACCTGATCCTGTTTCGTTACCTACTCTTACTCATTTTTCTCATGCTGACAAAATGCTACTTGCTTCTGTTCTTTTAGCTAAGGTTGGTGACATCCTAGCTGATGTCTCGCTATTTAATGTTGACGAATATCAACCTGATTCTGCTTCCTTATCTATAGTGGATAAAGTTGTTCCTGATGCCTTTTGTTCTTGTAACGTTGATGAACTTCTACCTGATTCTGTTTCTTTAAGTAATAGGGTTGAAGTGTTATCGGATTCTGCTTATTTTCCTAGAGCTGATACTCCTACAGCCAATGCTGTTTTTTTTCCTAACTGTGATACTTCTAGTCTTTCCTCTAACGTCGATGAAATTTTATCTGCTTCTGTTCCTTTCTCTAACGTAACTGAGGTGTGCTCCGCTTGTGTTTCTTTTCGTGAGGTTGATTCTCGTATAGCTCATACTTTTTCCTTTTCTACCGTTGACTTCCTTACCACCAATCCTAAAAACAAATAACCTTCTTTCATAGCGTGTTCTGAGTTCCATAAATTACGACAACCACTACTATTTTTACTTCAGCCACTACTTTCTCAGTCTCGTGCTACAACTTCTACACCCCTGCTATTCCTATTTCGAAAAATTGCCCACAAGAGGCAGACATTATTCTATACTCCTTTCAAACCTGAGGGCATATGTCTGCGAAACCCTAATGTCCTTGATCTTGTTTCGTTTTCCTTCTGACGGCGTAAACGTCTAAAGCTCAATATATAGTTTTCGTGCCCGTTTCTTATGCCGACTTTGCTCTCCTTAAGACTTGATTTCTGGACGTTAAGATGTCTTTATTTACTTCCCTGTTTTTCTGGGTTTTCTTACGTTTTCTTGCTTTTTCTTTACCTGTGTGGGTCCGGGAATAGAATAGCCCCACGGTACGAAAGCCTGTCGTAAGAGGCGACTACAGCGGTCCAACACACACACACACACACACAACACACACACACACACACACACACATACACACACACTTTATATACGTCCAACCCATACTCACAAACTTCATACACACACATACACCCACACGCTTTATAAACAAACAATTCTACTTGGTTCTCCTTTCTTTCGTTTTCTCCTTGTACTCCTTGTACCCGTGTGGGTCCGGTATAGAATAGCCCTATGGTACGGCCTGCTTGTAGTAAGAGGCGACTACAGCGGTCCAACTCATACACACACGCACACCCATACACCCCCATACACACACACGCACGCACACGCACACACCTACTCATACATAACTACACTGGAATTCTGTTTTATTTTCTTTAGTACGATTCATAGTTTTTTTTTGGGTTTTGTACTTGTTGTTGGTGTTATCCTATTTGGTTTTTTCTTTTTCTCGTTCCTTTCGTTCCACTTTTTTTCTTATCCTGTTGCTGCTCTTCTTTGCTGTCGGTCCCTATACTGATTGTGTTTCGTCTATCCCCTCCTGTGGTAGGTGCTTTCTAGTCCGTTTTTCTTTCTTCGGAAGCCACGACTTAGTCGACTTTAGGACTAGTTAGCATTTCTTTTCTTTAGTTTTCGGTTACGATTTTTGGTTACTACAGTTTGTAGTACACCATTTCCTTTTACCAGCGTTCCTCCTCTCTTCCTCTCGTTCTCTCTTGTTGTGCTCCTTTATTGCGTATTACCCGTCTTTACTTTCTTCCTTCCTTTTTCCTCTCTACTATTATTGGTTATTCAAGCCGGACGAGAGTCCTCTTTTTTATTTTAAGGTGTTTCTTTTTTTTCTTTTTCTGTTTTCTTTTTGTTTGGTTTTCGTAACGAATTTTTTTTTAGTTTTTAAGCGATTTTTTGTCTGTTTTTGGTCGGGGTTTTTCTCTGGTTTTTTTTGTCCTGCCCACTCCTATTACTTTTGTTTTCCTATTCCGATCTGTTAATTTTGCTGGGGGGAGGCGGATTTGTTACGTTCCAATGTTGCTTTAAAATTTCCCTGGTTAACTCAAATCCCTTTTGCTTTTAAAACGAAAATTTTTCGATAAATTATATAGTCTATTCCTTGTTTTAGGTAGCCGGTAATCGGTTTAATCCTTCAACATAATTAATAATAAATACGCTTTCAACAAATTTTCATTTTATACTTATTCATTTCGAAACGACAAGTTTATGCCACAATTAAATAGTTTATACCCTGTTTAGGTACCCGTTATCTTGATATACATTACGACCGCGTATAATGATTTTCTCTATTGTTCCAATGTAAAGCGTTGTTGAAATAAAGTCGCGCACTATCCGATAACACCCGGGTTTTCCAGTTTCAATCGCGCTTCCACAAGCGGGAGTTTGTAGTTCAAATTCGTGTTATTTGAACCATTGTTGAATTTGATTTTACAGCTTGTACGTCGAAATATTTTCTACATTATTCGTCACCGTATTTCAATAGCAATGCATGTTTGTTTCTTTTCTGTTCGACAACTAGAAGACGTCTTGCGTGTATTACTTTTTTAGCTGGAGGCCAAATGGGTTCTTTCTTTCTCTAGAAAAATTGCAAATTTGAATTTATCACCTGGAAATTCCAAAAAACTTAATTTGCGTATGAATCGTTTATACAACAGAGAAATAAGAAAAAAAAACAAGTCTTTAGTTAAACTTATTTTGTAGTCGCCGATAAAGTGCCGTATTCTGATCGCATGTAATGGCTATTATTCACTCACTTTATTTACGACACTCGCCCGCAGCTCTTGTAAACTTAAACCTCGTGAATAATAGTCATCGTTGTAATCTCGTTGAAAAATATACTAAACATTAAATGTATATGCATTCAAAGGATATTATATTAATTTAAAATTTTAAGACAATTTTAATTCTTTATCATTCGAAGCAAAAAAGTTGCATAATTTGCGTCTTATTTCATTGGTGTGCAATGTGTCGGTGTCTTTTTTCTGTTAACTTTATGTTGATTTCCCTTTGTTATGGTATTCCGGGCGGACAAAGAAGAAAGAAAGGAGAAGAAATTATGACGTTAAGGTTTACTGATGATATTATCATTTTACAATAGTCAGCAAGGAATGTGCAAGATTTGATAAATGACATGGAATCTATTTTGAAAAATGATTATACGATAAAAATTAATAAAAGTGTAAAATCAGATAAAGTAGTCAACATCAGATTAGAAAGTAATATATTACAAGAAGTAGTAGAAATCTGTTACTCGGGTAGTCAGATAACCAGGGATGGTAGATCAAAGAGAACTTAAAGTGTAGACTGACACAAGTAAGGAAAGCAGTTCTAAAAAAGAGAAAATTGTTGACATCAAAAATAGATTTAATAAAGGGAAACGAAGGGTGATTTTCTAGAATTGATTGAATCCAACAGGAGGTTAGGACAGCGGATAAAACAATAAGGCGTTGTTCAGTGAGAACTTCAGGAGCATCAGAAGGTGGAATATGTGGACTATAATTATCGAAGGACTGGAACAAGATTGGTAAAGCCGCCCACCACAAGTCGGCAGGGAGTAAACCACGTGACCCGACATTGGCATTGTTCTCGATGGAGGGGATGTGATGCCAAGAGGCGCGAGACGTGTTTTCCTGAATGTAAGCAACACGATTGGCGACGAAAGTCCTACGACGCTGCGGCGGGAAACGAAACTAAGAAAGTACTACCATGAAGTCCGACCAACAGTAAATTTTATGAAAGGTAAGGTTAGAATCAAAGGTTTCAAGAACAGAAATTAATAATTTTGATGCCAATGCGGCGGCCAATAGTTCCAGCCAGGACAAAGCGTTTGTACGAAGAGGAGCGACCTTAAACTTGACGCACACTAAGCGAACTTCAACGGCGGAAGGGGTAGCATAGCGAAAATAAACAACAGCACAGTAGCCACGTTCGGAAGCGTCAGCAAAGCAGTGAACTTCGCACGTTGTAACCTGTGGCGGGATTAGCAAATGGGGTAAAGCGAAATCCGAAGAAGCGGTAACTCATGCAAGTATCTCTCCCACAAACAGAGGAAGTCGTGGGAGGGGGAGCATTCCATTCTAATTTTAACGACCATAAACATTGAATTAAGTGTTTTACCAGAAAAGTAAGGTGGGGATAAAAGTCCCATGGGAACGAAAATACGGGCCAAATTGGAAAGCAGGTTGCATTTGGTACAAGAGGTACTTAGTAACTGAACTAGAAAACAAAAATTATCTGAGGTGGGGTTCCATTGAAAACCTAGAACTTTAAGGATTGAGTATCAGGATCCTCAAAGGAGCGGGATTGCGCGAATTGCTGCGTAGCGGAAAGATCTTTTAATAATTCGAGATGGTTACTTGACTATTTATAAAGTTCGAAACCACCAAGTTTTAAAAGAGCAATTAGTTGATTACGTAGATCGAGAGTTGGTTCAATAGAATCTCGACCAATAGCGATGTCATCAATCTAAGTATGGTGGCTAAGAGCGAAAGCGGCTAAAAGATAAGAATTCCCTTCATCTCCGGCCGACTGCAGAAGCGTATTTATGGCAAGAAAAACGGCACAAGTGGTTCCATAAGTAACGGTATTTAATTTAAAATCTTGAATGGGCTCCTCAAGGGAGAAACGCCAAACAATTTGTTGATAATTACACTGAGCGGGATTAACAAGAATTTGTATGTACATCTGACGAATATCTGCAGTGACAACATAAGAATGTAAACGAAATTGTAACTATGCTTCGGCCCAACAAACAAGTGATCGTTTAAGGACGATTGAGGCAGAGTTTTAGCGGATGCATTGAAAACAACTCGTAATAAGAAAAGTCCGAATGAGACCCACAGATTGCATATGTTGAGAATCCAGATATTCACGCATGAACGAAACATACTGTTCGTAAACACAAGGTTGCTTAAGTAGACGATTTTCTAAAGAAACGAATCGTTGTAAGGCAAGATCACGACTACCTGGAAAAATGGTTTTTGATCTCTAAACGGCAGCAAGACGACATATCGACCTTGTTCATTGCGGCAAAACGTATCAACAAAATGTTTTTTGACAAGGGTTTCTTCAGGCGTGAAAGATTGAGCGGCGACGACAGCTTTCCAGAATTTAGCAACAACATCTTCCAACGGGGAAGTAGAATCTGTCATACAAAGCAAGATGGTTACTTCAGAAGCGGTCGAGGAAAGTATGCTTCTCATTAAAACATATTCAAAAATAGTATTAATAGCAATAGGTTAATCGCTTGCACCCTGGATGGTACCGGCTATTGACACTTGGGGGAAAATATCCGCGCCAAGTAAGAAATCAATGGGCCCAGATTGAGCAAGGAGCAGATCAGCTAGCTTGAGGTTAGCCGGATGATGAAATGTTCTAAAGAAATATTAGAAGTAGGTAAATTTTCACAAATTTTGGAAAGTACTACAGCTTGAAAATGAATAATCAGTGAAGAAACACCTATTGATTTGAGGGAGACGGCGACAACGCCATACAGAGCTGCAGAGCGCATGAAGTCTAAACCACTAAGGATAAGGGAATGTGGAGTAGTACGAAAACCTAAACGTTTCACACTATTTGGCGAAATAAAGGAATCATGCTGCCCGAATCGAGTAAACCGCGAAATTTTTGGAAAGAACTATTCCAATCAGCAATTCCACATGAACGGTGGAAAATAAAACGACGGAAGTTTTAGCTACGGAATTAAATAAAACGACGTTTGAAGTTGATGGACTACTACAGCTAAACGAAGCCGATGATTCCTCAGAGGCAAGAGGTGCAGCAAGCTGGTAGCAGTCTTGAAGCGGACCTAGTACAAGGTGAAACCTTAGAGGCGGCGGTTTCCGGGCTCAAGCGAGCCTGGTTACTAGCAGCAAAAACGGGTTTAGACGCAACGAGATCGAAGTGCAATAAGGAATAATGACGTTGATTGCATTGGCGGCATGAAAAATAGACTTGCATTTATTTAAAATGTGAGAATTGCTAAGACGATTAATGCGAAGATGTTATTTTGCAAAATTGCAGCGATCTAGCGACGAAATTTTGACAAATTTAATACAACGATAAAGATTGTGACCTTGTTTACAAAGCGGAGATTTATTAACATTAGCATTTGTCTGTACTAACATGGAAACGGCGGAGCGAGACCTAGACAGGTTGCTGCAATAAACAACTTTGTTTAAATAGGATTTATGATTTACCGACAAATTTGATAAAGACTTACAAGTTTTTTCCAGATAAGCAATTAACTTATCTGTCGAAAAAAATATGAGAAATAAATGGGCAGAATACGTTCTAAAGCATCTTTTGGGAATAGTATGAGATATATTACAAGCAGAGATAGGAAAAAGGAGGTAGATATAGACCTAGATCAGATAGTGATGGATGCAGACTGTGCAAATTTTAGGAAAATGTGTAGGCTAGTTCAGAATAGGAAACAATTAGGGTACGCGTCTAACCAGTTCCAGGACTGAAGACCTAATGATGATAAAGCAATTAACCCTGTATAGGATGGGATAGTGGTAGGATTTTGATGCAATTCAAAGCTACGGGCAGTGTGTACATCAAGGCGATCTGAGATCATTTGCACAAGAATAAAATCTTATTGCTCTAGGCAAATCAAATTTCTTAAGCTCTTGTAATATATCGGTAAAGGTATCTACTAATTTTTGCAAACCCGCGGGGTTATCAGAATTTAATTTGGGAAATTTATCAATATTGTTCCATAGAGCTGAGGTAATGTGGCGAATATTACGATATTTTTCGCGAAGTTTATTGTAGGCAAGAGGGTAATTTGCTTCTGTAAGGTCAAAGTTCTTAATGGTTGAGAGTGCCGGTCCTTTTAGTACTGATTGAAAATAGGAAAATTTGTACATGTCTGACATCGTTATTAAGATGAACCAAGCTCCAAAGCGGTTAATAAAGCTTTCAAACAAATCATTTTTCCCCCTGAAACGTAGGAAGGCTCAGTGCTAGAAGTGAAACCTTCGACTTAAAGGTATCTAGCGGAGCGGACACATTAGCCCGAGACGAACGTTGACTGAGAAACAACTTGAAATACAGCGCTTTTATTTGAAAGAAATGGTTATCGAAGCGTTGACGGATAGCGTCTTTCGTTTCAAACTGTTTATCGGTGTCATCTGCAGAAGCAATTACACCTACTATCAAATTATGATGGACAAAAAATTTTTATACGGTTTCGAGAAATTGGTACTATGCGCAAAACAAATTAAAAAAGGTTAGTTCAACTGTAATTTTCTGAACGATTTTAAACACTTCATGTAGCGAGTTGATCGAAATATTCCGTAGAAAATAGGTACGTTTCAAATTCTCTGCCATAATTAAAATTAAGTACGTACAAAAAGCGGATAAACTGGAAACGAACTTCGGTGTTTGAAATAAAAGGCAATGTGGCGATAACAATATGTGTAAGCCTAGTACAAATTCTGATACCAAACTAGATATTTAGAAAACTCGTAAACAACTCTAACGAAAGAAATGATGTTATTAAAACTTGCAATGCATAAGCGGTATGATATCACATGAAACTTACTATCATTCAGAACTTGTTTTTTATTCAGATCCGGTGAGAAGTGAACCAATGTTAAATGTGGAAAGAAAATTACGAAAGCTAACTAGGGGAGAAAAGTGGACATGTATATAATGAATAAATGGTAATAAACAAAAGATATAATTATTGCTTCAAACACTGACTTTTTTTAGCAATAGCGAAACGAAGAACATTTATTGAAAGCGGCCGTTTAAACGGAAAGCGATAGTTGACTGTATGACTGCGTCCGGGATACGAAAGTCTACTGTATTGTTTTCTTCTCCATGGCAGATGATAAGAAGTTCTTGCACAGGCAAAGGACAGCAAAGTTTATCATTATGCGGTACTTACAATAGGCGTAGTGATGGAAGCAATTACACGGTACATGCAATGACATTTGAATATACCGGGCGGAGGTAAATAATCAACAAATTCCAAACGCCATAACAAATTAAGAGGCAACTTACTTGTCATATAAACGAAACATACATAGTAGTAAGTTAGTGCGATTTTGATAACTATAAAAAAAAATTCTATACTTTTAGCAAAGTCGTAGAATTAAAACAAAACCTTTAGGTGGATGTTAAAAAAAAAATAAAATTTTTTTTTACTCTCAAGTTGTTTCTCTCGAAGAAAGGCTGTGAAGTGTATTTATTTTCGTATCCCAAATAAATACAAAAATTTCAATAGTTAATCACTTGTAAAAAGGTCAAAGAAATATTATCCAAGTCAGAGACACAACAAAATCAGTGTAACAAGAAATTTTCTCAAAGTTTACATTCCAATTCTAAGTTTTAACAAACTGTACTAATTTAGACAAAAGTACTGCAGCACATAGTTCAAGTTTGGATATAGATAAACATTTCAAAGGGATGACATTTGATCGCGTCATAACACGGTGAACAGAGACTTTTTCTGAAGGAAATATTAAACGAAAATAAACAACAGCCGAATATCCCTTCTCCGACGCGTCACAAAAACCATTATCAATAGGGATATATCGAGTAATTGGAATGGAATTAATATACGAAAATTTAGCAACAAACCTCTAATGCAACAGACGTTTAGTGGTATTAGATTTAGAATTAAGAAAATCAGGAACATTTTCTCAAAATGGGAGGGCCATTCCGAATCTACCATGTCGTAAATGATACAACTAATTTTCAAATGAGCGTTGAGCAATGTCATCCTCTGAGACGATAAACTTTTCGAAGGAACGTCTTCAAGCTGCCAAAATTGTTTCAGATTAATGTCCATATAAGGATGTACAGAGACAAAAAACGAATTAATACAATAAGATAGGATCTACAGTAGTGAATATAATGTATCTGAAAGTTGTGTTGATAGTAACAGGCGAGATTTTTTTGCCATCAATTTTCCCATCGAGCAAAATACGAAAGGCAACATCAGCACCTAATAACATTTATATTGAAGTGGGATGTCTCCAGTCTTCATCTGCGAAATTTATATTCTTTAAGTGAGACTATTACGAGTGAATAGACTTGTTTGGAAGATTACCACAAATAGACGACAAAACCATTAAGTGTATTTTCAAATTGTTGTCTGTCGAAACTGAATTACATTCCTAAATTGGACGAATTGTACCAGATATCATGCCAAAAGTTTGGTGTGAAGTTTGGCCTAAACCAGAAATAGGAATTGAAGAAGGACGAGACGATATACTGATAGCCTTGCGACACGACTCAGTAATAAATGAAATTTCTCTCTCTGTCTACAAGAGCACGAATAATGTGGCGTTGATTTCTCTAGTCAAGAATCTCAAGACGAACTGTCGATAAAAAAGCTAGACAATATATCTCCTCAGACGCAACTGTTGTAGTACAAGTAACGTGATCAAACGACCTGGTTTGCAAAGTTGAAGTTCAAGGTTGTGACTTAGCGTTGACAAAACAATGTGCAACAACGAATGATAATTTTTATGGCAAGTTTTGCAAGACGATTTTGACAGACAGGACGACATATTATGATTTGGTCAAAGATAATTCAGATATAACCGATGGTGTTTGGCTTGCTCATGACGCCTAGTTGGAGACAATTTAAGAAATTGTTCGCACGAAAATAACGAATGAGTTCCCTTATAAAGAATGCAAGACAAAGGACTGTTCTTACGAAAATTAGTAGTGTGGGCTAAATATGTTTTAGACTTGAAATCAAAATTCGAACGCGTGGGACTTTTACTAATACATTGTTTATTACCGGTACCCTTAGACAATTTCGAGTGTTGGCTCAAAACAATATTATCGAATGCCACACACTGTTTCGATAAGAAATCCTTGATACAATTGAATGTAGATACCTCAATAGAATTGAAGTCGTTCTAATTCAGATCGTTATGAGTTTACATAATAAAAAATTTGCATAACGAAGGTCCAACCTCCAACATCAAACTGTAACAATGCCAAAATCGATAAATTTTCTAAAAAGCAATCAACTAAATTTCTAAGTTGTTTCCCGTTTTCAGAACGTATAAGCGGGTAGTCTTTTATTAATGTCCAATGATGATTAACCAAAAAACGTTTATTATTAAATTGAGAACACAGTGTGTCATATGCTAATTTATCATTTTCTTGTCAATAGGGAATCGATCGTAACAAAGTCGACTGTTTGGTCTCTTTGTCGCACGTTTGCGTGGTTAATTTTAAGTTACTTTAAATTCTTAGTTGTAAATCAAATCCTAAAGCTATCCTCGCTTATCCCGTTACATCCTGTCGTAAAACCTCCTTGTGCATGTGAAAATTAAGTAGAAAAGGGGTAGTAATAAAACACTCTCTCGTCGATCTCGGAACGAAACAGTTGTGCGTTTGGTGAGTTAGTCAATAGTGCCGCCGAATTAATTTGATAAACCCCTAGAAAACTCAGCGAAAGTGCCAAGTAATGCGTACTATAATCTCGAATACAATCCACTTAGCAGAAGAGTAAGGAACTACATCTTAGAACAACAAAAAACCGCGGAGGTAAGTCGATATACAAATTTATAAGGCACTCCGCGCTGAACAATGGTCTTCGTACGCCGGATTAATTAATTAATTAATTAGTTCCTATCCTTTAAGATTCTCATTTATATTTTAATTTAATCATTGTCGTAGTTTTGAGTACCTTTAAACGTGTGACAAAGAGAATAACATCTTGCTTGCAAATTTAATGGTAGAAACATCTAGTTATAACGGTAGATTTTATAATATATTCTTTACCCTTTGTCGCAAAGATTACTGGTCGGTCGGTGTTTTTTATGTAAACTAAATTTATGAGGGGTTATTGTATTGTAAATCTTTACCTTAAAACGTTCTAACAGTCTCTCGTGAATATCAGATAGCAAATTGGACCACCATATATTATAAACTCTTACCTGATATCACAAGGTCGAAAATTTCTTATTAATGATGGAAGCCCAAGGTAAAGTCGGATGAAAAACGGCTTGAGGAAAAGAAAAGCTCTTTAGAGATAAACGGCTAGTAGAGTGTTAGCTCTGGGTAGATTATGAGCTTGGGTCATGGGATGTCTGTTGACCAAAAATATAGATATAAAGCGCCACCGTATTTTCAATACAACAACATACAAAGATACATGTACTTGTATTAGGGAATGCGGAAACCTTAAATCTACTCCGCTTATATAGCCACAAAAGCTGTATATCAACCTTGCAAAGCACTTACCAAAATCTTAATCACCAGATGTGTTACAGATGTCTCGACTTAACTTGTAAACAAACAAATTCACAGCATGGACACCGTTTGTGTCCTTAAAAATATTCATCAAAAATAATATAATTTAATTTAAGTTCCAAGAATATATACACCCAGGGTATTTGTTTTCATTAGACACAATTTTTGTTCATTAATGACCTATAAATTTTACTTGAATTTTTAATAATTTAAGAGTTAAGCAAAAATGGATTCTATTCAATTAAATTCTCTTGGTTTGTTTTAACATTAACTTTTTCAACAAAAATTTACATAAAAAGAAACTAGTATGGTTCTGTTTTCAAAAAAAAACATAAAGATCTTTAAATTGAATACTTCTACATAAATTTACTATAAAATTTATGCTTTCTTAATAATTCATATTTCATATTTCAATTATAGTCATCTGTAGTACTACGTCGACTTCACAAAAATTTAATTATTTAACAAACTGTACTAATTTAGACAAAAGTACTGCAGCACATAGTTCAAGTTTGGATATAGATAAACATTTCAAAGGGATGACATTTGATCGCGTCATAACACGGTGAACAGAGACTTTTTCTGAAGGAAATATTAAACGAAAATAAACAACAGCCGAATATCCCTTCTCCGACGCGTCACAAAAACCATTATCAATAGGGATATATCGAGTAATTGGAATGGAATTAATATACGAAAATTTAGCAACAAACCTCTAATGCAACAGACGTTTAGTGGTATTAGATTTAGAATTAAGAAAATCAGGAACATTTTCTCAAAATGGGAGGGCCATTCCGAATCTACCATGTCGTAAATGATACAACTAATTTTCAAATGAGCGTTGAGCAATGTCATCCTCTGAGACGATAAACTTTTCGAAGGAACGTCTTCAAGCTGCCAAAATTGTTTCAGATTAATGTCCATATAAGGATGTACAGAGACAAAAAACGAATTAATACAATAAGATAGGATCTACAGTAGTGAATATATTGTATCTGAAAGTTGTGTTGATAGTAACAGGCGAGATTTTTTGCCATCAATTTTCCCATCGAGCAAAATACGAAAGGCAACATCAGCACCTAATAACATTTATATTGAAGTGGGATGTCTCCAGTCTTCATCTGCGAAATTTATATTCTTTAAGTGAGACTATTACGATTGAATAGACTTGTTTGGAAGATTACCACAAATAGACGACAAAACCATTAAGTGTATTTTCAAATTGTTGTCTGTCGAAACTGAATTACATTCCTAAATTGGACGAATTGTACCAGATATCATGCCAAAAGTTTGGTGTGAAGTTTGGCCTAAACCAGAAATAGGAATTGAAGAAGGACGAGACGATATACTGATAGCCTTGCGACACGACTCAGTAATAAATGAAATTTCTCTCTCTGTCTACAAGAGCACGAATAATGTGGCGTTGATTTCTCTAGTCAAGAATCTCAAGACGAACTGTCGATAAAAAAGCTAGACAATATATCTCCTCAGACGCAACTGTTGTAGTACAAGTAACGTGATCAAACGACCTGGTTTGCAAAGTTGAAGTTCAAGGTTGTGACTTAGCGTTGACAAAACAATGTGCAACAACGAATGATAATTTTTATGGCAAGTTTTGCAAGACGATTTTGACAGACAGGACGACATATTATGATTTGGTCAAAGATAATTCAGATATAACCGATGGTGTTTGGCTTGCTCATGACGCCTAGTTGGAGACAATTTAAGAAATTGTTCGCACGAAAATAACGAATGAGTTCCCTTATAAAGAATGCAAGACAAAGGACTGTTCTTACGAAAATTAGTAGTGTGGGCTAAATATGTTTTAGACTTGAAATCAAAATTCGAACGCGTGGGACTTTTACTAATACATTGTTTATTACCGGTACCCTTAGACAATTTCGAGTGTTGGCTCAAAACAATATTATCGAATGCCACACACTGTTTCGATAAGAAATCCTTGATACAATTGAATGTAGATACCTCAATAGAATTGAAGTCGTTCTAATTCAGATCGTTATGAGTTTACATAATAAAAAATTTGCATAACGAAGGTCCAACCTCCAACATCAAACTGTAACAATGCCAAAATCGATAAATTTTCTAAAAGCAATCAACTAAATTTCTAAGTTGTTTCCCGTTTTCAGAACGTATAAGCGGGTAGTCTTTATTAATGTCCAATGATGATTAACCAAAAACGTTTATTATTAAATTGAGAACACAGTGTGTCATATGCTAATTTATCATTTTCTTGTCAATAGGAATCGATCGTAACAAAGTCGACTGTTTGGTCTCTTTGTCGCACGTTTGCGTGGTTAATTTTAAGTTACTTTAAATTCTTAGTTGTAAATCAAATCCTAAAGCTATCCTCGCTTATCCGTTACATCCTGTCGTAAAACCTCCTTGTGCATGTGAAAATTAAGTAGAAAAGGGGTAGTAATAAAACACTCTCTCGTCGATCTCGGAACGAAACAGTTGTGCGTTTGGTGAGTTAGTCAATAGTGCCGCCGAATTAATTAGATAAACCCCTAGAAAACTCAGCGAAAGTGCCAAGTAATGCGTACTATAATCTCGAATACAATCCACTTAGCAGAAGAGTAAGGAACTACATCTTAGAACAACAAAAAACCGCGGAGGTAAGTCGATATACAAATTTATAAGGCACTCCGCGCTGAACAATGGTCTTCGTACGCCGGATTAATTAATTAATTAATTAGTTCCTATCCTTTAAGATTCTCATTTATATTTTAATTTAATCATTGTCGTAGTTTTGAGTACCTTTAAACGTGTGACAAAGAGAATAACATCTTGCTTGCAAATTTAATGGTAGAAACATCTAGTTATAACGGTAGATTTTATAATATATTCTTTACCCTTTGTCGCAAAGATTACTGGTCGGTCGGTGTTTTTATGTAAACTAAATTTATGAGGGTTATTGTATTGTAAATCTTTACCTTAAAACGTTCTAACAATCTCTCGTGAATATCAGATAGCAAATTGGACCACCATATATTATAAACTCTTACCTGATATCACAAGGTCGAAAATTTCTTATTAATGATGGAAGCCCAAGGTAAAGTCGGATGAAAACGGCTTGAGGAAAAGAAAAGCTCTTTAGAGATAAACGGCTAGTAGAGTGTTAGCTCTGGGTAGATTATGAGCTTGGGTCATGGGATGTCTGTTGACCAAAAATATAGATATAAAGCGCCACCGTATTTTCAATACAACAACATACAAAGATACATGTACTTGTATTAGGGGAATGCGGAAACCTTAAATCTACTCCGCTTATATAGCCACAAAAGCTGTATATCAACCTTGCAAAGCACTTACCAAAATCTTAATCACCAGATGTGTTACAGATGTCTCGACTTAACTTGTAAACAAACAAATTCACAGCATGGACACCGTTTGTGTCCTTAAAAATATTCATCAAAAATAATATAATTTAATTTAAGTTCCAAGAATATATACACCCAGGGTATTTGTTTTCATTAGACACAATTTTTGTTCATTAATGACCTATAAATTTTACTTGAATTTTTAATAATTTAAGAGTTAAGCAAAAATGGATTCTATTCAATTAAATTCTCTTGGTTTGTTTTAACATTAACTTTTTCAACAAAAATTTACATAAAAAGAAACTAGTATGGTTCTGTTTTCAAAAAAAAACATAAAGATCTCTAAATTGAATACTTCTACATAAATTTACTATAAAATTTATGCTTTCTTAATAATTCATATTTCATATTTCAATTATAGTCATCTGTAGTACTACGTCGACTTCACAAAAAATTTAATTATTTAACGTCTTATAAAATTGCATCATTCAATAAAGAGTTAGTTTTACTTAATATCTTATAAAAAAATTCATCATGTTCTTTAAGAATCAAATTACATGACCTCAAAATAACTAAAGATATTTTTAAAATAACGCAGAACCACATGTGATATTTATATTGGATAGCTAGATATTTTTGACATCATATGTCAATAATAACTTTTCAGTGTAGTTAACGCTATCTGCTTGTGAAACAATTACGATAAGCAAACTACGTAGCCATCTTTAAAATTTTGCAAAGTTACACGTTTAGTACGGAATCTTTTCTTTTTATTTATTTAAATTAGTGTAACTGAATAAAAAAATACGTTACAACCTTATTTTTCATCTTCAAGTTGGAAGAACCATTGGGTTCATTGTATAACAAAGAGGTTGGAATTTGTGGGAAATGTTAAACGTTTTTGTCGGGCGAGCACTGTAATTAGTTGCATTTGTCCCATTAATAATTTAATTTTGTAGATTAATTAGTTGTAGCGTATTTGAGCTACGCATTGTTTTTACATTAATTATTAGTGTCGTTCATTAATTATTAATCAAATATGGTTATATCAATTGATAAAGCTAAATTTGTAGTTAAAAGGTTGGATCATATATACAGTAAGATTAATCAACCGAAAAATGTATCGATTGCTTCAATTAGGGCATCGATTAAAAGTGTCGAGCAAATTGAAACTCATTTTAAGTCTTTCTGCAAGGATATTTTTTTGATAAGGAGAGTAAACAATTGGACAAATTCTCGGCTCTTAGGGTGAAAATCGCTGTTTATCTATTAGATATTCGGATTATCGCTGAACAATGCGAATTAGATCGCGTAGAAAATAAGCCGAAGGTAGATAATATGAATAATTCTTTGTCGGTAAATAGTGGGATTACCTTAAACATCTTTCTGTCCCGCGGTTCTTGGGACGCATTTCGGATTTTGAGAGTTATAATGCAATTTATAAGCGATTGATTCACGATAATGTCGGTTTGTCCCATGTAGAAAAATTTTACCATCTCGTTGATACACTACATGAATCGTCGCGTGCATTAATAAAACACTTGCCGTTGAACGATTATGCATACGATAAAGCACATAAAATCATTACTAATCGTTTTCAGTCCAAGAGGTTATTACTTTCAACATATTTTAATGCTCTCGAAAAATGCCCTAGGGTCAGTTCCTCAGACTCGCATGCGGAACTCCGGCAATTAATTAGTTGTTTTGATGAAAATATATTCGCGTTAAAGCAGATGGAAATAGATTTATTAGATTTCATGTTGTTTAATTTGTTATCGAAAAAATTAGATACAAACATTTTAAAGCGTTTTGAATTAGGAAATAGTGACGAGATTCCCTCGTTTAAAGATTTAAGGTCGTACATTGAAAAACAATGTAAAGTGTTGGAAATAAATGACATTGCTTCAGGAACATGCTTAAAATCTCGAGATTTCGTGAAAGAAAGAGAAAAAGGAAGGTCTGTAAGCACTTCGGCTAAAACTTCTTTAGTTGGTACCACCAATGACGGTAAAAATTGTAGTTTATGTCAAGCTGTGCATCCTATTTATAGATGTAAGCAGTTTCTCGATACAACCACTCAAGAAAGATTTGAGGTGGTAAAGCTTTAAAATCTTTGTATTAAATGTTTAAATACTTCACATTCGATGAAAAATTGTAAGTTAGATTGATCGTGTAGAAAATGTCATCAGTCGCACAATTCGTTACTTCACTTCGATAAACGAGAAAAACCGGTGTCTCCACGCAGACAAACTCATCGTCAGAGGTCAGCGTCTCCTCGGAAAGCGGCGCCTAGACTTACTTCTACTAGTGGACCTAGTGAAGATAATCTGTCGTCGGCGGTTGTGCATGAACAACCTGCCATTAGCTACGGTAATGGTGTCGGTGCTAGAATGTACAGGAAAATTGCAACCTGTTCGTGTACTTTTATATAACAGATCCCTCGAAAGTTTTATGACTGAAAGGTGCCGTCAGAAATTAGGTTTAAGGAAACGGAGAGCCAATGTCACTCTTCAAGGACTTGGCTTGATTTGTCGTTGGTGTCTGGTGCACTATCGTGTGTAGTCAGCCCCACGGGAGCACGGTCTCAAGCATATGAAATTGAGTGTTATATTTTACCTAACATTTGTAATCAATTAGCATCGTCGTCCATAGGGGTCAAGGAATGGTCGCATACTCGAGATTTGGCCTTAGCTGATCCTAATTTTAATATTCCTGGTAAAATTGACATGCTACTCGAAGCGGAAATCTTTGCTCAGGTTTTGTTGAACGAATCTCGTTGGGGTGTCGCTAACGAGCCAGTTGCTATTAAAACAACCTTTGGTTGGGTTTTAACGGAAAGGTCGTTTCCCCGAATAGTTCTATTACGTCGTTGTGTGCTTTCGTTGAGCTTTTAGACAGCGACATTCGTCGATTTTGGGAATTAGAAAATATTCTTTCAAGAAACATATTTCTCCTGAAAAGTAAAAGTGTGAAAAAGAATTTGTGGAAAATTATAGACGTAACAAGGACGATCGTTTTGTAGTGTCCTTGCCCTTTACAATTTCTAAACCCTCATTTGTGGGTACGAGATCGATTTGAATTAAAAGATTTTTGTCGTTAGAACGTCGTTTGCTAAAAATTCCTGAATTGTATTCGGATTATAAAAAATTTATGGAGGATTATTTGGAAAGCGGTCACATGGTTCAAGTGAAATCGCCTATAAATTCGTTGGTTCATGAGAAAATGTATTACATTCCCCATCATGCTATACATTAGCGTGATAGCACTACCACCAAATTACGTGTGGTTTTCGATGCTTCGTGTCTAGATCAATCTGGAAATTCGTTAAATGATAGCTTGGCTATTGGACCTGCTTTGCACAAAAACTTTGCAGTTTTGTTATTGCACTTTCGTGTACATCCTATCGTAATTACAGCTGACATTAAACAAATGTATCGGCAGATTTTGGTTAAAGATACTCATCGTGATTATCAACGTATCGTCTGGAGATTTTCTCCGTCGGATCCTATTATGGACTGTAAATTAAATACTGTGACTTATGGAGTTTCGTCGTCACCTTTTTTGGCCTTGCGTACTATTCAAGAATTGGCAAAGTTAGAATCAATTAATTTTCCTTTTGCGTCATCGGCATTGGCGAGCGATACCTATGTTGATGACTTAGTCACTGGATGCATTTCGATTGAAGCTGCTAATCAATTAAATGGTGAATTGAATAGTATTTGCACTAGTGGTGGTTTTCAATTAATAAAATGGAGTAGTAATTGCCCGGAAGTGATGTCCAACTTGAGGGAGTCCCTGTCCAGTTCGGACGCAATTACATTTCAAGATAAAGATACTGGGTCAATAAAAATTTTGGGTCTTTCGTGGCTCTTACAGATGGATTTTTATACAACTTAGACGTTGAAGAGCGCACTTGCACTAAGTGTAATATTTTGTCGGCTATCGCAAAAATTTTTGATCCTCTCGGTTTGATAGCGCCTTTAGTACTTTTCGCTAAACGTTTAGTTCAAGATCTTTGGCTTTTAGGTCTCGGTTGGGACCAAGAGCCGCCATTGGAAGTCGTACAAAAATGGAAACATTTTTTGGGTGAATTGCCAGCGGCTTCGAATATTGAGATTTTACGTCGCATCGTATGTCATAATTTTAAAAAGGTAAAGTTGCATGGATTTTGTGATGCTTCTGAAGCCGGGTATGCAGTTGCCATCTATTTTCGTTCGTTCGATTTAGAAAGTAATATTACCATGTCATTAGTATGCGCAAAATCGAAGGTTGCTCTACTAATCGCGTCTCATTGCACCGTCCCAAATTGTGTGCTGCCGTACTCTTGGCAGATTTAGTAAATTTCGTCAAAAATACTTACAGATATTTTATCCTTTAGTAATATTTTCGCGTGGTCAGATTCTACTGTTCTTTTGTCTTGGATTCGGTCTTCCTCGCATAAGTGGATATACAAATTTATAAGACCCCGCGCTGTACATCGACGATTCTCCAGACAAACTCAACGGCAAATAGGAATATTTAACGATATCACTTGAGTGTGGTTACTTATCGACTAAAGCTATCAATTTAGAATTAGTGTCTAACTTGTCGACAGACGCTTTCTTGGGTGTTTTACGTCGAATTATTGCTCGAAGAGGCAAATGTATTCAAATTCATTGTGACAATGGTACTAATTTCGTTGGGGCCTCTCGTGAAATCTCTCAATTGATGCGTCATTTGGCAGGCATTGAGGGAATCGAATTTGTGTTTAATCCTCCTGCTGCTCCTTATTTTGGTGTGTTGTGGGAGGCCGGGATTAAATCGGTAAATCCCATTTGAAAAGAATTATCGGTGAACAAATTTTGTCGTTTGAAGAATTCTTGACTTTATTAATTCAAATCGAAGCGATTCTCAACTCACGTCCACTATGCGCACTGAGTTGCGAACCGCATGACTTTTCGTATTTGACCCCGGGTCATTTTCTTAATGTTGAACCAGTCTCGGTGTTACCAGACCCGGATTTGCTCTCCATAAACCCCTCTCGTTTGAATCGCTGGCAATTGTTGCAGCAAATGCAACAAGGGTTTTGGAAAAAATGGAGTGCTGAATACCTGCACACGTTGCAGCAGAAAGGTAAGTGGTTGAGGAATTCCGCTACCCTACCTATTGATTCGCTTGTCCTCATAAAGGAAGAAAATAACCCCCCTCTACAGTGGAGTTTAGGAAGAGTAGTAGTTGTTTATCCTGGTAGGGACGGTATCGTTCGGGTAGCTACCGTCAAGACAGCTCAAGGGCTAGTTAAACGTCCTCTAGTGAAACTATGTTTACTGCCAATTACTTAATATTTAATGGTGTGTATACATATATTCACTTATATAAGTTTGTCGGTTTAGGTTTCGTAGTTAATAGTTATAATCATTTTTAAATATAAAATAAGTTAGTTCATACTTATTTTGGTAGGCGGGATGTTCGGTCTCTTTGTCGCACGTTTGCGTAGTTAATTTAAAGTTACTTTAAATTCATAATTGTAAATCAAATCCTAAAACTGTCATCTATTATCCCGTTACATCCTGTCGTAAAACCTCCTTGTGCATGTGAAAATTAAGTAGAAAAGGGGTAGTGACAAAACACTCTCTCGTCGATCTCGGAACGAAACAGTTGTGCATTCGGTGAGTTAGTCAATAGTGCCGTCGAATTAATTTGATAATCCCTTAAAAAACTCAGTGAAAGTGCCAAGTAACACGTACTATAATCTCGAATACAGTCCACTTAGCTGAACAGTAAGGAACTACATCTTAGAACAACAAATAACCGCGGAGGTAAGTCGATATACAAATTTATAAGACCCCGCGCTGTACATCGACGATTCTCCAGACAAACTCAACGGCAAATAGGAATATTTAACGATATCACTTGAGTGTGGTTACTTATCGACTAAAACATCAAACATATCCTTGAAGGTCTCAAAGTTTTTAAGGCCGTTATCAAAACGCGGTAAATTAATTTTAGGTAATTTTATAGGTGCACAAACACCGATACTAGCTTGTCTAACATTTGGGGTGCTCGCAGGCGGAGTTTTCTCTTCAGAAGTAAATATTTCCTGTTATGTTAAAAGAATAGCATAATAATCATTGTCTACCTTTTAACATAGCAGTTCAAGTTGGCCTTGCAAGCTCTGTATTTACAAATACGCGAACGTACATCTGCATAAAATTCTTATAAAAGGATTCGACCATTTTAGATTTTAATTTAAATAATCTATGTACAGACGTGTCATAACGCGCCTTTTCAGAAAGCTCGAGAATTTAATTTTCCGAGCAGCATGCAGCTTCAATAAAGTTAATGAAGTGTCTTGCGCGTGAGCCATATTGTGTTAGAACACAATAAACGACAACTATTCAATCAAGAACGATAAATACTCTTATATTCCATGAAATTCTATCTTCCAAAATAATCTAAAATTTAAGCAGCTTCAGAATTTACTTACTTGAAAGAATATAATCTCCTTTAGCTGTATGAAAATGTTAAGAAAGGTTGTTTATTCGCAGACTTGTAAACCTGTCAAAGATGAGAGAGGATAGTTTAATAAAATGAGCTGTAAATTATAGTGTTGCTCATTGATGTAACATTGCTATTCAAAAAAATATAACTAAACACGAAATGCAGGTAAAACTTGAGTAGTTTAAATTCTTACTGACAAGTTAACAAATTATACAAGGGACAACTAAAAAGTTGTCTTCAACCTTGGTAAACAGGTTTTTCTATACAAACGATTTTACCTGATTGTAAAGGTGTAACTTATTAAAGATTTGACCATCGACCTGTATTATGTAAAGTAAACCTTAATTTGTATAATCAAATAATGATCGATATTTATTACGCAACTTATATAATTGTGAATATGCAAAAGAATGCAAATTTGATGCACATACTTTCGAGTCAAAGTTTTACATACATAAAAGCCACAACGAGAATGAATATAATTTATTCTTGGACTAGTTTGATCACAGGAAGGAACAAAAATGTATCACGATTAGGATGATTTTTACGAACAGGCGCATCTAAATAATTTGAGTAGAGTGTATTTACGAAATGTCAATTAGCGCGAACTTTACAAACAATTGTAAGTATGTTAATAAGGAACAAATTTGTCTTTAATTAATTACTCACCAGTTGTGTATGTTGTGGCGTGATCTTCGTGTGATATTGCCCACCGGGGACCGTTGGAATGCGATTTATCATTGTTGATGGTTCATGGTTAGGACGAAACGCACGGTACTGAACTCGACCGTTCCTTACAATAGCCAAAGACAAAGTTACACTTCTTTTCAAAGCACGAAACTACCGTCACGTGCGTGACATTACAATAACGCAAGCGCGTTTAAAAGGCTATGTTGTTTTAAAATTATTTGGAGTTTTTAATGAATAGGAAACACAATCTTTTTCTTGTTTTTATGTTCGTTGGCTTTGAACACAGTAGTTGCTTTACTACTCTAAAATTTATTAATTAAAAATAGAAAAAGCACTTTAAAATTTAAGATTCTAATTGGAGATTTACATTTCATTAACAAGCTGGAAAGCTGGGTCATTAACCTGAATTAAAAATGGTGCAGAAGGTACTTACTAACGTAAATTACGCACTGGATAAAAGCTATGGGATTTCACAAGTATTAATTTTAGATTTATTTGTGTGTAACTGATATTTAAGTATTCTGTCATTAGAATTCAAGGTAAAGTAAGTTCTCATTTTAATTTCATTTTGTGTAGGGATATTTACCAGAAAGTTTTGACGTCAGAGTTCGAAACATTTTGACCTTTAAATAGAATATCTGTAAAGGATTTTTGGAGTGTTTCTCTTATAAGCGTGGGAGTAAAAGACAGGTAGATTATCCACAAGAGAAAAGATACGAGTTTTGTACATTTTAACAACGATTAGGTAGGGAATATTTTAATAATCAAATAAATAAGTACTTGTTTGAAATAATTTTATATTTCAAAATTTTGCTGTAAACTGTTGCCACGTTATGCAGCGTACGGGTCAGATAGAAATACCGTCCCAACTACCAATGCGGAGAGAGGGGGATTCCTAGCAACACAAAAATACATCTCCAACAATTTTCTATTTACAATAAAAAAATATAACAATTTTTAGCTAAACAGCAAAAAAAAATTAAATAAAGTTTCTATATAAAAAAAGGCAATTTTACTCTATGGACAAATTCAATAATTATTCCACGAAGTGCGCATTACGTAGCTAATATGCAATAAATCTAACCAGTAAAAAGAATAATGCTGATACTTTCGTATAAGCAGGTGGGGTAAGTAAAAAAAGCATTAAATTTAGAAACCTGTCTAGCAAGGATTTTACCATAAGAAACATTAGCGTGTCTAATTTCAAAATGGGTTTTAAAAAAACGTGTTTTGTTTGTTAGCACGATGCGAATTGGATTCATTCCTTGTTATGTTAAAAAAAGAAAACAAGTCACATACAGGTGTCGCGATACTTATCTTGCCAGCCATCCAAAGCGGATCAGCAGAGCATCGCCGCGGTAGTCAACAGCAACCATACTGCCACCGTAATTGCAACAGCGCTCTGTACGCAAAAGCAGTTGATCTATGTCAAAGAATAATCGGGCCTACGGCCTACATAACAAGCGATTTGGCCTCCAGCTAAGAGCTAAAAAGAGAGTCTTACAAATATTAATAACGCAGGAAAACTCAACGATGCAGTTAAGATCTACACTTCCTATAAAAGAACGCGCCTTGTTCTTGAAGTAATTTAGAAAATACATATAAGGACGAACTGTAGAATCAAATTGAATATGTTTAAATAACAAGATTTCGAGCTTCGATTCTCGCGTTATCAACATACCAAAAAGGAGATTAGAAAACTCGACTCAAGCTTTATCAAATAATAGAATACATTATTTCAACAAGTATTTCGGTCGTAGCAGTATAAGGATTAATTTTACGCTATAGTAACGTGTAGCAAGTTAACGGATACTCAAAAGAAGGTACCAACTATAGAATTTATAGCGTCAACTGATCGTCTTAAAGTGGATAGATTGAAATTAAAAATTATTCGCAAGCGTATTTATTATAGACAAGTAAAATATATAGAAGGTTATTGACGTATGAAAGAGTAGCAACGGAATCGATGTGGTTTTTAATTCATAGGCCGTAATTGAACGTAACAAATCCCCCCACCTCCCAGCAAAATTAACAGGTCGTGGTAGGAAAGCCAAAGTGCGGGAGTGAACAGTACCGAAAGGAGGAAAAAGAAACAAACAAAAACATATCGCTTAAAACTAAAAAAAATTCGTTTATGAAAACGAAAGAAACCAAAAAAAAGGACTACCCAAAAAAGAAAACTCTTATTCGGCTCAAAGAAACAAAGTACTTAAGAAATCAAAAAAATAAAAATTGAAGGGAAGACGGGTAAAAAGCCATTAACGAGACTAAGATGAAACGGCATCGACACTGCAGAATCGTCAAAGGACGGATGTTTCTCAGAAGAAACAGTAAAGTTTTCAACCTCAAGAGAAGAAATTGATTTTTCGCGAAAAACCCAAAGCAAGAAATGGAGCGAAGAAGAAAACCAACAGTACAAGCCAAAACAGGACCCAAGGCTCAAGCCTCAAATATGTAAAGGAACAACAAGGGAGAACGAAAGGAAGAGAAAAAAAGCGCTAGTAAAGGAAACGATGTACTACAAACTGTGGTATCCAGGAATCGCAACAACCGAAGAACCAAAGAAAAGAAATGCTGACTAGTCCTAAAGTCGACTAAGTCATGGTTTCCGAAGAGAAGAAAAACGAACTAGAAAGCATCTACCACAGGAGCGGATGGATCAAACACAATCGGACTAGGGACCGACAGCAAAAAGACCAGCAAAAGGATAGGAAAGGAAAACGGAACGAAAGGAACGAGAAAACAGAAAAAAACAAAAAGAATAACACCAACAAGTACAAGTGCAAGTACCTAAAAATCGTACAAAGGAAAATAAAACAAAATCCCAGTGTACTTATGTATGAGTATGTGTGTGCGTGTGTGAGTATGTGGGTCGGAAGCGGATTAGCACAGCATCGCCGCGGTAGTCAGCAACAACCATGCTGCTACCGTAATTGCAACAGCGGTCTGCACGCAAGAGCAGTTGATCTACGTCAAAGAATAATCGGGCCTACATAACAAGCAATTTTACCTCCAGCTAAGTGCTAAAAAGAGAGTCTTACTAATATTAATAACGCAGGAGAACTCACCGATGCAGTTAAGATTTACACTTCCTATAAAAAACGTGCATCGGTCTTGAAGTAAGTAATTTAGAAAATACATATAAGGACGAACTGCAGAATCGAACTGAATATGTTTAAATAACAAGAATTCGAGCTTCGATCCTCGCGTTATCAACTTACCAAAAAGGAGATTAGAAAACTTAAAAATACTCCCTGTATGTTTGTTGTGGTTTGTTTAGCATTCTTCTTAATCTTCTTTGGGAATGAAACCACTCATAGTTTTTAAAATCTATTTTATTTACGTTTCGATCCATGACCTAGGATCGTTGTCAAAATAATAAAAACTTCAAGTTTGACGTTTATGACATAAATCGAAGGTTACTTTGATTTATTGATGTTTGAAATATTTGGTTTGAGTACACTAAGCAAAAATTTTTAAACTTTAAAAGAATGATTGCCTTCAATTTGTGTTGCGACCTGGGATCGACTTTCCTATGGTAGCCAATACGCTTAACGTGAAATCAGCTGATTAATTTTTATTGGTGAATTTTATATAAATTCAATAATTTGGAAAACATTTTTTAACATGTTTCTATTTATACAATTGAGAGATTTCTGATTTTATGTCTTATTTTACCGAGATTCAGTGAAGGGGTTAAGCAACCTGTGGCTACCAAGATCCCCAACATTTATAATTTGCCGAAATAATGGTTTTCTAGTTAATATGCTTATTGTTACGTAATTAGTTATTGTATGTATAAATAGAAATCATGTATGTATGCTGTATTTCATGTTAATATCGCAAGGAAAACCCAGGAAAAACTTGCAATGCTACCTAGATATTGTGGGCATTTTATCTTCATTTGTTATTTCTTTTGTTATTTCTTTTAGTAATGGAATCCATTGTTTACTGAAAGTCACGGATTCGTTTGCAACGCAGTTATTTTTATGTAGGGTTATATAGGCAGCTTCTTTGATTTTGCGTTTTGGTGGTTTTCTTCTTTGTCGATAATTTTGCATCTTCCCATTTTATTTTATGACTGGAGTCCCATGCATGTTGGCAAATCATGGATTTTTCAAATTTTCTATTTTTATATATGATTTATGTTCTCTTAATCGAACTTCAAATGGTCTGGAAGTTTCTCCTATATAAAACTTATTACATTCGCACGGTATTTTGTAGATACAGTTTTTTGAATTTTGTATTGCGTTTTTGGGTTTTGTTTTTGTTAATTGTGCTCTTAGTGTATTGTTGGTTCTAAATACTGTTTTAATTATAAATTTGTTTCCTATTCTTTGAATTTTTTCGGAGAATCCTTTTATGTATGGTATTGAGAGCATTTTGTGGTGTGTATTGTTGTTTTTGTTTTCTTTTTCTTTATTTTTAGGGTTTTTATTCATTTCTTTCTCTATTATTCTTTTAGGATATTTGTTTTCTATTAGTGTACATCTAATTAGGTCTTTCTCTTTCTTTAAAATTTCTTCGTTTGATGATATTAATTTTGCTCTATCATACATGGTTTTGATAATTCCTCGTTTGACACATTGTGGGTGGTTTGAATCGAAGTTTAAGTATCTGTTTGTGTGCGTTGGTTTTCTATATACCGATGTATTAATTGTTGTATCGTTTTTGCTAACTAGAATATCTAAAAACGGAAGTTTTCCATGTTGTTCTAATTCATATGTGAATTTAATAGTTGGTTCTATTTCGTTAATTGACTGTATAAAGTTTTAATTAATTCTATATTATGAGGCCAAATAGCATAAACATCATCAACGTATCTCCACCAGATCAATGGTTTCAATTCTTGTGTGAATATCACATCTTTTTCGAATTCCTCCATGAATATATTACTGAAGATTGGGGATAGTGGACTTCCCATTGCCATTCCGAAGCTTTGTTTGTAAAATTGATCATTTATTTGAAAATATGTGGTATTTACGCATAAACCAAGTAATTCCATAATCGATGATATACTTAGTTTTGTTCTTTCTTTAAGATTGCCATCTTTTTCGAGTTTGTTTTTTATAATATTAAGCGTTTTGTTTATAGGGACATTTGTAAAGAGATTTCAAACATTTCAAACATCAATAAATCAAAGTAACCTTCAATTTATGTCATAAACGTCAAACTTGAAGTTTTTATTATTTTGACAACGATCCTAGGTCATGGATCGAAACGTAAATAAAATAGATTTTAAAAACTATGAGTGGTTTCATTCCCAAAGAAGATTAAGATAGAAAACTTGACTCAAGTTTTATCAAATAATAGAATACACTATTTCAATAAGTCTTTTGGTCGTAGCAGCATAAGGATTAATTTTACGCTATAGTAATGTGTAGCCAGTTAACGGACGCTCAAAACAAGGTACCAACTGTAGAATTTATAGCGTAAAGTGGTCGTATTATATTCAATAATTCCAAATAAAACTTTTAAAACAAACAATGTTCCCTAATAACGTCCAATTTTCTTGAGTACTGATTAAAGCCAGATTTTAAAATCACTTTCCATTGAATTCTTGCGCCTTGGAGCCTTTCCTCTTGATTTTGGTTAGTATTTTGAGTTTGTTCGCTTTTGCAATGAGTTAGTTACATTAAAATTTTTTTGCGACTGGGTGAAACATAAATAAATAATCTAATTATGAAACTTTATTGGTTTGACCCGTTTATATGAAATAAAAAAATCCAGTAAAATAAAGTTTAGTTGAAAATAGCAGTAATCCAGGTCATTGGTCGCTTAAAAAAATATGAAGCAAACAAGGTTTGACACTACCGCGATGTGGAAGGCAACGGGAAACCACCACATTACCTCCCAAGTACACAGCGTACCTAAATTATAATAAAATGATGGCATTCTCTGGGGTAAAAGATTCCGGAGTTAAAATAGTCTATTCATTTACATTCCCAATGCTCCACCTGAAGGTACTACATTGGCCAGGAGGCGAGTTTTTTGTTGCCTGGAAATTTAGAATTTTGCCGAACCCTTGTCGTTCCAGGCAAGGAAGGGATCTTTAACGTGCGTGACAACACTCACACACGGGACCTCCATTTAACCTCTCATCCGAACGAGGGCGTAATTTTTGTGAAAAATGCTCACCTGCCATTTTTCAAGCAGTCGGCCGTGTCGGGATTTGAACCCGGGACCTTGGGATCCGTAGTCTTACGCTTACTACATTGATCCACGGCGACGCCTAGTTAAAATAGTCCCCCATTCGGATCTCCGGGAGGGGACTACTTCGGAGGATGCGATCGGAACGTTAAGAATAAGAATCGGGAACATTTTGCGAGTCGGAGCGTGGAATGTTAGAACTATGAAGCAAGTGGGTAAGCTAGAGAACATAAAAATCGAAATGAGTAGGTTATCATTAGACATAGTAGGGATCAGCGAAGTTCGGTGGCCAGAAGCGGGGGATTTTTGGAGTGGAGACTTCAGGGTAATTCATGCAGGAGCGGAAGAAGGAAATTTGGGTGTGGGAATAGTAATGCGGAAAAAGATAGGATACCGTGTACAAAATTAATCACAAAAGAATGAAAAAGTACTCATGGTTAGATTAGAATCTAAACCGGTAAACACAGTAATAATACAAGTATACATGCCCACCTCTAGCCTCTAGCTACAGTGACGAAGAGGTAGAAGCGATCTACAAAGATATCGAAGACATATTAAGACACGTAAAAGGACATGAAAATTTAATAATTACGGGGGATTTTAATGCAGTGGTAGGTGAGGGTAGGGAAGGAGCGATAGTAGGTTTATTTGGTTTAGGCACTAGAAACGACAGAGGAAATAGGCTGGTAGAATTTTGCGACAAGAACAATTTAATCATTACAAACACATTATTTCAACATCATGCTAGAAGACGATATACGTGGAAGATGCCAGGAGATATAGGAAGATATCAAATAGATTACATTCTTGTTAGACAACGGTTTAGGAATTAAGTAAAAGACTGTAGAAGCTACCCAGAAGCAGATATAGACACTGACCACAACATCGTAATTATGAAGGCCGCACTTAAATTTAAAAATTTGAAAAAAAGAAACGGAAAATGGCACTTGCACCTACAGAAACTAAAAGAGAAAGATATTCAAGAAAGATTCGAAAAAAGGACAAATGAATTGCTCAAAGATGTCCGGAAAATATCTGATACTAAGGAAGTAGAAACAGAATGGAATAACATTAAACCCAGCCTCGACATGGCGGCCAGAGATATTCTGGGGTATACACAAAAAGTAAATAAGGAACCATGGATTACAAAGGATATCCTGAGTTTAATAGAAGAAAGACGAATATACAAAAATAAATCAGACAAAACAGGAAAACAGCGATACAAAGCCATAAAATGGGAAATTATTCAAAAATGCAGGAAAGCTAAAGAACAATGGATTGATAAAAAGTGCAAAGAGGTACAAACTAAGATGGAAGTAGGAAAGACAGATGAAGCATACAAACTAATTAGAATCAATTTTAGGGATATAGAAACGTATAGCAAAAATATAAGGGACGCGGGAGGAAATGTCATTATAGAAAATGTAGAAAAAGTGGGTAGATGGCAAGAATATATAGGGAATTTATATGCAGGAGAAGAACTAACTGCATTAGAAAAGGAATCAGACATTGAAAATGATGACTTGGGATATCCTATACTTAGAGATGAATTTAAAATAGCATTAAAGGGTCTGAAAAATGGTAAGGCGCCGTGTACAGATAAGGTGCAAGCGGAGACTCTAAAAGCCGCTGGTCAAGCAGTAACAGAACGTCTCTTCCAACTTGTAAGCTATATGTATGACACAGGCAAGATACCCAAATATTTCAAACATAACATCATAGTAACTATACCAAAAAAGAAAGGCGCAGATAGATGTGAAAATTTTCGAACAATAAGCTTGACAGCACACGTATCAAAAATATTAACTAGAATTGTACAAAGACGAATGGAAAAACAGAAAAAGAAATACTAGGAGAAGACCAATTTGGGTTTAGGCGAAACAGGGGAACACGGGAGGCTATCTTAGCTTTGAGGGTGATAATGGAGAAAACAATAGAAAAAGGAGAAAGCGTGTACATAGGGTTTGTAGATCTGGAAAAAGCATTTGACAATGTAAAATGGAAAAAAATGTTCGAAATACTCAAAAAGATTGGAATAGACGGATAGTACATAGCTTATACAAAGAGCAAACAGGAGTAATAGAACTAGAGCAGCAACGTAGAGAAGTAAACATCAGGAAAGGAGTGAGACAGGGATGTTCCCTATCCCCACTGATTTTTAACTTGTACATTGAAGAGGCAATGAATACTGTCAAATGCAGGAAGACGTTTGGAATTACTATGCAGGGACAAAAAATTGATATGCTTCGATTTGCAGATGATATAGCGGTATTAGCATCTAGCAAGGAAGAGTTAGAAGTTGCTCTCAATGAAATGGAAACGGTTCTAACAGAGAGATACGGTATGAAAATTAACAAAAGTAAAACTAAAGTACTAGTATGCAAAGGAGGGAAAAATAAATCAAAAACAAGAATACAAATATGTAACACGAACTTACAAGAAGTTAAGGATTTCTGCTACCTAGGAAGCCAAATAACGCAAGATGGGAAAAGCACAAAAAATATAAAACAAAGATTAGCACAAGGTCGTGCTACATTTAACAAGAAAAAGCAACTACTGTGCTCAAAGACCACAAACATAAAAACAAGGAAAAGATTGCTCAAAACATATGTGTGGAGCACCGCACTGTATGGCTGTGAAGTCTGGACAGTGGGAGTAGCGGACAAGAAAAAGGTAGAAGCCTTTGAAATGTGGTGCTACAGACGTATGATGAAGATATCATGGACAGATAAAGTTAAAAACGAAGAGGTACTAAAAATGGTAGGGGAAGAAAGAAATATGTGGAAAACGGTAAAAAATAGGAGAGATAGGATGATAGGCCACATACTACGGCATGAGGGAATAGTGCGAAATATACTAGAAGCAGAGATAGGAATAAAGAGAAGAAGAGGTAGACCTAGGTTAGACTACTGCACACAGATAGTGAAAGATGTAGGCTGTAGGAGTGTCAGGGAAATGTGTAAGCTAGCTCAGAAGAGAAATTAATAGAGGTACGCATCTAACCAGTCCCAAGATGGATAAATTAATGACGAAGAAAGTAACTGCACTTAAACATGATATTTATTATAAGCAACTACAAGCATTGGAGGGGCAATATTCTCGAAAATGGTAATTGCGTAAAAGCATTTACTGGAAAACTATTATTTCGGCAAATGTCTAAGTGTTGGGAGATCTTGGCAGCCACAGGTTGCTTAACCCTCTTCAATAAATCTCAGTGAAAAAGGGCATAATATTAGAAAACAATAGAAGAAACATGATATTTATTATAAGCAACTACAAGCATTGGATGGGCAATATTCTCGAATTATGGTAATTGCGTGAAAGCATTTATTGGAAAACTATCATTTCGGCAAATGTCTAAGTGTTGGGGGATCTTGGCAGCTACAGGTTGCTTAACCCCCTTCAATAAATCTCAGTGAAATAGGGCATAATATTAGAAAACAATATAAGGGGAACCGAGCTGTATTGCTGTGTGAGAATTTCAGGGAACTATGTAGGTTAGTTTAGAAAAGAAATAAGTGCAGGTACATGTCCAACCAGTTTTGAGACGGGAAACCCAATGACGAAAAAATAAGCGCAGATAAATCTGATGATTATTATAAACTACTAGTTGTTTGTTGTGAAAAATCTGCAACTAATGTTGACTATGCAAAAGATATATTGGAAAAAATATTAAATCAGTAAATGTTCAAGTGTTGGGGGAACTTGGCAGCCACAGGCTGCTTACCCCCTTTCGCAACCACTGAATGTCGGAGAATTAAAGTATATAATTGTCAAACAATAGAAAGTGACAGAACTGCATCTAACAAGAAAGAACTGCGCCTATGATGAAAGACAACAAACATAGAACAAAAAGTTGTTGAAAGCGTATGTGTGGAGCACAGCACAGACAGTATGCCTACGAAATACGAGCAGTCTGAAAAGCAGACAGAAGAACAGTAGCGGCCTTTGAAATGCCGTGCTTCAGATGTTTGAGGATGGACAGACAAAGCTAATAACAAATAGGTTATAGAAACAGTAAGGGAACAAGGATATCTTTGGGAAAAAATATGAGAAATAGAAGGGCAGAATACGTTCTAAGGCATTTTTGGGGAGTAGTATGGGATATATGACAAGCAGAGATAGGAAAAAAAAGGTGGATGTAGACCTAGATCAGATAGTGATAGATGCAGACTGCAAATTTCAGGGAAATCTGTAGGTTAGTTCATAATAGGAAACAATGATGGTACGCGTCTAACCAGTTTCAGGACTGAAGACCCAATGATGATGAGACAAGGTTATTGAAGTCGCGGAAACGATTGCAATCAGGCATTTCATTGATATTGCTCTTCTTCTCACCTTGTGCTAATAATTATAATAGAACTGCTTTTGAAACTTATTGCTGATGAGTATTTTAATTTACTTTCAGTATAATACTTAAGATTATAAAAATAAGCACGGGCTCACATTTCAATTATTCTGCTTTTAACTACTCTTGGGGCAGTAATAAATTTTGTCGAACTTCCCAGAATATGCAATTATTCGCAAGTGTCAAACTTGGTACACCTACGAAATTTTCGAACAGCAAGATGTGGACATTTTACACCAGTATCTACATTTTAACAAGACAATGTCACCATTGTTTAAAACCTCATAAATGAAGAAAAATTAGCAATTATAATTAGTTCAGTCGTAAGGAACTAATGCTGCATCTTTCGTCATTACCGGTGAATTTAAATATCATGGGTGCAACACAATTGCATTAATCAAATATTTATAAGTTTTTTTCTATTTGAGATTCTTTCGACTAATGGCCAGTGAAATATGCAATGCTGTGATGGTATTAGTTTTTTAACTGCGTATTATTCTACGTCAAATAGCTTGATATTTTGGGTTTGAAAAATTATTATTCAAAAAGAACAATGATGATCTATCTAGTTAAATTTGGTTGTTATGAGAACATTAATCATACTGGATTTCCATCTATTCATATAAAACTATAATTAGTAAACAACGTTGGGCTCAGTTATGTAATACTAAAACTGCATTAATTCTTAATTCATCAATTTGCTGATCTTAAAAACTCACTTATAAAATCCAGGAATAGGCTGATTGTTAGCAGGAAGAAGTTGTCGGTGCGGGGTTCTCTCAGTCTGCAGACAGGATTGATACAACTCTCCATGTTTACTTATACAGAGCTACCTTTTTTATTGATACGCTACTATTTATCATATACAAGCTTGGGTCTGCCTCTGCTATTTTTGCTTATCAGTTTCTTTCTAATATTGAGTTAATCAATCCTGTATGCCTCAAGATATGTTCAATCATGCTACTTCGCTTTTTTTTACATTTCGCCACATTTCAAAGGCGTATATTCTTTTTCTTTCCTATCGTTCACGTTCCGTTTCCATACAAAACCACACTACATACAAAAGCCTTCAGAAACGTTTTCCTAGTGCTTATATCTCTTTTTGATGTTATCAAGTTTCTCTTTTTTAGAACTGCTTTCCTTACACTTTAAGTTCACTTTGATTCTATCTTCTCTGGTTATCTCACTACCCATGAACAGATTTCTACTACTTCTTATAATATTTTACCTTCCCATCTGATGTTTGCTGCTTTATCTTATCTTACACTTTTATTAATGTTCATCATATAATCATTTATCAAAATAAATCTCGTGCCATTTGTTAAGTTTATTTCCAACGTAAGTAATAATAAATATGCTTTCGAATAATTTAGCCAATTAAATCCAATTTGCTTTGAAACATAGAGCTTATTATGCGATAAATTAAATCATTTACATCCTGTATACAATAAATACGCTTTCTACAAATTTTCAGGTTAAGCTTATTTAGTTCGAAACAGCAAATTTATGCTACAATTAAATAACTCAATGTCCTGTTTTAAGTATCTCGGTATACCTTGCGGTAGCACATCATTACTTTCTCTGTGGTTTCATTCTAAACCTTCGTCGAAATAGTATATTGAACTATTCCGATATAACCCGGGTTTTCCAGTCAATTGCGCTTCAATAAGCGCGGATGTTTGTTTTTCGAATTCGTCTTACTTTGAACTCATTTTAAAATTGGTCTCTGTAGCTTGTGAGTTGATGCACTTGAAAAAAACTACTCGCTCGGTTATTTCAAAAACAATGAACGCTTCTTGTTCTACAAGTAAGCAATGGTTTACGTGTATTGGTAAGTTTTCCTGCATTTACTCATTCTAATCCGATTTTCGTTTTAGCTTTTTTAGCTGCTGGCCAAATGGGTCCTTTCGGTGTGTAGGCCAGACTGTTTGTTGCCTTGAAGCAGCTTTTTCTTTCTTTGTGGTGACTCACTACTGAAATAACGATGACCTTTACGTCGCTGTGTTGACTGAACCTTCCACGGTAAGCAGGATAGGTACCCGGACACCCACAGGTATGTGACTTGTTTTCTTTTATATGCACCAATGGAACATTCCTTATCAACGTTGGGTGCAGTCACGGGATGAGAAACGTGACCCTATAGGACTTTTGTCTGTTGCTGCGATTCGTGATTCTCGCTCTACAAGTGCTGCGGGTTATACTTCGGTAGTTATTACTACAACGTTGCTGGTATTTAATGCGTAAATTTAACACTTATAATATTGAGAGAATCAGCCTTCGCTATTTTTAATTTTAACATGTTGCTATTGATATTGAGAAAACCTACATTTAGAATTTGCTATCACTATTGTTATGGCGAAAATTTTAAACATTAAATTTTTTTGGTTCATTGAATTGTATTACCCGTTAGCCGCGAAATGCGCACTTCGAGGATCCACTATCAAATTTGACATTTACAACATCACTAAAAGTTAAATATTTTTTATTTGTCTATGCGAATTAAAAAAATTTTATTGTTTTTATTTATGTTTAGTTGTTAACAGATAAGCGTGGGCGATGTGCTTTAATTTTTTTGTGTGCTAAATTTTTATTTTTTTTGGTATTTAGGTGAATCCCCCTACTCTCCGTGTTCGATAGCTAGCCTGGTACTTACTTTTCTTCAGGCTACGTCATTGCACGTAGCACATTCAACAAATCTTCTACATTCCTTGCTGATTCTGATAGAAGGACAATTTCATCTGTAAAGCTTAAGTCATATTTGCTGCTCCATCAACTTTAACACTTTTCCCAACTTTTCTTTGTTTTCTTTCATTGTTTACTCTACGTACAAGTTGAGCAGCATAGGAGACTACAACCCTACCTCACTTCCTTCTGAACTCTTGCTTTCGTTTCATGTTCATTGAGTTTTATCACTGCAGTCTGGTGTCTGTAAAAATTGTAAATAACACTTTGTTTTCTGAATTTTGTTGCAATCAACATTGTCAAAAATTTTTCTAGATAAATAAGGGCTTAAAGCGTGGGCTTGTTTTTCCTTAGGCTGCCTTCTAAGAACCGTCAGTCTTAATATAGCCTTACGAATTTCAACATTTCTTCGAAAACCGTTCACTAAATTCCCATTTTATCGGTTTTTGATCCGCCTGATTTTGGTTAGAATTTTGCAAGCGTGAATGACTAAGCTTATGGTTCGATAGTTTTCATATCTTACAGCTCCTATTCTTTTTAGTACGGAAATAATCACATTCTTGTTTATATCAAACAAACTTCATTTGTCTTATACGTTTTAGTTACCGCTTGGTACAGTTTTCTTAGCTGTATTTCCCGTGGCATTTAGCAAATCCGTTAAAATTGTATCAATTTCAGGTGTCAGACTTCTACTCAGATTTTTCTACGTCTTGTCAAACTTAGTATACTGTATACTGTCACCCTCCTCATCTTCATCAACCGCTTCTTCACGTTCGAATAACTTACACGAAATTCTTATTCTTGGTAAAGTCATTCAATGTGTTCTTTCTATCTGTCAGTCTTTTCTTCTTTGACCTAAGTGGATTTCCACTTGGGTGCTTTACACATGTACAACAGTTTTTCCCTTCAGATGTTTTTTTGATGTAAGCTGCAACTGTCTCCCTCACAGCAATTCAAATTTTACATCCTTGCCTACCTTTAGCAACCATTCTTACTTTGCAAACCTGCATTTCCTATTGATTTCATTTGTGAGGCTCCTATACCTCTTTTTGTCTGTCTCATCGTTTCATTCCTAAAATTTCATCAGTCATCTAGTAAATTCCGAATTTTTCTTGTTACAAATGGATTTCTTATGGCCCCTGTCTTTCCTCCTAATTTTTCAACTGCTGCCCTACTAACTTCATCTATCAAACTGACCATTCCTCGTCAAGACTACTTCTTTCACCTTTTCAATCATTCCATGCTCAACTTTCTCTTTGAAACTCTCTCTACCTCATATTGTTTCAACTTATCAAAACCCTAACAGTTCGACTTTTTATTTGTTTTCAGTCCTTTTTTAGTTTTATGCTTAAGGTTTACATCTGTTCGCGGCTATGTCTAACAGTTGAGAGTCATGTTGCTAAACGTCTGCCTAACTATTAGGTTATCTGTCTGGTACCAACCCGTGTCGCCAGACTTTACACATGTGTACAAGCTTTTTTCTGTTTCTTAAACCAAATGTGGTAAGGACCGTATTGTGTTCCATACAAAATTAATTATATTTATTTTAATTATTATTATTTTTATTATTATTATTTTTATCATTATTATTTTTATCATTATTTTTTTTTATATTATATTAAGGCTTCGACTGCAATGGTCATTAGCCGCACTAATAAATTGTTAACCTACAGTTATCCGTAAACGTGGCTGTATTAGTTATATCTGAAACCAGCTTCACAACGTTCTGTTATATTCTACCATATACTTTGATCACTTTTAGGAAATTGATTACTCTGGTGGTGTTCTGGACATTGCCGGTTAGACACATTTCAAGGGTCGGCGGAATTCTCTCATTGCTTCTTTGCTGTGACAAATTTATACATTCTACTAGAATGTGTTTAACGTCGAGGTTAACATTGCAGTGAGGACATTTAGGCTTTCTTTCACCTTTAAGGAGGTATATATGGGTGCCGTTAGTGTGTCCTATTCGAAGCCGAGAAAGAACCACTTGCTCTCTTTGGTTTAGTTTCATTGTAGGTTTTTTATATTTTTTCATATGAGGGACTAATGCACTATATTCATCGTTCTTTTGTACATCTATCGCCCGTTTTAAGGCATTTTTAACATCTTCAGCACGTATACACATTAGCACAGTATCAGGGTTGTTTGCAGCCGATCGAGCTAGCTTGTCAACCGCTTCGTTCCCTTCTATTCCAATATGGGCCGGTGTCCACACGAAAACTGTGATTTTTCCTTTGTTATAAAGTCGCTGATGTGTATTTAAAATTTATGTGATAAGGGAATCGCTGTTGAACGTGTTTGATATTGCCATCACCGTACTGAGGGAGTCAGTGCAAACAAGAACGATATTGCTGTCTATTTCCTCAGCCAATCGTAGCGCCTTAAGTACGGCATGTAATTCGGCCGTGAAGACACTTGCAATAGTTGGGAGGCGAAACAAAGCTTCTACGCCTGGACCATATACCGCACCACCGACACCTTCCTTGCTCTTTGATCCATCTGTGTATAATACCATTGCACCAGGATACTCATTTACAATTTCACAAAAGCGTTTTTTCATTAGTGCAGGAGGTGCGTCTTCCTTTGATATTGTGGCACACTCATTTCGTACAACTGGATGGGCAAAAGTCCACGGCGCATATTTACTGTATTGTACCGGATATACTGCATCAAAATTTTGCGGAATATTTAAATAAGTTAATATTTCCCGCATTCGAACGCCTACAGGCTTGGTAATACTGGATCTGGAGTATTTTTCCATTATCTGGTTACGGAAAAGTGTATCATGCACTGGATGGTCAGGTTGACTCCATATTTTGGCGGCGTAGTTAAGCAACAATTTTTTTCGTCTAACGTGTAGTTTGGGGACTTCCATTTCATAACATATGGCATTTAATGGGCTAGTTCTAATTATTATTATTATTATTTTTATTATTATTATCTTTATTATTATTATTTTTGTTATTATTATTTTTATTATTATTATTTTTATTATTATTTTTATTATTATTTTTATTAATATTTTTATTATTATTTTTATTATTATTTTCTTATTATTATTATTATTATTATTATTATTATTTTATTTAGTAAGATCATCGACTGCTGAGGTCATTAGCTCTATGGTATGTGTGTAGCAACTCATAGTTAAGTATTTACATGTAAATCATATGAAAATGTAGGTGTTTAATAAGTCTTTTGTACATTTCTATTTCTTTGAGGTATCGTATTATATTTGCAGTCTATTCCTTCCACATAGATTGCTTTCAAAATTGTTTTTATAAGAGAGGTGGATCTAGGTGTATTATATGCTTGGAATTGACAAATTATATTAATTTTTTTATTTATTTTATTTATTTAAATTTATTGAACTACATACAGACAGAGCCCAAAACAGTAGCTCCGATATATAATTCAACTAAAGAGAAAGAAAAAAAAATATATCAAAATAAAAACTAAAGATAAAAAACAAAAACTATAAATAAAAAATATAAATTAAAAATTAAAAATACAGTGTAGAGATACTTATTGATTTTTAACGTTTTATGTGCATTATATACAAACATACATGTACGCATAAAGATACATATATACACATACGCATATACATACATACATACATACATACATAAGGATACACATGCACCTACACCCTCACCTACACTCCCCCCCCCCATCGCATTCACATACACAAATATACATACATATATATGTAATTGCTTTTTCGCAGGTTTTTAGGTCAGCTGTGAAAAAGCAATTATATAAACTTCAAATAAGGTCGTTACCAGAATACCTACATACATTTTATATATATATATATATATATATATATATATATATATATACAGTTTGAACTTGTAGTGAAGTAAGCAAAATAGTTAATACAGTTAATACAATTATAACAATTAATACAATATTTCCCTAAATACATTTTTTAATACATTTTTATGTTCTATTGAAAGTGCTATATTGCAGTGATCACATTGGGGTGGTTGGTCGCCCTTCAACATGTGTTCGAGTGTGAGAGCAGTGTAGCCTTTTCGTAAGCGGTGTAGTTTTACAGTGTAGTCTCTTGAATAGTTTGTTCCAATTAAGGGCCTCTCACAGGTGGCTTCAGTCTTCTCAATGCGGTGTTTGTGTTGTTCCATAACTGTTGCCACTCTTTAGTTATTATGCCATCTAAATAACATTTCAGGTCTGATGATTTGACCAGGGTAACGTCAGTGTGAACGTTTCAGCTGCTTGCCAGGCCGCTTTATCCGTGAACTCGTTACCCGATATTCCGATATGCCTCGGTATCCATATAAAGACAAAATTGAAGCCCACATAAATCAGACTGGTGACGAGAGCTTGAATTTTTTGTGTCATTGGATCGGCGCTGTATGTCTTCTAAACCCTGTAGTACACTTAGCGCATCAGGTAATTTTTTTCACTACCCATGATCATACAGTACAGAAGTGCTTGCCATATAGCATATTGTTCAGCGTGATATATCGAATTGTATGTGTGCAATTTCTAACTGAAGGCTTCGTTTCCTGTCACAATTGCACATCCCACGCCAGTATCCATTTTGGATCCATCAATGTATATTTCGTTCCAGTTCGGATAATTATTTTTGATTTTTTGGAATCCTTCTCTATAAAATCGTGGCGGAGTAGAGTCTTTACTTAGTAATGTTGTAACGTATTTTTTTACTTAGTTACATTTTCCGTTATAATCTAATATCATGTTTCAATAAGATAAAAATATAATTTATAATTGTCTAATCACTAAAAATAATCTATAAAGTATATAATGGATTATGCGCCCCTTAACTTTTGATGTCCAAGTTTCTACAATCCTAATCGTTTGTCTGTCATTTTGTTTCACTTTTCGTTTAGCGCTTAAAGAAGTAAGCAGGTCTTCGGAGCATAGAAAAGTCAATATGGTCAGGCACGTGGTCTGGAATAGAGTTCGTAAGAAAGTTTAATTAATTTAATTTTCGTGTCTGAATGTGGTTCCTGACGGATGGTTTTATTCTGTATTCCACCATCAGCAAAGTTAGTTGATTCCTGCAGACCGAAGAAGATCGAAGCTCCCATCATTAAAACAGTTGGTATAATTAATTAGATAAAATTTATTAATTTGTTTTTCGTAGTGCAATACCACTGAAATCAATATTTAGTTTGAAATTTAGAATACAAGAAAATAATTGGACATCCTTAATGCAGATTTGGTTTGGTTGGATAATATTTTGTTCTGGAGGTCTTTTATAATTCCAGCGTAAAATTCAGTCATAATGGTATGTTTTCATATTGCGTGCATCGCAGATGTACATGGGATTGTCGACATCTGGTGTTATTTGGTTCTGGTCTAAACGTTCAATTTTTTTGATTGAACTGTACTTTGGCACGTGAGTGACATTCAACCTTTAATTTAAGTTGTAGTTGTTTAAATGTTTTACGTATGATCGAAGGTTGAAATTTTACTTTGATTTAGTTATCTTAAAATTCATTTAGAAAAGAAAGATCCCGTTTTATTCTTGTAACTTTACAAAATTTTAAAGATGGCTACGTAGTTTGCCTATCATATTTGTTTCACATGCAGACAGTGGTGGCTTCACTAAAAAAATTGTTATTGACATATGATGTCAAAAATATCTAGTTATTCAACATAATTACCACATTTTGTTTTGCGTTACATCAAAAATATCTTTGGTTATTTTGAGGTCATGTAGTTTAATTTTAAAGAACATGTTGAATTTTTTTGTAAGATATAAAGTAAAGCCAACTCTTTGTTTGAACGATACATTTTTATAAGACGTAAAATAATCTAATTTCCCTCTTGTAAAGTCAACCGTAGTACTACTGATGACTATAATTAAAATTTGAAATTTAAATTAAGTAAGCATATACCTTACAGTAAACTTACGTAGAAGTATTCAATTTAGAGACCTTTGTGTTTTTTTGAAGACAGAACCATACTAGTTTCTTTTCATGTAAATTTTTGTTGAAAACGTTAATGTTGAAACAAGCTAAAACAATTTAATTGAATAGAATTTATTTTTGCTTAACTCTTTTATTATTAAAAATTCAATTGAAATTTGTAGGTTCTTAATAAGCAAAAGATTTATTCTATCTTACGATAACAAATACCCTGAGTGTATATATTTTTGGAACTTAAATTCAATTATATTATTTTTGGTGAATATTTTTAAGGACACAAACGGTGTCCATGTTGAGTATTTGTTTGTTCACAGGTTAAGCCGAGACATCTGTAATACATCTGGCAATTGATATTTTGGTAAGTGTTTTGCAAGGTGGATATTTAGGTCTTTTGTGGCTACACAAACTGCGTAGATTTCAGGTTTCCGCATTCTTCTAATACAAGTGCAGGTATCTTCGTATGTTGTTGTATTGAAAAATACGGTGGCGCACTTTAACTATATTTTTGGTCATTCGACAACCCATGACCCAAGCTCATGATCTACCCAGAGCTAATACTCTACTAGCCGTTTATCTCTAATGAGTTTTTCTTTTCCTCAAGCCGTTTTCCATCCAACTTTACCTCGGGCTTTCCTCATTAACAAGAAATTCTCGACCTTGTGATATCAGGTAAGGGTTTATGATATATGGTGGTCCAATTTGCTATTTGATATTAGCGAGGGAATAATAATTTTTGTCACAATGTTAAATCTATTCTTTTTTCTGTTTCTAGTATCAGCCACGGCGGGAATTTATTTAAGCCATTTGTCATAAATTCCTCAGGTATTTCAACCTCTCTGCTTTGTAAGTATTCTAGGAAGCGTATTACTGCCGGGCGTGTAGCTGTTGGATTGGTTCTATATGTGTTAGCTTTGTTTGATAAGAAAGAGTTATTGGGGTTAGATGGACAGGATTTGACACCAACTATGTACGTAGACATTTGCTTTTTCCGTCTTATGTCAAGAGAGGAAAACCAGATTCGCAGTAAAGACTTTGGACTGGGCTTGTGGTAAAAGCACCTAAACAGTACCGAATTGCCGTATGATGTATGGTATTTAGAGATCGGAGAACATTCCTGGGGGCGCAGTCATACACAATGCTACCATATTTGATTCTAGAGAAAATTACAGCTCGGTGTATATTAAGCATCACTCCTGGATCGGCGCCCCACTTTGTGTGAGCAAGTACTTTTAGGATGTTGAGATGTTTCCTACATTTAGTTATTACGCTCTCAATATGTGGTTGCCAGGTAAGTTTTCTGTCAAACGTAACGCCCAGGAATTTGACAGTATTGCGACATTGCAATATTTCGCCATCCATGTACAAAACAGGATCGTAATGTAGTGTTCTGAGCCTGCAGAAGTGGACGTATAACGTTTTCTCTCTTGAAAACTTAAAGCCGATAGACTCACCATTCTTAACTACTGTGTTAATTGCCGACAGCAGACGACGTACTGCATTTCCTATAGTTTTCTTTACGCAGATAATCGCCAAGTCATCTACGTACATACATTTAGGAATGTTTACATTATTTAAGAATTCATTAATTGCAAGCAGAAAGAGTGTACAACTGAGAGTCGATCCTTGCGGTACACCGTTTTGCAATACCCTTGTGGATGAGAAAGTATCGCTAGCTCTTATCCTAAAGCGGAGGTTTTTTTTAGAAAGTATGCGATGAAAAGGGGCATGTTGCCTCTAAATCCCTGGTTGTACAGAGTTCTTAAAATGTTATAACGCCAAGTCAAGTTGTAGGCTTCCTTAATATCAAAGAAAACTGCAACCAAATGTTCTCGGTTTCTAAAGGCTTCTTGAATTGAGTAACACTAGATGATCAGTCATTGACCGCTTCTTTTTAAAACCAGCTTGGACTGCACTAAAATATGATTTTTTCTAGGTACCACCATCCTTTCCAGCAGTTTACCCATACAGCAGGTGAGACTAATCAGCCGATAGCTCGTTGGAGACATTGAGTCCTTTCCTAATTTTGCAATTGGGACCACGATAGCGTCCTTCCATTCACCGGGATAGATTCCGTCTGTCCAGAGTTTATTATATATATGTAACAACATGGTTTTCATTTCAGCGGTTTTTTCAACATGTCGTTTGTTATTTCATCTGGTCCTAGCGCTGTCGTCTTCAATTGCTTAATGGCTTCAGTAAGTTCGGTCAACACGAAGGGTGCATTATAATCATGCTGCATAGCAGCCGTGAAATCTAGAGAAGTTTCACGGATGCTTTTAGACTGTAAGAAAATCTGTTCTTTCAAACTGGTCAGCCAATAATTCTGCGATTTCTCGCATATCTTCTGTTTGTTTTCTATCACGCGTTTTGAGGCAGTTAAGTGTACTATAATACCTGCCAGATATTGATTTTATTTTCTTCCAGACTCTGTTAGAGTGTTCTTTGGATGTGATGGAAGAAGTATATTTGTTCCAGTTAGTACGTTGAGCTTCTAATATTATGCGTCTGGTTTTGGCACGTGCTTTTTTAAATTGCACCATGTTCTCCAGAGTAGAGTGTTTTTTAAAACTATTAAACACAGTCTTTTTAGATCGGATAGCCTGTTCCACTTGCTGTGACCACCAAGGGACGATTCGTTTGTATGGTTTACCGGATGTTTTTGGGATACTCTTCACTGCAGCATTTATGACTGCTTTGTTAAATGAATTTAAACATGGGTTTAATGGTGCTTTTATTACCTCAGCAAACTTCTGCCAATCATCTTTGGCTGGGTTCCATCGCCTGACAAATCTTTTGATAACTTGAGACTTGTCGGTTTCAATCACTATCGGGAAATGGTCGCTGTTGTGCAGATTATCGGACACCTTCCAAGTAAGTCGAGGAGCTAATACAGTAGATGCTATCGTCAAGTCTATGGCTGAGAAGGTATTACTCTTGGTGTTCATGTGAGTGCTCAATCCAATGTTCATAAGTACCACGTCATCCCTTTCTAGCCCCTGATACAAAATGCGGCCCTTTTCATCAATTTTGGGAGATTCCCACAGGGGACTGTTGGCGTTAAAATTTCCCATAAATATAAATGGTGGTGATAGTTGTAGAAGTAAGTTACTTAAGTCTTCTATGAGCCAGTTACGTTCCGGCAGATAGATGTTACGCAGCGTCAACTTTTCAGGCACACTAAGCTCTACAGCTACCGCTTGCAGTGATGTATTTAAGTTTATTTCTCTATAGCATATGTCGTTTCTCAATAGGATTGATACGCCTACGGCGGCCCGCTGATTGGGGATAGCATAACAACTGATTGTATTATATTTTTTTAGAAAGTATGGTAAACCGGGTACAAGATGTTTCTCTTGCAAACACATACATATCGGGTCATATTTTTGTATTATGAGCTTTAGATCACAGTAGCTTTTGTCGCCGCCTCTGCAATTCCACTGTAAGATTTTTCTATTGTTGGTGTTTAAGTCCATTAATGGGTTGATATATAGTATATTAACATAGTAAGTAAAGTGCTCAATGTATGAATTACAAATTAACAAATAGATTGTTATGTTTAAAAGTTGGATCTTAAAGCAAATATACACATGTCGAAATCACGTAGTAATTCCTGTAGTTGGTGGTAGCCGAATCTTCCTTTTTGGCCATCCCTTCTTCCTTTTACCTTCTTCCTGCTAAACTCGAGGGTTTTAGCTCGCTTTCCAGGGACAAACCTTGCGCAGGTTTGGTAATTTCCGTTGTTGACATAACAGATGTTTGACTAGATACTGACACAGTTCTTTGATGCGGTTTGCGAACCTCAAACGATGTCATTGGTATAAACGAGTTTTTCATTGCATCAGTTAGCTTTGGCAATAATTCATTAATGAAACTGTCAACATTTGGTTTTGTTGGAGTTGCTGTCGCTGTAACATGCGATCTACCTACGAATGGAGTGGGCAGTGCAACCCTCTTTTTTGCTTCTATGTAGGTGATTTTTTTTTAACTCCAACTTCCAGGATAGTGAGTTGTTCTTTATATATGGGGCAATCTCGCGAGCAAGCAGTATGATTACCGCTGCATTTGACGCACTCTATAGGCTGTTTGCAAGGGGAGCCTTCATGCAGGGATTTACCACATGCACAAACTTGTTCAGATTTGCAGCCCACAGCAGCGTGACCAAACTTTTGACACTTAAGGCATCTTAAAGGAGCAGGGATGTATAGGCGTACTGGGCAACTATAAAATGCGACCTTGATGTGCCTCGGTAAAGTGGGAGTGTTGAAGGTGAGTATGTGGTTTGACGTTTCATGAAAAATACCTCCACTCTTCGTTTTTATACGTTTGACATTGATAACACTTTAGTCCTCTAATTCCTCCTTATTTTGATCTACAGTACAGTTAAGTAGGTCCGGGCAGTATATAACACCGTTGGAAGAGTTCATTGTACTATGCGGTACAATGACAACTTGCAAGTTTAGGAATTCTTTTATTTCTTGAAGTTTGACTGATTGTCTTTCCGTTTTGGTTTCTATCAAAATCCCTTCCTTAATCTTTTTAATCATTTTTAGTTCGCCATAATTACTGTATAAACTCTTGCTAATAAGGAACGGACTAACTGTGTCAAAGTTAAGTCCACCCTTCCTTTTCTGGGCCTGGTACCGGGTCGTGCCCGTCGCCTGGTTCACAGACCCGCATTGAAAAGCGGGATTTATAGAATAAGCCGTAATAGCACTGGTGTCGTCAACAGTAGACTTCGGGCCAACATCAGGGGCAGCCTTATCCCCTGATGCCACTTTAGGTGCCAAATCTAAACTAGCATCCATAATATTTAAAAAACTCTTCGTTTCTCTAGGCTCCACCCATCATTAAGTCCAACAAGGGGACGACGCATTGTCGCCAAGGTTACTGGAGAGATATAGCGCTCCAATGACAACTTACAGAGCGGGTAAAGGCTGTCTAGGCCGACAACCTCGTCGTCTGCTTATCAGCAACTTTACACTTGCCCTACTGGCGGTCTTACCCGACAGCACAGCCGATTGATCAAAGGTGGGCTAGCCCTGATCTCCCGTTTAGAAAGAAATTCAGCCCAAGGCGGAGTGTTGCTCTCACTGGGGACTACAGCCTGCTCCATGAGAGGGCCCCTTCATTCCCCCGCAGGGGTCACCACGTACGGCACAAACGCGCAGGTAGCCATTAAAGCCCTGTGCAACCCGACTACTAAACTACACTAAGGGAGGGAAAAGTGGGCGTTGAGCTGGGATATATAGGAATTAGAGAAAGGTTGCTGTACCTCGACACATAAGGATGAAATGTGACGAGGCGAGTAAGAGCTGATGGATGATAGGAGGTATGACAGCGGACTGCTGAGCTAGGGTATCTTGGGTTTGCCATGCCCGTACTTTTTTGAGAACTAGAAGGTCCCTGAGAGAAGATTGATGGTAGGTCCCTTCGCCTTCGAATACCCTAATAGCCAGAAGGAACCTGGGAAAACAAGAGTCGGAAGCCTAGTGTGCTTCCAGATAAAAAAGATAAAAGATGCTGACAGGTTCAGCTATGTGTGCGTATGGGGTTAGGGCATGCACGTATGCGTGTTCTGTGTAAAGAAAGTAAAGTGAGTGTATGTGTGCGTGCTCTGAGTTTGTGTGAGTAGGTTATTTTGGTTTTCCCACTTCGCAATGCAGGTAGCCAGCAAGCCGGTTAACTACAACGCGAAGAGGGAAGTAAGCACTCACACCATGTCAAGGTAATAACCCATTAGAGGTATGTTTATTATTATTTATATTATTATTATTTTTATTAGTATTACTTTTAATATTATTAATATTATTATTATTACTTATTATTATTAACATTATTATTTTTATTATTTTCACTATTTTGATTATTTTTGTAAATTTTTTCATGGGAACTCCCTCGCGCACCACTGTAGTTAACCTGTGCACTCTTAAAATTATTACGGGGATTCAATTATTTGATTGCAGGTAGCCATACTTTGATGCAGGAACTAGATCTTTTTGGTTTTGTACCGCCAAGTTTTCTTTTTCATGCAGGGGAAAGGTTTGGTCAGCATGCTTCGTAGTGGGATCGCAATAACGCTTGGAGTCGTTCGAGTAACCATTTCTTTTTGTTTATTATTTTTTCTTTTTGCCCATGTCACTCCACCATGAGCCGCTAGGCGGAGTCTAGCAATGTTTCACACCAATATGTAGAATCCTGCATACATTAGCTTGATTAGACTTCCTTTTTTTTTCTGTGTGCGTTTCTCCTATACCAATTTTTAATTTTGGCACGACTTTTTTGTAGACTAGTTTTCAAATTTATGAATTTTTTTTCTATTCTTTTTCCGAAGTCGGAATGTCACAAGCTAACCCATGCCAAAAAGTTTTATAATTCATGCTGGTATGATATCGTTCTGTATAGTTCCGTATTGCTCAAATTCTTTAGTAATTTCTTAATTATACATTTCAGTTTTTTGTTAAGAAATAAAACAATACTGATAATTAATTTCCTTTGCATACTAATGCAGAATTATCACAATGGTGTTTCTATATAAAGACTCATTAGTGACGCAATAAGCAACCAAGTATTATTTTATGCCAAATTTTATTATCTACATTTATTAGTACTAAAACTACTAGCCAACGAAATAGCAGTTTAAGAGTTTACAGATAAACCAGCTTAGGTAAATACGCGTGTACGTATTTACAAAAATGGTTTACGCAGTTAGTTTAGAGAAACAAAATCAGAATTCTAATATTAACAGTGTTAGGGTAGCGATTCCTCAGGTAAAATAACTATTGATAAACTTTAACTTATGTGTGTATAACTGCCTATACAAATCTCTTGTATTACAGATAATTGCTGCTTTTATTGCTTCTGTCAGTCATGTTCCATTATTGGGCGCCTGCACGGGATTTTCGTCAGTTTTTATCTCCCAGAATGAAGAATGTCTAAATGCCCCTCTTAACTGCTCTGACTTAATTTTGATTACTGAAGGAGAAAATTCCTGGATTGGTAAGAAAACGATTATTTATCTATATTCCATTTGTTTTTACTAGACGAGATTTTTTCTGTTTTGGAATGGTTTGACAGAAGAATCATGTTGTGGCCAATCTGAAAACGCTAACTCATTTCGGATAAAGTTTGAAAAATATATCCACAACTATATTTTCAATTTCCTTAACCTTTAAATTTTAGTAAAGCAAAAAGCCCTGAAATAGTGTCAGATTCAGTAAGTAAAAATAGGTTGGTAGATCAATATTGATATAGACACGTGTCTTCGCGTGCCAAGATAGACTCGTATGCATCCCCAATCTGGCGCAAGGTTACGGGCTGGACATTTTCGATATACGGCCCGCAACAGTTTATTATCATCACTTTGTAAAGTGTAAGTAAATAGTTCAAAATAATAGTTAATGGTTATTTAACCTCAAATTGAGAAACAGTAACTGAAATCGAACATTTTAAGATTTATCCTAAAACCTTACAAGAGGTGACAGGAACCTCGTAATCATGATTGTAAAACGTGCAGTGCAGGCAAGCATATCCTAAAAACGGCAAATACCCTCTTGACTACGGTACATGTATACACTTTCATAATTTAATTTAACATAAAGAATTAATATATTTAAAGAAACAAGAAAAAACTTGTGTAATTTACGTCTTATTTCATCGGTGTGCAATGCATCGGTGTCTTTTCCTGTTAACTTTATGTTGATTTCCCTTTTACGGTATTCCGGCCGGACAAGGAAGGAAAGTATAGTAAGCAAATAAAATCCCCCGCACCGAATACCGCACCAAAAAATGAATCTAAGGAATGCCGTGCTAGCTAAAGTTCGTAGAGTAGGGTGGGTCACACATCAAGAAAAAGAAAACCTCAAGAAAAGAATTATATTTACAAAGCCTCTCATTAATAAAAAGCCAAGTTACAAAAACAGGGTGGGTCACACATCAAGAAAAAAAACCTCGAGATATGAATTATATTTACAAAGCCTCTCGTTAATAAAAAGCCAAGTTATAAAAATAAACCAAAATCAACCCGCGAAAAAACAATTTTTACCTTACGTATTCCGGAAGATTTGCATAGTACAAAAATCTACACAAAAATAAATAATAGGTTCTTTAACTAATTCCAACTAATCTTTAACCTTAATTCTAATATTTGAATAGCAAACTAATATAATAAACAAATATATGTTATGGTTTGTTCCCGGTCACTGATATCATACAATTGTAAATGTTCACAGAACATGTAAATACTTACAAAGTGTCCACATGCACACTAAATAAATGCAAAAAATAAATCTGATAGTATACAACTTATATTCTACAATTTTTAGGTATTAATAAGAAGTAGGTATAGACTTAGACAGTGTCCACAAGCACTAAAAATTTTTTAAAGAAATTAGAATCACGTGGACACAGCAATATGAAAGAAACCATCTACCAGCTGAAATGTATTTCGCTGCAGCGACAAAGAAAATTAAGTAATAACATAGCACTTAGACAATAGTGTAACTCTCAAATTTTACATAGAAAACCGTATGAACAGCCAATACTGATTTATCTTATAATTATTATCCAAACCATAAGAGCTGTTGACATTAGTATTTTTATAATAATAAACCGATGCAATTAAAATTTTGCAGATTGCTTGTTCACAAGCTTTGATGATCCCGGTGTGATTAAAAAACAAAACGTATCCATGATTAGTATACTTTTAATTATACTTTATAATTAATTATAACCTGCGTCTGCAAACTTTATATGCAATGACCAAATGTAAAAAAAGTAGAATACTTACATGGTGAAAAATTCACCCTTCTATACCAAGAGAAATTAAATGTTTGTCAAAAAATCAAAGTATCACTACATAGAACAGAAGTTAATATACATACAGTTTCGGGATTGGTGCGTTTAAAGGGTGCACTTTCCCTATAAAATGCTATACCAAATGCTAGTATATGCTTCGGACCCATGGTCGACAGTATGTACTAGGGCGGATAGAAATTCCAAATTATGCGAAAGGAAACAGCAAAATTAATCGTCAAACACTAAATCTTAATATATACTGTTCAGTTACTGCCAAAAAGTTTGTTGGCGCTGGTATGACGAATAATATTTTTTCTAAGGTTCATTTTGCAAACTGTAGCTGACAAAATTTAAATCAAACAATAAATTTTCACTTACCATCCGTAGTCGACTTCTCTTTTATGTTGTAACTTAAGGTTAAGGTTTGGAAAACAAAGGAAGCACTCAATTATCCGTACACTGACCACAGGATAAGCACAAAAATAAACTTTCCACTTCAACCAATAAACAATAATGCCACAACAAATTTTTAATTTTTACTTAGCGATCCGAATGGGTGTTGGTTTGGCGGTCAATTCTCTAAAAACTACTAAATTGTGCTACAGGTTTGAAAGGTGCATACAACAACTTTTACTTTATCTAATCAAACCTGAATGAATATAAATTTTAATAAAATAAAATAACATGTGGCTCAAGAAAAGTTATAGCAACATAACCCTGTACGTCACTCCAGGAAATACTGCACAATAATAATTTTATTTCGATTGCAACGTTTCTTGTAAACATCCACGCGTAGATAAGAGAATCGTGAAGCTCTTTGCATTGAACCTATGTTAGAAAGTCTGTAAGATAACTTGGTATATTAAAACCTATAATATTGTTTCAACAAGGGAACTACGATCGATAATTGGAAAAACCACTTTTACCATATGCTTTGGAACCGGTCGTAAACTTCTAAGCAACACGATAGTACACATAATTCAAGGACTTTTAGACAACGCGTAAAGAGAGTTACCTAGCTTCCGCATAAAATTATAGAAAATGTAATATAAATCATTGCACATCGTACCTTCAATACAGTGTAAAAATAAACAAACCAGAAATTTTCAATGGATCGAAGCCCGTGTTTGCAAATAACCTTGCACAGAACACGTACGCAATATTGTAATATCTCTGAAAACAAATATTTTAATAACGGTATACCACATTTAAACGCTATGTCTAAAACAAAATAGATTAAAACATGTTTACGATACAACCGCAAATCTTTAAGAAACGCATTTGCCAAGTAATAAAATACCAGCTTTTAATGCTATATTGAAATAGAATATATTTGAAGTCTTTAAATTTATAATTATTTATACTATAGGATGATGAATAAGCAATCGTTTAAATTGAGAAAGCGGTTAAAATTGTTAATGAATAATCATAGGACCGTGAAAACGACGCAAGAAATGTAGGATATTATTACGTATGAACGAAAATATTTCCATGTTGGGACGGCACTTAACAAATACCCCATAGCAAAACTAAAGGGTTGGGAGTCGGCGTAAGAAGCAGAGGCAACGGGGGCAAACCAAAAAACAGTTTGTTTCTGAAAATCCAAGGAAAACCAAAAACAGCAGAAAAGGTTTCAACTGGCTCGAGAAACCAATATACTGGATCAAGCAATACACTAACAAGGCAAACTAAAAGCAAATCGTTTCAGAAAGCCCAAGGAAACCCAAAAGCAACAATAAATTTTCATTCAGCTCGAAAAACAATACACCAGACCAAGCAATACGCTAACTGTACAAACCAAAAGAAATTCGTTTCAGAAAGTCCAAAAACACCAAACACAAAAAAAATTATCCATCTCGAAGAACCAATATACCGCATCAAGAAATACACTAACAAGACGAACCAAAAGAAAATCCGTTTCAGAAAACCCAATGGAAACCATAAACAACAAAAAAAGTTTTCATATAGCTCGAGAAACCAATCTACCAGACCAAGTCAAAAAACGTAAAGGATGTAGGAAAATGCGCAGAGGACAAAGATAAAATGGTCTAACTCTGTAAAAGTCGTCAGACAAGAGATATCTCCAGTAAAGAAATATTAAAGTTTTTAAACTTCAAGGAAGCAATTGGTTTCTTGCGAAAAACTAAGAAGTAAGAAAAGAAATGAGGAAGAAAATAGACAGCAACAGCAAAAACAAAACACTAACTGTCAATCCTCAAAGTATGCAAGGGTACGTCGAGAATACTGGATAGAAAAATTAAGGTACTTTAAACTGTGGCAACAAAAAAAATCGTATCAAAAGAACAACTGAATTAAAGAGTATTTAAGTAGGCCGAAAAGTTGACTATGTTACAGTTTCTACAAAAGCAGAAAGGTCTAGAAAGCACATACCATAGGAAGTGGATCGAAAAATTTTATTAAGTCAGTATAAGGACTAACAGTAAGAAAATCAGCCAAAGGAAAAGGAAAGGAAAGTAGAACAAAAGGAACGGAGAAACAAGGCTAGAGTTAAAAAAACACTAAGAAACAGCACAAGAAAAATTCAATAACTTACACGTATTGTTGGTACATTTACAAGGCTCTGAATGTTCTTTTTAGTGCAAGCTGCTTCTGGCGGTATTTAATACAGCACTCCAACTTATCATTGAATTAACTCTTCTTACACAGGGGCAATTTTACCTCCAACGGCATTTTTAATTAAGAGTCAAAACTCGCGTTTGGGGACAATCCCTCTATTACTCGCAGTTTTATGTTTTTCATCTCAGGGTTATCGCATGCTATATTTCGTTTTCACAGCGTAGTACGTCTAACTTCTGTCCTACGGTTGAGATCAATATCGTCCCTGCACGTAATCGATCATTTGAGCTCACGCTTTTGAAAGCGGTGTGTTTGTTTATGTTAGCAACGCATTCCTTTAGGGCTGTAAATTTATGAATATATCATTATTGTCGGCAATTTATCATGGTGGCGGTATCTTTGAATTTGTGCGAATGTGTACAAATAAGCTTTCTTATGACGTTTATTTACCCAGGTTTTTCCACCCTTTTCCAATTTAATATCGGCTGGATAAAAATGTACAATTCATTATATTAATTCAATATCATATTTGACTAGCCCCATTATTAAAAAAACCATTGAAGTCTGTATGAATATTTTAGGTTGCTTTCTTGCTAATAACTTATTTAACTAACAGAAATTCATAAATTCTTTTCTATTATCAAATGTGTGCCTAAATAATGCACTAGCGTTATAACAACACAATGTGTCCTCTTTTTCCAAATGGATATTTCGTTTACGCTATTAGAGGTGACACTCATGATGGCCTACTGCCATAACACTTTACCCGTGACTGATATAAAATATTCGTTCTAATTATTGTTTTTCGTTTTAAGCAAGCATCTTTGCCATTTTTATCCCTGTCGGAGCTGTCGTTGGTAGTGCTGTAATGGACACGATTGGAAGACTAAACTTGTTGCTTTTGGCAACTATACCCGGTGCTATTGGGTGGACTGTTATTGCACTGGCTAGCAATAGTTTCTTGATGCTTTTAGGAAGAGCTCTGACTGGAATTGGAAGCGGTAAGTATATTTTCAATTAGCTTTAAATATCGATAAAGACATTTAGCACAGTGTTGCATTTAGCATTTTAAGGCAACAAACGTACAGACGCATTTTTAGGTATTCTATGAACAGAGTTTGGTAGCTAAAATTTGTTTAGTAAACCAATCATTTAGCATTCATTTTTGTAGGCAACCCAAAGTGCAATATAAATTTGGTTTTTCAAATAAATTCAGAACAAGACGACTGTTTTATTTTAACTTAAATTATATACTTACATAGCTAAAGTAAATATAACAACATAGTTAGATAAATTTTAATGTATACAAAGAATAGTATACTCGGAAAATAAATTTGAGACAGAAAATAGCGGGTTTTCATTGTGAGCCTATTTAATTTGCTGGTTAGGATTTTTTGGTTTAGTAAAACGAAGTGTAGTTTCTAGTGTGAGAATAATTAATAGTTAAGTAAAATTGGACTAAAAACTCCATCGGGATCAATGCCGCATATTAGGGTTGCCGATTATCGGAAGAGTAGGTCAGGAGAACACGAGCTTGTATCAATAATATCTTTCTTGCTTGCTTGTTACTTATTTAATTGCTTAACCAGTTTTCTTACGCATATACCACCCACCCACACACACATACACACACAAGTTGTTAAAGGAAAGGTGATTTCCAAAGTAGCTAGGAGTATATTCCTGAGTAGGGCAATGAGACATGGTTGCGAGTCTTTAAAATCTATACTTCATACGACACCATAGAAATTATAAAATAGTACAACACTAAAAAGGGTACTACCAAGTCATAAATACATTCAAAAACAAGATGAAAACTTGGAAACTCTCAGAGGAAAATAATGTACCCGGTGTGTAAACACAGTCTTCAAAAAGGAGCGCACGGCACTTTAATGAAACAATATAGTTAGAGCAAAAAATCAACATTTACAAGCTAGTGAAATATTCTTTGGTGCCATTGCAAAAGATATAAGGTATGTAAATTACTCCCTATAATAAAATAAATCCGCCGTCAAACCGCACTTTGAAAACTATTTGAGTATAACTTAAGATAAGACTACAGGAAGAGTTTGTAGTTTTGAACCTTGGCTAATATAAAACCAAATAGTGTTACTAACCAAAACTGATAGCAAACACTGTTGTTGAGAACTCTATACTAATAAGTCACATCTAGTTTTAATTTTTATTTATAATTGAGTCACATGTCAAATTATCATAGAGTTCGAAGGGGGGGGGGAGGGCATGAACAAAACGTGGTAAGTCTGCTTCGGCATTGCCATGGATCAATGTAGCGTAAGACTACGGATCCCAAGGTCCTAGGTTCAAATCCCGACACGGCCGACTGCTTGAAAAATGGCAGGTGAGCATTTTTCACAAAAATTACGCCCTCGTTCGGATGAGAGGTTAAATGGAGGTCCCGTGTGTGAGTGTTGTCACGCACGTTAAAGATCCCTACCTTGCCTGGAACGGCAAGGGTTCGGCAAAATTGTAAATTTCCAGGCAACAAAAACTCGCCTTCTGGCCAATGTAGTACCTTAAGGTGGAGCATTGGGAATGTAAATGAACGGTAAGTCTGCTTCAAAGAGTAAACTATACAGCGGCTCGGTTCGCTAGTCGCGATGGGTGTGGGTCAACGGGGAGGAAAGTGAAAATAATATATATTGATGTTAGTCTCAAGTTAGGTATAATGGGCACCGTCCATATCTTATTGGAGTTCTGCCTAAAATAGCACGGATTCTTTGTCCTTCGGAGAGGAGTACAAGATGAGGAAAAACTCGACTTCTTCAGACAAGAACCCAGGTAAGTCGTGCGTTGTGATAGGAACGTCCAGTGCTGCCAAACTGAATTGCATTTCCTGTTCTTCGTACGTTAGTCAACTCTGCTTACGGTTGAGATAACTAAGATACTAAATATCGCACAATAAAATGCATTAATTAAGTAACGTTCTCACCAAACTAAAAGAAAGTGTCTGAATTCCTGTTCACAGACAAGCATAATTCTGGTCAAAGATTAGTTTCTTAAATTAATTAACTGTAATTGAAATTACGTGAAACACTGTTCTTAAAATTCCAGCCCTCACAGCTAAATTAATCACAAGTCACTTTTCGTTAAATCCTTTATTTATTTAACTACTATTTCGGATTCAATTATGGCCAAAAGAGTTTTAATTACTTTTTTAACGCGTTTAATCGGATTCGCCTGTGGGTGGTAAAATGCGTTATATATTATTTTTGATCTGTATTTTGAAGCCATCACCTTAAACAGATTACCTCGAAATTGCTTGCCATTGTCAACTAACATGTATTGCGGTGCTCCAAAGAGTAAAATAACAAACTCCTCTATTCTCTGAGTTATCGTAGACGCATTGGCGATACACAAGGGAAAAAATAATGGAAGTTTGGTAAAATAGTCGCCAACAGATAAAATGTAAGTGTAACCCTTTGTTGTTCGTGGTAGCGGACGAATCAAGTCGTCCGAAATCATCTGCTAAGGTTTAGATACAATAGGGTGTCTCGACATTGAGCCTTGAGGTTTCTTTTGTTCGGGTTTGTGCATTAAACAAGTTCAACACCGGTTAACATAACGAATGACATCGGATTAAAGAAGTTAGAAGAATTATTGCTATGGAGTCTTGGTACAGTAATATTTCTGTTGAAATCTATGAAACGTTTTATAAATACCAAAATGTCCCTCTGTCTGTTCATTATGACATTCCTTTAAAATCTCCAAACGTTGAACTTTTGAAACGACTACTTTCCAATCAACTTCAGGATCTACCAAATCAGGGAATTTACTAGGTAAGTATTTTAAAAGTTTATTAGGGTCTCGTTCAACCTGTAGAAGCATTTTTTATACCAAGGATCGACTTATATTTCAGAATCAATTTTATTAAATTTTTTTTTCAGGTTCCCCAGAGTTTCCAAATTTATCAAATGCAGGTAAGTTAACAGAAACAGTATTTATAATATGGACCGGCGTGAAAGAGCATCGGGGACGATATTGTCCTTCCCTTTGCGGGAATAATCTCAAAATCGTACTGTTGTAATTTCAATGACCATCGACATAACCGATCAGAAGGTTGTTGTAATTTATTTAACCAAATTAACGAATGGTGGTCCGTAATCACCTGGAAATGACTACCTTCTTCGTATAGACGTAACTTTTCAATTGACCACAACACCGCTAGACATATTTTCTCACCATCTGAGTAAGTGAACGACTAATATAGCAAATTACATGCTCTACTCCATCAATCACTTGAGTAAGAACGACAGAAATCCCGTAGTCGGAAACGTCGCATTGAATCGAGCACGGCAAATCAAAATCTGGGCATGAAAGAATTGGGGCGGAAACTAAATGATTTTTTATTTTCGACAAAGTTGCGTCACAACATTCATCTCAAATAAATTTTCTATTTTTTCTTAATAAGGCTGAAAGGGGAGCTATAATACTCGAAAAATCGGGTAAAAATCTACTGTACCATGACTCCATAGCAATAATTCTTCTAACTTCTTTAACGGTCTTATGTATGGGGATATCAACAATTGCTTGGACTTTTTCGGGATCTACCAGAAAGCCTTTAGAATTAATCACATATCCTAGATAATTAAGCTCACTCTTACATAAGTGGCATTTCTCCCGACTCAAAGTCAGTTCTGCTTCCTCTAGACGTTTTAATACTTTCTGTAAAATTGTATTATATTTCTCGAACCACTTAGTGCAAATAATTACATCGTCCAAATATGATAAAACAAATGGTTCCAATTCTGGACCCAGGACACGATCAATCAACCTCTGCCATGTAACCGGTGAATTATGTAAGCCGAATGGAAGTCTGGTAAATAGAAAAAACCTCTATTAGGAATGGTAAATGCAGTAAATTGTTTTGAATTTTCAGTTAGCGGGATTTGCTAATATGCCGATTTTATGTCGAGCGTAGATATAAATTTCGCGTCCCTAAGTTTGTCTAATATTGATGACACATACGGTAATGGGTAAGCGTCTCGTTCGGTAACCTTATTTAATTTACGGAAATCCACACAAAACCTGTATGAACCTGGTTCCTTTTTCTTCACTAATAAAATTGGGTTGAACCACGCGCTATAACTTTTTTCCAACATCCCTAGTTCTAACATTTTTACAATTCTAAGTCTATCTCTTTTTGTATGACCGCAGAAACCGGATAAAGACGTTGCTTAATTGGGTCACTCGAAACTTTAATATCATGTTGAACCAAATCAGTTACTCCAAAAGCTTTTGAATTTTTAAAATGTGAATCGACAAGTGATTCTAAAATTTTGCGTTGTTCAAGTACAAGATCAAATTTAGAATGCAAAATCGGTTCTTGAGTCACTGTTATTGATGCTAAATTAAAAAAAGTAAACTCTCTTTGAACATATCTGGTACAATTTGAATTGATTTCCAAAAATCAATGCCCAAAATCAAAGTGTGTTTCTCCTCTGGCACAATTAATACATCTAATACTGTCAATTTCTCTTTCAACCTAATCGGTAAATGAACAGTGCCAAACTCTGGAATTCATTTCCGTCAGCGGCGTTACAGATTGAAGCCTGTCTTTTATCAACAAATAAATTTAATGAGAACAATTTGTCGCATCTTTCCAGTCCTAAAATAGCCGAACTGGCACCAGAATCTAAAAGACCTAAAAATTCTAACTCTAAAATATTTACTGTCACGTAAGGATGTTTGTCCTTCTCTGACTGTTCCATCCCATACTCTAACATTAATTTATTCTTTTTAAATTTGATTTTCTTATCACTAATTAAATCAGCTACATATTTGGTCGAGTTATAATATATACGAGACACAATACGACCGCTTAGCGTCTCGCATGGAAGTTTTCCTGCATTTTTCTATTACAACGAGGGCAAGAACGAAAAGTTGTATTGTCTAAACCACATTTATAAGAATATCCCACACGACGGGGTGCCTTACAGTATGCTTGAACATGATCGGTTCTTTTACAATTTCAACACCGCGGACGTGAATAATTTGGATTCTGATTTATAGTTGTTTGAATTGAATATAAATTTTTATTAATTTTTGGGGTTGAACTCGAACTAGTTTGAGGATTATTGTAAGCTAAATCTGTTTCGAAATCCGTTGTTTTTTTTTGACGGTGGCACAAAATCCTGTATATATGTTTTACGTTCTTCTAGTTTTTTACAATATTTTATTAATTCCTGGATGGAATTTATCTCATTTAAACTTAGCTGGGCCTGATAAAAAGGTTAAATGTTTTTTCGCAGAATTTTTAGTTGTTCTTCTATTGTAGGTGGTTTTACAAGTCGCGCAAATAAATTAATCATTACTGCTGCAGTTGTTTCTGTCTCACCTTGAGTCCTATTGTTTATTTCATTCATTAACCTATCATCATAATTAACAGGTAAAGATTCATTTATTAAAGCCTCTTTTAAAGAAGACCAACTTGTTACTAAATTTCTATTTGCTCGGAAAAAGATCAAAGCCTTGTGTGTGGGATGAATGAGGTGATCTAGATTTGCTAATTATAGGGAAGGACCAATTGCTTTTTGTAGCAATACCGATGGCAGTGGAGCGGTTATGTAATAACTAAAACAACTACAACAAACTACTTCAGGAAGGGTATAAATACCTTAAAGCCTGTGCCGCTGTGGGCAATAAAAGTTCACACACAAAAGGTTTAACGGACAACCAAGAACACGCACGTTCGGGTGATGGTGTCGCTGCCAAAAGCTCTCATACCACCGTCTTTTGTAACGGTTCGAGTACGACTGTCACTTCACGCACTCCGGCATAAAAATGTTTCACTCAAACTGTAAGATACCCGCACTAATAGTATTTATTGTCACCATTACCAATAAATGTTTGATGATGACGTAACATACCGCCCACCAAATTCATAGAATTTTGAAAAGGAGGAAGTAGGTTGGGTGAAGGAAATCACATGGGATTTGACCTTGCTAGGAAAACAGGTAACGAAAGATAGGGTGGTACACTACAGCGAGCGATATTACCAACTATGCAAAAATAAAAATATATATGTAAATAAGCAAATAAACATGTAAGAAATGTGTATATACATCTAAACATAAAATAAAATTAAAATACCGGTAGCGGCGCTAGTTTGACCAAAGGTCGTTTTAATGTGCCATGTGCAGTTTTGATCTCCGCGACACGTATAATACCGTCCGCACCGGGAAAGGTATTAATAATACGACCAAACTTCCATTGAAGTGGAGAAAGCTGGTCGTCCTTGATGAGGACAATAGTGTCCTTTTCAACTTGTCGGGCACCTACCTTAGAGTGCCATTTAACCTTTCTGATTCAGAGTATGTAAGTACTCATGGCTCCAGCGAGCCCAAAAATCTTGATGGAGTTTTTGCAGGAGTTTCCACCTGCTCTTTAATGATAAAACGTTGGTTGAATGGTCCTCATCTGGTGGTGCAGAAAGAGGCTCCATAGTTAGGAAATGACCTGGTGTTAAGCAACGCAAGTCATTTGGATCCGAACTCAAAGCGCAGAGTGGCCTTGAATTTAGAACAGATTCAATTTGAGTAAGAACTGTGTAAAGTTCCTCAAAGGTAAGTTTTTGTTCGCCGATTACGCGAGCTAGGTGTGTCTTTACCGACTTAACACCGCTTTCCCACAAGCCACCGAAGTGAGGGGCGCTAGGTGGATTAAACGACCACTTTATCTTTTCTGAGGTTACTGCACTATGCAGATAACTCATAAGCTGACGATAGGCACCTACAAAATTAGTACCGCAATCACTAAATATTTGAGAACAGCGTCCTCGACGTGCTATAAATCGTCGCAAAGCGGCAAGAAACGCGTCTGCCGACAAATCCGAAACAAGTTCAATATGTGCTGCCTTAGTGGCAAAACAAACAAAAATACAAATATAGGCCTTAAGAGTTTTAGAGCCTCGCAGGCGGTTAGCCTTTATTAAAAGAGGGCCAGCAAAATCAACACCAACAATACTGAACGGTTTGATTTGGGTAATACGTGCTGCCGGTAGGTCTCCCATAGGAGGAGTTACCAGGACCGGTTTGGTACGAAAACATCTATGACATGATGATAAATAATTTCTGATTGAATTTTTAATAGAAAGGATCCAGAAATTCTGTTGGATAAGATACGCTGTGGTATTAACACCGGGATGGTAATACCTTTCATTAGTTGACCGAATGATAAGTTCGGTTAATCGGTGCCGCTGAGGCAATAACGCAGGAAACTTTTCGAAATAGGAAAGCGAAGAATGTGTCAAGCGCCCACCTACTCTTAAGATATTTTGTGGATCAACAAATGGAGAAAGTTTTCGCAAGCTTTTAGGTAATTTACGGTTTGCCTTGATCGAAGCTATTTCCTTTGAAAATGTAACATTTTGTACATGCCGAACGATAATCATGAGAGCATTGTGTAATTCAATGTCTGTTAAGGGACCCGTATGACGTTGAGCCATGGGTTTAGAAAATCTATAAATGTAAGCCACGATGCCTTGGATTTTATATAACGATGAAAAGCGACTTAGTAAAATGTCAATGACGTTTGGATCTGTTTGAGCGACAAATGTTAGGATCTTCTTTTCCGTAGTTACCTCAGCAATTGAGGTTGACAATGTTGGTTGAGGCGGCCACGAGTCACTAGGGTAGTGAAGCCATTCAGGCCCCGCCCACTATAGCGAACATGAAATAACCGCGCTTGGCATTAATCCCCGAGATGCAGGATCAGCCGGATTATGCAAAGATTTAATATAAAACCATCGACTAGGTGCAATGACTTCTTGAATGTGGCTAACACGGTTGGCCACAAAAGTTTTCCAACGAAAAGGTGGAGAACGTATCCAAGTGAGAGCGACCGTAGAATCATTCCACGCTGAAACATCGGAGATTTCAATCAAGCCTTGATAAGACCGAATGGTAAAAGAAAGTAAATCGGTTAATAAAACGGCGGCACATAATTCCAAACGTGGAATTGAAATGTGCTTTATTGGAGCTATTTTTTTTTAGCGGATACATTGTACAGTTATTTCTCCCGTAGTTTGATTTATTTGAACTGAAATACACTACCGCTGCATACCCTACCTCGCTAGCATCGCAAAACCCATGCAAATGACAAGTAAAAGGATCCGAAGGGGGTAAACAACGTGGTAACTTTAATGACGATAATAACGGCAACTCTTCTTTATACTGCTGCCATTGAGACGAAATGTCTGCTGGTGGGATGTCATCCCAATTTAAACCTAACATCCACAGATGCTGGATTAGGCGTTTTGCAAAAAGTGTTAGTGGGGCTTAAAAATCCTAATGGATCATATATTCTGGCAACTTGCGAAAGTATGTTGCGCTTTGTACATATTGGGTTTAATGGTTTAACCCGAAATGAGAAAATATCTTCTGTAGGTGACCATTGAAGACCTAATATTTTTATTGATTCGTCAGAATCGAAATCGAGAGAAGTATATTGGCAAAAATCTGACGGAATGCCTTTCAAAATAGAAGCTGAATTAGAACTCCATTTTCGAAGTTCAAACCAGCCGAATGTAAAAGTCGGATAAGTTGATATTTAATTTCACGGGCCGATTGTATAGAATCTCCACCGGCGACGAAATCGTCAATATATAGATTTGACCGTATAGCCTCAGCGGCTAACGGAAACCTTTTGCCTTCGTCAATGGCTAATTGCTGAAGGGTTTTTAATGAAAGATAAGGCGATGACTTAATACCATAGGTCACTGTATTAAGCTGATAAGTCTGAATGGGTTCTTCTGCGGAGAACCGCCAAACAATTAATTGAAACTTTCGATGTTTTTCGGTAACCAAAATTTGTCGATACATTTGGCGAACATCACAAGTAAAAACGAAACGATGAGTACGAAATTTAAGTAAGATTGACGAAATGTCATTTTGGAGACTAGGTCCAGCCAATTGAGTGTCATTAAGTGACACGTTGTTTTTAGCCTTTGCAGAGGCGTCAAAAACCACACGAATTTTAGAAGTATGACCTTCCTCTTTAAACACAGGGTGATGGGGTAAAAAATAATTATCGTTCCCAACGGGCGGAGAATCGAGTAATGCCATATGACCCGCATCAAGATAGTCCTGCATGAAATTGTTGTATTGGGCGCGTAGCTCCGGTTGAGCATGCAATTTGCGCTCCAACGAAAATAGTCTTTTTAGCCATCTCAAAGCAATTATCAAAACGGGCAAAGTATCGTTGAACGGTAACGCAACAATAAAACGACCGCTAGGGTCACGAGAAAACGTGTTTTCAAAATCAAATCTGCCTTTTCTTCTTCTGGAGAAGTATAAGGATTGATGGCAACTCTTCTATCTCCCAAAACCGCCTTAGGGTCTGGTCGATAGGATCTTCTACAGAAGTAAAAATGCTTGGACAGTATCAGACTGCAAGCTTTTTGTGGGACCAATAATAGTCCAACCAAAAATTGTATTTATGGCGGCAGGCTGAAGAAATTTGCCATGTATAACACCGCCATTGATGATGAACGGATAAACATCTGCTCCAAGGAGCATGTCAATAGTTCCTGGAGAGTTCCAGGTCGGGTCTGCAAAGTGCAGGCCGCATAAGTGTTCCCAATTATTAGGAACTTCAACGCTGGGTAATTTGCCAGATATTGACGAAAGCACAAAAGTTGTGACTTCTAGAGATTTTTCAGAGTCTAACATAGAGCGAATGGTGCAGCTGACGGCACCTCTATTGACCGCTGAAGTTGTCTGCCCAAGTCCATAAATCGGAACTTGAGAACGTATGCGTGGAAGCCAAAGTTTGCTCACGCAATCGTCTCGAATAAAGCTAGCTTGAGAGCCAGGGTCTAAGAGTACCCTGATCGGTTTGTATCTACCAGAACGATCTTGAACTTCCACAACAGCAGTGGAGAGTAAGACAGTAACCCCAAGATTTGAATTCGTCTGTGAAGACAAAACATTTGCCGGAATAGGAGAGGCTGACTGCGTCCTATTGGCATTTTTATGCATGTGTGTAGCGGTCGGTTCAGCTGAACGGCTAGGAGCAGGTTGCGGTTCAAAATGTAGCAAGGTATGATGCGGCTTGGCGCAAGTTCGACAAGGAATTATAAGGATTTGCATTGCATGGACGCATGGTCTGTTCGTAAGCAATTTAAACAAAGGCGTAAGCGTTTGACAATGTCGAAACGTTCGGTCGGAGTTTTCTTTAGAAACGATTGACATCTGTAAATTAAGTGATTGCCCTTGCAAGAAGGACAATGGTGCGAAAATGAATTCTTTGAGTCACTGGGCTGTATCCAGTGAAACTACGTTAGAAGAAACTTTGGTTTAAATTGAAACGCTGAGGATTTCTTAGGCACTGATGTGTGAGTGTATGGACAGTCGTCGAATAAGAAACAGGTGCGGTTGAAGAAAAGGTTTCCAACGCTGCACATTGTTGAGTTAAAAAATATCTCAAATCATCGAAATTAGGTATTTGCTTCGGATCCGATTGGAGTTCGAAGCGTTTTCTAGTGAACGGATCGAGTTTTTCTAAAAGAAGATCGACCAGAATAAAGTTCCAATGTTCAGTGGGAAACTTTAAGTTAGTTAGAACAGCAAGGTTCTCTGAAAAACAATCAATAAGTGCCCTAAGTTTCGTAGGGTCTTCTGATTTTAAAGGTGGAAAGTCTTTCATAGCCTTCCAATGCAAAGTTGCTAATAAACGCGGATTGCTAAATCGCTCACGCAAGGCGTTATAGGAAATAATAAAATTATCTCCCGAAATGGGTACCGATTTAATAATTTACAGACTCCCCGCTACAGCAATTGATAAGGTAATTTAGCTTTTCGATATTGGACAGCGACGCGTTATTATAAACCAGACTGTCAAATAAATCGATAAAAGAATGCGAATTCCGTTACCTCATTATTAAAATGTGGGAGCTTTAACGGTAACAATTTTGATCCCGTGCTGCTTGGAGCATTTTCCGTAATTTGTGCCCGCATTTCTGGCATTGTTTCAAGATGCAGTAGTATGCAATAATAAGCGGAATCCACTTCCTTCCGTAAAGCGTTGTAATTCAATAATTCTACCTCGTCACAGGACGCTAAGACAACAACTAAAACCCTGTTAAAATTGGAGTAAATGTCATCGACTCCCCTTGTTTGAATATGGAACAACGTTTTTAAGCTTGAATTACTTTGTAAAACGTTGCCAAGTTACAACATTTCCATAATGCGTATTTTCAGTAATTCGAGCTCTGCTACATGTGTTTTCTTCGGAGCCATAGTGACTGTTATTCTGAAAGACCTACAATAAATGCTGTAAAACGGTAACCGCTCAGATGTGCGCTGAGAAATATTAAAATATTATGAGTTGTTCAAGGCACGAAAAATGTAAAATAGCCCATAAATCGATAAATCACGTTTATGACTATTAGCCTGCAATGGGGTCTTAAGCAACACGTCGAAAACCTAACGGTTTGTCAAATAAAGCGTAAAGATAAGATTTACAGTTTAAACCCGGGCGGCTTTTACCATCAAAAGATCACAGGAACGTTTAAACATGTGGCTTAACATATTGCAAGAAAAATGCAGCTTTTACATTCTATTACTCCTGCAAATGTGTTCAATATTTTACCGCAAACCGACTGAAAGGTTGTATGTGATACAAAACGTGCAATGGCTTTTACACAAAGCAAATCCCTTTACCTTGCTGTGTGTTTTATATGCCGCTAAAATAAATTTAAGACTGAAAACTAACAAATTTGATGCTAAAGTATTTGTTTGTAACTAAACGCTTGTTGGTTTAATTACGGCGAAATCGCTTAATTTAATTTAACGAAAGTATGTAGCTAATATTGTACATATTTTAACCCGCTAAATATGGGGTTTGAACACAAATTTAAAGCTAAATCATCAATTAAAAACGCTCGCTGAAATGCAAAATAATATTTAATTTAGGACATGCGTATAAAACCATAAAACTAGTGAAATTCGGATCGTTTGGACCAATGAATGTATAGGATGAATGAGGTGATCTAGATTTGTTAATTATAGGGAAGGACCAATTGCTTTTTGTAGCAATACCAATGGCAGTGGAGCGGTTATGTAATAACTAAAACAACTACAACAAACTACTTAAGGAAGGGTATAAACACCTTAAAGCCTGTGCCGCTGTGGGCAATAAAAGTTCACACACAAAAGGTTTAACGGACAACCAAGAACACGCACGTTCGGGTGATGGTGTCGCTTCCAAAAGCTCTCATACCACCGTCTTTTGTAACGGTTCGAGTACGACTGTCACTTTACGCACTCCGGCATAAAAATGTTTCACTCAAACTGTAGAATACCCGCACTAATAGTATTTATTGTCACCAATACCAATAAATGTTCTATGATGACGTAACACCTTGCCTTCAAATAAATCACACGCTTCCATTACCAATTTTCGTCAGAAATATTGCGAGCCACTTCAACTCTTCTACCCTTTTTAAAAATGCATTTAATGAACTTTCGTCTAAATATTTCAAATTCCATTTTGCTACCGGCGTACTTTTATAAAAAACAGGGTTGCCAAAAGCATTTTTATATTTGGGACTTGCTATATGTTTACTTTCAGAAGTCATCTCTACTTTTCCATTCCTATCTAAATCTTCTAACTTTAATTTTTCAGTAAGTTCTAATTCATCTAAGTTTTCATGAGTTACCGGTTTATTTCTAGTAAATTTTTTCGTGAATTTCTTTAATTAATAAAATTTTTTGCACGGTCTCTTCATAAAATCGTTTCATTTGATCTAACTGTATTATTAAATTTTCACGAATTTCTTCGTCTGTTTCCTCCGAAGGTACTGAATTTTTTAATCTAAATGTGGCTTGCGCGATATTTGTTTCAATTTTTGTTGGTTAACGTTCCAATTTATTTCGTTTAATTGGGTTATTGCCTCAAAATTGAATGGATATTCAAAATTATTTTTACTAAAATCAAATTTCGTTTTAAATAATGAGCGTACTGTTTTACGTAATTCTTGCAGGCTTAATTCTTGTGCAGAAATTTCTCTCGTTTCCGCTTCGTATTGTAATTCTTGCTTGAGCAATCTATCCACACAAATATTGTAATCCATCTTAAAATATCTAAAATCCTACAAAATTTTAGTAAAATGTCACAACAAACCAAATTATTTTACATCCAATCTTAACCACTTTCATAATTTTAAATCAAGACAAACTCAGGGAAATGTCACTACAGTCAATCCACAAAAAATTAAACTAAAATTTCCCTACTTTTAAAATTATCTACAAAGGAGACTGATTCTAGCAAAAAAAATCTGGAAAAGAAAATGAGATGTTGGTCGCCTATTTGTTAAGTGATAATACTACACAACAAAAATTCCGAAAAAGACAACCATTTGCCGTTGGGCGTCAATTTGTTACTTACTATGCTAAAAAAAATGCAGAAATCGCTGTAAATTAAACGTTGGACGTCATTTTGTCACAGTGAAACATTACAAACACAAAAAAAATCTAGAACGTAACTATAATATGCAAAAACATGTATAAATTTAAAAGTTGGGCGCCAATTTGTTATGTTCTTGTTATATAAAGAAGGCGTTGGGCTCCAATTTGTTACATGCCAAATTGTCATGGAGTTGGAAGGGGGGAGAGCATGAACAAAACCTGGTAAGTCTGCTCCAAGGAGTAAACTATACCGCGGCTCGGTTCGCTAGTCGCGATGGGCGTAGGTCGACGGGGAGGGAAGTGAAAATAATATATATTGACGTTAGTCCCAAGTTAGGTATGATGGGCACCACCCATATTTATTGGAGTTCTGCCTAAAATGACACGGATTCTTTGTCCTTCGGAGAGGCCTACAAGATGAGGAAAAACTCGACTTCTTCAGACAAGAGCCCAGGTAAGTCGTGCGTTGTGATAGGAACGTCCAGTGCTGCCAAGCTGAATTGCATTTCCTGTTCTTCGTACGTTAGTCACCTCTGCTTACGGTTAAAATAACTAAGATATTAAATAGCGTAGGTTAAAATTCATTAATTAAGTAACGTTCCCACCAAACTAAAAGAAAGTGTCTGAATTCTTGTTTACAGACAAGCATAATTCTGGTCAAAAATTAGTTCCTTAAATTAATTAATTGTAATTGAAATTACGTGCAACACTGTTCTTAAAATTCCAGCCCTCACAGCTAAATTAACCAGAAGTCAGTTTTTGTTAATCCTTTATTTATTTAACTATTAATTCGGATTCAATTATGGTCAACCTTATGTATACATTTTAATTTCTTCATCGAGAAAATTCTTAACATACACCCTAGAGGATCCTCGTACCCACGTATTAATCAAATAATACACAGCTAAATAATTAAAAATAAATCATGTTGAACATGCAATTTCATGCGCTACAAATGATGTCGGACAATGCATAAACAGTTGATATAAGAACATATTACGCACAGTACTGGGTAATTAATTACCACAGGAATTCAGCATACGGTTCCCCTTTGTAATTCTCGTTCGTACGTCAAAGTTCTTGGAAGGCACTACCAGTAAGCTGCTCTATTTAATTTATTCGTGAAATCCTTTATGTGCACAGCACCACGGAGTCTGAATACGATCAACACAAGGATACGTCTCTCACATTAATTAATTGTAACTGAATGATTTCTTAACCAAGACCACCTTCACTCCGAAAAATAATTTAAGTTCTCTCGGAACTCGCTACTAGCTAAATACTTAAATCGACACTTAAAACTGATACCTTATTTACTAATAAACCGTGTTTGTTAGGTATGGGGGTTACAATAAATTACTCCGGCGACTTTCCACCACGCCACCAATCTTCGAATCATTAAATCCGATTCTATAAATATCAAGGTCGTTAAGGTTATACTAAAACCTATTTTGTCAACGCGCTATATATCCTCCAAGATTACTGGGGATTGAATTACGTTCAAAGAAGACCGACCTTTAACACGAATTACTTAGCCAACTTCTCGCTTACGACCGTACACTCATCCTTCACATCTTTACCCTTGTAGTACCCAACGAACACCGACTGTTATACTCTAGTGAATACCTTCCTTTGCCCTTCTAGCCAATCACCGCGTGTGTAACAGACAGTGGAAATTAACATGCATGCGACATGCACGTGAAGCGGGATATGACCCTTGCTGCTAATTCTTGGAAACCTAACATTTGCTGTACCAAGAATGTGAAAGCTAAAACTTATCTATCCAAAAGGGGTTACTTGGAACGTATATATGAAATATACCTGCTTACATTACTGGTTTTTAAATGAAAAATATGCACAGTGTAATTTGTTATTTTAAAAATAAAACCAAAGGTTACAATTGCGTGGAATAATTGAATAGCGATATCTCCTCCCATGTTGAGAGGACAACCAATGATATCGTGGATAATAAAAATTCAAACTTCGGAAAAACGAACGGACTGGGATTCGACGGGATTTATATGTTCTAATCTATAATTTTGTCGACCGTCTTGATAATTGTCTTTTATTTTTAAGACTACTATCTGCTATCCATGTTGGTCGACCACGTTCTATATTTTATGAAAAACTTCGAGTACCATGTTCTATTTTTATTTATAAACACCATATTAGTACAATTTATAGAATCGCCCTGTATATTTTTATATACGAGCACCATTACACAAATATTTTATTTCTCCTAGCAGTAACCGCTCATTCCACGTAGGGTAAATAGCTGTTTAAATTTCAGGCTTATTTCTTATCGAGTTTGAGTAATCAATTGGACCACTTTTGTTTGCTTAAGATTTAAGTTTGTACTATCTCCGTTAGTTATTTGCTTTAGCAGATATAAGCGACAAACAATTACATTCCCAAATAGCGTTATCATATAAAATACGACTTGGACTTTAATTTTTTAAAAATGTGTACAGACCACCCATTAATCTGTCAAATGACCTAGTGACTTCTACATACTACGCAATATAAAAATACCATTTCTGGTAGAATTTTTTATAAGCTTTACCGTACAAACCAATAATAGTTTTAAAATTAACATTGACTTAAGATTTTTTATTTTAATTCGGTTTGCTCAAATATTTTGAAAGGCAGTGCAACTTAACACCCATAAGATGTTCTAGTTATAATTCGGATTGCCGTAGAATAATAGGTACCATCTAATTTTAATTTACCTCTCATAAAGTACAGTACAATAATAAATAACATCTAATTTTAATTCTTTTAACATAAAGTATATAACGTAATACATTCATATCTACACACAAATCACGACCATTTCCTTATTTTTACTGGGAGTTGTTTTTAACTTATCTAATAGAATCCTTATTTTATGATTTAAATCCACATCTTCTTCTTGCAATGCTTTCTCTAGCCACAAATTGGAGACGTACAGCGTGTTGATTATCGAACTGCAAAACATAAAGGACTTTGCTTCTGTGTTCCACTTCCTTAATTCCAAGAATAACAAGTTCTGTTCCTGTAGCGATTTGCTCTAGTCTACGGCACTTATTAATTTGTACGTGTTCATTTACTTTCTGCATAAGAATTTCGTCCATTTGTTCTACTGCTTTCTGTGTAAGGGATGCATTCTTCATATCTTTCCAAACATCCGAAAAAATTTTAGGCGTTCTATTTTCGAAAGCGAGTAACCATTATATGTTGTAATACCATTTGCTTTAATTGTAGCAAAAGGCTCTTTTGTAGGCAAGCAAATCAAATTGAATCCGTTAAAAAGTTTTGACACGTATTTTTCTTTTCTAAGCTCTTCTCTTGCATCGCAAATCTTAGTAAATAGGGATTTGTAAAATCCTTTTAAAAATACACATTTTTATGCCCATTCTTTTCTGCAAGAACGCTGATATAGGAAAACGTTCCTCGGTTATTAACTGTAGATGCAGAAACATTATATATTCCAAATTTTTCCAGTGGGTTTTAAAATGATTTACTAGCCTTTCCTTTATTTATGTCATCTTGTTTTTTTTTCTATTAGATGTTTATACTCTTGCTTTAATGCGATAGTTTTTGTTTCGTACTCCAACTTTCTACTTTTTAAATCCACTTCTTGTAATTCTAGTTTTCTTTTCTTAGTCGATAATACATAAATCGCAGACACTGGTTCTATTTCCTTCACGGTGTATGGTAAAAGTTTGCTGCATGTAATGGTTTTTATTTTAAACCTGGAGGGAAACATTATTTGTAGCGATTCGTCGATGTCTACATTTTTTGGAATTGTCGACAAGGCCGTTCCAGGCCTCGCGAAAAATGTGTCTCCGGCTTTAATGTAACATTCCTGCCTAATTAGTACGTCGTGTTTGTTTGATTTATCTTCCACAACTTCTATGTAACCAAATGCTGAAATTGCGTAATTTATTATTTTGTTTTAGTTCTTAATATCGCCCGGTAACTCAAACTGTAATGCCTTAAGTTTTTTTGTATTACCGTTTCCCCAATAAATGTGCTGTAGTATGGTATTAAATACAACACAGGACGGTTTTGCATATCTTCGGTTAATTTTTTCCACATGTTTGCGATCGATACCGAGTGCGTAGGTGCATTTCGCAATTATATTTTACTATTTATCTTCCAACAAAACTAACAGTCCTTTAATGGTTTATATACATTATGTATCATATAACGATTTCCAACCTGTCTATTGTAATCATATTTTGATGTGTATTCCAGAGTTTTTACGACGCTACGTTTAAATCGTCACGTTTGGTTACTTAATCAATTATTATTACTGCGTTTAATTTACTGTAATAAAAATAATTTTATTGTTTTTGGAGTTACAGGTTAATGACATTACCTAGATTACATTTATAGAAAAAAAAAGAATTAAAATATGATATTTATTTAACAAATATTCGTAAAATCTGAATAATATATAGGGAGCGTCCCCGACGTCACCATCCCATATTAATATTTATATCTTCTTCTCTGGTTTATATCTATAGCAACGCGAGTGAGTTACATGTTGGAAAACAATCTTAAAATGATTGTTTTCTATAGCATATATGGCGATTGCAATATACTTTTCATACCGTAAGGTTTATTATTATCTTTAACGGATTATGAACCAAGCCCAAAGGTAGAACAAGATAACTTAGATAAAAAAGTGTCAACGAAAGCGAATATTGAATATAACCATACCTTGAGACCAGCAGCACTTCAACACCTCACGAAATTTAAAAATTCATAGACAAAAATACACAGGAGAAAATAATAAATTAATTACAAAAAAAACTGAAGAAATGCAAGCTGTTTATATTAAGGTTAAACGCCAAATTATTGCGTAGCGTTTTACTTAATTAAATATTAAGGTTATTGTAAATGCAAATTTCTACACACAATTCTTAAAATTATAACAATCACCGTATAGTCCGGGGTGAGGAGTTCCTCTCAGTTGTTTCAGTGCGATTCGGGTTTCTGTAGATTGTTTGGATGTGATGGTATTCGATGTTCGCTGTTGATTACAAAAGGTAAGGTACGAAAGAGGTAAAGGACGAGAAACCTGAGCACTAAATCGACACACGGTAAACACATCACAAACAAAACATAATCGTTTAAATCGATACTCGGTACTGAAATGTCTACGTAAAACTTAGCAGAAATAGTTTGAAATACAATAAAAGTATTACATCATTTCCTCGAGAACGATAAAAAAATCATAAGACGTAGTCTAGCGAGTTTACACATAGTAAATTATTCTAAACCTGCAATGTAGCTAATAATTTATAACACACTCCAGATCAGATCCAAGAAACAAGAGGAATTACCTTTAATTTTAAACGAAATCCAGTTAACATAGGAAATAGAAGCTGGTTATTCAATAATTGGAAAGACATTTTACGAATTAATTTACTTAACACAAACAATAATGGCAAAATTATAAAAAAAAGAAATGAAAGGAAAAAGGTCCTCCTGTTCCCCAAGTTGCGACAACTACTTATAATCTAAAGGCCTAATAACCAAATTAAGTTTTTCAGCACCAACTGATATTTCTTAGAACTAATCACTTTAAATTAGAAAACGGAAGAGAGTAGTAGCCACTGATTACTCGACAACCTCAATATTGCGTGCACAATTATATTATGCCAAACTCTCGCTGGCAACACATTTTATCGGAAAGCAAAAAAGACTTTTCTTAATCTAATGTCTTACAATTCTAAGTTAAATTTAAATTTTAAAATATAATTTAGTTTAACTAGCTACTTTTTCAGAAATTATATTATAATAAACATTTGGGTATGTCAAACAATCTACACAAATATTTAAGAAATACACGTAAGTATCCAAGTCTTACTCTGCCTATTTGGCATCTGATTCAAACAAATTTTTAATAGTTTTCTCTAATTGCCCTAACAAATTGCATAACTAAAGCCAGTTAGGTTCTCTCTTACAACTTTTACTTTTCAGCCAAGTTATACAACTTTGGTTTTCGAATATCAGTTAGATAATTTTTTTAAAAATGTTGACCAATTATAAGAACAAATAGGGTAATTTCTCAAAATAAGATCAAGAAAGTGGAGGAACCCCAAAGATAAGAAAACCGTAAGATAACGGTAAAATTGCAAAAAAAAATATAACTACGAGATAAAGTTAAAATCCCAAAGGGAGGATAACTCCGAAATAAAAGTAAAATTCCAAGATAATTTTCAGAGACAACCCGAAGATCTTTAAAACTAACACCGAGATAAGAATGTAATTCTTTAAAGTAATCTCAAGATGAAAGTATAATATATGTTAACCCCTTTGAAGGATGTTCCTGAAGGTACTTAGAACATACTGTTACGTTTATTTCCGCAGTGAAACCGTATCCGGTATTTGGTTATTTCATTTACATAAATTCCCTTTCTATTCTTAAATTTTCCAACAATACCCTATATAGTGTACCTGTTCAGAATAAGCCCGCTTTAACATAATTTTAACTCAAATCCATTTTGCTTTTAAAACAAAAATTTATTCGATAAATTAAATAGTCAATACCTTGTTTTAGGTATCCGTTCATTTGCTAAACATTCCGATAACGTATAATTGCTTTCTCTTGTGTTTCCCATTTAAAGACTTGTCGAAATAATAGATCCTACTATTAGTTGATAGCGTGTTTTTTAGTTTGCTAATCGCGGTTTTGATAACGCGAGGATTGCAGTTCGAACTCGTGTTATTTGAATCAATTTTAATTTGATTCTGCAGCTTGTGCGTTGAAATATTTTCTACATTACTCGTCCCAGTACTTCAAAAGCAATGCACGTTTTTTTTGTTCGACAAGTAGGAGGTATCTTGCGTGTATTTGGTGGATTTTTCCGCGTTTACCAATTCTAAATACAGGTATGTGACTCGTTTTCCTTTATGCACATCGAGGATTATTGTTTATTAGCGAGTGCTGTTGTGAAACCAGTTCACTATACATGTTTAAAAGCTAGCTTTGCTAGTGCTTCTGGCTATATTTCTTTAATTCTTACTACAACTTGGTCTACATTTAATACTTTAATTTAATACAAATGCTATGGAGAAAACCTACATTTAATACTTTAATTTAACACACTCGCTATTGAGAAAATTTAAGCATTACTTTTTTCTAATAAGTTTGTATACATGTTAGTTATGAAATGCGCACTTTGTGGGTCTATTATAAAATTTGTCCTTTACAATATAACTTAAATTTAATACTTTTGCTTTGTTCATGTGAATCAAGAAATTTTAATTTATTTTTATTGTTAATAGATAATCGTGGGCGAGGTGCTTTTTTTGGGTTTTTTTGGTATGTAGGTGAATACCCCTACTCTCCGCGTTTGGTAGTTAGCCTGGTATTTATGTTTCTTCCGGCTACATCTAGGTATGCAGCAATATGTATAAAATTGATGAAGTATTTTTGACTTTCCTATTGTCCTCAAAAGTACCCTAGGAGATGCTAAGATTTAATAATAAAAGTGCGATCTGCAAAAAACGATAAGAAAATCTTGGGTTGGATTAAATTTAGAGTTGAAATTGTTCAATCATTACGCTGGATGGGCGTTCACACAGGAATCAAACGCAGACGAAAATTAAATGATATACAAAGATCTTCAACTAAAAAGTTAAACTAATGATTGTGAACAAAATAGTATAAAAAGTATGTTGAAATTTTATTTTTGCACCGGAGATTTGCTGATCTCGATGTTTTGCGTGACGGTCAGCAATATTGCCTTCGGTTGCAATCAAACATATTCCAACTTGCTTATGTAATATACTGTTTCTATAGCATTTTCTACACCCCTAATATAGAAAAACTTGTTTCCTTCACAAAAAGTTTATATTTTTCGGAGTGCATCGCAAATAAAGTAAACAGAACAGTAGTCAACCTAGTATTAATTTTTAAAAATATTTTTGGTGTTGAGTATAGAAACATCTATAAGTAATACCTTTGCACAAAATCTAAAAGTTTTGCCTAATACTCTTCGTTAGGTATGTTTTCAAAAAGCGTATTGTTATTGCTGAGATATTTTAGTTCGTTCTATTTAAGGAATAGCTGGTGCATGTACTGTCAAAAAATTATTTTTTCTATGGAAGTAAATAATTATTCCATGTATAGCATGGGCGACTTGCTCTTCACTGGTATACATTTCTGAAGTTACCAGTCCCAAGTTACGAGGATCGATGAGTGGCGTGCCCACAATGTATGTTTCACTAGGTATGACAACTAGCAGTGTTCTTATGTTCTATAATTATCTATTTTCAGGTGTAACTCTTGTCTATACAATGGGATATCTGCTGCACTGGAGAGTGATTGCTTGGTTGTGCGTCGCTACCACAGTACTACCTGCAATACTAATTAAGGTAATTCCACAAAGTCCAGCATGGCTTGTTTCTAAAGGACGCGTTGCCCAAGCAGAAGAAGCGCTGAACTGGTTAAACAAATTTTACGCAAACTCAGCCGATCTGGTAAGTACATTGGCGCCGAGATATGTGCAGATTGACGGTAAGAAACGGCTTTGTGGTCATCTACACTATCTATAAACTGATAGCTAACATATTCTTATTAAAAGCGATACAAATATGCAGATTAGTTGAGCCAGCTAACACTACATATTTTCCTCAAGAATTGAGTTGTGTGCATGTAGCACTGGTTGCCGAAAACAAAGGATTTAATATTGTTGATACTAAAGAGCCATATTCTATGCTATGGTGTACAAACGCCCATTCAATTCTAAATACCTTATTCGACAAAAAAAATATTCTGGTACCGCTTAATACATGGTCGGTTCTAGTGCGCTATACATATATTGGTTATTTTTAATGGCCATAGTTTACATAATATTGCGAAATACCTAAAGTGATGTCAGATACAGATAAAATGAACAAATACCATCATATTCTACTAAATAGCATATTTTGATTTCTGAAACACAGCTACGTACTTGTAGTTGTAATTCAGGTAATTTAGGGCATCTTTAAGATAATCTCGGGTCGAGCTCGGTTTATGGGCAGATACCGCTATATGCCTCTTGCAGAAAAAACCTGGGAGGAGATAAAAAGATAAAAGATGAAAATGGATGAAGGTAAAGTTCTTACTTTCAGCTAACCATTCCAAAGCTTGTAGTAAGTGCGCCCTTAATTACTGGGAAAGTTATTATATTTCCCACTTGCGAAAAAAGTCAGTTTTCATTTAAGTTTGACGGTCGCGCGATCGTTCAAAGCCTATTGCACCATTTCCAACTAGAAGTTACGCAAAACTTTAGAAAGGAGCTCAATTTTAACATAATACAGGGAGTATATAAGAGAACTCGTTGATTTAAAGTTTTATTTGTACACAAACTACGTATCCCTCAAATTAATATGTACAAATTTAAATATAATTATTAAGTTTTAAGAAAAGTATGTTACGTTGTATAATTAAAGAACTCATTATAAAAGGTTAATGAAAGTTTATAATCAAACGTGAGAACGGAAGCAACTACTTTGTATTCTCGACGCAACATGATACTGCAGGTGCAGGTCACAATGAACTATAAGAAAACAATTGTAATAATTAAGATTACCAAGCAGTAATACATTGTATATTATTAAGAATTAGCAGACATGAGATCTGCACTTCCCACAAGATGATACAAGAGCAGGGATTAATATAAATACCCCAAGGAGCCCCTAATGGTCAGTCAGTCTTGAACTTCACACCTTTAACATTGTTGGTAGTTCATACTACTCACCATGAGTTTTAATTATTAATTATTGATTAAGTAACTTCAAGTATTTCGTCAATTTCAATTAGAATAGTGAATATAAACGTTTGAGTTGATTGTAATAAGAAGTCATTCCTGTAATTGTATAATTGAAAATAAATTGATGGAAGGGTTTTTGGCGATAAAACTTTAAAAGGAAGCTCCTAAAGGCCAGAAATCTATCTGGCGCAGTCGGAACGGATTCCAGAAGGGCACTAGTAAATGCAAAATCGAGGAACTGGTGGTCGTGAATCTCAATTCTTTACTGAAATAAAAAACCAAACAATTGGACGAAGTAGAAAATCGACTAAGCCCAATAAAGAAGGAAAACTAATTGAACTGGTAACTATACTTTTGTGAATATCATAAGTTGATTTTCCTAACAATTATCAATTGCATATTGATATTAGCAAGTAAGATTTGACACAAAAATTTTTTTATTATAACAAAGGTGTATAATTATACACAGTTCTTTGTACAATTTATTGTAGTAATTATTACTGAAATAATTTATTCAGAAAATTTGAAACTTGATGAGATTATAAAGGTTTATAATTGCACACATTTATGTACAATTATTGCAACAATTTAATAAAACAGTTATTCAGAAGAAGTCTGAAGTCGATGTAATTATAGCCGAACTTTATAATTACACACAATATACGTAACGATAGGTGATGCTTTAAATAACTTTAATACAAACTTTACTACGGTAACTAAGAAAAAAATTTATAAAGATGAATACTGAAAACCTGAGACTATATTTAGATTCAATACCAAAGTATAATGGTAGGCAAGCGCTATTAGGTATTTTCATTACTGCTTGTGAGGCATTTCTTAAGTCATTTTATAAACAGAGCGACGTTAACCGCAACGTCTGGCTTTTACGCTTAATTCTAAATAAACTAACGGGCAGAGCATTGACATTGATCACTGGTAAGGATCGCCTTACGGAATGGAACGATTACAAACGAATATTAATAGTGTATTTCGGAAGCCAACTAAGTTTGCAAATGTATATTATTCAACGAGCAAGTTATGATAGCCATTACCATTCGAAGTTTGCAGCCCGTTAGGGCGAACCGGGTAATCCGGATGAGTAATGGTCATATCACGCAAGTAGAATACTGTAATTTTCCCACGACTGCACAAATCTTGATTACAAGATATTTTCTAAACAGTTTTAACTAATATCGCAAACACTAACAATTAAAAATTTATTTGTTGAAGTGTAACAGTCTACTTTCCATGATACAAAAATTATACCTCGCGGATGATGAAAAATGAAGGTTTGTACTGATTGGTCATGTTGGATTATGATCATAATCCACGACCCGGATGTTCTTGATTGTTTAAAGGTGTTGGATTATGAATTCATATACACCAACAGAATAATGAGTACCATTAGTAACCCATTCTTAAATGCGTAACAAATGCATTGTTGGATAGTCGTGGGAAAAAACTATGATGAAATTATTTGTAAATGGTTAGAAACAAAAAAAAAGGTTAAATGCGCATCAGAATGACACGTGCTACGTGAATCGACGTAACCTAACAAAAAATTCAAAAATAAAAGAAAATGGCCGGGCTCAACCGCTGAGTAGGCGGGGTCTTACAAATACCAAAAATAATGAAAAACCTGTGAAATAAAAAAATTCACTCACTCCTCCACAACTCATCACAAAACATACAAAAAAAAAACTTCTAATCAAAAAAAATTGTACAAAGCACAGTATTCCCAACCCCAAAACAAAATTAATTAATCCCAATACACATATATACGGCAGAACAACAAAATTACTTCAAAAATGGCGAGCTGCAGTTTCTAAGTCGCTACCCCTTTGAAATAACAACAAAAAGAAACCCAAACTTTACACTAAAAACAACAGCTTGTAATTCTCATAGCAAACCTAAAAAAAACTTTCGATAACTTCATGGGTTGGAAACTAATCTGCTCTGATGAGACTTAACAAAGCCCAAACCGTCGGTCAGTGGATGTTTCCTCTCCTGTCAAGTAATAAAGCTTAAAGCTAATGTTCTGTTAATGGCTATATAACTACTAGTCCGATTTGTATTCGTCAACAAGATTTTATTATTGTCATAAGAATTTGTTATATATATATATTGTAACGAATACGATTACATGCTTCATTAATGTACGCTTTTATTATAAATATTTATTTAACAAAAATCCTTTATTATACAGAAAATACCAAATTCCTATTTCAACCATATAATAACTATTTGTTACTTAGAACTCCATCTATGTCTATGGACTCGGAGTAGAATTTAGGTTTCCTTTTATCTGTGTAAGTGTTGATGCAACAACCCAGTTCTGCGCGTGCTTGAGTAATAAATTGCTTTGTCGTTAAACTTCGTCATTAAAGGTACGGATGTGATCAGATAAACACGTTTGTAGCAAGGTGGGCCAACAGGTTTTGAAAACATGCAGTTCCAATGGCGGGCGGCATGGTCCCAACAAATACCGTTAGTACCAAATCATAATTTAATCGACCTATTGTAGCCTTTGAGTAAACATCGTCACGGTAGGTAAATAAATTTCAATTTTGCATTTAAATCATTTTCTCGATTATTTTCAGCGCAAGTTTTATGTAGATACGTAATATGTAAAGTATTTTTAATTATGGAATGTAACGCAGTCTAATTGTTATAGAACACTGAAGCACAAGTTTTTTTATTATGCAGTATTGAAGGTTCAAATCCTCGAGTGTTGCAATCTTATGAAGTATTGAAGGATTTTCCGTCAATTTTGTTCTGTATAGAAGTCAAACTGTAATGCCAAACACGTGTGAACCTCGCGCACCTGTTGTTGTAACTGCACACATTGGTTAACGAACGATGATGTCTAGAGGATTATTTGGGGTGAGTGCCTTCCATTTCTATTCTTGTTTCTCAGAACCACTACTGGAAAAGTAATAATTTTTGTAAATTTTATATAGTGATTTAAATTGGTTCACGTAATTTTATGTTCAGAATATAATAGTTAGATATTGTATAAATTTCGTAAGAACGCAAAGAAATTTCTATAAGATTACTTTATTTAAATTTGAAAGGTTATACTAAAATGTGCTTGTAACTAGGCAGGTGACCCGTTAGTATTTGTTTGTCATAATATAAAATCTAGTTTTTTTAACAGCACAATTGAGATACAGATTAGTTCAGACCATAAATATCTTTGACCTTTGATTTAAGGAATTAAATTAATTAAAAATGTAAGTTCTGCAGTTTATGCAATAGATTTAATTAATTATATGTAAACCAAAACAGGATCCTTTTTCGGTATCAAACACAAGTTGTGAAACATTATCAATAACACAGTAATTTTCCTAAAGAAATATAATAAATTAGCACTTGCAAAATTCATACAAATAATAAAAGACTACTCTTATACATTATTAAAGGTAGATGTATAAAAAGCTTTAATACGTGTAAAATTGTACAAATGATGTATATATATATATATATATATATATAACAAAAACATCAAATTTACAATAGAATTAGAAACCAATAATTCAGTTCCATTTTTAGACTCATTAGTAATCAGACAGAACAACAACCAAATTATCACTGATTGGTATATCAAACCTAGTAGCTCGGGTCGATACTTAAATTATCATTCTTATCACTCATTTAATATAAAAATTAACTTCATTTTAGAATTAAAATCCAGAATTAAACGAATTTCGCATCCTTCTTTATACCAAAAAATTTAAAAATACTTAAAGGACTTTTAAACGAAAATGACTATCCGAGTTCATTAATAAATAATTTATTGTTCAATCAAGGAAGCAAATATAATAAAAATAAAGAATCAAACAAATTTGATAATAACGACCCAATACAAAGTTACAAATCTCATCCTTACATAGAAGGCTTAACTGAGAAATTAATGAAAATATTTAAAGATAGTAAAATTAAAATTGCAAAAGAAATTTAACCACTATTCACAAATTATTTTCAAAATTAAAGATAAAACCAACAATTTAGATCAGAGAAACATAATATATAAATTAAATTGTTTAGATTGTGATCATATATACATAGGACAAACATCTCAAAATTTAAAGTAAAGAATAACACAACACAAAAGCGATATAAGAGTAAAACCAAAAGCCTGCGCCCTCACAACACACGTTCTAGACAAAGAGCATAAAATAGATTTTAATAATCCAACAATTTTACAAATTGAGCACAACAAATCAAAAAGAACATTTCTGGAAATGTGTCACATTTACATGAACACAAAAACACTAAATAATAAAAAGGATATGAATAATCTCAGTTGTATATACTCGTATCTTTTAAAATTTAAATTTAAATCTAAAACAAATCGTATTTAATTACTATTTAAATATATATATTTTTTATGTATACGTGTGTGTGTATTTGTGTACGTGTTTTGTATGTATCTATGTGTGTGTGTTTGTATGTGTGTGTATGTATGTGTGTATATATATATATATATGTATATATGTGTATGTATGTGTATATATGTGTATATATGTGTGTATGTGTGTATGTATGTATGTATGTATATGCATGTATGAGAAAGACGATGAAGAAAATGCGTGCTAAAATTTTCAGTTGGACCGATTCAAATACGTTCAGACATAATAAACTTAAACAACATTAATCAACACATTTTACCATATATAGAAATACCTCATGCAGAAATTAAATTACTAATCGATACAGGATTTTAGAAACTTTAATTAGCCCCGAAACCGTGTAGAAACTACCTAGACTTTGTGGAAAGAGCACCTTTTAAAATCAAAGCAACACACAAAACAACGTTGCATCAATTTATTGCAAACATACTTTTACCAGAAACCGTTAACGTAAAAATGAAACAAAATTGGCATTTTTGAATTTAACGACAAATACGACAGATTAATAGGCGTGAATCTTTTAAGAAAATTAGGAGCAAATATTGATATATAAAACTGATAATTAAGAACAAAATACGGACAAATTCCAATTAAATTCCAAAACAGTAACATTCAAACCAAATTTAAATATAATTATTAAGTTTTAAGAAATAGAATGTTACATTGTATAATTGAAACACACATTATAAAAGGTTAATGAAAGTTCATAATCAGATGTGAGAACAGAAGCAACTACTTTGTATTCCAGACGTAACATGATACTGCAGGTGCAGGTTACAATGAACTACAACAAAGCAATTGTAACAATGAAGATTAATATGAAGTAATACATTGTATATTATCAAGAAGTAGCAGACATGAGATCTGCCCTTCCCACAAGATGATACAAGAGCAGGGATTACATAAATAACCTGAGGAGCCCCTGATGGCCACTCAGTCTCGAACTTCACAACTTTAACATTGTTGGTAATACATACTACTGACCATAATTTTTATTTGTTGACTAAGTAACTTCAAATATTTTGTCAATTTCAATTAGTTTAGTGAATATAAACGTTTGAGTTGATTGTAATAAGAAGAAATCATTTCTGTAATTGTATAATTAAAAATAAATTGATAGAAGAGTTTTTGGGGATAAAACTTTTTAAAAAGAAGCTCCCAAAGGCCTAAAACCTATATCACAGTAAAGTTAAAATAATAGTTATTAAACCTATATAGTATTAAACAGAATCTTCTCAAGTTTTTTTGATATCTAATAAAGTTCTATATGTACACCAATTGTTGCTCTGGCCTCGTTTGAACGATAATTGGTGTCATTGGGCTTGATTTCATGTAGAAGTTGAATCTTATACCCTCGTAATTTAAGCCTGTTTCGCATCACCTTGTACACGGTAGACTTAGGTATTCCCAACTCCAAACTTTTCCTTGTCAAAGACTTTTTAGGGCTACGAATACAAGATGTACCGATTCGTTCAATTATTCAGATACGAATGCCTATATGGTGACTTAATTTTTATAAAGTATCTGTTTCAAATGATTATACGTGGAATGTTTTGTTAGTAGGTCATCACATATTCATGTGTAATTATGCATATAGGTAAATTATTTTACGTTAGCCAGTATATTCGTTGAAAAGTCTTTGTGTATGAGTATACCTATCCGTATATTAGTGCATGTCCATTTACATAATTGCGAATCGACATATATGTATATGACACCTTGATTTACATAACGTTTCTCTTTTATTCTAATTCTTTAACAAAATGACCTTTCCGCCTATTCATTAGAATTTTGTCAAAATTTTTATTTAATCTCCAGCGAATATTTTATTTATACTTAAAATTTTCTTTCAATTGAAGTTTGTAACGTTATTAAGGGGAAGCCTAGTTTAAATTTTAATGTATGGAAGCCTAATTTTATTAACCTAAGAATACGATTATTAACACCAGTTTTATTATGTTGTATTCCTGTTACGTTATTGCCTTTGAGACCATTAAATAAATAATATTTAGGCCACATTCAGAGTTTTCTTTTACCCCAGCAGACCACTTCCCGCTAACATAATTGAAATCAATTATCTAAGAGGTCCGTTATTAAAATTATTGAAATATAGATATACTTTAATATATATTATATAAATTTAAAATTTGAATGTATTATTAGTGGATTTAAAAGTGGGTAAGCAATGTAGGTTCAACCGCGTTTGATTATTGGAACATAATATTTACGCAAAAACTATTTCATTTAATTTAATTTAAATTGACACGGTTGACAGATTCTTTAATTTGAATTACAAGGTATTAGGTTCAAAGAAAATTATTTTATAATTCAATAGAAATGCATAATTAATTTTAATTCAGTTTAATTCAATTTGCATACGTCAGAATAACAATCACAGCATGTAAATAGCAATAATCTCGAATGAAAAGCTTTCTTGAAAATAAATGGACGTCGGTTATTGAAATACTCAAATGTAAATTCTTAGAAAGTGGGTTCAACATTAATTAACGAAACCTGCATGTCTGTAGGCATCTTCCGCTTATTTGCTTTAAACAATTTAAAGCTTCGAGTTAACAGATTGTTCAACCGTCGGTGGTCTTTATAATTTAACGGGAAGAAACAGCATTTGCTTTAGTATACGTATTCGGTCCATGGTGGAGTCGCAGAACGCGGGCAGCTATATCGATTTTAAATTATGCAAGTATCTTAACTAGGCGTCGCCTAGATAAGAGTAAGCAAGACTAGACCCAAAGTTTGGTGAACTCACTGAACTGTAATTCTTCGAAATAGATAGTTTTAGAACAGACGAACACGCGACAGGTGAACGGTTATACAAAATTTGCGGAAATATTATTTTCAATTAAGAATTTCACGTAAAGTGTGGCCAAGGGGGCCTGGTTTTATTGCATAAGTACGGGAAGAAAATTAATTGGGCTCTTTAATTTTCATCGCTTACCGGCCAATAATCAACTAACGAGGTTTGTGAGTATTAAAAATTTGTAAAATTCAGTAAAATAGTATTAGATTATTTGTGACCTTATAGTTAGTAACGCGATTAGTGGCGAGTGATGTAAATTTAACTGAGGTTCAACGAATACTTTAACAAGCTCGTAAAATAATAATGCAATAATAAGCAAGTGTAATATACATGGATTTGGATGTTGGAATTGGTGTTAATTGGTAACACGAAACTCAGCTTAAACTGAGTTCTCATCTATAAAAAGCTGGTGGTGCAGCGCGCATAATCACGAAGCCGAGGGGTTCAGGAATATAAAACATCTTCAACGGAGATGGAATTTTGAAGCTTTTCCAGGTAACGCATTTGAATTTGATGTTTTTTTTTAAAAACTGTTGAAATTATTTGTGATGTGTTAGTGAACTTTGATGGTTATTTTTGGTAACTTATCGTATTAAAAAAAACGTATAACTGACTAATAATATGGTATTTTGAATATAAAACAAAAGGTGTACGTAAAGCTTATTAAATTCCTTGATGAATTTAAATTTAATTGTTAAGAGTACATGGGTTTCTTAAGTTTGTATTAATAGTATGCAAAGTGGAAAGCATGCATTAATAAACTGGGTTATCAGTAGCTCACCATGCTCCAGTGTGCAGTAATAAATAAAGATAAGGTATTATTTGGGGCCCATTTACTCCCGTTGCATTAAATGTGTTTGAAATTACAATTTTAAAAACAAGGACTTTACAAAGATAGTATTTATTGAAGTGTAACTAGAGCACCGAACTGTAGATATCTATGAATTATTATCTGTAAATAGTGATAAATAAATATTGTATGATTGGTGTATTATTTTGTGATTTTATTGAATGGTGTGTGAATGGTTAAGAGAATGATAGTAAATTTAGGTATACGAGAAGAGGCACAGCTGAGCTAGCTAGGGAAGTTGCTGAGAAATCGGTTTGATGAAGCAGAATCCGGGTAAGAAAAATTTGTAAAATATTTATATTTTTGAAAATTAATTTTATTGACTCTGGCGAGGTCCAAAGCTAAGATCCACGGCAATTTATGACGCCCAATCCGTGGGGCTCGAATGTTTTTTTTTATAGTATCAGAGCAGAAATTAGAAAGATCCACGGCAATATATATTTCTTTAAATCAATAGATAGTGCCCTAAGTTGTTCTAAAGCTATCCTTCATTGAAGTCAACAATAATTTTCCTATAATAGCAAGTTACCAAATTCATAAAATTTTTGTAGTGTAGAGGGATAGGTTATTGATATTGTATTGGTAAAATTCTTTTAAAGTATAACTTTAACTAGTTAATCTTTTTGGAATTTATTTTTTTGTGATAAAGTGACTAGGCTCTAATGTAACCCTAGCACTAAAATGCTATAAAGTGAGTAAATTTTCAGATAGTACGAGTTCGTTGTTCCAATTTCAGTTTGCAGAGTCACAAGTAAGTATTGTATTTCTATGTTTTGCTTGTTAAAGAGATTTTTTTTTCTTTTCGAAGATTTCCGTATCTTATCTTCGGATTGCTTCTCATTATAGCTATTATTAAGATACGGTGGCGTCCATTAAAAAATTCTTTAATTATCGTATACCATCCTGCGACCCTAGCTTATAGCTCTGCCCTTAGTTGAAGAAGCTTAGCTGGCTGGAAGATCTCTTTAGAGGGTCCTATTATACTCAAGGCCATTTTCTATACTCTTTACCCTGGACTTAAACTTTAAACAGGAACCCCTTATAATTTATAGAGGCTCTGCCGCCTATAAGGTAGAGTAGTTACGTTAGTATAAAAAAAGTGTAACAACATACCTAAAAATATTAATATCATAATTCTTAATTAACTCAAATTTACAAATTTAAAAAAAACAACAGTTTGAAATCCCTTCCCGTAAACATACAATTAACCTAATAAATTGTTCCACAAAAAGAAAAACCCAATTTTTAACTAATTGACGATCACCAACACATACTTGCGCACCGAAAATAATTATATTGCCACTACCAATCTGAGTTTTTCAGAACACAAGCAATGCCTCAATTATTATGGTTATGTTTTATATATATATATATATATATATATATATATAGAGAGAGAGAGAGAGAGAGAGAGAAGAGAAAGATGAACCAACCTGGTAGCTGTCTGGGACCACGGCACCTTTGTACCGTCTACACCAAAAGGGGCGGCAACTCATCAGACCGTCATGTCCAACGGCGAAAACACACAGTGGTGTCTTTCCATAACAAAAAAAGGGGGCAATCCTACGTGTAGTTAGGTCCACCGAAGGAAGAAGCTACAATAATTACGAGTAAAAATTAATTTATTTACGCTGACAAGTACATCTTTTTTTTTAAATAAAATACTCACCACACAGTGTGCACGAAATTGTGAAGATAACAAACAAAGAACAAGTTAACGTTGTCATAGAAGTACAGAAGGAATCGAGTGAAATGAAATCGCTTTCTAGCAAGGATTCACTGAAATACTCGCGTTATCATAAGCAGGTGTTAAAAAGAGACTTGGAAACACGCTCTATCAGATAGTTTAGTACCTTATTCCACGAGTCTTTAGATTGAAGTAATCTGGAAAGTAATTATACGCTATCGTAATGTGTAGGAGGTTCACGTTCACCTAAAACAAGGTATTGACTATTTAATTTATAAAATAAGCTTTTCAAATTTGCACCAAATTGGATTAAATGAAAATCGTTAGGAAGCGTACTTATTGTAAACGCGTAAAATATAGAAGATGTTGGTTAGTGTTTGAAGAGTAGAAATGGAATCTATGGGAATGAGTAATAAAATTAACGGATAAAATAAACGTAACAAATCTCCCCTCCCAGCAAAAAATAAATACCCCAAAATCAAAAAAAGAACTCTCAACCGGTTCGGTTCAAAATTCTAATATATAATAATAATAGGATGACCAAAAAAAAAGGAAGAGAATAAAAATCGCTTAACGAAATAAAAAAAAACCCAAAAGAAAGCGCTCCGAAATAAAAAAAGGAATTCTCATCCGGATCGACGGACCAAGGTATCAGATGAAGCAAAAAAGAAGAAATTTAAGAGAAGCACAGGGAAAAAAGTGTAGGTAGGTAGTAACAATGAACGGGGACAAAGGTAGAACGGCATTAACACTGTCAAAGTCGTCAAAGGACGGATGCTTCTTCAGAAAAAAACAGTAAAGTCTTCAACCTCAAACGAAGATTGGTTCCCTGCTGAAGAACCAAAAGTAAAAAAAAAAGCGAAGAAGAAAATCAACAGTAACAGCCAAAATGATAAAACTGGCAAGCCTCAAAGTGTGCTCGGGAACAACAGGAATGCTGGAAAGACAAAAAAATTAATTACTTCGAGGTGTGGTACCCAAAGAATCGTAACAAGGAAAGAACCAATGAAACGAATTGCTAACTAGACCTAAAGTCGACTAAGTCGAAGAAAAGAAAAAATGGACTAGAAAGCACCTAACGCAGGAAGTGGATTGAAAAATTCAACTATGTCAGCACGAACACCAACAAAACGTAAAACCAGCCACAGGAAAAAGGAGAGGAATGTGGAACGAAAAAAATGAGGAAAAAAAGAAAAAAAACAAAAAGATTAACACCAATATGACAAATACAAGACCCACAAAAAACCCTAAGAATCGCTTTATAGAAAATAAAACAGAATCCAGTGTAGTTATGTATGTGTGTTGTTGATGTATGAGTATTTGAGTGTGAGTGTGTGTGTGTGTGTGTGTGTGTGTGTTGATGTATGAGAAGACGAGTGTATATATGTGTGTGTGTGTGCGTGTGTGTGTGTGTGTGTATGAACTGTATGTGTATGTAGTGTGCGTGTACAAAGTGTGCGTGTACAAAGTGTGCGTGTGTATATGTGTTGGACCGCTGTACTCGCCTTTTACGACAGGCAGGTCGTACCTGGTCTATTCTATTCCCGGACCCACACGGGTGAAAGAAAAGAAAAAAAAACTCAGCAAAACAGGGAAGTTAAAAACGAAATCGTAAAGTCCAAAATCAAATCTCAAAGAGAGCAAAATTAGCATAAGAATCTGGTGTGCGAAAACTAGAAATTGTGCTTCAGGCGTTTGCACCGCCAAAAGGAAAATGAAACAAGATCAAGGATATTAGGACTTCGCGCACATGCATCTCCGGTTCGGAAGGAGAATAGACTAATGCCTGCTTGTTTTGGGCAGTTTTCTGCCAGACAGGAACAGCAGAGGTGTAGGTGTTGTAGCACGAGGTTTAGGAGGTGGCAAGGGTAGTTTAAAAAACTCAAAACCCGTCATTATGGACGTTTTTTGTTGTTAGGATTGGTGGTAAAAAAGTCAACGGCAGGAAAAAACATCATCGGTTGTCTGAATATCAGCGGTAGAAAAAACAAGGATTGCCTGAAAGAGAATCGACCTTACGAAAAGAAACACGAGCTGAGCACACTTCAGTTTCGTTAGATAAAGGGATAGAAAGTGATAAAATTTTATCGATGTTAGATAACGGGACTAGCAGTATCACAGTTAGGAAAGAAAACAGCATTTGCTGTAGAAGTATCCATCCACCTTTGGAAGAGGAGCAAAATCCGATAACACTTCAATCGTATTACATGAAAAACAGAATCAGATAGAAGTTCATCAACGTTACAAGAACAAACAGTATCGAGTAGAACTTCGCCAATGTTAGATAAAAGAGTCGAATGAAGTTTATCAACATGAAAGAAAGAAGTAGCACCAGACACATTTTAAAAACTGTACAAGAACAAACAGCATCAAGAAGAACTTCATCCACAATAGATAAAGAAGCAGAATCGGGTTGACTTTCGTCAACATTAGACATTATAATATAATTAAGGGCGGCTATGCTTGCGGAAACAACCCCAATGCACCATCCGAAGGCACTACATTGGGTTTAAACGCGAAAAGTAAACGTGCTCCAAATTTAATCTAACTTCAGGTTAATCAATACTTAATAAACAAACTGAAACTAAAAATAGGGTTTAAAGAATGGTATCCTAGCGTTGATTCTGAAGTTAGCCCGATCCACAAGACACACGCAAAAATGAATGAGGAGGGATCCGTAATACCGTATAGCAGCTGCCAGCTCTGCTTACCGGTGCGACCTGAAGGGTCGTCTTAAAACTATCCAAATCCAGCTAGCTAATATTAAAAATGGATTCAAATTTTCTAAGCATTCGCCAAATGTTTAATAGTAAATCTAACTATTTTGCCTGTTCTATATATTTACAAATTCGTCCTCCCTGGTTTAAGTATTTATTCAAATTTCATCCTAAATTTGTCCCTAGCGTTCCCTATCATTCCCCAACTGACATATTATAAGTACAATCTTCTTTCCTATATATACTGCCACCAAAAATTGGCGGCAAAACGTCTAGCAAATAAACTCAAGCCACAAAACAAAAATACAGGCAAAAATATAAATATAAATAAAAAATAAGTATAAAAATAATATAAGTGTATAAATAAACATAAAATAAATATATAAATAAATTAATAAATATCTAAATGAGCAAAAGCATAACCCAAGTAATTGTCGTTAGAAAAACTGATGTTAAATATCCTGAAGTTAAACAGTAGGTAAAATAAGCTTTTAAGTCTAGACTTAATAAATATGTACGTCTAGATTTAAAATGTAAATGGTAGATATATTTATGTAATAGCAAATTAATTAAAGTAATAGTAATTGTTCTGTTGGATTATATTAGCAGCATAATTGGTGTAAATTGATTTTAAAAGTTAGCTTTATTTGTAAAACTATTGTTGATAAAAAATTAACAATTTAGTATTTGAAATAGAAAATGAAATGGTATAACAAAAGAACTGGTATTTAACTGTTTCTTATGTTTGTTGTTAGCGACGTTTCCAGATATTGGGATCTATAATGTCAGGTAATTTAACATGGAGAACGGGAAAATTTGAAGTGATAGCATTATTGATCGATTTGATTTAATGTTTTATAAGGATTGTTTTTAGCAATATCAAGTCAAATTAAGGTTAAGGAATTAGAATCTTTTTGTTTATTTTATTTATATCAAAACTATTTGACGTCAATAGAGCTTAAGTATACGTGGAATTTTATTTGCATTTATTGTAAAATTACGCAAACAGACGCATTTATGACAAGATATCCAGTTGCTTCAGTGATAAAGCCATATTTGGAATTGGTTTGATTTCGAGAATTTGTGTAATTTGAAAGAAATTTGAGTGTTTTGACGATGTTTTAGAGAACGGTAAAATATAATAGGAAAAGTTTAGAAAGCCATAAGCAAAGGAAACCTAAGCGGAATAACAGTTTTCTGTGTAAGGGATTTCTGAACTAGACGGTTTAGCGCCCCTTAATTATGACAGTAGAAAGAGTTGTTTAAGTTAAGTAAATATTGTAGAGTAGTTTGTTTGTATTTCAGCCATTTTATTATTTTTATTATTTATTTTTGCTATTTTTATAATTTCTTTCATTGGAAGTTCTCCCGCACCAGTTTAGTTAGCCGCAGCATCCTTAAATTATTATAGCGTCCGCGCTTATTCAAGGCAAATCTAAATTTAGAAGATAACGCTCATTTTACCCATAACAAAATTAATTTCGAAGCAATATTGTTGCAGTCCTTTTTTATTTTTGGAGAGCAAAGCTCGGGTAGTTGAGTACATACAATTTGTATCTTACAAATTTCTTGTAGATTTCGGAGTTCTCATCAAAGATTAAATTTCGGCCCCTTCATTTTCTTCTCTTCATCTACGATACTGTTTGACGTTTCGACCACTTTTTTATTTGATTTGTGCTGATGATTTAAGGAGTTATAGAACCTTGAAATTTATCAATGACCTACTTATTGGTTCGCAATAACTTTAGTACCCTGTTGTGAAGCAATGCAATCACTTTTTCGCGTGCTATTGTAACATTTTATTTTTCCAGTCGTAATTTAATTGCATTGAATTACACGCTAAGCACGCTAAGCGTGTATTGTTCCTTAGGGATCTAGTTGTATTGATATATCTGTGTCGCATAAAGCTATTTCCAAGTAAATATCTATTTGATTGTTTCGTGTTCCCCCCCTCTGACGGCGCGATCGCTCGGCTCTGGTTTCAAAGAACAGTCGGCCACGGGCAACAGCTTTGTTAAGATGTATTTTTGGCTAGAGGCCGGCAACCTTCGTATCAATTATTAATTGTGGAGATATCTTCTAATAACGGTTGGTAAAGTATATATTATACGAACTAATGTAATTTGAGGTAATTTTATTTAGCGCGACCTTTAGAACACGACAACGACAAAATATAATGCAACAAAATATAATGCGACGAGATATGATTCGACAATGTGGAATGCAACAAATATAATTCGACAATTAAGAATGAAGCGAAGATAATTCGTCATCTAGGATTCAAAGAATTACCGTAATTTACGAACAGTCGATTTAAACTTTGCCTAATAAGAAATTTGTCTGATAAGGAATTATAGAAGTTGATTTGGATGGAGTCGTTTCAAATTAGAAACGCTGTTCCTTTGCTTGAAGAACGGAAATCCCGTCTCAGGTTGTTGTGAAGCGGCTAATGCAGTTTTTGGTTTGTAATTAGCTATAAGATCTTTTTTCTGCATGTGTTTCAAAGCTTAGAACACGTTAACTTGCTTTTATGTTTAGTACACGTAAATGGTGTAAACTTCAATTAATTGTTGAGCTGGTTTTACAAGCTGTAAAACGAAATTTTGTTGAATTAACTTTCTAAATAACATGCTTTGTTCCATATGAACCGTTGATAAGTTCAACATGTGTTTCCGACGTCATATTTTTCTATTTCGTACAGTTGACAGATGCTGTCTTGAAAGCAAATGCTTTGAGCAGCTGTAATGCAATTTAAACAATTCCTATATATACTGCCACCAAAAATTGGCGGCAAAACGTCTAGCAAATAAACTCAAGCCACAAAACAAAAATACAGGCAAAAATATAAATATAAATAAAAAATAAGTATAAAAATAATATAAGTGTATAAATAAACATAAAATAAATATATAAATAAATTAATAAATATCTAAATGAGCAAAAGCATGCAACAGTGCATAAATTAGCAAAAGTATCGCCCAAATTATCAGTTGCACTCGCATAAGCATTATGATGGCTAGCGCCATTATGCACAAAACATGCTCGTTAGATTATTTCAAAATCTCCTTATTAATACTAGTCAATCCTTATGCGAGTACAGCCGCCACAATTTTAATCCTACCTCGTATATAAATTTCCCAAGCAAGTGAAGATCTGGTCGTCTTCTTACGTCTACTGGTATCTTACTGCTAAGGGGAGATGATGCACAGTTAAAATTCTGTTGGGTATGCACTAAACACTATCACAATCACTATCACTTTTAAGTCCTGAGGGATGCGCGGTTTCACTCTATTTTATTTTCTTTATTTATTTGCTAATTTAAGTTATTTAGGGTTTACTGTTTCATTTTCTTGTTATTTATTTGTTTTAGTTTACTTCCGATTCCGATTTTTCCGCGCGTATAAGGTGGGACAGTGATTGTTTTAGTGGTGTGGGGTTTGTCGTGCATATTAGATTTTGGTTATTGATTTTTGCTTTTGTTTTTGCTGTTTCTTTTTTTTTAATTTAAAAATTTTTTTTTGATTATTTTTTTTTTAATTTTATTCAGGTTTTGTTTATATCATGCTCATGCCCGTTTCTCATGTCAAGTCAAAATCAAAAAATTTGAATCCTCCCTTACCCTTCCGTTTTACGCGCGGTTATCACCATCTAATCTCGCAACACTTCGCGAAAATTCTTTGAAGACTGTCTAGAACGCCTTCTGGTGAGCCACTTCCCAGACTTCCTCTAGTCCTGCGATAGCTAATTTCATATCAGCTAGCCCTCGATTTGTCACCTCGAGTTGGCAGTCGAAGAGCACGTGCTCTGCGCTTTCTGCGCCCTCACAGAATTCGCAGCTGTCGTTGTCGGTTAAACCAAACCTTTGTAAATACGCTTTCAGGGTGCCGTGCCTTGTTATCAGTTACACCATTTTATGATCGAGTTTTACTTCGATCTTACCTCTAGCTTGTATGCTCGGTATGAATTTATGGGTCAACCTGCCCGTGGCAGCGTTGTTCCACCTCTCTTCCTATTGTCGGATTGATTTTTCGCGCAGCTTTCTTTTAATTATAGACCTCGGTATCGACGAATGTAATATCCGAAAGTCGCCCGTCGCGGCCTTTTTAGCTAATTCATCAGCCTTACCGTTTCCTACGTTACCATCGTGCGACCTAACCCAACAAAACTTTAAATGTCGAAACTCGAACGCCGTATGCGCTATCCTCCAGACGTCTGCTTGGAGGTCTGTCGAGGTGTTGATGTTTGTTAAAGGCGTCAGCGCCGATTTACTATCACTAATTATATAATACTCGTCTCTGCCCGTATGCTTTATTACGTAATCGTTAGCCTCTCGTATGACTATCAATTGGCATTGGAAGATAGTGCTCCAGTTCGCGAGTTTGGTTTGAAACCAAATCACCTCCCTTTCCTGCTTAAACACGACAAACGCCGCGCCTGCTTGTCCGTCATCCATACGTGAACCCACCATACACTTACGCAATATCGATGTCACTATATGCTTTATATTTCAAATTATTTCTTGATTGATACAACTAACTAAAATGTAATAATGCAATGCCGTTTCAGAATTTAAATACGAGATTGCGATTCACTTGAACTAATATTAAAATTTGTAGACTAAAACCCAGCTTAACCTCTTGGTTGAAGTTTATGGAACCCAGCAAAAGGAAAGTAACATTAAATCGAAACTTAAGATGTTTATGGAACCAATAGTTTACAAGCCTCTTCTCATGCTACCCTTATTAAATTTTTTTGCCCAATTTTCTGGAGTGCACGTGATCCTATATTATGCTACTTCATTTTTTCAGGTTATTATACGCTACATGTGTGAGAGGAATTTTAATAATATTGTGTTTAAGGCGGCTGGAACTGATATTAATCCATTCTTGGCGGCTATTTGTTTCGGTGTTGCCCGCTTCATAGCATCCATATTTACAATGGGATTATTGCAGAAATATAGTAGGAGGCCATTAATGATAATTAGTGGTATGGGAATGGCTGTGGCAATGAGCATTTCAGGATTATTCACGAAATGGATTCAAGAAGGTAAAAGGCAACAAAATTAACTGTTTGACATAATTCCGTTTAATTACAGTAAGAAACGTTTAGTTTATGTTAAAAATTTACTGATTGGTACAGAATCTTTAGAGCTAGAAATTGTTCCAAATTTCATCTTAAACATTGGTATCAGTTTTTTAAGGTCTCTCTTGAATACGGATAAAGGTGACAATCTTATACAGTGGGAGTGCGGTGATGGGTTTTTCGTCAAATTGGAATCTCGAAAACTGTAAGAGATGTAACGAGGATTAAATTAGAGGAAAAAGTGGGCCTTATGAGTCCTTAAATATTGAATAACATCGACTATAAACAAAATGCTAAAAATCTCATTTATCAGGTCCATCACTCATCTTTTGTAGAATTCTACTGATTAGTACTATTTTTTAAAAATTCTTTAAATTATACATGAAAGTGGCATTTATATACAGAGTGATGGATTTTGCTTCGACACATCGGAATCTTGAAAACTGTTGGCGATACAAACAACGTTACATAGAGAAAACTTATGCAACAGTAAGGGACTTTTAGAAGTAGTTTAGAATTGAATAATTCTCAGTTGGTCTTTAGATGTGTACAAAAGGTGAAATCTATCATTTATCTTTCTTCAATATCTAAAAAATTGCGTCCTTTGCGTTTCTAAAATTCTAAAACCCAGATCCATCGTTCATCCAATTTTCCAATGTACCAATTGAAGAAGAATCTTTAGAATTTTTAATTATTTAGAACCCCATATTAAACTTTGTACCAACTTTAAAGTCTCTCAACATTGTCACTGAAAGTGGCATTTCTATAGAAGGTGAGGGATTTTGTTTCGACACATCGGAGTCTCAAAATTATAATCGATATAACTAGGCTAAATTTGAGAGGCGTTGCAGTAGTACAAGGGGCGTCTCAGAAGTGTTTTCAAAATTGAATAATTTTCGAATCAAACAAAACTTCAAAAATTCGTAATTTTATTCTTCTTCAATATTTTAAAAACTATTCCCTACGTATTTGTAAATTTACCCAGATCCGTTGTTCATCTGATGTATAACTCATCTGATTGAAAGAGAAACTATAGAGTTATAAATTTTACAGACTCCCATCCGTAAATAGCTGTCGCGGCAGCGCTTGTTTAGTAAAACTGTTATTTTTGAAAAGTAAGACTAATATCTGAAAAAAAAGGTGTTTTTTTTTGTTTTAAGTCAGTTAAATTTGATTTTTGAAAGTTCAGAAACGACTTGCAGTTGGTATTGTATTCGTTCTTCTACAACACGACGCGATCAACTTTGGAACACTGACAGAATTAGCACAAGTAGTGTTCAGTTACTGATATAACATTTGGCGACCGTGACAGGACGACGCTTTGTGTAAAGCTCGTTTGAAGTTTATATCTATTGCACAAACTGGAATGGACAGTACATTTGATTTTCCAATGCTCCACCCGAAGGAACTACATTGGCCAGGAAGCGAGTATTTTCTTACCTATAAATTTTTTATTTTGCCGAACCCTTGTTGTTCCAAGCAAGATAGGGATGTTTAACGTGTGTGACAATATTCACACACGGGACCTACTTTTTACCGAATGGTGGTGTATTTTGTGAAAAATGCTCGCCTAACATTTCTAAAGCAGATCGTTTCAGGATTCAAACCTGGGACTTTGGGCTCAGTAGTCACACGCACATCAACTGAACCACGGAGCCATCTACTAAGACAGACACCAAAAAATTTTAATCAGCTGTGTTGAAGTAGGTACATCATTTCTAAAAAGCTTGAAAGGTGTAGAGCAGTGTTGCGTAGTATGTTCACGAAAACTGCGAACCAATCAAGGTCACTGTTGGAAAACGGAACTAAGTCCGTACAAGATTTGATGGCATCGTTTCAATTTTAACGATGTCCACTTAATGAACTAGATATGAAAATTTACGACCTGATGCTAGAAACTGACGTGAGGACGATCTCGTCAAAGAACTAACTTCTGATAATGAATATTTGGCATTATTTACCAAATTACCAGTACGTTGTAGCGATATGATTTTACACGAATAAGAAAGATCTGTTGTCAAAAGCGATGTTTTGGCAGTAGAACAAGGGTCAAACCCTAAGCTACCTCGAATCAAGTTAAAAAACTTTGGAGAAGATGTTCATGATCGGTTACCATTTTGGAGTCAATTAAAAATATCAATAGCAACCTCGACATTGATGCGGAGGACAAGTTTCAGTATTTTGTATGTCTGAAATTAGAACATGTGAGTCGTAGATGCCGTGTACAGGTAATGCGTCGATATTGCGGTAACGGACATTTGGTTTTGTTGTATTCCAATATTCCTAAAGAAAAAAATGAGTTTAATGGCGAAAAAGCGGTAATAGAAAATAAAAGAGAATTAGCTGAGAAAATTGAAAATGTAACGGTAAAAACCGCGAGCCAGATTTTCCTACAAACATCAAGATTTAAAATAAGAATGATTCTTAAGAGCATGAAGAACGTGCCTTAATGGATACGGGTTTACAGCTGTCATTTGTGCTTACGACTACGGCAACTAGAATGGGGTATTCAGTTAAACGCCAAGAAGAGGCGATTCATGCACCCTGTGTTGGTATACTTTTTGATAAAAAGAATCACTGTTGCTACGATATTTGTGTAGTAAGATAAGATACAAGTTATGCATGTCGTTTCGAAACATTGGCCAAACAAATATCAGTAAACACGTTTCTGTCGTGTATAATAGTAGTTGAATTAAAGTACTAGCAGCTGTTTGCGTTTCTGATAAAATTGAAGTATTGATTGTTGCTAATGTAGCCGGTAAGCTGCTTATCCGAAAATGACATCCTGCGATGTGGAGCGGTTACAGTTGAGACGTTTCTAGGTTGGACGCTTATGGGAAGAGCTTGTAAAAAAGACACCGACAAGCTAGTCAGCTATGATAGTCACATCTTTGTCTGTTTGGGAACTGGATGTTTTACAAACATGGAGGTTAGATGTTAGTGGCATCTCAGATCTGTCAGATATACAGTCGCTGAAAGAGTTTGAAGAATTCATTAGCCAGACTTTTTAAAAACCCTTGAACTGGAAAAAGACGGAAGGTACAAAGTACGATTAACTTGGCAGGAGGGACAGCCACCGTTAACTTTAAATTTAGCAATGGCGAGTCAACGATTGGACTCAACGTTAAATAACTGGACGATGAAGGAATTTTTACCGCGTAACAAAACGCACTTGAACAATGGTTGAAGGATAGTATAATGGAAATGGTGCCGGAGAACGACTTGCGTAACTCAACTCATTACCTGCCCCACCGTGTAGTGATAAAGCTTTCTAGTGATAAAACCAAGATTCCACCGGTGTTTGATGCCTACGTCCATGAAGGAAAGCAACCGTCTCTGAATACTTCTCTAGAGAAAGCACCGAATGTACTAGAAAACTTACATTCTATTTTAATGTGGTTTAGAACTGCACGATTATAGGTAATGACAAATACAAAGAAAGCTTTTTTACAAATCGGTCTACATAAGAACGATCAAGATTTTTTGCAGTTTCTGTTGGAATACAAGCACGGTTGACAACTTACACCAGCATAAAAAGGTGGTTTTTGAAGTTTTTTGTAGTCAGTTTTTATTGGAAATGACACTCCAATATCGCTTGAAACGGATGCTGGAATCTGCCTACTCGAAGAACTTGGTAAAAAATTAAAAGACAGTTGCTATGTCGATAATTGTATGACTAGTATATCGTTTGAGGAGGAACTCGACACTTTTATCAAAGAATCGACTTAAATCATGGCTGAAGTATAGTTTGAATTACAAGGATAGACAAGCACGGGTTTTTTAGAAAATAACTCGGGCGGTGTACCGGTGTTTGAAATAACCTGGAATAACCAGCAATACTTAAAAGGATTCTTTTAAAATTAGTGGCCAGTTTGCAGGATATTATGTAAACTTTAGTAGAGATTAGACCGAGAGGCATATTCTTTCTATTCTACAAAGCATATTAGATAGGCTTACCTGTGCGGCTATGCTAATTGAAAAAATTGTACCCTACCGTCCATATTAACAGAAAATAGGTTAGGATATTCCTGTTGAGTCCGAGATTGAACACAGATTTGACGTATAGGTGATTAAACTTTCATTTTGTAAACGTATTCATGTACCTAGATCCGAAAATTTATGTCTTATTATTTTGTGATGCCAATAGTGATGCTATGCTGTGGTTTTTTGATTTTTAGAATCGGCAGGCTTTTGTTCAATTGGCTTGCGCTAAAATATGAGTGGTGCCGCTTAAAAAGATGACCATTTCCAGATTAGAATGGTCAGTGGCAACAATTGCTCACGTTTATAGAAAAACTTTCAAGAAAATTATAAGGTCCAAGCTGAATACTATTTTTGGAGCTATTCTACCACAGTACTTTCCTGTATACGACAAAAAGGTCATTGGACTACCCTTGTATGGAATCGGGTGCAGGAAATTAGAGCTTTAACTCCTATTAATTCTTGGCGACACGTTCCAGGTTTATTGAACCCTGACGATCTTCCATTACGCGGTTGTTCCTCAAGGTGTTTGTTCGAATCAAAATGGTGGGAGGATCCCCAATCGCTTTACCAATTTCCGAATTTTGTGCTTGATGATCATCCGCAATATGACAAAGAAGACAAATAGCGAGAAGAGCAAACTCTTAGTTTCCTCAGTGCCGACAGAGTTTTGTCTATGGCATAGACGCTATTTTACTAAATATTGACAAATTGTGAGGATGATTGGTTGGACTTTTTTTTATGTATAGTTGCCAGTAGCGAAATTTGGTTAAAAATAACGTGCTGTCAATCACTGAATTATCAGTCAAAGAATTTTAAAACACGGAAATACGACTGTTGCAATTAATTCAAAAGAATTCATTAAGGGGATAACTGATACCAAGATAGTAATAATTCAACGATTCTTAGATGAAAATAAGGTGATACGCCTGCAAAGTCGCGCTGCGGAAAGAGACGATTTCAAAGACTTTGGTAGCCCAATACTTTTGCCGTGTAACCATCCGGTAGTGGAACGATTAATTCATACACAACAGCCATATTTGTGTGCAGTATCTCGCAAGACTATTGCGAGAACAATATTGGATTCAGGACAGCAGAAGAACACCTAGGAGTGTAATATCAAAGTGCATCCGCTGTAAATATTATAACGTAAAACCTTTTGAATCCGAGTCACCGCCGTTACCCTTAAATAGAGTATGAGTCACACGTCAGTTCGAGAGAACAACAGCCGATTTAGCGGACCGTCTTTTTAAACAATTCCTCAAAAGCGTGGATTTGTATATTTACTTGTGTGGTGTATACAGCTGTACATTTTGAATGCATAAGGTCACTTATCCACGAGTTTTGCTCTAAGTTTGTGACGTTTTGTAGCACGTAGGAGTCGACCGAAAATTAGATACAGCGAAAGAGGAACGAATTTTGTGGGATGCGCTAACGCATTTAATAAACTGAGGTGGAATATCATATGAATATTTTGTGAATAACAAAGGATTCAGTGGAAATTTAATCCTGTTACTGCCGCTTGGTGGAGCGGATGGTGGGAAGAGTAAATTGGACTGTTAAAACAGTTGTTAGAAATTCTTGGTAAAGCATTTTTATCGATTGAAGAGTTTACCACCGTTTTGTGTAATGCCGAATCCGTAATGCATGAGAGACCTATTGCATACTTGTCAAACAATCCAAACGAATAAATCTGTTTCACTCCAGCAATGTTTCTTAAAGATCTCCGTGAAAGTGATATGACTGACCGTGACCAATTAGACGGCAAATCTTTTACTAAAGGACCACGCTATCGGCAGCGATTGTGCTAAGTTTTACACTGTCGTTTTCAAGACGAGTATCTAGTTCAACTTTATTAAGTGATTTTAGAAGAAACTTGGTCGATTGGTTCGTCGGCGAAGTGATTCTTGTGGGAAGCAACAAGAGAAAACAACTCGATTTGCTTATAGGTTTAGTAGTAGAGTTATTGTTAGTAAAAGACGCCAAAGTTCGTTAAGTGCCACAGGAAACATGCTGCGCTCGATGCAGCGACTTCTTCCATGAGAATATTCCTGTGTGGGTCAACTGGCTCAGATTATCGAACCCGCTCCCAATACTTACAAAGAGAGTGAAGTCTCCTGCGAAAACAGCGAAGTTTGCTTAAAGTCACGCACAATGACAGAATTGTAAAACCGTTATCGAAACTTACTTTAAAGTTAATTTGGTCTGCTTTGTAACATTTATTCACGTGAAGGTTGAGGATACCGCGGCAACGCTTGCTTAGTAGAACTATTATTTTTGAAAGGGTAGGCTGATATATGAAAAAATTTTTTTTGTTTTAGGGCAGTCGAGTTTGATTTTTGAAAGGCTATTTAATTCAAATAAAAGTATAGAGACGACCTATAGTTAGAATTTGTATTCATTTATCTACAGACACAACAAGAGCGATCAACTTCAGAACACTGACGGAAGTAACACAGATAGATTCAGTTACTGATATAACAATATTTTTAAAACAAAACACCAGCGTTAAGGCACATGAGCGTGTAACCGTGCCTAAAAAATAAACATAAAAACAAGAAAAATGGGCCTACAGGAAATTACTACCTAGGAACTAGCTTACACACTAATAAAATAATATGTAACCTCCAGAAAATATGAATGATCCTTTAATAACTTTCTGCAAAATATGACCCCAAACTTGGACCACTATAACAAAATATGGCAAGTACCTAGCGCTCTTATGATATGGATTTGGTATTTCCAAAAGTATGAATAACACAAACTTGCCAGCAACCAAAAAAAGTAACGATTGGCTTAATGTTCTCCTTTAGTTGTAAATTTTTGATAAACGTAGGTTAAACAATGTGGAACATATATAGACTAGAAAGTATAACTTAGTGACTTTTTAAAATATAAAAATTAAATTTTAGTTTTAAAATTCACATAAACTATTTCTGTTTCAAAAAATTTAGTTTTTTGGCAATTTTGAAAAATTTATATAGGAAGTGCGCATCTTGTTCGAAATTTTTATATCATTGTGTACTTTGATCGGCAGTAAAAGGATTTTTAGTACTTACATTTCCTTATAGACAGATGTTCTAAGTTGAAAATACTGTAACAAAAATTCTATTTGTGCAAGCAACAATTCTTAATTATCAAACTAATTATACAAGCTTTTGCAACCATTCCTAGTAGCAACACAATTAAAAAAAACCGTTACAAAAATTATTTTCCAGCTAATCGCTAACAGTACAAAACTAACTCATAAAACTACGATCTATCTTCTTAATTACTTAAATAGATGCATTATGATTAATTTATATTAATTTATATTATCGCTACAATAATTTATATCACATAGAGCAATTCATTTTAAACAGTTTGTGTCACTCATTTATTTCCTATCATGACTTTTAATGCTTTAAGCTAGAACTCATACAGAAATCAAAGTTTCAATTAAAACTGAACTTCAAAACCACTTAACAACTATTTATACATTATTCAATTGTTCTAACTACTTTGAAAACATCCAGAAATTATGTAAACAGCATTTTAGAGATTCCATATATGGTTAATAAAGCTCATGTAACCTGTCCATCAAGTACATCTGAAAAGGTCTTTTAATCATCTTCTGTGTACAAACGGCGCTATACTGCTTACCTCTTAAAGCTGTTCTGCTCCAAAACAGCGCATGGCCCGAACCTTGGAAGTCACTGTGACGGTAAGGACAGTCAAAACCATTTTCGAAGTTTACATAATGATAGAAGTAGCAATATACACCCTTCCTAGCAGGCAGGGTACCATTTGGATCGTAACCACACACCAAGAACTAGACCTCGGTTTTCTGGAACGCTATCTTAGGTATATTTCGTTTTACCTTCCAGTTCAACCCAGCAAACCCACAACCGGTTTTAAGTATGGCCACCTTTTTTTCTTCACAAATTGATCATATGGCTCTTGAGGTCCACTAACGCCTTACATAGATTATATTAACTCGGTTTCCAGAAGGTTGTTGATCAGGTAGTATATATCACGATGTCAGTTCCTTAGCCGCATGGTCTTTTGGATCTCTGGTTGTTGTCGGCGAAGTTAAGTTATTTTTAAACGCTCGAGAAAGTCCTCGGGGCATATTATAGTCCGCTCCTATGCAATGTGCTAATGAGTATTCCGATAGAACATAGAATAGATTACTTTGAATTTCTTTTGCGACTTCAAATTTCGCTTCACATGTGTCTCTGTACAGTGACATGAACCAATCATAGTTTGGTTCAAATCTTTGTTCATCCTCACAACAGCAACTGTTTCTTTGTCGCACTACTTGTTGTTCTTAGAATTTATCGACATTATCTCTGTCGTAGGGTACCTACCCGTACTAACACGTACGAAATTAGAACCAGAGACCCTGTCGTAGGGTGCCTACCCGTACTAGCACGTACGAGTACCATTTGATCAATTTTTAAGTCCTGCCAGATGTTGTTCAAGAACCCGGCAGCATCTGCCACCACCTATATCTACACCTTAGCCAGCAGTGCTTAAATCATAGCCTGCTGGTGGCGACGCCCTCGCGAGTGGTGAACTGTATCACGACGCTTCAACGAGTGACGCGCTGCATCACGGCGCCGCAACCTCCTTCATCCACATCTGAGCCAACGGAGCTGAAAATCATAGCCTATTAACGCCGATGCTCTAACGAATGGTACGCTGTACCACGATACCGAAGCCTCTGCACTCGACGCCTGCAATAAGCCACTATGTCTTCCGGTGATTTTCACTGCCTGATGGTCAAAAATCTACTTGGCAATTCTGATTTTTACATCCAGTATTCCGTGTGTTTGAATTTTATCACCAGCCACGGTTCGACGACCCTCCGTTGTGAGCGATACTTTATCACGGTCACGCACTACATCCGGTTTAGCAACTGTCCTAGTGGCTTGGGTATCAATCAAGAACTTCAGACTCTTGCCGCTAAATTGTCTCCAAGCGGCGCCGTGGCTTAATTGAGCTAGTCACATCATATAATAGGCTATCGGTCTCATTTTTCGTGGTTTTTCACATTTACGTGCTTTGTTAAGAGTTTTGTGGTTTAGTAATTTGTCTGTCTTTGTTTGGTTGTCCGTTCCAATTATCAAAACTTTGCCTGTGGCTCATATGTTTTGTATTCTCGTGCTGTCATATTTTGAGTTAATAGTGTTCAAAAACTGGTTTTGTAACGTTCTAACATCGTCTTCCTTTTTGGAGGTTGTAGATGCCGCTGCGGTTTGACATTGTTTCGCCATGTTTCCTACTTTCAATAGTGGTTTCTTTACCGTAGTTGCTATCTTTGCATAAGTTATTAATGTTGTTATCTGTTATGGTTATTTTGTTATAATATCGACTGATTCTGATCTGTAATGATCATTTTGATGTTGTACTTCATCTGTTTCTTCTCTGACTTAAGCTACTGGGAATACTAATTCGGTAACATTTTTTAAATGTTCTTTTGCTTTCTTTGTGCACTTTATTTGTGGGATCTGGTATATATCTTGTACTGTTTGTATTAGTGGTGTTATGTATTCTGTCCCTACACCGTTTGGGCTGCTACATTTCCTTATACATTCTGACGATGGGTCAGTGATTTGGTTACCCTTTTAGGTTTAACGGTTTTTGAGTATTAATTTCATTGTTGTTAGTTTCCATACTTTCCTAATCTTAATCAAAGAGGAATTCTTGAAGTTATCAGACTACGCTGAGTTATATGTTCCTCTTCTTTGTTTAGTTTATTTATAGCTTATTACTAAATCACACTACTCTACATGTCACTATCATACACTTCACTAACGATTCCCGTCTCGCGTTAACTTTCACAAATCTATTTACGGGTGTACACACAGTTATTTCGTCGGTGGGGCCGGAAGGCCTTTATCTATGAGCTTCCAACTTTTGTCGCTGCTCAACTTTCGTCTTCTGCAGATAGTTCCTCAGTCGTTTCTAGTTTAACCATGTGAAGGCGGATGAAGAATGGTGTCGAGATGCCTTGAATTTCACTCTGAAGGAGTTAAAGTCTTTAATAATTCCTTTCGTTCTGCTATATAATTTTATAAATTCTATCTCTTTGTGGCACTAAGTCGATGTGTGCATACTGAATGGTGGTTTTGCGTCAGCAGGTTGACGTCTCAAAAACTGTAAATAGGATTAAATTGGAGAAAACTGTGGAACCAAATAGACGCCTCAACAGTGTGTTTAAATCGAAATATGAAATAGTTGTTACTGGTAAAAAACGACGTTACGTTACATTACAAATTACAATTTGCCCAGAAAGGGCGGGAATCTCTTAACAATTTTAATGGTTCACCGTCTTACTACTGTGGTGCGGGAATGGTTCATATGAAAAAAATGATAAAAATAATAAAGTTATAAAATGAAAAACGGCTGAAATACAAGACTACTATAAAAGCATCACTTACCTTGAAAGGGTAGTATACCTTTCAAAAATCAATGCGCCAAATCGTCTTTTCCTAGCAATTCTTTCTATTTTTCGGTACCCAGAAGAGACCTATTGCGGTTAGGTCTTCTTGCTTTCGATATTTGAAAAATCTTGTCGTCTCATCTTTTATCCCTTTTAACCATACCCTAAAAACATGTAGCATCCAACTGGCCAGGTACATTAACATTTATCTGTTAATAGCACTACCATTCAATAGTTATAATTTCATAGATAGTTTAAATTCAACTTATTTGGAAATGCTCTGAACAACAATACGTAGAAAGACGGTGCAATCCAACTTTAGGTTTTGCCATTCCAATGTTCACTAATCATACCTACTTTTTAAAAGAAAATTTACTGGAAGGTATATTCTACGTTTAAATTAATACAAACATCTTTCTTAATGTTTCATGGTTTTAAGCTACCATTCTAATAATATTAGGTTTAGATGTAAACAAAACTACTTTTGTCACTTTACGCACCAATTACATTTTATATTCGCAGGTGTGTATTAATCAAGCGCAACAATAAACAAGCGGTTCAGGCAGTACTCACTGTTTAAAAATCTAAAGATGTCCAGGTATCTCCACTGATTTGCCTTTTCCTTCCTCAGCAAGGAGGTGCCAAATTCCAGCTATTGAAACTCCAATATTTAGTGCAGAGTGAATCTCGCTTTTCACCTTTTAGAGCATCACTACACTATTTAAATCACATGCTTAAAATGCATGCTTGATCTTTCTGGCCAAATTATTCTGCACAGCAAAAAACAGTTTGGCAACAGTCGCCTATTGAGGGGCTTACGGTTTACCGCCAACGACATGACCTCTGTCACTGAAACAAATTTCGTCCTTGACTTTACTCACCAACTCTTTCAAACGTAGTCTTATCTTCCAATTTCTTTCCCTTTTAAAAAATCCTATCTCACACTTTGTTCGGCTGAAGCTGTCCTATAATCGGGATCAATGCCATCCATCCGTGTGAACGATAATTGTTACCACGCTTAACAGTTAAAACCGAAATCTGGTCATTCGATTTTCGCAACGCATTAAATTTTATGACGTTTAATCATTTTGTGATATTTTGAATCCTGTGTGAATATCTACGAAATTGATTAATTTTCTATTAGTTTGAAGATGTTAACGAAAAGCTAATTATCTGCTATTGCTTCTTCTTTAAATATTTTAAAGATCGCTTGCTTCACACATCTGAAATACTACCTAAATCCAGCGTTTGTTTTTTGTAGAAGTCTGCCGATTGAAAGAAAAACTTTTAAATTATAAATCTTACAGATCATATCTTAAAGTTAGACCTTTCTTCTAAATACCAGGCTAGATTGAAAATAAAAGTGATATTTTTATATGGATAGAGGATATGCTTCCACATTTGAAATCTTGTAAACTGTTAAACCACAGAAAGAGCGTTTTCTCAGAAGTGTTTTCAAATTTGAATAATTTTTGATTAGTCTCCAAATATAATGAAGATGTGAAAAATCTGCCATTATCCTTCCTTACATATTTTTCAAAAACTGTTGCTTTAAGTATCCGAAATTTTGCCGAGATCCTTTGTGCTTGATTCTGATTTTCATGGTAGAGCTGAAAAGTATTTAAATTTATTTGTTATCAAACCATGTTTTTCTTATGTGGCCGTATTCAATTTATTTTTTGCAGAAGGATGGGTGTATCGATGTTAGTGATATATTACTTGAAATAGTTTTCTTGTCATTCGTGTCAAGTATAAGTATTTTGAGGCTTTTGTGTGGAATTGTAGCAGTTTCTGATTGTCAAATAAGTGCTAAAAGAGAAACGGCCCAGGTTGTCATTTTCTAGAATCATTTTTAAGCAGCAGACGGTAAAGGTTATTTAGTGGTTGCACTGAACTGATCACCTTATATAAGGATAGGTAAATAATTTCTCACTCGTGGTAGAATGCCAATTTTTGTAGGGTGTCAGTGGTCACGCGATCTCCGAGAACTTTTCACAACATATCCAACAGTAGGTAATGTAAAAGTTTAGAAAGGCGTTTAATTTTGACACAAAAGAATAATAAAATTGCATATAATAATTATAAACGTAAAATGGCTTAACAGGTATTAAAATGGTACGTGACAATTTTGCTCTTCTTTTCACCCTTTCTGCGATAGCCATTCTGTACTAGTTTAATTTCTACCCTCAACTGTCTATAGTTTTTCCAGTTTCAAGGTTGTGAACATTTCTGAAAGCATCGCTTTGAAATGTAATTTTTGCGAAGAATTGGATATTGATGTACAGGATTTTGTTTTGAAATTTGCAATTTAAGCTAAGAATTCCTTCGGCAACTTTAAACACGTTCTGCACTTTATAATCATAGACTTCAACTATTTCTACAGTCTCTAAAACTAGTTTCTTATCATAAAAAACGGGGTCGCATGGTTAAGTAGCACCATTAGCAAGAAGATTTGAAAAGCAAATATTATTCCATAACCTTTAAACTGATTCTTAAACTAAAATCGTTTGTTTTAGGTGAATCGAACCAAATGTGGGTACCGCTGGTGATGATCGCTTTGTATGTAATTGCAACGATGGTTGGATTTCTAGTTATACCCCTAACCATTCCTGCTGAACTTTTTCCAACAGCCGTACGTGGCATGGCTCAAAGCATCTCAATGAGTATTCTTTATGGTGTATCATTTGCTTCAGTACATTTGTATTATACCATAATTGACTTTTTCGGAGGATCATCTGGTTTACAATTTTTTTATGCTGCGATGGCCTTGGCTGGAAGTATCTACTATTACGTCTTGATAGTGGAAACACATGATAGGAAATTGCATGAAATTGGAGAATATTTTCAAAGCCACACCGTATATTTATTCTATCTACTACGTTCAAGAAAGCTTACAGAATCCACAGAGAAAGTAGTTTAAAAATTTGTACATAACGCTAAACTGGAACCAATACATGGTTGCGTAAGTAGTACGAGGGAGTTCGTTTTAATCCAAATTGAGTACATGCAAAAGTACATGACACCAATTTCAACCCAAACTGAGTACATGCAGAAATATTTTAAGCTAGTTTTACTCCAAACAGCAAACATTTTTGTGATGCCAGAGAAGGTAGCTTAGCTGCAAATAAATGGATACCGGTTTCAGACCAGTGTATGTTCACTGACATAATGGGCATTACACGTAGGTAAAAGATGCGATAATTTTTAAGAACGTGCGCATACATATAAATAGACTAATCTGGAGGCAGAGTTTGCAGACACACTCAGTGTCACTGCAGTAGACGACATCCCGGAGCGTAGTCGTCGTGGGGAAACTTGAACAGACTCTCGTCGTAGCTTTTGCGGATGCCGAAGACGGTTTGATGGCGATGGCAGAGGCGACAGGAGCTTCGGGTGTGGTAAGGTTGATCAAAAGACACGCCGCATGGCGTTCTGTGCCTGCTTCTGGCTGATCTGGTGAACTGAAATGGGCTTCCTGCCTATACGTGGTTACTAAGAATTTAATCGAACGAGTGTAGTGGCTAGGTTGATGCGTGATGGTGGGGGTCTAGCAGGTGCCGGTCGTATATGCTTGGAGTGTATTTTCACATCTCCGCATTCCATCCAAACTCAGTAGATGATGGGTTCGGCTCTTCTTTGGATTGGGTGGAATCCAGTCCATTTCGTTTTGAACCGATTTTTGGTAGAGGGATGGTGTCAAACAATAACCATGTTCCCAGGTGAAAATAGGGTGGGATATTCATCTTGCGCATATTTGTTTCTGAAGCGGCGCCTGCGATCCTGAATTTGTCGGTTGCAGCGACGTCGGGCTTCTCCTTAATTGTCCACTGGGTGGTGGTGGCGGTCCCCTGGACGGAGTAGTTTATATCCCAGTAAGAAGTAACTGACTGAAGTTCTCGTAGCTGCATTCTTCCTGGTGCGGAGTAAATACATTATTTCGGGTAGCTTCCGGTCCCAGAATTGTGCGGCGTTTCGGGTGGCGAAGGCTCGTAAGACTTTTTTGATATTTTGGTTCCGGCGTTCGACTTTGTTTGCTTGTGGGTGGAAGATCAGCGTGGTCCATTGGTGATAACCCCATTGATCCAGTCTCCGGTGCCCTCGCCGAAATACGTATTGGAATCCGCTCTCTGTAGGGATTGCTCTTAGACACCCATACCAACAGATAAACGCGTTTTTGAAGAGGTTGATGACGGTTGTAGACTTGTTGTCGAATGTAGGGAAGGTTTCGACCTTTTTACTAAACAAGTCAGTTACGACCAGTGGACGAGTCAATGGGTGTTTCATACTAATTAATTTGTGTATAAAAATCACTTACATTTTCCACTAAAAATTCACTGCATTACTTGTCTGAGTGAACTGTATTCCAAATTATACCATTACACATAGAGCTGCCCATTCACTTTCTTAAATTGTTTACTAAAGAATTGACACTACCGCATCAAACCACTATTAATGTTAAGATACCTGCTTGTAGATCATACGAGCCAGTCGACAGACACGTGCGATCAGTTTCAAAGTTTGTTTACAACTGCCCATTTTTCAAGGAAAACAGGTGAAGGTAGTAAATTAGGATTGATATTACTAAGGCATTTGTGAATGCGTTTAACAACCAGTATGAACCAATTGTTTCGGCGTGAAGTGATGTATGGTCCCATGGTGTCATCTCATGGTCGAGTGGGTAGATGTGGTCGGAGGGATGCTTTCTGTTGATGCGGTCCTCTTTTTGTGGAGCACAGATTCAACATCAGTTAATATATTGTTTTACCGCGTCAGCAACCTTTGAACAGAACTATCTTTCACTGAGGACGCGGTAAGTTTCGTCGGTGCTTAGATGTCCAGCAAGGTCGTGGAAAGCGTGCAAAACGTCGGCATGTGTATCGGGGGTCAAAAGCCGGTTCTGGGTAGGGTTACATCGCCAGAGGTATCCCTTTTCGACTAAAAAGTTATGAAAGATTTTCTTTTAGTGTGGGTTTTGGATGCTTGTTTACTGTAGGGGTAGCCATTTTTGGCTCATCCGTCCGATGATTTCACTTTTTCATTGTGCAGCTTATATTCGTTCGGGCAGGTCTACTTGGATTACGTAGTTTGCCTGTGGTCTGCTTGGGTTGTTGTTTGGTGGTAAGAGACGGTTTTCGCTAGTGACCTCTTCGGGAATATCATTGTTGACGGGGTGGCGTGAAAAATGGTTTAGTAGCTCCTTCCAAGCTCCAGGGCAATGCTTAATGTCGAAGGGAAATTCTTGTAGCAACAGGGTCCAGCGTTGATGACTAGTTGGAACTCCTCCAAAAGACTATTCAATCTGGGTAGGAATTCGGGCGGGAACTGGTGGGTTGCGATTTGTGTGGGTGGCTTGCTGGCGGAGACGGGTGTCGACATTCGGTTTCAGTGGAGTGTCTGCGGTTGTGTGCTCGTGATCCATGACTGCTTTCTGGCGTCGAAGCCAGGATTGCCCCAAGAAAATATCCTCTCCTAGATTGGCTACGACCAGAAAGATTTTATGGTCCGTCACTTCTTCGAGTGTCTATGGCGAGTGGAGCTTGCCTTGATTGCCATTTCTGTCCTGCTACGTCTAGATAGGCAAAGGCATGATAGGATTCTACCCGAGAACCTGTGGGTATTCGATTTTCCATGGTCATGCAAGGCAATGCTCCTGTGTTTAGTAGTGCGTTGAATGTTATCTTCTGTATGATGACAGGCATCCTTGTAGTGGATCATCGTGGGTAATCCTTAGACGCGCCAGTTCGTTTCGCCCGAACAAACGGTGTGCTGGCACGGTTCAGTTGGTTTGTCGTTTCCCGTATTTCTGGTTGGACAATCTCGGTGCCTATGTCTTTGTAGGCAGAAGTGGCACCTTGGTAGTTCTTCTGTTATGGGTGGATGTCAGGCAGCTGATGTGGACTGGTCGTTCTTATCTTTGTTTCTCTTACGTTTTCTTCGATTTTTGCAAGGCGAGAGACAATTTCTCATAGAATTGTCGGAATGTGACAGAATTGTGTTGCTCAGTGTCGGCAGGAGAAGGTCCGTGAACAGCTCCATATTCTAGGAGGTGGGCTTGCCGCATCTTACTGCCGAGGAAAGTGGCTACTGGTTGGGATGCCATCGGTTTCTGTCCGTAGTACTAGAAGGTTATTTTGGTTCTAATGGTTGGACTGACGTACTTTTCCAAACAAAACTTTTTAAATTTGTTGTAGCTGGGTTAGTGCATTTCATATACTGCCCACCAAATGGCTAGCTACTTGGCCTGGGAAATGAACAGTTTTTGTAGTTACATCCGCGTTCATAGCTCACATTTGTTGGAAAAATTTTGCGGGATTCTCCATAAGGGCGCCATAAAATATAGGAGGTCGCTGTGGCGACGTGGTAAAGGTCCTCCACTAGCGCCTTAATTGTGACCATTTTGTTGTATTTGTTAAGCGTCACTGGGTTGTCGCAGTCTCAGAACTGCTAGTGGTTATGTCTCATCGGCGGCTCCGTGACATAGTTGATATGCGTGTGACTGCTACGCCCAAGGTCGCGGGTTTGAGTCCCGACACGGTCCGCTTGAAAAATGTTAGGCGAACATTTTCACAAAAATACGCTCTTGTTCCGATGAGAGGTAAAATGGAGGTCCCGTGTGTGTGTTATCAAGAACGATAAAGATCCCTACCTTACTTGGAACAGCGAGGGTTCGGCAAAATTCAAAATTCTTCAGGTAAAAAAAATTTGTTTCCTGGCCAATGTAGTACTTTCGGGTAGAGCATTGAAATAAATCACATGTTGGGTTGCATGTCATACCGACACGGTCTGCTCGAAAAACGTTAGGCGAGCATTTTTCACAAAAATACGCCCTCGCTCGAATGAAAGGTCAAATGGAGTTCCCGTATGTGAGTGTTGTCACGCACGTTAAAGATCCCTACCTTGCTTGGAACAACAAGGGTTCGCCATAATTAAAAATTTTCCAGGTAAAAAATTGCTTCCTAGCCAATGTAGTACCTTCAGGTGGGGCATTGGAAAATCACATGTAGGGATTCTGTGTCCGCCTGGGTTGGAGGCGGCTGGTTAATGTCCGGCTGGACATTTGATGCTGTTTAACTTCTCGTCTCGGGCCTTTTGATGGTTCTTGCAAACGCGCTGTTTGCAAAATCAACTGTAAAGACGGCCCAATCACGTTGGACGCCACTTGTTACCGTTCGAGGACGCGGCGTCTGACTTCTTAGACAACGTATGTTAACTTGGCTCTATTATATTTAATATGTATAGAGAAAACAAATGCAAAGTTTATAGATACATAGATATGCGAGTTAATAGTTATAATATGAACATATATACAGTTTGAAGCAGTTCGGAGGTCTTCGGTAATTTTCGAAACTTTTTGGAAGGTTTCGTGATTTACTTGTGGAACCAAGTAAGAACTTAAATAATTATGATTTAAACATATGTACAGTCTGAAGTAGTTCGGAAGTCTTCGGTGATCTTAGGAACTCTTTGGAAAGCGTCGTGATAGTGGTGCTCTAAACCTCGCCGAGTACGTCGCCATCGAACTTTACGGAGGTGCTGTCCCGGAGGTAGAGTTTGCGGACACACTCTGTGTCACTGCAATAGACGACCTCTCGGAATATAGTCGTTGTGGGGGCGACTTAAACAGATTCTCGTCGCAGCTCTTGCGGATGCGGAAGACGGTTTGGTGATGGTGGTAAGGGAGACAGGAGCTTCGGGTGTGGTAAAGTTAATCGAAAGACACGCCGGAGGGCGTTCTGTGCCTGCTTCCGGCTGGCCTGGTAAATTGAAATGGGCTTCTTGCTCATACGTGATTACTAGGAATTTAAACGGACTATAGCGGCATCGCACAGATACAAAGTTGGACAGCATTACCTGCTTGTTGAAGTATTAGCAGGCTATGGTAAGCACGGACACTTGATTCTTTAGGCTGTGGGGAGCTCTAACGAATGTCTCTTGTGGAATTTGAAATTATATTTATACACTTCCATGTTCTATCCTGGCTGTGTTGAAAAACGTTAATAAAGTGTTTAACCAAGAAATCGTGGGGTTTAATTTTCGCATGTAAAGGAGTAAGCACATGCTGTTGAACAATGGAAGTGCAGTGTTTAGCATAGCCCAAAAAATGAGTGGGATATACTCGGTATTCCATTAGTTTGTTCTGTGTTCAGCTCGTGTACTTTGGTATAGATCCTCTTGTTAATTTAACTAGACGAAGCTAAGCTGCATCTTACAAACATGTATGTAGTCAATGTTAGGGATTTAAGTATAGAGAAAGTTTGCAAAGAAATTGTAGTTCTGGACCTATAAAAAAACCTTATTTGGTATCAAATTTTTAAACTGCCAATGAAGACTAACTCTTTGAGTTACTTTAATAACATCTTGCTTGAAAAGTCTTCTCTGGATTCAAAATCGGTCCGTCTTTGCGAGGGATTGATTTTTACAACATTTCACAAGTGAACATGGTTTGGGTTGATTTCGGCATAGTGTATTTAAGCATGTACGCAGTTTGGATTGCAATCGGCCCTCTCTTTCTACTTGAGTAAAAAGGCAATTATTGAAGAGAATTTGTTGTAACAACATTAAGTCATTCTACCTGATAAGTTTAAAGTGTAGTAAAATGTACGGATCATGATACGCTGCGCATTCAGTGGCCATGCAAAGGTTTCCATTTATCAACCAAGATTGAAACTTCCTTTGCTTAATCTCTTGCCTTCAGTGGTTATTAGAACCACGCCTTGTTATGTTTTAAGTTATAAATATATACAAACTCTACAACGTTTAATTTTTTTGCGCCAGCAATATGTCGCCGTAAATCAAGCGGTTTCCTTGCGTTTTTTTAAATTTATGCTAGTTTGTTTTAAACCATCACCATTTAAACATATATATGTTCCTACAATTACTTACATTCCTTTTTTTACTGTAACGTTTCAGCCACACGCCTCTGTGGGATAATTGATTCCCTTTTCTTAGAATTCCACACAATCTGTTACGACTCATTTCGTTTGTAAATTTACTGTCTCCTTAATTTAAAAACTATTTCAATTTCTACTTTGACTTTGACTTTTATTAAGTCAAATTGCCTCAGTTAGGTAATCCACGTTGTTCTTCCTTTGTTTAATTCACAAGTCTACGTGTTTAAATTACACTTTCTGTTTTTTTTATCTACTCATGTTGTTGATATGAATTTCCTGAATGTTGCAAGTTTAATTGTGATTAGGTATCGGCAAAGTTACCTTTGAAAGATAGACATACGCTAAAACTTATTTCTACACTATAAGGAATTTTTGTGATTATTTTAGAAACCATTTTATAAATACATTGGTTGAATAGTTGCCCTATATTTCTAACGTTAGTTTGCGTTGTTTCTTCTATGATAAATAATATAAACTCTAATTGGAAATTACAAAATTCTTTTGAACAAAAAGGCGCTTTTTTTAGGTAGCTCTTCGGTTTGTAACCAGAGTTCTTCGCATATAACGCATATCTTGTGTCATATATTTTACTTTCTAGTGTTAGATTCTTTGAAAAAGTAATGCTTACTTAGTTGTACCACGAAAACTGTACATTGTCGTTACCGCATACATAGTTTGGCTGCAGTTATATGCGTATGAAGTTATGATGAAGTAAAGACCTTGCACTTACCTAAGACCATCGAAAGTCTACGTAAACAAACATAATTGATTGCAAACAAGCTCGAGTTCTCTATTTACTTACGATACGTGGATTTGCAAGTGGTAGGTATATATTTAGAGGTAACGATCAACACATTATTGTCCACTGAAAACTGTCATTATTAGAATAAGAATCTGGTATTTATATTTATAGTTCCGGGTTGGGACCGTTTCATCTTATAAACTATGGTTAACATTTTGCCAACTTTAGTAAGGGGCTTCATCCGGACAAGAAAAGAAAATATAAATAATAAAAATAATAATAATAATATTAAGTAGACAAGTTAGAGTGTAAAGCGTATGTAAAGGTACTTCTAAACTAGCAGACTCACCAACCCATTTAGGCCAAAAGGTGTCTTGTGCCAAAGTAACTGGTAAAAGTAGCGAAAGTGGTAGTTCATATAGCGCGAAAACTTGATGCATGAGTGGTCATGAATAGTGAGAAGTGTTGTAGCAGATTAGTGGGCGTTACGGTTCTGCTTTCGTAAACATAGGCTCGTTTTTCAAAAATGGGAGAAAGGTAGTAACCATTATCTTTGTTGGAATTTTTAGTAATTTCTACAGATTCTCTCATTTTTTTATTGTAGAAAAAAGTAATTCTGGCAATTAATTTTTTCTTGTCAAAGTTAATGGTATTGCCTGTTTCATGTTGGTATTCAGCCACCGCTGAGCGATTGTACTAGCTTGTTCTTAAGCATCGCTTATGCTCGTTTACTCTAGTTTGTACTTACCGTCCTGTTTCTCTTATGTATACTACGCCTAGGGTTTTAAGACTGTTTACGGTATCGTTTGGGGTTGGAAATATTTGTGAAATTTTATTAGTGGCTAATAACTGTCACAGATAAATTACTAAAGGTTAAGATGCTGGGAACTCCGAGTTTAAAATTCTCCGGCAATTATCCGCTGGCAAAAAAAAATTATAGGATTGAGAACTTATTTAGTTTACTAATATACAAATATTTTTATAAGTTACAAACAAAGAAATCTAAAATTTTATATTTGCGAAATCAAGTAGCGCTTATCCACTTCGTAATTAATAGTAATAGATAAGTAGGGTAGCTAAGCCGGTTTGGCAACAGAGATCCACAGCAAGATATGTATACGCCGGTTCGAGAACAATATGAACAGCTAAGCCGCTTTGGGAAACAAAACGTGCAGCAAGATATGTATACGCCGCTTTGAGAACAAAATTGTCTTTGTGTGTAAATTTGTTGCGTCGGGGGGTCGTTAGGTCTTTGGGGTGTGCGTTCGGCGGGGTCGTTAGATTTTTGTTGTGGGGTGGTGCGCGTGCGCTGGGGTGGAGATATTTTCTTAAGAAATTTTTTAGCAGCGTTCCCGACGTTAAATATTAAATATTAAATTTTAAAAAAATGTTGTGTGTGTAGAAAATGGAGTTCACGTGTTGGTTCGTATTTTTCTGGGGTAGGTTAAGCTAAAAATTAAAACGCCGCGGTGAAAATTTTTTTAATATTAGGCAAACGCGTGCAAGTGGTAAAGAGTGTTTTAGCTCTCCTCATAAGCTGCGTTTTGTACGAAGTAGAAAATAAAATTAGGAAATATACAAAATGTTATATGATGGAGGTCAAATTTTAAACGTTTGCAGGTAAAATCTTGTAAAAAAGAAGTCGTTCACTTCTCGCAATTTCAATGTCACGATAAAATACTAAGAATTTGCATGCAGTCGAATATAACCTCGTGTTTTTTATTTGGTAATATATATGTAAATCACGTCGACATTCGACTTTTAATATAATGTATTTAATTAACATAAGGTGTGTTGCAAAAACATTTCAAGACAGGTATGTCGTATATTCCTTTTGGTTACATCATCCCAAAATAATTTATACAAGTACACTGAACTTGCAGTCGGATCTAACATATAATCTTTTAATTATACCCGTATGAATTTAAAATATATGCAAATTATACCACCTTTCATCACGATTTATTTGACTCTCAAATTATTTGATTTGATCTTATATCAAGGCTTATGTATTAACTTTACAACTCAAGGTGTAGCATCAAGGTTTTACGTCACTCTCAAACTATAGAACTTAATAAAAATAGCTTTCCTTAGCACCAATATCATTTAGAAAATATGTGTTTCATTAACATATACTTATTTGTTAAATATTTCCTACCAAAATTTATTTAAAAATTTAAAAGTTCTTTATTTTCATTTTCATATAGGTAAAATCACCACTTCGCTATGCTCTCGGCTACCTAGTTCCGGCTACTTTTCCAAGGTCGTTGTGACGTCATAGCCTTTTATAAATATAGAGCAATGTAATACTATTCTAAAATTCTAAAAAGAGTCTTTCTTACTAGCCACAAATACATACAGCTTGTAGAACGCGGATGTATCCAAGTCAGTCCATCGGCACATAAAATAATCTTTTAATCCTTTCCTCTTTCTCTAATAAGATGTTCTTTGTCTAACATATCTTTGTATTGTTCGCGTATTATCGCAGTGTCTTCCAATTAGTCCAACTTTCGCCTTTTGCATGCATTTCCTCTAATTCCAGCTGTCTTTTCTTCCACTTACAGCGTATGGCGTGCATAGGGCAATTTCCTGCAGCGTCAACGGAGAGAGTTTACTGCCAATATTTACGCGTTGTCGTACAACCTCTGGGCGAATGTTAGGCGTACTTATCAACCCCGATACCGAAATGATTATTTCTTTTGGAATTGTAGAATATGGTGTTACAGATTGTGTAAAATATGTTACCTGCTTTAATGTAGCACTAGTGTAAGATTTTTATTTTATCTTGGCTGTCGTGCTACTCTACTATCTCCAAATAATTTACAGGTAAATAGTTAAAACTAAAAGCTGAAAGCACATACTTTATCAATTTTTCCTTTCTCTGGTTTTTCTGACAACCTAATTTGCAAGCCCGTCAATTTCTTTGTATTGCCGTTCCCCAATACATGTACTGTAGCAGGTTATGATACACTAAACAGCAGCTATTTTGAAGCTTGTCCGATAACTTACTCCACATTTTGGCGGTACCGAGTACATTGGCACCTTTAGGAAGTATAACTTACTATCTTCCAATAAGGTTAAACAGTCTTTTAAGGGATTATACACCCGTTCCGCACTGACATAGCTTCCAATTGTACAGTTTTATATTGTCGCTTCCAATTGCGTAATACCGTGTTCTTTGGTCAAAGTAGACGCGAATGTTGCTCTTAAACGTGCATCTGGACAACGTAAAAAATCTAGTATATAATTTCCCAGTTGTTTATTAACACCAGGATTTGTTATCTGACACACAAATTTTTTGTATATCTTAATTCTTACATTGGTTGTTCGCCATGTTAAACAATCGAATTTAAATTAAAATTAAGTTTAAATGGCTCCATGCTTGGCATTAAATATTTTTAAATTTTGTTATGTATAATGCCAGAATAAAAATTTTAGAATAGTATTACATTGTTCTTTATTTATAAAAGGTTATGACGTCACAACGACCTTGGAAAAGTAGCCGAAACTAGGTAGCAGAGAGCATAGCGAAGTGGTGATTTTACCTATATGAAGAATTTTGTTATGTTAAGTAAAACGTGCAAGTGGTAAAGAATTTTTAGCTTTCCTCAAAAGCTGTATTTTGTATGAAGTAGCGAATAACATTTAGAAAATATACGAAATGTGATATAATGGATCTAATTATAAAGTCTGCATGTAAAATCTTGTAAAACATGTTGTTCACGATTTCATTACCAAGATAAAATAACAAGAATTCGCAGTCGAATATAACCTTGTGTTTTTTATTGAAATTATAGCTCTCTGGTAATATATATGCAAATCATTCAACTTTTAATATAATGGATTTAATTAACATAAGGTGTGTTTGCAAAACATGTTAAGACTATTTCCTTCTTGGTATGCAAATTATACCACCTTTCATAACGATTTATTTGACTCTCAAATAAAAAATTAATTTGATCTTATATCAAGAGGTGTTCTTGCTTACATTTAGCAATTTCAATATATATTTAATATGTGTGTGTATATGTAAAAACATGTTAAGACAGGTCACTCGTTATTTTATTCATGATTGCATCACCAAAATAATTTATACAACCACACTAAACTCGTACCCGGATCTATATAACCTTTAAATGTATGCAAATAATGTCGTTATTTAAAACGTGGTGAAGAATTTGGATGGGGATGCACTCATTCTCAAATGCGGAATGGTACTCCATAAGGCGTTCTGAACGGAGGCTTTGCACGCATTAGGTGATTGAATACTTCGGAGATTTTAGGTTAAGCAAAAACATGCACGTGTTGAAGAATCTCCGAGAATTTCAAAAATTATTTTTGTATTAAATATATAATATTAAAAGAAACACACAATATTTTAATGTTTTATTTACAAAACTTACATTCTTTAATTGTCCCTATCTTTTGTAGGTGGCGGTAGCAGATTCTTATTTGAATAAAATATAGATAAGACTTCCACATTAAGAAAAATGTATCTTAGTTAAATGTACGGGGATTTTATTAATTATAGTTTAGTAAAGTGCATGGTAGTTAATGACCTCGAGGTTGTGATATTTATAACAACATACCAATATATGTAAATTATATATGGAAACTGCATAACTTCAAATCATTTTAGCATAATTGTAATTACCAAAATTCATAATTTCTACTTCCGTTAAAAACACATTAAGTAAGTAAGTTTATACATACCGATAATACAATGGTAAAAATTCTTCTACAACACATTAAACAGCTTATTTATATTTGCTACCTTAAACAACTATGCGGAGTGCATATAAATGTCAGAGGAAGATTTCTTATCGTTCCCTTCCAATCTTAAAATTTATATCGTCAATAAAATAATAAACAGATTACTAATAATAGGTCGTCAATGGAACTAAAACAACATATACAAAATGTGTACAAATGAAAAGACCACTTATTAATTAATCATGACTGTAAATTTCTTTAAAGATTTGATATTCATAGGTAGTAACAATGTTGGTGCTATATACATAAACGACTTTTATGAGCATAGTTTAAATTAAAATAACACCGAAATTTATGTAAATTTAATAGTTCTGGTTTATAGTTGGTTGATTTTCGGAGAATAAATTTTATGAAACTTAGGTTTAAGAAATTAATCATTTTGCAGGTGGGATTAAATAAAATGTACTACTTTGATGACAAAAACCTATGCAATGCTTTTTATGTTTACACAACTATAACATACTTTAAAATTTAATACCTCGGTAGTAGAATATAATTTTTAATTGTATTATTGTAACATAAAGTTTGCATAAAAATGCAAAATACATATCCGTTAAGAGGAATTTTCAATATGATACTTACAGATTCGTTAGTAAGTTTTACAATTAAACTTATTTCAAGACATTTTTGAAACACATTTTACTAGTCTCAAGGAATATGTATGTATGTAGGTATAAAATATACAAATAAAACACTACTTAATGTAAACATTATTCTTTATTAAAATGAATAATTGGTTATATGTACAAACCAGTTTTTGAGTACAATTACATCTGTGGTTGCGCAATTGAATGACGAATGTCGTGGTATGCTAGAAACACTTGTGTGAATTGGTGTAATACTTTAATTTATGTAGAGGAGTACACCTAAGTCTTCTAGGTTAATAACATTTAGGTGTGGAAATTCATTGTAAATTGCCATCATCTCAAGATATACCGTGAAAGTTTCTGCTTAACCATACCTTTTGGTATTTGAAGCGAGCTGATAGACAGTTCCAAGAATATGATGGTTTCAGCACATATGTTATCGCAACTCCATTCGATAGGGATAGTTGTAAAACAGCCATTTCTTTAAACACAAAGTTATTATGTGCAATTTTAAACCTTTGAACGTCGTCAACTAATGCACTATTAATTTTAGACTTCACTCACAACACTGATTGCAGGATTGTAGCGGACCAAACGATCGTGTAGAATGAGGCAGTACGCTGTAGTGTGAGCTTTAAGCGCTTCTTTCATTTGAAATTCTAATCGTACGTCAACCGCTCCCACTTTCACTATTTCGTTTTGATGGGAACAATCGATGACTACAAGTGGAGCGTGCGTTTGAAATTCATTGGGTGTTAATATCGGCTCGCTGATACCCCGTAGTACGATTGTTGAAACTGTGCATACATCTCATATAGTATAGAATAGCGATTGGTATCGAAATCAATGTTAAGATTATCGTAAGGATACATAGATGAACCCAGATGTAATTTCATATTGGTCAACTTACAGTGGTCGAACTGACTGCGCCCTTTTGCGTGATGTATCGGTTTGAAAGCAGACAATAACAAAACGTGGTTTCTCCACTTGAGAAGCCGTCTTCACGGCCCAGGTATGCGTGTGTGTTGTATGTAATTCTGGATATTCGTGTAGTTCCCAACTGCGAAAGCTTATGTCCATGGTGGCATTGCGTTGAATATGTTTGAGTAGTTTTAAGCGCTCTGCATCTGCAACGGTTATATGTGGAATCCGCCATGATATATGTGTAATAGTAATTTTGATTGACTCTTTGGTATCAGAATTCGATATAGCTGCATCGTCAGCACTACTTCTAATAAGAATAAGCTCCTGTTTGATATTCAAAAGAATTTTCGGTAGTCCTCCGCAAATCCTAAAACCATGCGCAAGGGAATGCATACGTTGAAATGACCATTAGCATCAACGAGATCAAGCTTATCGATGGGGACCAACCGGCGTTTCTAAAGCGACGACTTTCGCTATAATCGTAGGATAGGAAATTTTAATAGTCGTAGTTATACCTGGATTACGAACGCGGTCAATAGTCTTTCCACCAAGTTCATAACGAATTTCATCAAATAAAATAAAACTCCGTTGTTGACAAAATCGGCTGTAGGCGAAACGCCACCATCTGACTTATTCATTGTACCCTCAATATAAATTACGCTGTCCCATGGTAGTGTATAGACATCTTCGTTTTCTATTGGAATCCGTATAACATCGTTCTTCTCATACGTGGTATTGGAGTACGGAGTATGCATATGTTTGTCGGCATTGACGATGGTTGTATCAAATATAGCACGTTGCGTAACATTTAAAATATTACTATCCATTTTAACTATGTAGCACTTTGAGTCCTAATGTTTGCAGAAATTTAACGTTTTCCGGTGTTAATCGGTGCACTGGTGTCTTGTAACTGGTAAAGGTGCTGACAATGCGTCTATTAATAGGTTTTGGTGGTTTATGCTCATAGCGCAAAACCATTGTTTAAATACGCTTTAGATAAAGTCTAATCGTGATGGTTTCCCGACGAAAAGTGATGAGATTACCGTTTTGATCAACTATTTTAACAATGATGCGATCGATGATTCGTGTATTAAGTGGCATATAGGTGACGTTTACGGGGTTTTCAATAATCTTGTACCCTGCAGCAACTGCAGGAAAGAATTGATGCAAAATGTGTACAGGTTTGCTTATTCCGATACGATCCGACCACAAGATTACATTCAATACATATTGAATTGATTGGAAAGACTTGTGCCGGATGATCCGAAATAGCAGTAGTGAGAGCTGGTAGTTTACGTTTCTCAAAACCCAGCAACGAAGCAAGTGAATTTGGTTGTGTAAAATCCACTATACCTGATGCTTTGATTTCTGTATGTAAACTGTTATTATTGGCTCGAATATCAATAAGATAACGTTTGGATGAAGTGCGTTCACGGGGATCTTTCAGATTACGTCGTACGAACTTCTTAATATCTGCCACTTCATAAGTTCCTTCTGGTAAAGTAAGCACGATGTCATCAATGTAAAATTTATTGTTCGCTTCCGTTACATTGGGAATTGAAAAATATGTAGCAAAGTTTGTAAGACCAATAACGTATTCATGGTCATCATCGAGAACAATTGGTGGGTTGATGATTGCGGTGAGCGTAGATTCAGTTCCAGTTAAAGTAAATGTATACATGTTCGGTGGTTGACGATAAACCTAACAACTAGTCGTATTCGTAGTTGGGATGGGGTGTTAAAAAGCAAATTCCTGAAACACTTGCAATATATAGTTTTTAATTAAACACTTTTTTATACAAAACAGTTAAAAATACACTAAAAATCAATTAATATATAGCGTTGTTAGAAACTTAACGGATGTCTTTTTTGCAGTAAAAATTTCAATACGAAGTGTCCACAGGTAACAGTGTAAAGCGGTTGAAATTGTTCATAATTATAATAGAGAGTGCATGGTCCTGATGAGGTTAAGTATTTGACAAGTTCCCTCGGAGGTCGTAGATTACCAATGCTATCATAATAGACTGCCCTTGAACCATCTTTTTTGTACGCGGTCCAATGAGTTCCCACACCACGTGTAGTATCATGATTAAGAATACCACATTCTCGCCAACGAATTGTGTTTGGAAGTGAATTGCGCATGAATATTCCACGAAAGTGGGATATTGGTAAAAGTTTTATGTATTTGTTCAAGTCAACATTGATTAACGCTCGCATAGGTAGGTTTAACGAATGCGTTGAGTTTTTTTTCGTTGTCTTTGTTTATGCAAACCTTGCCCGTGTGTAAGAAAAGGCTTTAGGTACAGTCCATGTCCACGGCGATAAGGTTTCAAATAGAGACCCTTTCCAAGTGTCACTGCCTCTTGTGCCACATTATGTCGTTTCGCTTCATCTAATTGTTGTTGTCCAAGTTTAGCATTGTTGACAGCTTTTGCAATCCCAGCTGCTCCACCCGACAACGCTCCAATTGCGGAAAGGGCTGCAAAATAGGTATCAAAGGTAGGAAACCACCAGTTTTGGGTACAGGGATTACACGTGGGATGCCACGAATTTCATCTGTTATATCTTTAATCGGTGCCACTGCAAGTTTAGCAGTTTTAATAAGGTCGGTCGGACGAACGTTTTAATGCGTTCCAAATGGTGCGAATTAAACGCTTGAATGGTATACCACTTCCTGTACGTAGACGCTGACCACGTCGTTTTCCTTTACACCTTATCGTTTTCTTGCGACAACCCATACCAAATTTAACTTTGGCATTCATTGCAGAACCAACAGCAAACGCAGCAAGTTTTTCACCTAACGAAGCGTCGGGTGCAGTACGACGTTTTTGTGCTGTTTCGGCAAGACGTCGATCAGCTTGGTGTCGGGTTGTTAAGTCTGTAGAAAGATCGTAGGAGATGTCGTAGTTTGCAGGCTTCGTCTAAGGGATTACGACCTATATCACCACGCTCGAGGCGTTTCTGAAGCTTAGTACCCGGTCCACAGAAGCGATATCCTGGTAAATGTAATTCTACCGGTAAACGATTGATAGCACTATTGAGTAACCCGTAGCCACGATAGGATTTCATTAATCTTGTCAGTCGAAAGGTTTAAAGGAGACTGGTCATGCGTGTAGAATTACTCGCTTAAATGCTTACCATACTGCAATTACGTTTTAGTATATGGATAGAATGCGTCTGGTAAAGCAACAATTGGCGTTGCCAATTACGGACCACAACTGCAGCAACAACACTAACGTGCAAAAGCATGGACTACTATTACCATCAACAATACGGTGTATCATTACAGGTCCATCCAATTGTGGTAAAACTAATGTAGTCATCGGTCTCTTGAAACATCCGAATGGTGTACGCTTTGAAAACGTTTATCTCTACTCAAAATCCTTGTATCAACAAAAGTATCAGTACCTAGAGAGGTTATTACAACCAATAAAAGAAATAGGATATTTTGCGTTTAACAAATGGGATGCAATTGTTACTCCAGCGGATGCAAAACCTAATTCGATATTTATTTTCGATGACGTGTCGTGCGATAAACAAAATGTAATGCGAGAATATTTTTCTTTAGGTCGACATAAGGCCATTGATTGTTTTACCTATGTCAGACCTATTCCAAAATACCTAAACAATTGATTAGAGACAATGCTAATGTCCTAGTGCTATTCAAACAAGACGAACTCAATTTAAAACACGTATACGCTGACCATGTAAACACGGATATGTCGTTTAACCGGTTTAAAGAATTGTGCGGCTTATGCTGGCGAGATCGGTATGGGTTTCTGGTGATCAATAAAGATGGCGATTTGCAGAACGGTCGCTACCGAAAAGGTTTTGACACCTATATACTTATAAAGCACATAAATAGCATATCACTTCCTACCCGTTTCTAGACGATGGCAGACGACGTGAAAACCAAACGAGAACTCATAAAAGTACGAAAGGCAGTCAAGAGGAAATTACAAGCGCTAAAAGCAGGTGTGGTTGAAAAGGAGCTTGCATTAACTAAAGTCTATGCACCTATTACAAAACGTTTACAAACACTTCAGACCGGTCTGCTGAAAGATATTAAACAGGAGTCCAAGATCGAAAGCCAGCACTGGTTACCACAACAACATGACGTACAATCTACTCCTAAAAGACGCCCTAAATTTCTCGATCAGATGCGCAGTTCCACACCAATCGCCGCACCACCAATAGAGGAGGCATGGGAACACAATCCTCATAGCCCAGTCCAGTCTGTGGAGTCCACTTTCGAAGAATCGGAGAGTAGCGGCAACACTCCAGAGACCCATACAGAGTACGAACGGTACCTAAACAGCGAAGAACATCAGACCTACTTACAACGATTCTTACCATCGGTAAGATACTATGTCGATAATCTGTTTTCCAACTTTACTGGTATTTATAACAATGACACGGAGCACTTGCGCAGGGATAAAGTACGTTTTAATCCGGAGACAGGAAAATTAATGATTGGTGATTCGGACATTATCTTCGGGATTGGTGAAAAGGTGTGTGTAGAACGATTTTGCTACAACGGTAGCAAAGGGTTGTACGAGCAACTGTTCCTTCTCAATCCTTTGGGTAAATTCTCACTTAAAGAAATTAACGATTATGCGGACATTAAAAAGAAGTAATGCAATGTATAGCTTACGACAGCAAACTATAAACCCGAGTGGTCGTGGTCTACTCATGGATTATAACGAGAAGCCACTAGAGTATGTATACTTTGATGATCCCAACGAACTGTGCGAACGGCTCAAGCTTCTGGTCGCCTCGCAAGATGCAGGTAACACCGGTCACACAAACGAAATTACATCGATTATGGAAGAATTACGCGAATTGCGTATAATAGCGTAGATTGTGCGACTTGTTATTCATTATCACGATGGTTATCGACAAGTTTGGGCATGCGTCTGACTGTGCTTCATATATTTCTTATGATGATTACTACGATTTTGACAACATGAGATTAGCGCGTCGCTACACCACAAGAAGATGATGATGCAGTCACGAAAGCGTACTTAGAATCGCGGTTAGCAACGCTACACCAGCAAGAGGGCGAACCAACGCTTGGAAGTGGTTCCACTATTCAGCAGTATATAGACACGCTTGTAAAGGAGACAACAAACAGTATGATAACACAATTCTCGAGCGAGTATGTTACAAGATCAGACTTTAACCATTTTGAAGAGATGATGCGTAACCTTGTTCCAGCCACTGTGAACGCTAATGTTGCACAAATCGTAACCAAACGGATAGATGATTCTATGAATAGCATATATAAGACATTAGACGCTGCTATTCAACAAGTGAAAGCACAATTTAGAATAGACATTGCACGAATTCAAGCAGATATTCAACAGTTGCAAGAGAAACTTAAAACGCACGCATATAGCCGTCAACCATACACACACACACACACAATATTAGCAATATGTCTGTAAAGGAGCAAATCGTCCACGAGTTACATAAGCCTGCTCGCATTAACTTTCCTAGAAGACATGTAATCACAAAAGGATTAAACGAGCTGTTTCAAGCCGATTTGGTGGAAATGATCCCATATGCAAAGATGAATAAAGGATTTAGATACATTCTAGTTGTTATCGATGTATTTTCTAAATACTTATGGGCCGTACCGGTTAAGCGCAAGACGGGTAAGGCTGTTTCAAACGCTTTTCAATCAATTTTCAACAAAGAACATCGTATTTCACGGTACATTCAAACGGATTTGGGAAACGAATTTTATAATTCAACATTTAAGGCTTTAATGGAAAAATATGAGATTACACATTATAGTGTGTACAGCAATAAAAAAGCTTGCGTAGTAGAACGCGTTAATCGTACCTTAAAGTCAAAAATGTGGAAACAATTTAGTTTGAATGGTTCGTATCGATGGCTGACTATACTATCCTCACTCGTGACTGCATATAACAACACCAAACATCGAACAATCGGCATGCGACCTGTAGATGTGTCAAAACGCAATGAACGCAAACTTTTCAATACAGTGTACAGTACGATCAAAACAGTTAACTTAAAGAGTAAAAATTTTCTGTTGGGGATCATGTTCGCATTAGTAAACATAGAAGTCAATTTACCAAGGGATACACACCAAATTGGTCTAACGAAATTTTACGGTGTACAAAGTGCATTTGACTAATCCTTTAACGTACCTATTGCGCGATAGTCGAGGACAACCAATATTAGGCGGTTTCTATGCAGAAGAACTTCAACGAACACACTATCCGGATGTATATTTAGTGGAAAAAGTATTGAAGAGAGTTAAAAATCAAGTATATGTGAAATGGTTAAATTTAGATTCTAGCCATAATAGTTGGATATCCAAAATCATATTTTGTAGATTTGCTGTTACGTGTTTGCTTACCATCATATGTCATTCATCAATAAAAATTTTTTACTGTTATATGATTTATTATAGCGACACACACACACACACACGCACACAAATTACATCTATGTACTACTAATTACTACACTAGTTCTACGTCAAGAAAGTTGTTTATAATTCCTCATGCCCGAAGCGCAAAACGTTGATGTAGGTTGATTTTCGCTGTTTTGGTTGAACTTGAGTATTTCGATGTCCGTGAATATGTGTAAATAACAAGCAGGTAAAAACACATTACCTTCTCAGCTAACAATTTCTGCCCGTACTTGACTAACACTCGAGGTATATATATTTATTGTAAAAGGTATGCGACACGTACAATAGCATCCTCCATTATATCTAATAAGTGCTATCTATAGCGCATCAGGTAGGATTACCAAGATGGCATGATTTACATACAAAAAATAGTATTAAACTAAAACAATAACTTTAATAGCATATACACTTTTTTATAATCATCTATACTATTTGATGGCCATTTTCCCGAATCCGGACCACACGTCCATCCTGGTTGCTGTTTTGAGCCCTCCATTGCCAAATTCTTGAGGAGCCAGTTATATGTTGTTCTATGAGGGCCAACTACATTAGGTTGGTACTTATAATTTACCTTATACTTTAAAATTAACTTCAATACTTTTTTTAATACCATAGGTTGTGCGAAATATACAACATCTACAATCATATCGTCAATCGCTGTGACCAGTGATTTATAGTTGCATTTTATATTTATGATAGGATATGCCTTCGTACTCAATACAGCTCGGTTGGTTAGTAATTCTTCAAGGAAATATACATCGCTCAAACTATAATTACTCTCTATTGCGTCTAGTACACCGCGCACCTGATGACATTTTAACTCTGTTTTGCCGTTGCAAGCATCAATGAAGTTTGATACAAATTGATCGCACCTACTCTGTTGATTAAACAGCATGTCCATTACATCAATGGATGTATCATTGGTCAGCGTTAGCCATTTGAAGGCTTTAAAGGAACATGAACACCTACTTTGAACAGTATACGTTTGATTTTGTCTACATCATTCAATACTATGGCATGTTTCAGATGTTGGTGTAAAATGCGTTGTTCACTCGAACAAATCGTACAGTACATTGTCCATGTTAACTTGAAAACTTCGCACCACTATCGTCACTATCGTTGTTGTTCCACTCACTGCGAGATCTATCCAAGTACCTAGCTTTTATGGCACATTCATCAAAATAGGTAATGCTAAAGTGTTGTGATACTGAGCATCACCTAGTTATTCGTCTGATAAACCCCCACTAGTTTTTGTAACAGCATTAACAAATCAACAACCTCGAGATGATCTCTGGCAAGGCGACTCTGTTGAATTTGAGCAATATATTTAAGGAAAATCCAATTAGAGGTGTGTTGGTGGTGATAGATTGTTATTCAAATTATCTATGGAATATCCTTCACTTTTAACGAAGGATTCATGCCCGGTAAATTGCAAATTAATCAAAAGAGCATAACGTTAATCATTACTCTACATACAGCACAAAAAGCTGTCATAGCCATGCGAGAAATATGTTGCCTGATAAATACTCCCTGTATGATTGTTGTGGTTTTGACAATTTTTACAACGATCCTAGGTCATGGATCGAAACGTAAAGAAAGATGAGTGTTTTAATTCCCAACGAAGATTAAGAAAAAGGTTGCCTGATGTCTCTAAATCTATATATATATATATATATATATATATATATATATATATATATATATATAAATACCAATGTTTAATACCTTGAAAGTAATAGGAAAATAAAATTTAAAGTTGTCAACCATGTTCGGGTGGTAATGTTGATTCGGTCATTGATACCTACTGCAAGTTAAAACAAGTCGTATACAATGATGAAAAGTTTTTTGAAACTAACTAAATGTGATCTTGAATACATGCTTTGTAAAAGCGATATAGTTCAGATTCTGCTACGATTCTTCAACAGACGGCGATAACAATAAAAACTCTGTTTAAATTAATTTTAATAACGACTTAACATTGCGTAATTCTATTAAAATGATTTGAAATATAACGGTATTATTTTTATTGTTTAGCATCAATTTAATAACATTTGCTGATATAAGATGAAAATTGTGAATTTTGGTAATTGACAATTATGCTAAAATGTTTTGAAGTTACCTTGTTGCCATATGTTCCATTTAACAGAATTAAAACTCAGATATATTATATATTATTATATATTATATATTACCATGCTTGTAGCAATAAATATTACATAATAAATTGCTGGTTATTCACCTAACAATAAAATTTTACACTAAGAATATATAATTGGTGTATGCTGGGTTGCCTGCCATAGATATGCATATATTTTTTAGAATTCAATTAAATTTAAGTGTGAAAGTTACTTTACATTTCAGTATTCAGCTGTATTGTAAATAGTTATTGATATTGTATTGAAAAAACGACACCCAGTATTGTCAGCTGTGTAAAAAATGTTTTGTTTCGGCAGTGAATCAATCAAACTGTATGAAAATATATGAACTCATTAGCATGTAATTAAAATAAGCTGGTAAGTGAAACTAATATAAATAAAACATTCAAATTTTGTGTGTTTCTTTTTAAAATTATATATTTAATACAAAAATATTTTTTTAAAAATCTCGGGGGATTCTTCAGCACGTGCACGTTTTTGCTTAACCTAAAAATCTCCGAAGTATTCAATCACCTAATACGTGCAAAACCTCCGTTCAGAACGCCTTATGGAGTACCATTCCACATTTGAGAATGAGTACATCCCCATCCAAATTCTTCACCACGTTTTAAATAACGACATTATTTGCATACATTTAAAGGTTATATAGATCCGAGTACGAGTTCAGAACGAGTGGCCTGTCTTAACATGTTTTTTGCACACACACCAATATTTTAAATTAAAACCATTATAAAATACGAGTCGAATAATTTCTCCTATTCTTTTGATATTTAATACAAAAATAATGGGGCAGAGCCCCGTTTAGGGCACGTTTAGAAGCTCCTTCCCCACCATTCATCATTTTGAAAGTGATTATGTCATCCACCACATTTCCTATTTTTGCTTAACCTAAAATCTCTCTTAATTAACTAAAGCAACGAGAATAAAAACAATGACGAAGCTCTAAAGATCACCGCTAAATTCTTCACTACATGCACGTTTTTGCATAACCTATAAATTTTTATCACGTTTGTGCAATTAAACGAGTTATATATATACAATGTCTAATACGTCATCTACATACAATCACCAAACCGCTAAAAGTAAAAGAATTTTATTGCCACATAAATTAAATGTATAATTACATTTAAATATTTAAATATATTCAAATTGCTAAAATGTAAGCAAGAACACCTCTTGATATAAGATCAAATTAATTTTTTATTTGAGAGTCAAATAAATCGTTATGAAAGGTGGTATAATTTGCATACCAAGACGGAAATAGTCTTAACATGTTTTTGCAAACACACCTTATGTTAATTAAATCCATTATATTAAAAGTTGAATGATTTGCATATATATTACCAGAGAGCTATAATTTCAATAAAAAAACACGAGGTTATATTCGACTGCGAATTCTTGTTATTTTATCGTGACATTGAAATTGGTATAATTTGCATATATTTTAAATTCATACGGGTATAATTAAAAGATTATATGTTAGATCCGACTGCAAGTTCAGTGTACTTGTATAAATTATTTTGGGATGATGTAACCAAAAGGAAATATACGGCATACCTGTCTTGACATGTTTTTGCAAACACACACACACCTTATGTTAATTAAATACATTATATTAAAAGTCGAATGTCGACGTGATTTACATATATTACCATAGATTTATAATTCCAAACACGTTGTTATATTCGACTGCATGCAAATTCTTAGTATTTTATCGTGACATTGAAATTGCGAGAAGTGAACGACTTCTTTTTTACAAGATTTTACCTGCAAACGTTTAAAATTTGACCTCCATCATATAACATTTCGTATACTTTCTTAATTTTATTTTCTACTTCGTACAAAACGCAGCTTATGAGGAGAGCTAAAACACTCTTTACCACTTGCACGCGTTTGCCTAATATTAAAAATTTTTCACCGCGGCGTTTTAATTTTTAGCTTAACCTACCCCAGAAAATACGAACCAACACGTGAACTCCATTTTCTACACACAAACATTTTTTAAAATTTAATATTTAATATTTAACGTCGGGAACGCTGCTAAAAATTTCCTAAGAAAATATCTCCACCCCAGCGCACGCGCACCACCCCACGACAAAAATCTAACGACCCCGCCGAACGCACACCCCAAAGACCTAACGACCCCCGACGCAACAAATTTACACACAAAGACAATTTTGTTCTCAAAGCGGCGTATACATATCTTGCTGCACGTTTTGTTTCCCAAAGCGGCTTAGCTGTTCATATTGTTCTCGAACCGGCGTATACATATCTTGCTGTGGATCTCTGTTGCCAAACCGGCTTAGCTACCCTACTTAGATACTTCCTGTTTTCATTTTATACTGACTTTAAAATCCCAGTGTACAAGATCATCCATATTAGCTTATTTTCCATTTTAAGTATAAATTTTTAAAATGCATTTTCCACTTTTAATTAATTAGCTTTAAATAGCTTTGGTATTGAAAAATGTTCAATCTTTATTTTATTTTTCAAAATAAACATGTTTCATCAAATAACTGCGTTTAATAACTTCTCTGTTTAAAACTAGTCAACGTATAACTTGCATGTCGTAAACTAATTTGCATCTTAAAATTTTGCTTTATATCTTAGATGGTCGATCTCGTAAATCGAAAATAAATTTTACATATTGCTTGTTGACGAATGGCAAATTAATCAATAAATCCTTCTAATTATGTTCCGGTCTTATATACAAAATCGTCTTCGAATCTTAGTCACCAACGTGATGTAAGATTTCCGGGAGTTGCGGGCTTTATGGTCAAATGGCGTGATTTATGTTTTATCGTAAAACACGCTATTTATCCTTGTCTAACGCACGAAATTATCTGCTACTACCTCCTTGTTTGGCATTGTAATACATAAAGCAATTAAAACTATAAACCTGGTGTTATCTTATCTGTGTTGTATTTTATGACATTTTGATAACCTCGGACTTCTTTGTGTCGGCGTTTAATGATTAATTATATTTGTCATTATTATTAATCTATTAAAAAATTCTGGAATAATGTTTTGTTTGCAACTCTTAAAATGAAGTTAAATCATTTTCACACGGGAAAATTAATAAATGTGTATTAAAACGTTTTAGTTTATTATGATGAAAATAAATATTTTGTTTTACTATCGTTAAGAATGCAAATCGTTTGCACGATAAAGCAATTGAAGCTAAAATAATTACCCAAGTTTACTTTTTTCATAACATAAATAAAATATATATTCTCGAATTTTCGAGAGGAGTAGAGAAAGCATTCGTCATCTGTACTTTGAACTACGTAAACACCTAATTAATAAATCAAGATTTATTCTAAAAAGTTGCAGGAACAGTAAAAACATATAAAATATATAAGAATTATGTATTATCTTTCGCATTACTACAGGATAGGTGCGATGCGACCGATAACCTTAGGTGTTAAAGTAGGACGGACAGCGCACGTCACTAAGAACTAAATCACGCTAATGAGGTGATAAAACGAGGAATTCCCAGAAAATTGTGTCAGATAGGTGTGTAGTTCTTTGGGTTGGGTTCTCGTAAAAACTCCAAAGCTCTAGGATAGAGATAATTTTATATATAAGCAGAAATGAGCGACATTAGATTCATTCATAAATTCGCGTCAACCAAGCAATATGTAAAAAGATTTAGTAATTTGATTTCATTCAGTAATTCGATTCATGGTGATTTACGCGATCGACAATAAAATTTTACGTCAATCAAGTAAAAGAATGCAATGTGCAGACAGTATGTAATATTTAGTGTAACGTTGATTATAGAGCCAAAATAACATGCAGATTTTACATATGAATATGGAAAGTGTTAAATGTAAATATTGTAATATACAATGAAGAGGCAAGGTTCTTCGATGCAACTCTACTTTAAATTAATTAGAAGGATGATTTAAGCAAATAAGCATGATTTGATAAACTGGGATTTGAACGTCAATTTAAAAATACAAGCAGAAGATATTCAATACAGTTAATTACGAATTGGATAAGCGCTTGTTGGATTTTGCAAGTATAACCTTTAGAACCTATTGTTTGTAACTAGTATTTCAGCATATTTTTGTCATTTAATTTAAGGTAGAATAAGTCTTAGTGATATAATATTTTTTTGTTAGGGGTGTTTATCAGGAAAGCTAGTGATCAGAGTTCGTAGCACTCTGATTTTTTTAAATTGACTATCTGCCAAGGATTTTTTGGCCGAAATAAATCTTGCAAGCGTGGGAATCAAAGTCAGGTAAACTATCCACAAGAGAAGAAGTTTGAGTTCTGTAAATTGTAAGCAATATTAGGTGAGGAATATTGTGACACTTAAGTAAATAAGTACTTGTTATGAATAATGTTATGCTTGAAAAAGATTGTGCTGTAAATGCTCTATATTTGCTTGTATGAGAGAAAATAAATTAGACTGTATGGATGCTATATATTAATGTAATATTTGGAAGCTAAAAGGGTATTAGTTTTCCATTTGCAACTTAATTTGTGAGTCAGCGTGTGGAAATACAGCAAACAACTTTGAAACGCTTTTATTGTAAACAGCTTTAAAATTAATAATTTTTCAGAACGCATTTCAGGAAGCTCAATGTAATAATTTTTTGAGACATAAATACTCAAAAAGATAAAGCGCATTGCAAATTAGAAGCACCCTGTGTAAGATAGCATTTAAATTTCATGGGTATAAACAAACGTAGCCGTCGTATTTAATAAGTGTAGTTAGTAGGAATATTTCTAGAGCGTTTCGAACGCGCTTCAAAGTTATATTATTTGTTTAAAAGCATTTTGAACGTGCTTTGAAGGAGCTAGATTCCGTGAATTAAAATTAAAAAGGGAAGATAATAGTTAGACAAACAACAGCAATTCTAGTTACTGACGTCAATTAGCGAGAGTAAAGAGAAATTTATAGCTTCTTAAAAACGATAGTAAACTTGAGCATACGCAGAAAAGGAGTGGGTTGTCAACAGCTGTAGTCCGTGACAACGGAGCTTAAAAACACGGTATAAGAGATAGTTGATGTGATGGATAAGTGCGATAGGTATAACACGCGTTAAGGGAGAGGCGTAGTTTAAAACGTCAGCTTGGGGTTCAGACAAGGTTATTTAGAGAGGGGTGTTTAAAATATGGCAAAACATGTGCGCAGTTAGTAGCTTCAAGTGATCTTTGAAGAAATGTTATTGAATATGTTTTCGGTTAGAAAGAATAGAAGGAAGTTTATGCGCGGTAATGGGTTGTTTTTGAAAAATTGTGGCGGTTGGAAGTGTTGTGCGTGAGCGTGGGGAAATTTTTAGATTTGTATATCTTTGAATGTTTGTATTGAAGAAAATTTCAAGAATTGACAGGCTTTTAGAGGCGAGGGATAGATATAAACTCCAGAAGTTTGGTTGGAGGCTTTCTCCGATGTTTGAAAAAGATAAAGCCGCTCTTGGTTTTCAACAAAGGTACGTCTCGATTAGTCTTCGACAAGCTGACAAATCTAATAATAAAAAGATGCTTTTACGTTCAAAAAGATAAGTCAAACAGTTGATATTAATTTGCAATAATTGTGTAAATGATGCACATAGTTTGGAGTAGACGTCGGCGTTTAAACCAGTTTGGTTTTGTATAAATTTATAAAGTACTAGTAGATGAGGTTTGAAGTTTGGATGATCAATCAAATGGTAGACAAAATGGTAATATGGTAGCAGCTTGCAGTTGTGGTTATTGCAATCCAGATTGGCGTGTTGCTGGATGGAATGTTAGCAGGCCAGTAGGTGAATATGGAATTCAGATAAATGCAACTTTTTTCGTTGTATATGTGTGTAAATAGGTGCTTAATGATTTAGTGGTAAAGTAAGAGGGTCTAATTTTATTGGTGTGCAAAAATTAACACGAAGAGTTTAGGTTTTACTACTGAGCTCGTATTAAAACTGGATTAAACTAAGAATTGTGTTAAAGCCCCATTACTTTAAATAAACTTTTTTATATAGCTACTTGAAAATATTTATCCAGGGAAATTAATGATCTCGAAATGTACTGTTATGGGAGTATTGAAAAAGGGAATCGATATACCGTTAAATAGGGTATGAAAGAGAAGTCTTATTTTTTATGTCGGCTTGTAAATTCCTTTTCGATGGTTAATAAATGTAGGCTATTTACCGGTCGCAGTATTTTTTTTTTTTTGGAGTAGTTAGTTCTATTTTTAGGAAGCAGCAAAGCAGTCGTGGCAATTCTTTTTAAACAGAGGAAGTATTTAAAATAGGTATACCACTTCACCACCAATAAAAGCAGTCGTAGCAGATTCCAGATGTCATAGCAATTAATAACGCCCAAATACAGGGACCCAGCGATCGCAGAATTAATGTCGTCCAGAATATAAGACCCGAAACCAGCTAGAGATCGTAAAATTAATGTCGCCCAGAACGTGGGACCCCAAACCAGTTAAAGATCGCAGAAATATATATATATATATATATATATATATATATATTATAAAGTCTAAGGGAGCTACTAAGAGGTATAAGGGTTGGTTAGTACCATGTAGTATATGCCAAACAAAAATAATCCACTTATTTGATCACATAAACCTAAAAATGTATGTTTTCCGTATTTTATGTATACTAAAATACCATGCAAATATAGTAGTTGAAATTTAGTGCCAAAAGGCAATTTTAAAATGACTAAGTGGCGTAGTAAGATGTGAAATGCTCAAGGGTTTATACCGAGTTTGATTTTTAAAAGCCTTTGAAAGTACATTTGCCGTCCAAAAGCCGGATGCGTCTAGGAATGTTCACGATCAACATGCATCCAGGGTCAAGTATAATTTATTTTGGTTTCATTTTCTATAAAATCAACTTTTGGACAATATTTGTAAACTCAAAATTATTAGTTATAACAACGTAAAATGTGATTGGTGGAATGTAAAGATTTAGGACATATATTAGAATTTAATGTGGTTATGAAATTGTATAAAAGACATGGACTTTGGTATGTGCGACACGAACATAGTTATTTGTTATGAACTTTAAGATGTAGTAGGCTAGTAGGGAGTTAACATGGTCGCCTTAGAGAGTAAACAAAGGGGATTATTTTCCGAACCAATTTTGTAACAAGACGTGTTTTCAGAACTGTGCTAATTTGTATTCAGATAATTTGAAAAAGAAAATAAAAGTAATTGTTTTAAAATGAGTTTAATTGAAAAGTGGTAAAAGATACAAGCATAGGAATTATAAAGGGAATAGTAGTGATTGTGCGACGGAAAATTAGTGGATTTGGAGGGTGGTTTAAAGGTAGCAGGTTATCGAGAGTGGTTATACAGGAAAGAAGTTTGACATTGGAGTGTGGTTTAAAGTTAGAAGGTCATCGAGAGTGGTTATACAGATTAGAAGTTGGATATTGGAGTGTGGTTTAAGGTTAGAAGGAGCATCGAACAGAAAGATAAAGAAACGAGTAGATTGGAGATTAGATACGGAGAAGCGGACGGTTTTATAGAGGAAACAAAATTGAAGTGGATATTAGCACAAGGGAAGTTGTAACACGGTATTTTCTAAATTCTAAATTTGGGTTAATCATTTCAGATATTGGGGAACAGTTAAAATTCGAGGACACCTGGTAGCTGCACGGAAATTCAAGAGCATCATTGTGAAGACGTATACGGTAATTAGGATTTTGTGCCAGCAGTCAGCGAGGCATCGACGGAGTATAGACCAGGTGAGTGTTTAAAATCATATTCTTTGATACGTCAAAAAATTAGTCATACAAAATTTGGTTGTAATTTAATTTGGCACATAGTAACTTTGATCTAATTAGAAATTTTGGCATATACAAAAGTAGAGTAGCAATTTTAGTAGTAAAACAAAAGGGTGCACGTTGGTTGGACTTAACACAACTACTTATAACGGAAACCCACTATAAGCAGTTGAATAACCTGAGATTAAGAGTTTTAAATAGTCGAGGCATTACAATAAATAGTTTATAAAAGAACCAACCAAACGGTGCAAGTAAGGGGCGTGCATTAGGTGTGCACATTTTACAAAAGTATAAAATAAAGGGTACAATATAGGTGAAATATATATATATATATATATATATATATATATATATATATATATATATATATTTAAAATTATATAATTTATTGAGGATTGCAGCAATTATGGAAGTCTACTCTTTATTCTATAACTCGAGCTTTCGAGAATTTATTTTTCTCTTCTTCAGGAGCAACTAAAATTTTAAATTAATATTCATCAGCAAATAAAACTTGAAGATATATATATATATATATATATATATATATATATATATATATATATTATTGTGAGGTTTAACCTGAAATCATGCCCCACAAATTGGGCTGTTATAATAATGCTGTGTTATTATTAAATCTTGCTTTGGCTGCTCCTAAATCGAATCGTCCTTTTAATTCGATGCTTCCTATATATTACATACACCTACCTGTTACATCAATCATAGAAACCTAAATAGAAATCCACGTAAACCACGCATTCAAAAATAACTCAATTAACCAAAATATCACACTCTATTTATCTGAAATCCAAATTAACATTTTCTTTTCAAATTTAAAATACCATTGCTTTATCTACTAAATTTTATGACAATCATTTTGCATATTGATAACCCCTTTTTAATACATAATTTTTTATTAAAGTAAAAGGGCATTCCTCATACCTTAAGTTACCCTCGTTCTAGAATGCGCTCTATGTTTTAACTTTATAAATGTGCATATAAATTCTCTGCACGACCAATATCAAAAAACCCTCTATACCTTTTTACAACTTTTGTTTATCTGCAAATAAATGAATGATGCTCAAATATCAATTTCGTTTTTAACCGTCCTTTAAATGTCTGTTTAAATAAAAATCAAAGCAAATAATCATCAATCACATCAAAACACCACAAACACAATGAAAATATTCACCATGAAATGTCTTATTTTATCTCTTACCTTGTAGTTGTCTTCGTACTGCAAATCACCAACAAGCCCCTTGTAGATGTTGCCGTCTGGTAGGTCCTCCGTCTATGCATTAATTCCATGGTCGAATTTCCATGTACCATGCAAGCCTCTACTCCAAAAACTCTTCTTTTATAAACATCTAGTCTCCAAATTTCGTTTCTTTTGTTACAAATACATTCTACTATTCCAAACCTCGCTTTGATCCACATCCAAACAATTTTCAAATATTAGTACTTCTCGTGCATTCAAACAAAAATTTATGTACTTACATCTTAACTTGACTATTCACTAATGCAGCTTTATCAGCTTTTACATAAATTTAATTTGACTGCACTAATACACTTGTAAGTAAACTTATTGTATCACTGATGGAATCAAAAAGCAAAGAGAAAAGAGAAGAGAGCGAGACCCCTCCCTGTTTCTGATTATATAATCGAACCTATCCCCTTTCTGTTCATGAAATAGCACGTATATCTGTTTAACCGTCGTCTTATTTTCCTCGAAAATCACCAACGACCGTCGATTTATCGTAATTTTCATAACATAACACAACAGTACGCGGTAAACCCCCTAAAAAGCGTCAACTGTCGTTTCCAACTGTCGAGGAGTACTCAGAAAATCATTCCTTTCCATTTACTCTAACAACCTCCAAAACACGCCCATAGTGTCCGCGTCTCTATTCTCCTTTCAGTCATGCGCTTATAACCACTATTTTCTGTCTTACTCGTGTTTCCCTACTTCCATCGAGCCCCACTATTGCCCTGCTGTCTACGGTTACGGTTCCTCCCTAAATCTGCGCCTTGAAAATCGATACCGTCGACAAACATCTTGCATCTTCGTTTCACCCATTTGTTTTTTAAAATATACCCGTCTGTCACGCGCTTGAAAATTGCTTGTCCTTTTACCAGCTCATGTATTCTCTATTTTCCTTAGTTGCCCACTAACGATTCTCTGTTCCTTAAAATTTTTTGATTTTTGCTTCAAAAACAACATACTGTTTGTTAACCTGGCCTTTCCGTTGTACAATACCTTGAAATGTTATCGTATCGTCTTCTAGCTTTCAAAGAAATATTTATTTACTTGAAGTTTTTATTCCCTGAACCCTCGACCGTTTTGTCATGTTATTTTGTTGTGTTCTACAAATTAAATTAACGTACTTTTTAGTTTACGATACTAAATAGATATCCGTTGCAGCAATTATTGATTTTTTATATACCACGAAGTTTTAATATTACACATATTTGCCTGCAATAGTCAACCTTGTCTTACGTTAATGTATACAAATTATTGATTTTGACCTACCTCGAAGCTTAAGTATTATACATGGCTGTATGCAGCAGTCGACCTTGTCATCGATCCTACTTGTCTTTGCATTAAATTAATGTATACAAATTTTTACTTTGAAGCTACATAAAAATATGTCATTTAACACTAAAAATTTTTGTATGTAATCGTCTGCCTTGTCTTATACTAAAGTATGCAAATTATTGATTTGAAAGCCTAATAAATAAAATATTATTTTCTATCTACAGTGTCGTTATAGAAATACATATACAAATACATATACAAATATATATATATATATATATATATATATATATATATATATAAGCAGCAAATTGCATTCTCCCAATTCACATTTTAAAATATTTGCTTAAACTTTTAAAAAGTAAAATATTCAAACATGGATGTTATTGTTGTCACCGGCCCAGCTTTTAAAGTAAGTTGATTGAATTATCAGTACCACGAGCAGGGGTGATAAAGAGTGAATATCGAATCATAAATAAATTTGCAGGAAAATCTACCTCAAGATATGGCTTTGACGGGAACAAAATGTATAAAGTAACAGAGGGAATTGAGCTAGGATAAAATAGTCGAAGTAGAAACAGAAGGCTCTGAATTGCTTAATATGCGCCTACCAAAATCCGTTAAAAAATTGGTGTTTCCTTTATAACAAGAATCGTGGCGCTATATCCGGCATTTTTGATGTGTTTGAGTGATCATGTTTCGTAGGGTATCAACTTTCGACAAAGGTTTTAATCAGTAAGTGAGAATTGTAATTCATGGTAAAAACAGCGGGTTTCCCATAAATAGATTAGATCATTGCCGGATTAAAGCTCTAAAAGCTAATCCTTACTCAGTTTGATTAGACATCCAGCTTTTGAGGACATCTAGATATCATAGTTGCGGAAATGAGATGAAATCATGTTATACATTTGTCATAGTAAACATGGAAAGAGAGAACAATAGTCACATGCTTGCCTTGTTTGTTTATTCTTTCAGATGTAGTTACAGTGATCACATGAACAAGCTTTTTGTTTATCTCATGTAGGCAAACACGGTGTATTTGAATTGACAATTTGTATTTACCATAGCAACGAATTGATGTAACAAATCGCACACAATCTGCATGCAATAAATTCTTATTCTGTTTGCACATTTCCTGGATATAAATGCAGTTGTTAGTTGTATGCAAATATCTGTGGGCGATGTAAAAGTCGCTATTTAATATAGTTTATTGTTGATTTATTTATTCACGTGTGTTTTGAGTATATGACTAATTTAGGTTTACAAGTACAAGAGATTCTGAGCAGTAGATAGACTTTACTACCCATAAAACATGAAGGAGTTCATGTTTCCTTCATTAAATGATAGTTTGCTACATCTTATGAATATTTATACTCTTGTCCTTGAAGCTACTTTACAGTTGCTATCACGAACTTCGAAAACAAGTTTTTCTTTCAAACAAAGATAAATGCATAAATTCAATTTTTTTAAAAACAACATATGCAATAGAAGTCGTATAATTACTGAGTATATTTCCTGTCATGTTTACTGGCAGGTTTTGTACAATTATCGTATTTATTTGTATAGAAATTAGATCGCCTAGACACAATTCATAGGTTGGTGACACTGCTCATTAACTTGTTTATGTGACAATTATCTAACTATATTTGCTGAACGTTTAGTTCATGTTCTCAAAAATTGCAAGTTTCTTAAAACTTGCATAGCTTTAGTAATATAGCAGAAGGTATTAAGAAAACCGGATCCCTGACCTTTATCCCGGATCCATGAGGATTTTTGAGGAGATAAGACATTTATTTAATCCAGAATCTTCTGGGGCTTTTAAATTTCTTAGAATTTTTGAATCCGGACTAATCCTTACTAAGTTGCATCCTTTTCAAAACATCATATTTAAGATTTTTGCTCTCTACCAAACTCTACCACCTAACAAAGGGTACGGAACGACTGATTCTCGTTACTTCTTGTTTCTTTTCCAACACATTTTCTTAACAATCAGAATTTTTATCTCTAACAGATTATTCTTCAACTATTTTACTGGACGTACCTAAATGATTTTCTCTATTTTTAGTGGTTTACTCAAAATTGCTGTGGTTAACGAACAGATCTATTTTTAAGATTTATTTACAGGATATAAAGTATATAATTATTTGTATAAGTAGAAGGGCATGAAAATATAATAACTACGGGGACTTTTAAAGCAGTGGTTGGTGAGGGTAGGGAAGTAGCGGTAGTAGGTTTATTTGGTTTAGGCACGAGAAACAATAGGTTATATAGGCTGGTAGAATTTTCCGACTAAAACAATTTAATCATCACAAACACATTAATTCAACAACATGCTGGAAGACGATACACGTGGAAGATGCCAGGGGATATAGAAAGATATCAAATAGATTACGTTCTTGTTAGACAACGGTTTAGAAATCAAGTAAAAGACTGTAGAAGCTACTCAGAAGCAGATATAAACACTGACCAAAACATCGTAATTATGAAGGCCACTCTTATATTTAAAAATTTAAGAAAAAAAGCACTGAAAATACACTTTGACTTTGAAAAACTAGAAGATAAAGATTTCCACGAAAAATTTGATAAAAGGTCAAATCAATTGCTGAAAGATATCAGGAAAATTTTTGATACTAAGGAACTAGAAACAGAATGGAATAACACTAAATTCAGCTTAGACATGACGGCCAGAGATATTCTGGGGTACACAGGAACCATGGATAACAAAGGATATCCTGAATTTAATAGAAGAAAGACGTTAATACAAAGCAGACTAGACGAAGCTGGAAAAAAAGGACAGAAAGCAACAAAATGGGAAATTATTCGCAAATGCAGAAAAGCTAAAGAGCAATGAATTTATGAAAAGTCCAAAAAGGTACAAACTAAGATAGAAATAGGAAAGACAGACAAAGCAAACGAACTAATTAGAATGAACTTTAAAAATATAAAACCACATAGCAAAAATATAAGGGGCGCGGAAGGAGACATAATTACAGAAAATGTAGAGAAAGTGATTAGATAGAAGGAATATATAGATAATTTATATGCAGTAGATGAACTAACAGCATTAGAATAGGAATTACACATTGAAAAGAAGCACTTAAGATATTCTATACTTAGAGATAACTTTGACTTAGCATTAAAAGGCCTGAAAAATGGTAAGGCGAGCAGAAATTTTAAAAGCCGCGGAACAAGCAGTAATAGAACGTCTCTTCCAAGTTGCAAGCTATATGTACGAGACAGGCGAGATACCAAAAAATTTTAAACGTAAAATCATAGTCACTACACCAAAAAAGAAAGGCGCGAATAGATGTGAAAATTTTCGCAGCAGATGCGTCAAAACTATTAACCAGAATTGTACAAAAGCGGATGAAGGAACTGGCTGAAGAAGTACTAAGAGAAGATCAATTTTGGTTTAGGTTAAACAAGGGAACACGGGAGGCTAATTTAGCTTTGGGGGTGATAATGAGGAAACAATAGAGAAAGGAGAAAGCATGTATATATATATATATATATATATATATATATATATATATATAGGGTTTGCAAATCTACAAAAAGCATTCGACTATATAAAATTTAAAAAAATGATCGAAATACGCAAAAAGATTGAAATGAGTTTTAGAGATACACAGATAGTACATAGCTTGTACAAAGAGCAAACAGCAGTAATAGAATTAGAACAGGAACGTAGAGAAATAGATATTAGGAAAAGCAGTAGCGCAACAACGGGGGTCTAAGGCGGCTAGACCCCCCAGGAATGTGTTTCTTATTTAAAAAATGTCAAACCAGCGTTACTAATTAGCAGCGATGAACTGATAGCGAATTGTCACCCTATTCCAATACCGATTAAGTTAAATTTAAACTTTACCAACAACTCGTGCACATAAATTTGCTTTTAGCACTATATATAATAGTGCTATTAATTTAAAGCCATTAGTTTTCAAGAACTTCAAAATCGTGGACCTTGTCGACTTGATTTTAGTCTGTAGGGATGTACATATATGCAAAACACAGTATATAAAATGTTATGATAATAGAGTTATTTAAGGGTATATAAGGTCACAAGGGAGGTATACTTCATGTAAATAACACATAAATCAAGAAAACTAAACGTTTAAATCATAAAAAGTACATAATTCGTTCATTATGTATAAAGCAAATACAAAACACCCTGTATAAAATCAATAATTAGCCGCAGTTGATAAAAAAAGCTCATTCTGTAATAACTTATACACATTCATCAAAATAAATGATTTTGAAAGCCATTCAATCCGTCTTTAAACATTTAAAACATTCTCAAGCGCCAAAGCAAATTCAAATCACCTTATATAAAATCAATAACAAACTACAGTCAATATAAAGCAGCTCATTCTGTAATAACTTAACCACATTTAGTAAATAAAATAATTCTGGGCGCAACCCAATCCATTTTAAAACACTTAAAACCTTCATAAACTCAAAATAAATACAAATTACCCATATTTAAGGTAAAAAAAACAAGAAATGAAATTTTTTTCAAACTCGACGCATTTGTGTGAGGAATGGAGGTCAATGGAACGCATATAATTTGTACTGGTTTGTAATAAACAGATTCTTAAAAAACCAACATAATTAAAAAGCAAAAAGGAATAGATATTAAGGAAAAGGCGTACGTGACCTGAGAAATGTAGAAATTACCACACTATTATAAAATCCAACATAAGTAAACAAAATATGGACACTAAATTGAGGTTACGTGCAAGTTGAAGGTAATAAACCATTATAAAGTTTCAAGTGTGCTAGATACATGACTTCTAGAGCGTGATTAAGCATGCTATATCAAGTTAAACCCAATAGGTAAAGATAAATTGGAGGGACAAATTTGTCTATATAATGAATTTAAACCAATCAGATTCATTCATTTCATAAAACGACGCGCGACTCTAACAGTCAGAACTATTTTATTACGTAAAACTGAAATTGAATGAAGTTAGAAGTGGCACAAAATAAAATAACATAAATTAAAGAATTCATGTAAAGTACACAGTAGAAATGTGCGTTGAATACCTATGAATAAAACTCTGCCGTTAATATAATAACGTAAGTCTAAATTTAATTAATATAAACATGATGTTTACTATATATTAACTTAGGGCACAAGGATCTGACTAAATAATGAACCAAGGAAACTAATATAAATCGACTCTAAGTAGGGAAGCTAAAATCGAGACTAAATCGCCTCGAAGCACTGGGTTAGTACTAAAGAAACAACTCGAAGTGGATGAAAAACATTTTTGAAGTACTTACAATCTGTAAGTTCTAGATTATTTATCTTTGTAGCCCACCCCGCCCACGAGGGAACCCTGGTTGCGCAGCTGAGGAAAGGGGTGATACAGGGATGTGCCCTATCCCGGTAATTTTTAACTTGTAGATAAAAATGCAGGAAGACATGTGGAATTACTATGCAGGGACAAAACACTAATATGCTTAGATTTGCAGATGATATAGCGGTATTAGCATTTAGCAAGGAAGAGTTAGAAGCAGCTCCTAATAAAATGAAAACAGTTTTAACACAAGATACGGTATGAAAATTAACAAATATAAAACTAAAGTACTAATATGCAAAAGAGCGGAAAATAAATCAAAAACATGGATACAAATAGGTAACGAGAACTTACAAGAGGTTAAGGATTTTTGCTACCTAGAAAACCAAATAACGCAAGACGGAAAAAGCGAAAAAATATATAAACAAAAATTAGCTAAAAGTCGTGCTACATTTGACAAGAAAAAGCAACTACTGTGTTCAAAGACAACAAACATAGAAACAAGAAAACGATTCGTTAAAACATATGTGTGAAGCACAGCACTGTACGGCTGTAAAGCTTGGACAGTAGGAGAAGCGCACAAGAAAAAAATAGAAGTCCTTTGAAATGTGGCTACAGACGTATGATGAAGATATCCCGGACGGACAAACTTAAGAACAAACAGGTACTACAAATGTTAGAAATGAAAGAAATATGTGGAAAACAGTAAAAATAGAAGGGCTAAGATGATAGGCCACATACTTCGACATTATATTAAAAGCAGAGGTAGGAAAAAAGAGAAGTAGAGGTAGACCTAGGTTAGACTATTGCGCACAGATAGTGAAAGATGTAGGCTATAGGAATTTCAGGGAATGTATATGCTAACCTAGAATAGAAATTAATGGAGGTACTCGTCCGGCCAGTCCCAAGATGGATAAACTAATGATGAAAAAAATAACTGTTCTTAAAAATAATGATTATTATAAGCAACTACAGGTATTGGTTATGCCAAATTTTTGAATAATGTTAATTGTAAAACAATAGAAGAGGACTGAATTGCATCTAACAAAACGCTTATGATAAAAGACAACAAACAGAAACAAAAAGGAAATTGTTGAAAACATATGTGTGGAGCACAGCACAGTATGCCTGTGAAATATGGGCAGTAGGAATAGCAGACAGAAAAACGGTTGCAGCCTTTTGGAATGCACTGCTTCATATATATGAGGATGATAGCATGGACAGACAAAGTTAATAACAAATAGGTTATAGAAATAGTAGGGGAACAAGGATATCTGCAGAAAAAAATAGGAGAACTAAATGGGCAGAATACGTTCTAAAGCATTTTTGAGGAATAGTATGGGATATATAACAAGCAGGGATAGAAAAAAAGAGGTAGATGTAGTCGTAGATCAGATAGTGATAGATGCAGACTGCAAATTTCAGGAAAATGTGTAGGTTAGTTCAGAATAGGAAACAATGAGCGTACGCGGTTAACCAGTTCCAGAACTGAAGACCTAATGTTGATGATGTTAATTGTGTGAAAGGATTTACTGGAAAACTATTAATTCGGCAAATGTTTAAGTGTTGGTGGTCTTATCAACCACAGGCTGCTTAACCTTAACCCCCTTCACATACTCTACATGTGATTTTCAAATGCTTCACGCGAAGGTACTACATTGGCCAGAGAGCGAGTTTTTATTTACCTGAAAAATTTGGAATTTTGCCGAATCCTTGCTCTTCCAAGCAAGGTAGGAATCTTTAACGTGCGTGACAACACTCACACACGGAGCCTCCATTTTGCTTCCCCTTCACATACCATTGAATCTCTGTGAAATAGGGCATATAATTAGAAAACAATAGAAGGGGATCCGAGCTGTATATACGCTGTGTGGGAGTTTCAAGAAACTGTATAGGCTAGCTCAGAATATAAATAAGTGGAGGTACGCGTCCAACCAGTTTCGAAACTGAAAACCAAATGACGAAAAAATAAGCGCACATAAATCTGATGATATTATAAACAACTACAAGTGTTGGTTGTGAAATATTGGTAACTAATGTTGATTGTGCGAAATTATATATTGGAAAAACTATTAATTCGACAAAGGTTCAAGTGCTGGTGGAACTTGGCAGCCAAAGGCTGCTTACCCCCCTTTACAATTCCTTACACGTAATTTTCCAATGCTCCACCAGAAGGTACTGCATTGGTAAGGAAGCTAGTTTTAGTACCCGAAAAATTTTGAATTTTGTCGAACCCTTACTGTTCCAAGCAAGGTAGGTATCTTTAACGTGCGTGACAAGACTCACACACGGGACCTCCATTTTATCTCTTATCCGAACGAGGGTTTATTTTTGTGAAAAATGTTCGCTAACATTTTTCAAGCGGACCGTGTCGGGATTCGAACCGGTGACCTTGGGCGTAGTAGTCACACGCATACCAACTACGCCACGGAGCCTCCCCCACCGTTACAACCTTACATGTGATTTTCCAATGCTCCACCCGAAGGTACTACATTGGCCAGGAAGCGAGTTTTTTTACCTGGAAAATTTGGAATTTTGCCGAACCCTTGCTGTTCCAAGCAAGGTAAGGATCTATAACGTGCGTGACAACACTCACACATGGGACCTCCATTTTCCTCTTATCCGTCGAGAGTGTATTTTTGTGAAAAATGCTCGCCTAACATTTATCAAGCGGACCGTGGCGGGATTCGAACCCGGGATCTTGGGCGTAGTAGTCACACACACCCCTGTACAACCACTGAACGTCTGAGAAATAGAGTATATAATTGTAAAACAGTAGAAGGGTACCGAATTGCATCTAACAAGAAAGAACAGCGCTTATAATCAAAGACAATGTTACGTATTTCTAGTAGACGCCACGTTGTGCGTCAAAGTTATGTCACGTTGGCTCGTAGCCGTGCGTAACAAAAAAAATCCAAGAAAACAACAGTGACCGGGCTCAATAGGAGAGTAGGGGGGGTTGTAGAAAGCAGACCAATCTAGAAGGGACGCGGCTGTCAGGAGTCAGTACCAGTACCTGCCATAGAGAAATTAGAATAGTAAACCTGAAAGAAAAACAAATAAGTCCTGCAAACCTGAAACAGAGAAAAAGCATAGCCTATGGATCAAGTATAAATTGTTCAGTACTTTATAGAATAAATAAGAGCAACTGTTTAGATAAACTTTATAATCTAACAACAGTAATAGCAGTACAGAAAAATTCTGAGTACAAAGTGAGGCCATATTGGGGAGTAGCAGAAACGTTTCATCACCCACCAATTAAACATAATTCAGGTAAAATGTAACAAAAAAATATAAATAGGTAAGACATAATCACTCTAAGTAATTTAGTAAAATTTTTAGCAAAGACATAAATAAGTAGATAAGCACAATTGTTCTGAGTGCTTCAGTATGGTTGATTGTTCTTTATAAATAGGTAAGACATAATTAATCTCTAAGTAATTTAGTAAAATTTTCAGCAAAGACATAAATAAGTAATAAGCACAATGGTTCTGAGTCATTCAGTAGAGTTGATTGTTCTTTCTTTTTTTTTTTTGTTATTAAATAGCGGGCAAGTCTATGGAAAAGGTATCAGAACGACAAGGAATATTGCAACAACAACGGGTAGATATTTACAGTAAGAACAAATAGGAAATAGTGCAACTTACACAAAGTCCTTCAGTACCGCTTCCTTGCCATTGCAGTGTGGGATCCACGATGTCTGACACTAACGAAGCACTGCACCCTAGACTGTGAGAGTGTTGATGGAACTTATCACAACTTACCCTAATCACACTGACTGATCTCACTGGGGTTAGCAGCGGACCTTATCACGCGAAGGAACTAAGTATATTAGTTGCATAACCATCCAAAAAGCAGCGAGGAACTTCAACCACTACTTTTGTATACCGGTAGTCGGTCACAGTTTAAATATCACCCGACCAAGCAGGCAACAAAAGCCATAATAAGTAAAGCACATGTATCACTAAAGGGAGTCCGTAACCATGTTCTTAAAACCCGCGTGCATCGAGTTAAAAGCAGCACGAAACAGTATCTTGAACGTAATTCCTATATCGGAACCAAAGACCAACTACGACTCCGCGACAGTTAGTTCTACGGTTTTTTTTTCCCATAAGAAAGACGACTAAAAACGTTTAGCAGACACGCGTAAGCACTAAAGCCATACGCCGAAAGTTCTTCGAACACACGTGCGTCGAGTTTCACCAACTCTACCACTCTTAGTTCAACCAGAAAAACCGTATCTTACACTTAATTTTTTTGACATCTCGCAAGCAAGAACAAAACACGACCCTTTTTTGTTTATATCTAATCCTCCTAGTACAACTTCTGATCGCCTACCTAGACTGCATATCCACATATTAATTACAGCGGGATTATTTATTAATGACAAGTGGAAGGTAATTTTACGAGTATTCCAATTTACAACTAAACCATGTTTTAAAATTAATACGGGCGAGTCAACTTGCATATCCATCTGAAAACTAGGCGGACGTATTTACTTTATACAAACCGCGATCCAAAAACGATGCATTTTAAGAATTAAGTAGACTAAAAATGTTAGGCCACCAAAAATGCACGTTACAAATTCCCCCCTAGCAAAATAAAGACGTCGGGGTGAAAGAGAAAAGAAAGAAAGAAAAGTGGCAGACCAGGAACCAAACAAAAAAAAATTTTTATCCGGTTCGAAGGACCAACACCAGTAAAAGAGAAAGAATACATTTCCAAAAGAAGACAAAATCATCTATCGTAACCTACAATGACAGAATAGGTAAAGAAAGTATCAAGTAAACACCCAATGAGGATTAAAGGTTATAGCTACTTTCAGAATCGTCAAAAGACGGATGTCCCCAAAAAGGACATTTCTGTTTTCCACCTCAAAGAAAAGTTTTGGCTCCCCGCGAAGAAACCAAAAGAAAATAAAAAAAAACCAGGAAGAAAACTCGTAGCAAATCCACTAAACGACATCACTGTCAACCTCAAGTGTGCAGCAACGAAAGAACCTAGACAAAGAAAAGAGCAAAGGCAAACTAGTACACCATCTGGAATACTTCCAACTAAGGTAACATAGATTCGTATGAAACGATTACTCAAGCAGAGTATGGCTAACAGACCTCCAAAAGCGACTAAGTCGAAATTCCTAAAGGAAAAGTAAATAGATCTGAAGCCTACCTCAAGGAATGGATGTAGAAAGCGACTATAATAGTCCAATAGTGAACAAATGGTGGAACTGGCCAGAAGAACAAGTCACGGGAGGGGCTAGTTACAAAATATACATAGGAATACGAAATGGGCGCCAGTGTTTTCGGACTCAAGCTTATCAGCGAAAACACAAGACCAATAAGCCAAAAAAACAAAAGAGAAAAAAAAACCAGTCATTAGGGATAGCGATACGTAGGGGTCAAAATAGAATCCGCCGGAGGGAGCCCATTAGGATCCGGAGGTTGAGGATCAATGTCTGGCGGGTCTAAAGTTTTATCGGGTTTGAGGTCCTTAATATGCCAAGTACCCAGATCGTTACCAGAATCATCCACTAAGATATAGGTCCACGGAGAAAGTTTAGTCCTAATAGTAAAGGGACCCACATATTTGGGAGCAAGTTTAGCATTGAAGTAGCGAGTAGCATCCGAAAGAACATAATTGCGTTTCCCCACGCGATCGCCAGGAGATAAAGTTAAGGGACGACGACGAAGATCGTAGTGTTTAGCATTTTTCTTGTATGCTAAGGAAAGACGTTTCGAAATTTCTTCACGAAGTGACTCAAATTTGACTAAGTCAGTAGAAGGAATAGGACGTTCGGGATCCATAAGAACATCATCAGGATCAGGAGGTTTTCCAAAATGATCGCCGTAGAGAGCATGTTCACGACCATATAGAGCAAAATACGGGGAGTAACCAATAACCTCATGTTTAAGCGTTCGAATAGCACAACCAATTTTTGCTAAATTAACGTCCCACCGACGTTGATTATCAGAAACGTAAGAAGAAATCATAGTTTTCAGGACTCTATTAATACGTTCGGCCGGATTCGCCTGAGGATGATGGCGAGCATTAAACAGAATTTTTGTTCGATAAGAATTACAGAGTTTAGTGAAAATATTACTACGAAATTGTACACCATTTTCCGCAATTAGATACTGAGGAGTACCATACACCAGGAAAATATTTTCCTCAATGGTTCGAGCAACAGCAGCGACCGTAGATGCACGTAGAGGAAAGAAACGCATATTTCGTAAAACAATCGGCCACAACTAAAATGAAGGAATTACCTTTAAAGAATCTAGGAAGAGGTCCGACAATATCCGTACATAGGACTTGCCAAGGACGAGTGGTAGTAGCACGAGGAGACATAAAGCCAGGAGGTTTCTTTTGTTCGACTTTGTGTGCAGAGCAAATTTTACAACGACGGACGTATCGAGCAACAGCGGCTCTAAGTTTAGGCCAATAGTAACGCATGGAAATTTTAGAGACCGTTTTGTGTACACCAGAGTGACCTGAAGTAGGTAGATCGTGATTCTCGTATAAAACCCTATTCCGTTGTTCGCTGGGAACTACTAACTTCCAATCGTCTTGAGGATGTTGGAGCAAAGACTGTTTAGATTTTACATGTTTGTATAGTAATTCGTTTTCCACATGCCAGTTACTATATAGTTTAGGATTTGAAATTAACACGAGTTCGTAGCTTAAGATACCAAGGATCCAGAATTGGCAGAGTAATAGAAGATTTAGGAAAGTCATCAATTACGTCAATTTTAGGTACTGAGCAAGATAAGGCGTCGGGAACGATGTTATCTTTACCTTTCCGATGTACGATGGTAAAGTTATGTTGTTGAAGTCGTACAGACCAACGAGCTAAACGACCGTTGGGGCTTTGTAGATTATTCAGCCAGATAAGCGAGTGGTGATTCGTGATCACAGTAAAGTGAGAACCCTCGATATAGGGACGAAATTTCTCTATTGCCCATATAACACCAAGACATTCTTTTTCGGTGGCGCTATAGTTGCGTTCCGCCTTTTTAAGAAAACAGCTAATGTAGCTAATGACTTTTTCGTCATCACCCTGTTGATGCGTCAGCACAGCACCCAGACCAAAATCAGAGGCATCAGTCTGTATAGTAAAGGGTAAAGAAAAATCAGGACAACTAATCACTGGAGCTGTTACCAAGTGTTCTTTCAGCAGCTTAAACGCCTGCTGACATTCTGAAGACCAACTAAATTTAGAATTTTTCTTAGTCAAAGCAGTAATCGGAGCAGTAAGAGCAGAAAAATTTGGGGGGAAAGCGACGATACCACGAGCACATACCAACTATGCGTCGTACTTCAGTTACAGTAGTAGGAGGTGGAAGATTACGAATGGCCAAAACTTTTTCTGGGTTGACATGGAGTCCATGGCGATTTACTACGTATCCCAGATAACGGAGTTCCGGTCGGCATATAATGCATTTATCTCTGTGAAGAGTAAGACCTGCAGAATTTAAACGAAAAAGCACTTTCTGTAGTACCACCAAATGTTGTTCGAAAGTCGGGGTAGCGATGATCACATCATCTAAGTATGCCAAACATAAAGGTTCGAGATCAGCACCAAGCACCCGATCTATAAGTCGCTGAAATGTCGCTGGAGAATTATGAAGACCAAATGGCATTTTAGTAAACTGGTATAAACCTCTACCAGGCACCGTAAATGCAGTAATCGCTTTAGAATTAGAAGAAAGAGGTATTTGCCAATAAGCAGAGCAAATGTCCAAACTAGTTAAGAATTTTGCGTCTCTCAGGCGGTCTAGAATCGTAGAAATGTAAGGCAGGGGATAGGCATCTTTTTCTGTAACCTCATTGACCTTTCTAAAATCGATGCAGAAACGATACGTGCCATCTTTCTTAGGCACCATAACAATAGGGTTAGACCAAGCGCTATTAGATGGTTCTACAACACCACTTTCTAGCATCTCATCCAGAGCTTGATTGACATGTCGAAGTACCGTAGGGGACATGGGATAATATCTTTGCTTGATAGGACTGGATGTCGTACGGATCTGATGTTCAATGAGATTAGTACAGCCCAAAGGTAAAGTATCATCGTTAGGAAACATCTGTTGGACTATACGAGACAATTCGGATTGTTGTGTGTTCGATAGATCGGAAAGAGCATTGATCTGACTGATCGAGACAGTAGAAGAAGAACAGAAAGTCTATTGACCCGCTCGAAAATCCGGGACAACACCCATGGATTTCCAGAAGTCAATGCCTAAGATCAGAGACTGAGAAATAGAAGGAACGACTAGGACGTCAAGAAGAATAGTTTTATTTTCGACTGACATGGGTAAAGTAAGTGACCCGAGAATGTCACAAGATTGACCATTGGCTACCGTACAGCTGTGGATCTCCGTTTGGGACAAAGGCAAAGAAAGACAATAGAGAATATCCCAACCAGGACCACCAATAATAGTGCGAGAAGCGCCAGAATCAAGTAAACCCTTAAATTCGATGTCGAAAATGGTCAAAGTAAGATAAGGTCTGTCGTCCTCACGAGAACTAGCTAAAATAAAATCCAGAACATATTTAGATCGGTCATCAAGACCAGAGAAAGGATTTTCTGAGGAGATAATAGGTACCGAGACAACTGTAGAAGGAATCGGGTCGGTTTCTCGGCTTAGCGACTCGATCGGTAGTTTAAATTCTTGTTACACCTCGTGCAATTGGCACGGGTAACATTAGGTGTACCACAACCATAGCAATGAAGTATTTGCGGTTTAGTACAGGAAAGAGACTTGTGTCCTCGTTGGCCACAGTTCCAACAAGTAACGGGAGAATTAGAAATATTTTTAGGAGCATCACTTGCACCAGGTGTAAGTGTTTTCGAAGTAGTGACATCAGAACGGGGAGGGACATAAGCGGACGTAAGTTTGCTGCGGACCACAGGACCTGTATAAGCTAAGTCGGGCTCTAAGAGTTGAGAAAAGTTCAGAGCAGGAGGAGACTTATCTGCTTGGATTTTGCGCTGTTCCAGTCTGCGACCCACCCGCAAAAGTTCGACAATAGTATTCAGATCCAGCAAAACTAAGTTGGTTTGGTAGAAAGGTGTAAGATTTGTTAAAATAATATCGAGTTTCTGTAGTTCAGAGAGAGAGATTGTTAGACGAGCAAATAAATTTTCCATCGTAGCTAAATATACCCCAATAGACTCTGAGGGACCCATAGTACGTTGCTTTATTTCCTCCAAAAGTTTTTCGTTGTAATTAACGGGTTGGAATTCTTCCCTTAATAGCCGAATAACGTCCTGCCAATTTGTTAGGGATTTTCGATGTGCTCTGAATAAAATTAAAGCTTTTCCTGAAAGTAAGTCCGATGCCGAAGAAAATAGTTGAGAAGCAGAAACGTTGCGTGCCGAGCATAATTCGTCCACGCGTAATAAAAATGCATTTAACGACATACGGTGTTCACCCGAAAATTTTAAGTCCCATTTAGATACCAGCTGTCCATAACCAGACGTAGCAATTGATTTAGAAACAGATATAGGTATAGGTAATTTATCCGAAGATTCAGCAGAAGTAAGATCATCCTCAGTATCCGTAGTAGTCGGATTAATAGTAGCCGTAGAAACAAGTGGTACCCTAGGGGAAGTGGAAGAACGTTTAAAGCGACGGTATAATCTATCGCAATCACTGCGGAAATTGCTGACACCTAGCAAAAACTTTCGCTGTATAACGGTTTCAGCGTCAGAAGTCACATTCATACGTTGGATTCTCCCTTTAAGATGCATAGCAAGGCTAATAATACGTTTGCCGTCGGCAGTTGAAATATCACCATTAAAGTCTTTGACCTTCGTCGTTAACTCAGTTAAACCCTCGGTCACGGCTTTATTATCCGCCTGGAAATCGACACCAGATTTAAGTGGACTTAGCGCTTCGGAAGATTCCATTTTTAAGATATTCCTCAAGGACTTACGAAGTTCGGATACAGGTATCTTTGCATCGAACCCACGCGAACCGACTTCATATTTGAGTTCAGCCTCATGTAACCGATCAACTTTTAATCTCCAAAAGTCACCCATTATTACCGAATCGACAAACAACACCCAAATATTTAAAGACACAAAAACGACTTATTAGGTTGGTTCGCCAGAGAAACCAAATTAACGAAATAACTGAATACTAAACACAATCCAGTTCAGACGAGAAGGGAAAAAAAAATAATTCGAACCGCTACACCAAACGAAAAAAAATCAATGTCAAAAACCATCAAGGTCAAAAAAATTTTTTAAGAAAAATCAAGAACAAATAAAAGAAATCGGGCAGAAAAGGAAAAAAAATCGAGCAAGAGAGAAGGAAAAAAATCGAGAGCAACTCAAGAGAAATCAAGCCCCTTGTTTATCGGGCAGCCGCGTTTACCGAGTCGGGCCCCACGTTTATCGAGTCGAGCCCCACGTTTATCGAGTCGAGCCCCACGTTGGGCGCCAAAAATTTTGTTACGTATTTCTAGTAGACACCACGTTGTGCGTCAAAGTTATGTCACATTGGCTCGTAGCCGTGCGTAAAAAAAGAAAATCCAAAAAAACAACAGTGACCGGGCTTAATCGGAGAGTGGGGGGGGGGTGTAGAAAGCAGACCAATCTAGAAGGGACGCGGCTGTTAGGAGTTAGTACCAGTACCTGCCATAGAGAAATTAGAATAGTAAACCTGAAAGAAAAACAAATTAGTCCTGCAAACCTGAAACAGAGAAAAACCATAGCCTATGGATCAAGTATAAATTGTTCAGTACTTTATAGAATAAATAAGAGCAACTGTTTAGATAAACTCTATAATCTAACAACAGTAATAGCAGTACAGAAAAATTCTGAGTACAAAGTGAGGCCATATTGGGGAGTAGCAGAAACGTTTCATCACCTACCAATTAAACATAATTCAGGTAAAATGTAACAAAAAAATATAAATAGGTAAGACATAATTAATCTAAGTAATTTAGTAAAATTTTCAGCAAAGACATAAATAAGTAGATAAGCACAATGGTTCTGAGTCATTCAGTAGGGTTGATTGTTCTTTCTTTTTTTTTTGTTATTAAATAGCGGGCAAGTCTATGGAAAAGGTATCAGAACGACAAGGAATATTGCAACAACAACGGGTAGATATTTACAGTAAGAACAAATAGGAAATAGTGCAACTGACACAAAGTCCTTCAGTACCGCTTCCTTGCCATTGCAGTGTGGGATCCACGATGTCTGACACTAACGAAGCACTGCACTCTAGCCTGTGAGGGTGTTGATGGAACTTATCACAACTTACCCTAATCACACTGACTGATCTCACTGGGGTTAGCAGCGGACCTTATCACGCGAAAGAACTAGGTATATTAGTTGCATAACCATCCAAAAAGCAGCGAGGAACTTCAACCACTACTTTTGTATACCGGTAGTCAGTCACAGTTTAAATATCACCCGACCAAGCAAGCAACAAAAGCCATAATAAGTAAAGCACATGTATCACTAAAGGGAGTCCGTAACCATGTCCTTAAAACCCGCGTGCATCGAGTTAAAAGCAGCACGAAACAGTATCTTGAACGTAATTCCTATATCGGAACCAAAGACCAACTACGACTCCGCGACAGTTAGTTCTACGGCTTTTTTTCCCATAAGAAAGACGACTAAAAACGTTTAGTAAACACGCGTAAGCACTAAAGCCGTACGTCGAAAGTTCTTCGAACACACGTGCGTCGAGTTTCACCAACTCTACCACTCTTAGTTCAACCAGAAAAACCGTATCTTACACTTAATTTTTTTGACATCTCGCAAGCAAGAACAAAACACGACCCTTTTTTGTTTATATCTAATCCTCCTAGTACAACTTCTGATCGCCTACCTAGACTGCATATTCACATATTAATTACAGCGGGATTATTTATTAATGACAAGTGGAAGGTAATTTTACGAGTATTCCAATTTACAACTTAACCTTTTTTTAAAATTAATACCGGCGAGTCAACTTGCATATCCATCTGAAAACTAGGCGGAAGTATTTACTTTATACAAACCGCGATCCAAAAACGATGTTTTTTTTAGAATTAAGTAGACTAAAAATGTTAGGCCACCAAAAATGCACGTTACAACAACAACCATAGAAACAAGAAGAAAATTGTTGAAAGTAAATGTGTGGAGCCCAGCACAGTACGCCTATGAAATACGGGCAGTAGGGAAAGCAGACAGAAAAACAGTAGCAGCCTTTTGGAATGTTGTGCTTCAGATGCATGAGGCAGACTAAGTTAATAACAAATAGGTTATAGAAATAGTAGGGCATGAAGATATATGTGAGGAAAAAAGATGAAATAGAAGCGCAGAATATGTTCTAAGGCATTTTTGGGGAATAGTACGGGATATATAACAAGCAGGGATAAGAAAAAGGAGGTAGATGTAGACCTAGATCAGATGGTGATAGATGCAGTCTGTGCAAATTTCACAGAAGTGTGTAGGTTAGTTCAGAATAGGTAACAATGAGGGTACGCGTCTAACCAGTTCCAGGACTGAAGACCTACTGATGACGATGATATAATGATCGTTAGTGTTTCTATAACAAGGTTTTAGTCAATTTGTAGATCTGAACTTTAAAGTTGTATATTTCTATTTATTTTACGCAACTCCAGTTTAATTATAATTATTACCAAAGCTTATTTCCGAATAAACTGTTATTTCTAGCGTCTCAGCTTATTAAGCTGCAAGTAAGAATTTCAAAGAGTGATGTGTATTTTAAATTTCACTCACGTTAAGATTTACCCTATAAGTATTAATTTTTTAATACAATTGTATAAATAACTATTTTTTACGGATAGTAAACCATTTTTTTCGATTACTTTATTCACTTGATTAAAACAAATTATTAATAATTCGAAATTTGTTGCCCTATATACATTAGGAAGTGTTGCTTTAACATCGAGATTTTTTATTAAATCAAAGCAGTATAAGAGTTTCTAGAAAAATACAATTGCGATCTTCTATTCCAAAACTATCTCAGTAAATCGCATTTGCCTGAAGTTTGTGGGCATTATTTTGGTATAAAATTGATCAAATTAATTTATATACTCAAAATTTTCTCATTTGTCTGGTATCTATATTTGCATTTCGCTGAAATATAGAGCACTTCAGAGTACAAAACACTATCTTTGAGCTGTAAAAAGATCTTTGAAGTTGAAACAAACTGCGGCCAACTGTGAAGTGCTCACAGTTATCTTACTAGTAGTCGTACGCCACCGAGATATGAAGCACTAAAGAGCAATAATGAAACACTATCTTTTGACGGTACCAAATTTTTGAAATTAAAACAAACCGCGGCCAGCTGTTGAAATGTATGTGGTTGTAACTTTTTTATTTGCAGCCGCGCGCCGCTAAGATATGAAGCACTAAAGAGCACTAACGAAGCATTAACTTTTGGCTAAGAACATTAGCTCTCACACAGTCGCGGCTAACCTTACGTACCTATGGCTAAATGGTAATATTTATTACTTTGAATTTGGCGATTTTGACCTTTACAGAAACTATCGTTTGCGTAAAGTAGAATAACCCATAAAGGGTGTCTTCTTTAAGTAGTCTAAAACGTATAATTTATCTGAAATGAAGATGATTTTTACGGCTCATTTTTCTGTGTAGCAACGGTTCAGGCCTATTAATGCTTTAACTAAATTCTCAGCGGTGTTTGGGTGCTATGTGTACTGACGAGTAATAACTGTTCCTAAAAAAATACTAACATTTTTAAACAAAATTCAAAATATAACATTAACAGAACAGGTGATAGATATATGATATACCTTGACATAAACTTACTAAACAGGGAACTTCTGTTTTTACAGATTAAATATTAGCTTAGATTTAAATTTTAATTACATCATGAGTGAGCAATTACATAGAATTAATTTTCGGAGATTGGATTTCGTACAGCAGTCATGCTCTTAAACACTTTTCTCTCTCTCTCTCTCTCTCTCTGTGTGTGTGTGTGTGTGTGTGTGTGTGTGTGTGTGTGTGTGTGTGTGTGTGTGTGTGTGTGTGTGTGTGTGTGTGTGTGTCTCCCTCTTTCTCTCTCTCACCTTAACTATTTCTTAGAACACACGGTCTTTATTCATAACAACTTTGTTTTTGTTTGTTAGTATTATGTTATATAAGTAACCTTGGATAGCTAGATAACTTTAGCTTTCTCATATATACCACGTGTAGAACAAGCTCACATAACATCGGAATTTAAATTTATGGACAAGGAGACATAACAATTTTTAATTCACATGGTAGATGAAGAATAATTAATTGTTGTTAACCATCATCCAATTATAACAAGGAAAATGTTTTAACCTGTCGACATCATCAAGAATGAAACTTTATTTTGTTGAACTATTCCTTTGTTGCTTTCAGTTGATGATAAGTAAACAGCAAGCATTTCTATTAAATGACATTGACCTTGGTATATAAGTTGCCATGCACATTTTTGCTAGGAATTGGTCAATTTTAGATTTTCAAGTACTTGTATTTTAATGTGAGCTCAAATAAATTAACATTCAAAGTTTACATATTGTAAAGTTTGTCATTACAATAATTTGACAGTTTGCGGTAATAATAATTGATTTTTACGCATTTGTAGGAAACCATTTTAAGAAAAGCGCCTAAGTGTTTCAAATCGGAAGGGTCAATACAATTTAATTACCAATAGGACGATTGTCAGTTATAAGGGACACTTGAAGTTTGCAAGACAATAATCTCGAAATTTCTGATAACGTTTAGAATTATCCAGAAGCAATTTAATTTAAATATCTGAAAGCACATGGTTCGGGAGATTCGCCATGACCAGTTGATGAATGAAGTCGTGATTCATCATCATTAGATCTTCAGTCCTGCAACTGATTAGACACGTACCACCATTGTTTCTTATTTCAAGCTAACCTACACATTTCCCTGAATTTTCCACAGCCTACTGTTGCGATTGTAAAATAAATTAGAATAAGTGTTAAAATAAACATGTTTTATGTAATACAAATTATCAGCGCTAGTGGTTGACTAAATAATACGCATAATACAAATTATATTCTAACAGTTAGTTAATTAGTATATAATAAATTGATAGTGTTTCGACTATTAATTATATGTATCGTTTTAAGAAGACAATGTGTCGTTTTAAGAAACTAGTACAGTACTATTGATATCAACTAGATTGTAACGAATTATGATCCGTGCGTCAAGATCTTCCTGTATTTGTGAGTAAATAGGCTTATTTCTATTCAGACAATAAAAGCAGTAAACGAAGTTTATTACGATAGTTTTAATTGTTTTGATCAATGACGATTTTCGATTTGTAATACTCTATTTAGACCAAGGCGTTGATAAAAATTTATATATTAAAGCAACTGTGCAACCGCTTTATTGCAAAATTTATGGTTTTGGAAAAGATTTCTCATTCTGAACAGACCTGCATCTTCACGACGTTCTAAAATACTAGAACAGGTAGAATGGCTTGCGCGTTTCAATGAGCTAAAGAGCCGAACTATAGGTTTAACCCAATTAGTGGGGTCTTTAGTGAGGAATCAGACTAAGACAGGTCCCCGAAAGAGGGCAGCAACTTTTTCGGTACTTAGAGTGGCAGAGAGCATAGGGGTCGATATGACATTCTAAGATACACTACTGCGATGTGGAAGGCAACGGGAAACCACCACATTACCTCCCAAGTACACAGCGTACAGAAATTGTTAGTAAACATGATGGCATCCTCTGGGGTAAAAAATTCCGGAGGTAAAATAGTTCCCAATTCGTATCTCCGAGAGGTGACTACTTCGGGGGATTGGATCCGAAAGAATAGAAAGAGATCCGTGAACATTCTGCGAGTCGGAGCGTGGAATGTCAGAAGTATGAAACAAGTAGGTAAGCTAGAGAATCTGAAACTTGAAATGGATAGGTTAGCACTAGTCATAGTAGGAATTAGCAAAGTTCGCTGGTCAGAGGTGGGGGATTTTTGGAGTGGAGTTTTCAGGGTAATTCATACAGGATCAGAGGAAGGAAATTCGGGTGTGGGGATAGTTATGCGAAAAAAGATAGAATACTGTATAGAAAACTAGTTACAAAAGAACGAATAAGTACTCATGGTTAGATTTGAATCTAAACCAGTAAATACAGTAATAATACAAGTATACATGCCCACCTCTAGCTACAGTGAGGAAGAGGCAGAAGCGATCTACAAAGATATCGAAGACAAACTAAGATACGTAAAAGGACATGAAAATTTAATAACTACGGAAGATTTTAATAAAGTGGTAGGTGAGGGTAGGGAAGGAGCGATAGTAGGTTTACTTGGTTTAAGCACGAGAAATGACAGGGAAAATATGCTGGTAGAATTTTGCGACAAGAGCAACTTAACCATCACAAATACATTATTTCAACATTATGTTAGAAGACGATACACGTGGAAGATCCCAGGAGATATAGGAAGATATCAAATAGATTACATTATTGTTAGACAACGGTTTAGAAATCAAGTAAAAGACTGTAAAGGCTACCAGGAAGCAGATATAGACACTGACCACAACATCGTAATTATGAAGGCCGCACTTAAATTTAAAAATCTGAAAAAGTGGAACGAAAAAAGGCACTTTGACATTGAGAAGCTAAAAGATAAAGACATCCACGGAAGATTTGAAAAAGTCAAATGAATTGCCGAAAGATATCTGAAAAATTTCTGATACTAAGGAAATAGAAACAGATTGGAATAACATTAAATCCAGCTTAGACATGGTGGCCAGAGATATTCTGGGGGTATTCACAAAAAGAAAATAAAAAACATTGGATAACAAAAAATATCCTAAATTTAATAGAAGAAAGATGAAAATACAAAAATAGATCAGACGAAACAGGAAACAGAAATACAAAGCCATAAAATGGGAAATTATTCGCAAATGCAGGAAAGCTAAAGAACAGTGGATTGATAAAAAGTGCAACGAGGTACAAACTAAGATGAAAATAGGAAAGATAGACAAAGCCTGCAAATTAATTAATAGGAATTTTAGGTATATAAAACCATATAGCAAAAATATAAGGGATGCGGGAGAAAACGTCATTATAGAAAGTGTTGAGAAAGTAGCTAGATGGCAGGAATATATAGGGAATTTATATTCAGGAGAGAAATTAACAGCATTAGAACAGGAATCGGACATTGAAAATAATGACCTGGGATATCCTATACTTAGAGATGAGTTTGAATTAGCATTAAAGAGTCTGAAAAATGCTAAGACGCCGGATACAGATAAGGTGCAAGCAGAAACTTTAAAAGCCGCTGGACAAGCAGTAACATAACATCTCTTCCGACTTGTATACAGTATGTATGAGACAGGCGAGATACCAAAAGATTTCAAACGTAATATCATATTAACTGTACCAAAAAAAAGAGGTGCCGATAGATGTGAAAATTTTCAAACAATAAGCTTGACAGAACACGTTTCAAAACTATTAACTAGAATTGTACGGAGACGAATGGAAGAACGAGCTGAAGAAATACTGTAGGAAGATCAATGTGGGTTTAGGCGAAACAGGGGAACACGGGAGCCTATTTTAGCTCCAAAGGTGATAATGGCGAAAACAATAGAGAAGGAAATAAGCGTATATATAGGGTTTGTAGATCTGGAAAAAGCGTTCAACAATGTAAAGTGGAAAAAAATGTTCGAAATACACAAAAAGATTGGAATGAGTTTCAGGGATAGACGGATAGTACATAGCCTATACAAAGAGCAAACAGCAGTAATAGAATTAGAGCAAAAAAGTAGAGAAGCAAATAGTAGGAAAGGGGTGAGACAGGGATGTGCCTGATTCCCATTAATTTTTAACTTGTACTTAGAAGAGGCAATGAATACTGTCGAATGCGGGAAGACATTTGAAATTAATATGCAAGGACAAAAGACTGATATGCTTAAATTTGCAGATGTTATAGCGGTATTAGCATCTAGCAAAGAAGAGTCAGAAGCTGCTCTTAATGAAATCGAAACAGTTCTAACGGAGAGATATGGTATGAAAATTAACAAAAATAAGACTAAAGTTCTATTATGTAAAACAGGGGAAAATAAATCAAAAACAAGAATACAAATAGGTAACGAGAACTCACAAGAGGTAAAGGATTTCTGCTACCCAGAAAGTCAAATAACGCAAGATGGGAAAGCACAAAACATATAAAACAAAGATTAGCACAAGGGCGTGCTACATTTAACAAGAAAAAGCAACTTCTGTGTTCAAAGACCACAAACATAGAAACTAGGAAAAAATTGCTTAAAACATATGTGTGGAGCACAGCACTGTATGGCTGTGAAGCCTGGACAGTAGGAGAAGCATACCAAAAAAAAAAAGGTAGAAGCCTTTGAAATGTGGTGCTACAGACGTATGATAAAGATACCATAGCCAGACAAAGCTAAGAACAAAGATATACTATAAATGGTAGGGGAAGAAAGAACTATTTGAAAAACAGTAAAAAATAGGAGAGATAGGATGATAGGCCACATACTAAGACGTGAGGGAATAGTGCTGAATATACTAGAAAAAGAGATAGAAAAAAAGAGAAGTAGAGGTAGACCAAGGTTAGACTACTACACACAGATAGTGAAAAATGTAGGCTGTGAGAATTTCGAGGAAAGTGTAGACTAATTCAGATTAGGAATCAATGGAGGTACGCTTCCAACCAGTGGCAAGAAGGAAAAACTAATGACAAAAATAAAAACTGTACTTAAACATGGCGATTATTATAAACAACTACAAATATTGGTTTTGCAATACTCCCAACTAATGTTAATTGTGCGAAAGGATTTACTTGAAAACTATTAATTTTAATATCTACTATTGGCAAACAAAAATTTTTTTTTATTTCTGGCTCAACTTTTCCTCAATTTTTAAAAATTCTCTTGGATGTTTGTATTTGTGCACAAATACATCTAGTGGTTTGTCCTTGTCTAAAAATCCTGTCCTGGTCTATTTTCCCTACTTGGTCCTGGTCTTTCCACTACTTCCGCATTTGTCATTGGCGTCTCTGCCCTATTTGTCCTATCATTTTCTCTGTTAGCCGTCGACATTTGTGTCCCCCTCATGTCCGGTGAACAGTTTTGTCTCGGTACCCTAGGTCTTGGTGCGGGTCCTCTACCTACGCTGTTGCTCCAAAGGAATGTCCGTCGTGGTTCCCAATTCTGTCGGTTATTAAAATTAAAATTTGCCCCCCCCCCCCCCCGTCTTTGATAACTGCCCCTTCTGTTCTCAAACCTAATTGTATTCACCTGTCGTTCCCTATTTTTACGAGATCGTCCACTACTCACGTCGTCATTCCTCTGCAGGTACTCTAAAAACATTTCCCTATCTACGATGTTCTGCAACGCTACGTGTTGCCGAACCTCAACCTCAAAATGTCGTGAAAGGTATTTTATAATGTCTGTCCGTCAATGGTGAGCTTAGTTGTTTAGCTATGCTATACTTTCGTATAGCATACTGTTCCCTACTTCCTGCAAATTCACCTTTATATTTACCGGTAATTAAATCGTCCCTTACTTGATCTTGTCTGTGGTCGCTCCAGTAATGTTTTAAAAATCTGTCCTCAAGCTCACTATAAGTTTCTATCTCCTGTCCTATGAGATTATACCAGGCCTCAGCATGGGCTTTCAATAACGCCTTTACAATATTCAACTTTGCTTGTTCATCAAATAAATTCCCCACTAAACCTCTAATATTATTTATAAAAATTTGAGGGTTCACTCTACAATCCCCATAAAATTTCACTTGCTGGTCCAGTGACATGTTCCCTGTTACAAATCTGGGACCATCCCCCATCAAAGTCGACACATTCTGTTTAATGCCGCTTACCTCTCTTTCAACCATTCCTAGCTGATCTCGACATGAATCTGCCACCTTAGTCATTTTTACATTAATCCCATCTTCACAAAAGATTTTGACCTCAGTCCTTAATTGCCCCATTTCCTGACTCAAACTTCTTATATCTCGTTCATTTTTATCCACTCTGGTTTCTACTTCCTCCATTTTTACAGATAAACTACTTTTAAACTCAGAAAATTCTCTGGCTGACTTCTCTATCTTTTCACTTAAGGTTTCTGTCAATTGCTCAAACTTCCTGTTCGATTCGGCACTCATCTGTTCAAATTTTCTATTTGAGTCCTCTCTAACCCCGCTTAGTGTTTCATTCATCCTTTCAAGCATCCTTATTATCATCTCATTTCCTTGTTCTCCCGATTTTGTTTTTGATTGATCACTGCTTCTTCCTGTTTTTTCCATTTTTCCTGCATTTTCAAATAACGGGCTATCGTCACTTCCAATTTCAACTCCATGACTTTTTAGCCACTCCTTTCTCTGCATACGTTTAAATCACTTCCTCACACACTCAAAAATATTTACAAATTCACTACACACACACTCTCTCAGCTCGCCAGTTTCCTGGAATAAAATTGTCGAATTTTATTTGGAAATCAAGCCCTCGCGTTCGGGTCGCTATTAAAGTTGCTGTGGATTTCTCTAAACCAATTCTCGTCCCACGGATTGGGCGTCATAAAAGTACAGTGGATCTCTAGAACAATCGAAATCGCCTTCGAGTCCCAGTGTTATTTGGCCGTCATAAAAATTTTCTGAAAATTTAATAGAAAAAAAACAAATGTATACCTCTGGTACGCCTCCTTATTTCTGTATACCCCGGCTAGCTGCAAAATCTGCTTCTTTTGGATACCTACCATCCTAAGTTTATTCTCTCTCACAAATACAGTCAAATGAAATTACCACTCAAATAATGCAACAAGACATACAACCTTTTTATTTACAAATATTAACAAGTTTCCATTCGCACAAAAATATTTACACATTTGTAGACGAGTAGATGAGCCCGTCGGGCAACCCTAAATTAATTTTTATTCTGGTCTATGTTGAGCAGTATAATCCAGTTACTCTAAATGCTTTAGAAGTCGTATTTTTATTTAAAATAAAGCTAAGGACCCGGGTAATCCTTACAACAACATTTTTATGTTATTAATAAACATTTTTAAATAATCAATATCAGTTGTCCTTTACCCTTTACCCCTTCAAATGAGTTTTGATGATAATAAAATACACCCCCAATAAGTCAAAACACTCAAGCACAAAATGTCAGCACAGATGTTCAAGCAAAAGGAAGAAATTAATTTTCTTTACCTGAAGTAAGCTTCGTGCTTCGTTACCTCTGAAGATGTGTACCAAAAACCTCGTCGTTGTGTTATTATACCTGGATCCAACTCATTTCCACTCGCTATCCAAATCTTTGCAACCCCTTTAGTATTTCTACCCGGATAATTGTCTCGACCAAGTTTAACCTCCCATATTCTCTACATTTCACGCATACTGGTTTCTAACTTCTCGATTTGCTTACCCCAGTAACATCCTATCATTAGATCGTCTCGTGTAGTAACAGCACCTTTTATCAGCCAGCACCCACTTGTGCAAATCACACTTTTGATACATTACCGGTACGATACTAACAACTTTTACACACTTTTAAATAGGATGTTGTATGATATTTCAACGAATAAGCGACAATCAGTACAGAGTAAGAGGACGTAATAGACAGTAAGTAAGAGATAAGAGAGCTTTAATACCTCTCCCCGTGTATTTATACGCTTTTGAACACCCATCACGCACCCTCTTTTCATCGAAAAGTTTATTTTCCAAAACCGATTCTCCAAATTTTGTTCGTAATAAACTTCAAAGCCTGAAAAATTTCAAGTTTACCCTGCTTTTACAATGAAATTCGCTTAACAACGTCTAACCGACGCGAGCTTCTCAAAACTTCTTGCGTTCGACCAATTATATTGCTTTCCCCCGGTTTTAAAGTCCAACCCCTAACTACCTTTCCTCGTTTCACCCATATTTATTGTCTCTTTTAGAAACCCTCTCAACCTACAGAAAATCGATATTGTGGTTGGCCTCCAAATCTACTGCGTATTTTAGACGTGTATTGTAACCAACGTTTTATTATACGTGTTCTCTGTCTGTTTTACATTATGGATATTTTATTTCACTTTGTCGTCAAAGCATTTGTTATTTTAGCAGCTTGTCGCCTCGACCGTTACATACAATTCTATAGAATTCTGTCACAACGTATATTTCAGTTCTTTGAACTTGACATTTTAACCATCAGGTGCTTCTTTGAAGCAAACTATCCGTTTAAAATTATAATTCTGAGTTTTAGCACTTCTTAGGATTTGTATATCGAACGTTTCGTTTATTTAAATGGAAATATGCGTTTACATTATTGATTTTCTCTACTCAAAAGCTCCGTTTCTTATCCGATGCGCTTGATTTAAAATATTACAAATAATTATGCGTATCCTTGAGTTTTCATGTACTCTAACGCTTCTACGCGTTATGCAATTTTTACATTCCAATTTAGAAATACAAAACTATCTTAATAATCGTCCGTTTTCACTATCTAAGCTGATTAATTTGGCGCGTAAATAAATTGTTCTTATTTTTTATATACACAGATGTTAAAAATTTATTATCTAGACTTATATACCCTTCTTAACCTATAATTTCCACGACAATATATATATATATATATATATATATATATATATATTATAATTAATATTAATATTAAATTCAGCATTAAATATTTTATATATATATATATATATATATATATATATATATATATATATTGACGTGATAATGGGGTCACGAAAGGTCATTGAAACCCAAATTCTATAAATATATTCCACCATGATATAAAAGAACTTAAAAAATAGAAATTTCCAAAAATTCATGGTTACACCCTGTATAATACAAGCTTCCTTTCTGCCAAGCAAAAAATACAATTCCGTGTGTAAAAAATCCCCCTGTACAATAAAAGTGTATTGTAAATACATAGCACTTAAAGTGCAATAATGAAAAACACACTTGCGGTGTATTTAGAAACCCCAATTTTAAATCGATAGTCCAACCCTGTATAAATTGTAAGCCGTATATGTAAAAATAATTAATCGTGAAGAAATAATGTGAAAAGCAAAAAACACAATTCTGTGGTTGTAAATAATCACTCTAAAATAAATACATAGCCATTCGTTTGTAATTAAAAAATGCCCTTTGCGTGCATAGAAACAAATAATTATGTGTATTGTAGGCACGTTTAGTTTACCGTGAAAGCAACTATTTTTCAAGCGTTAAAAATGCGGGTCTTTCTGAATGAACAAAACCGATTGACATAGCAATTGAAACTTTAAAATAATTAGCCAAGTTGACCGTGTATAACATAAATTCAATTTTAAATAAAACATGTTCTCGAAATTTTGAGAGGAATAGAGAAAGGATGCGTCAACTGTACTTAAAACAAAGTAAATACCTAATTAAAAAACAAACATTTTTCTAAAAAGCCGCAGGAACATAAAGATGCAATAAAAAACCGATAAAATAAATAAGAATTTTTTATTATCTTTCGCATTACTACTGGATTAGTATGCGACGCCACAATAACCTTGGGTGTTAGAGAAAAACGATGCAACCCATGCCACCAAGAAATAAATTACGCTAATGGGGTAATAAAATAAGGAATTTGCGACAGATAAGTGTGTAGTCTTTGGAATGGAATCACAAGAAACTCTAGAATATAAATAAATTATATATATAGAAACGGAGAACTTTATAAAAGAGATTCATTTATAAATTCGCGTCTACCAAGCAATATGTAAAGAATTCCACGAATTCGACCACTTTAAAGTATGCAAATAACGTAATTAATAATTATCAAGTAACAGTTAGTTTTAATCGTAACACTCGTAAATATGGAGATTGTATAACACAGTGATTTGATTTTATAATATACAATGAAGATGGAAAATTCTTTAAGACCTAAAGTTACCTTAAAAACTTAATTGAATAATTAAACTGAGAATGCATTTTTGTTTCTAAATGGAGATTTAAATAATATGGAAATCTTGTAAGCTGATTTTGAACATCAATTTAAAAATAGAAACAGAAGATACTTAATACTGTTAATTACAAATTGGATATGGGCTTTTTGAATTTTTGCAAGTATTACTTTTAGAATATTTTGTTTGTAACTGATATTTGAATATTTGTCATTTAATTGAAGGTAGAATAAGTCCTAATCATATAATATTTTTTTGTTGTAAGGATATTTACCAGGAAAGTGTGTAATCGGATTTCGAAACACTCCGACTTTTAATAAACTATCTGTCAAGGACTTTTTGGTCAAAACAAACTTTACAAGCGTGGGAATAAAAAGCCAGTTAAACTACCCACAAGAAGAGAAATTTGAGTCTTGTAAGTTTAAAACAAGGCGAGCAACATTTTTAAAAATAGGTACTTGTTGGGAATAAGAATATATTTGAAAGAAACTATGCTGTAAATGTTTTATATTCTGTTGTATAAGAGAAAATATTTTAGACTGTATAGATGCTTTATGATATTGCTGTGTTGGATTTCATTTTGTAAACTCCATCAATTCCATTGAGATAGCCAGGCAAGGGAAACTTAGAATAGCATTATATATATATATATATATATATATATATATATATATACACACACATATGTGTATATATATATACATTCTGAATGGATCCGCTCTTTGTAGAAATTCTAGAATACTAGGACGGGTATAATAACTTGTGTATTTCAGTGAACACAAGAGCCGAAATACAAGTCCAACCAAATTAGTGTGGTATCTAGTGAAAAACAAAGCTAAGACAGGTCTTCGAGAGCGAGCAAGAACGCTTTCGGTACTTAGAGTGGCAGAAACCATAGGGGTCGGTATGGCATTTTAAAAGACCACTGAGATATAGAATGCGACGTGAAACCACCAGATTACCTCCCAAGTACACAGCGTACTTAAATTGATATTTAAGATGCTGGTATTCTTTGGGGTACAAAATTCCGGAGTTAAAATAGTCCCCATTCGGATATCCGGAAGGTGCCTACTGCAGAGGATGTGATAGGAAAGTTAAAAACAAAGAGACGGGAATATTTCTGAGTTGGAGCGTGGAATGCCAGAAGCATAAAGCAAGTAAGTAAGCTAGACAATTTTAAGATTGAAATGGATAGGTTAGCAATAAGCGTAGTATGAATTAGCTAAGTTTGATTGCCAAGGGGCGGGGGATATTTGGAGAGGAGGCTTTAGAGTAATTCATACAGAATCAAGGGAAGGAAATTCGGGTGTAGGAATAGTAATGTGGAAAAAGGTAGAACATTGTAAAAAATTTCGTATAAAAAAACGTAGGAGTTTCCATAGTTTCATTAGAATCTAAACCGTAAATACAGTAATAATACAATTACACATACCCACCTGTACCTACGGTATTCAAGAAGTAGAAGCATTATACAATTACATCGAAGACACGCTAAGATCCATATAAGGGCATGCAAATTTAATAATTAGAGAGGATTTTAATGCAATGGTAGGCGAGGGTAGGAAAGGAGCCGTCGTATGCTTATTTGGTTTTGAATCGAGAAACAACAGGGAAAACAGGCAGCTAGAATTTTGCGCCAAAAATAATTTAAACACCACAAATACATTACTTCAACATCATGCTAGAAGACGATATACTTGTAAGATTTCAGGAGACAACACGAGATAACCAATAGATTACATTCTTGTTAGACAACGGAATAGGAATAGTGATAACGTGAAAGATTGTAGAAGCTGTCCGGTAGCAGATGAGGACACTGACCACAACACAGTAACTATGAAAGCCGCTCTTAAACTTAAAAATTTAAAAATAGGGAACGGAAAATGGCATCTTGACTTTGAGAAACCAAAAGATAAAGATATCCATAAAACGCTTGAGAAAAAGCTACTATCTCTATTAAAATCAAAATTTTAGCTTTGGAAATGTGGGAGAACTGGGGGCAAAACGGTCATTTTTGGCACATTTTGAGCTATGTCATGAAGACTACTGGACCGAAAATTATAAAAAAATATTTTAGAAGCCCTTTAGGATCCTCTTTCAAATGATACCTCACACGATATATTTATTAAAACTTTTTTTCTTTTGACCGAATTAAGCCTTCGCCATTTTAATCTAAAAAATTTTTCTATTTTCTGACTGTCGATATATCTGCGCTCCATAAAGACCTAGCATTATGCCAAATTTCAAATTCCTACGTTACATAGTTTTCGAGAAAAGCCTTTGTGACAAACGGACGGACGGACACGAGGGTGAGCTTATAAATGTTTCGTTATACCTTATAAGGTGCGGAACTATAAAAACAGTGAAGAGTAGGAGAGATAGAATGATAGGACACACTATGGCATGATGAAGTAGTGCGAAACATATTATACGCAGAGATGAGAAAAAGAGAGGTAGAGTTAGACCTAGATTAGACTATTGCACACAGATAGTGAAAGATGTACGCAGTGGAAAAAAATTATGCTTGCAAAAATCCACGAAGCGTTTCTTTATCCAACTCGTAATTAAATATCTTTTTATTTTAAATTGATGTCCAAATCAGCTTACAAAGTTTTCCATAATTAAAATCCCCGTTTCAAACCAAAGCATATTTTTGGTTAAACCTTCCTTTCAATTATTTAATAAAATTTTTAAAATAGCGTTATATTGAAGAATTTTCTCTCTTTATTGTAACTTAATAATTTCCATTTTCTATGTAAGTTACGTTTAAAACATCAGTTTTATATTCATTGTAACAACGTAATTATTAAATTAGTGTATGCTTACTGCATACTTCAAATATTATCTTCGCAAAGCAACAGCTCGCGACTTAAATCAAACCAATATTTTGCTATCGAATTTAAGAATCTATTTAATAAACGCTTCCTAGTAAATTTGTGCGGTTCCCTTCTAAATAATAAACGCCTATCTTACGGGATTTTTTAGGAAATTCTCATTAGCGTTCAAATTTGTTGAGTTTTATTACCTCGTTGTCTCGTTCTACGAAAAGTGCATTTTTATTAGAAACGAGTGGTTTTGTATTTATTTTAAAATGATCGATTTGCATTCGCATTTAAATGCGTTTTTCAGCATCTTACATTTACTTATTTTTACATATACAACTTACGTTACTTGCTATGTATTTACAATATGCTTATATTTTACAGGACGATTATTTATATACGCGCAATTGCAGTTTTCGCTTGTACATCAATGAATAAAAGTACGCTTGTATTATATAGGGCGTAACCATGAATTTATGAAAAATTCTATTATTCCGGATTTGTTTATATTCTGTAAGATTTATTCGTAGAATTTGGGTTTCAATGACCTCTCGTGACACCTTATCACATCATTATGAACACACACACACGCACATACACACACACACATACACACACACACACACACACACTTACTAGCCAATTGAGTCACAGAGACCCGTAAATTTAATGGCAAGATGTACAGAGAAGGAAACAATTCTCCTTTGTTTTATTCCTTTATACACAACGTTTCACTAGTAGGTTCGTCTTTTTCAAATTTATAACTGAGAACTTTATATAAGCTTCACAGCGATAATTATATACAGCGAGCCTACCTTTCTAACGAGAATTGATAAGACATATGCTTGGATTATAGTTGGTCAGGAAATGTTCATTCGTGTTTGAAACGGTTCTTTATTCGCATTTCCTAATTAAAGTGTTTGGGGTTTGTATAAAGATTATTCTAACGTTAATACTTAATACTTATTTTAATATAGAATTTGCACAGATGGTTATCATTTAATGTTGGACATTTAAATAACAATTAAATATTGATCTACAATATTTTTGCTTGTTTGTGATAGTGATTCTGGAACAGTGCAATTACTTTTGAAGATTTTTTTTCATAATTTTGATTATATCTATTTACTTGGCCTTTTATTGTTTTCATAGACACGGTTGCGTTGTTATTCTCATGATCACAGGCAATAGACTGAGCGGAAATCGAAACGTAAGTTTGACTATATCAGAGTACACGTGCTGAGCACAGAACAATTCCAACTAAAAATTGTATTACCAACATTTTTATAATCTTGTTTGGAAATCTAAAATCGACAATGCAATTCATTGGTTAATCCTCTGATAAACGTTTTTCAACATACGATGGATAGCGACCTGAAGACTATAAATACAAATTCGATTTCTGCAGAAGACAGTTCTAGTGCTCATCATAGCCTGGGATTCTCCTCTCCTCCACAGTGCTCATCATAGCCTGTGAAAACCTTTCCAAAGCGGCGCTCGCCATAGCACGCTTAATCCTAGCGCAGCGCTCACCCTAACCTGCGTTCTGCCTCAAACGTTACCCTATCCGCCGCCGTACCTGGAGGCCGTCATCGTAGTAACTCAATCTACAACTAACAAGCACGTACGAACGCTCAACCCCGTTCCATACTGCACCGACGTCGTTATTTTGATTGCATCTGTCAAGCTCTACCACAGGGACGACATCCCCGTAGAAGCTCATCCCCCACAACGCCGCCGAAGACTTCAGAAGACACCAAAATCCTTCTGAACCCTTTGCTTTTGTATATATTGTAAATAGTAGTTTTTAAGTGCATATAATTTTCATTTCATAATTGCTTTAACGTAACTTTGACCCACCACTAAAAACACGAAGATTACCGACGAGACCCGAACACCACCGAAGATGTCTGGACCTCGCCGACCTGTATATATGTCTTAATCTTCACTGTTAAGTTCACACTGAGCCTCTTAAGCGACTTCCAAAGCTTCCCAAAGGAAGCCGAAGCCTTCCGAAGACCGATATACCCCATTAAATGGTGCATACAGTTTACTCCTGGCTCCACAGCCCCCATGAAGCCATCCTAACTATTAACTCATTTAATTTCACATTTATTATTTTGTAAATTTGGAACTTATACTGATTTTTCTTATGTTTATTGAACAATGAACTAAGCCAAGCCTACTTGCTTACAGACGTCGCCCCCTTTGAACGATAACAGCGTTCATCGGCTAAGTGAACTAACATTTTTATGATCTGTCGGTATATTGGTCCTTTTACTTAGTGGAACTTAACCTTTAATTACAATTTTATTTAGTAATTATTTTTTATGTTGCGTTAGCTTTTGCTTAGTTTTAATATCAGTTTTACCATGAAATGCATTTGGATGCACGCCATATTTAAAGGTTCATTTTTCTTATCATGCATACAATTTCTATTATTTCTGTGTTTTCGTAATTATGTTTAATTCGAGATTCATGTTTTGTCAATGTTGTTCCGGTGATTTGTTATATTGTTTTCGGTGATGTACGCCTTTGGCCAATATTCACGTCATTGCATAACATTTGGAATAGAATTCGTATATTGTGTGGGGGTTTTTTATAGTTTGGTACCATGTCTTTCATTTTCATAAATAACATGTTAGCAAGATTTAAATTTCTACAGGTAATAGATAAATCATGTTATTTGAAAATGCTATTTTGTTTTTCGATGGGTTTCGAATGTAGGTTGAGAATTATGTATTTTATTCATTTTGTTGTTCCTAAGTACATAATACTGAACTTGTTTATTTGAGCTTCAATCCTTTTATAAACATTTGTAAGTAATTCTTCTTAACTTACTTATTTTTTATTGCCTATCTTCTAAACTCAGTACCCAATGGTTTAATTGGTTTACAGATTTTTTCAGTCATGAGTGTTGGGATTGACAGTTAGGTATTTATCACAGCAACTAGGTTATTTTTACTATTTTGTTTTAATTATATTGCTGCTGCGGTATAAAGTCATGTCCTAGAACTTTAGTTGTTTATTATTTTTTACTTGGATTCTGAATTGTAGTTGTTTATGGTAATTATTATGTAAGTGTATAATCACATTCGTTTTATGCAGGTTTGATGTAATCTAACTGAAAGCTCTAAGATAATATTACACCTTACAATGCCACATTAGTGTAACATTACACATATATTGCCTTGTTTGGTGGATTAATATCTTGTCTATTACATCTCATTATCTGTGTTTTGTTAATTTTCGTACCTAAATCCCTATCAATTAATGTTTCATTTTATTCATTTATTTATTTAGATAATATTGTACAAAACAACAATAAAAACTGCAATAATAGTCTTGTGGAATATAAAAACAATACAATTAGGTATAAGACAAAAAGAAGATGTATAAAAACAACACAGACATACATAATTATAATGAAGGGTCTAAGTAACTTAATTGTTTATAATTAACGCTCTTATATTATATAAATTAATGTCAAAAAACTGACACATGAATTAATTTTATTTGTTGTAGCCATCATTCTATTAATCGGTGTTAGTTAGTAGTTTAAATAATATGTATTTTGGTCTTCCAGTATTCATAGTTGCCATAAAGTTAACTTTTGACAGTAAATGTGGATAGTATATCAAGTTGTTTATATGATTCTATTTCTAGTTTCTAATATTACAAAATCATCTGCATGGCTCTACGGTTGAATGCTCTCTCCCAGAATTACGACACATATTCCTTCTAGCTTTTTCTTTTATCTATTGCTTGCTTTGTATTCAATTTAAATATGCTCGGTGATAAATCACATTCCAATTTTAAACCCTTTCAGATACTCGATTCCGCTATTGTTATTGTAGCAGTTGGTACTATATTAATTGTAAATTACTCACATGTTTAATGAATAACTTTGTCTGACATTAGGGAAGTAATTCGAGTATAGTGATCAAAAATTAATTTTGATGTTGCTGCAACTCGTCAGACTGACGCATTTCTATCTGCAATACAGCCAAGCAGGATTTTCAATTATACACAAATCATGATGTATCAATAAGTACAAAATATTTCTCTATACTCGAATGTAAACAACTAATTATCGGTGACTTTTTCATGTCTCTAACATTATAGTATAGATGACATTGCTAGACAAAATTTTTAATAACTAGTCAAAATTCAAGATGAAAAATAAACAAATGACCGGTTACCTACTTAATATTGGCCGACTTTCTAAGAAAGTACTACACCCTATGCTAAATGAGAAAGTTGGTCAATGGAAACCAATACGTTTCCAGCTAAATAGTAAAGAACATTTTTTTAAGAGAAAAATGTGCCAATCCGACGAGCTGCAACAACAGCAAAACCTGCCATTATCTATCTGTTTCCAAAATAACCAACAATTTTTATTAATTTTCGTTTACTATACTCGAGTTGCTTTCCCAATGCAAGACAAAATTATTCATTATTATTTATTTAGCTAAAAACCTATTAGTTTCCGTTGACTAATTTCCTCATTTAACATTGGGTGTAGTACTTTCTTAAAAAGTCCACCAGTGTTAACTAGGTAATCGCTCATTTGTTTATTTCTTACATGTTTAGTTATCTTTTTCCGTTTTTTTCACAATCATAAACAATATATTCTAATATGCGTTGCCGAATGCCAAAATCATATTGGTAAAGTTTATTATTGTAGCTTTCCCTATTTTTATTCTTTCTCTAATACAAACAGAGTGTATGAAGCTTTTTCTTATATCCGAATTAAACTTTTGTTAATTTTATATTTTATTCTATTATATATTGTGAGTAGGACTTCGTTTTAGGCACTCGATATATTTTAAGCAGTTATATATATTGCTGTACATACCCTTTTTAATGGGTCTACCTATTATTTCTGTAATATCACGTGTCCTTCACGTTGAGCGACCTATTTATTTTAATTGCTATAATACTAAATTAAATTATTGAACCACCATTTTAATCTTTCCTACAGCTTGTGATTATTTCCTCCTCCAGCTGTTTCTTAACGTTGCTATCAACTGGAGTTTATCATAAACAACTTTATCGACCAATGACAAAATTCAACAAGTTACCGCCTTTGCGGGTTATCTCTGCCCTACTTAATTTGTGGCTCCTCCTTTGTACTTATGACCTCGGCTAGCATATATTTGTAATTATATAAATTCAGTAAGTTTGGATCCCATTTAATGAAATTAATGCTTTATGTACAGCTTTGACGTTATTTACAATACATTTTCAAATTAATTCACCTTTATAAATTTCATTTATCAACAACCATTTAATTTGTACAAAAAAACCAAAGTCACCAAAGAAAACTCATTACCTTTACCAACAAATGTAGAATATTCTAAATCCGTTTTCTTATTATTATTTCAATACGTATTCAACCCTTTGTTGACTTGTTTACAAGCATATAATATTTAGCCAATTTGATATTAAAAATAAAATAAAATTCTTGTAGAAAAACAGATGCCTTATAACTAACAATCTGACCTGGTTTTATCTTTTTTTACGACGACGCTTCCATTGAAATTAATCTTCCCCAATTTTTGATTCCATTCAACTTATCACCATTATGGACCAACACCATTAAATTATGATTTTATACTTTAATCATTCTTGCCATAGACTTCAAATTTGTAATTCGTTCACCCTATACTTCAAGATTATGTTCTTCCTTTCGCCTCGACATTTAAATTGTTTTATTGTAATCTTTCTTAACATCAAGCATTCTGGCCTATTTTCCCTCAGACCTCGAAGCCGTTTTAAACGGTAATTTTCATATATACACTCATTTATTTCACTTTGTACCACTTGTTACGTATTATTCAGTATTACTGGCAATGCACTTGGGCCTTCATTGAGTTCAAAACTGACTTTCTTATCGCGGTGCTTGCTAATATAATTTCGAATCCCCACTGCATCCGTGGTGTGGTCTAGAACCTGTCGTTTGCTTCGGACCAATCAAATAATTTCATTTCGAATATTTTCTGATGTAATGCTCTGCGTTCGTTCATAATGCCCACCTGCCTGCAGGTGTCTTCACTATCAACATGCTGTATTTTGATAGAATAGTCGCCTTTCCATAAACAACTGATGCAATTTTACTTTAAACTTTCATTGTTTACATGCGATTCACGCAATTTTTAATCATTTCTCTTATCAAAATGGTTAGATCTTTATACGCATTATATTAGCTACATGAAACTCTATTTTCACCTTCGTATTACTTAATCGTCTGAGACTCTTTTCTTAATGCGTGTCTAATTATTCTTTATCATTTATACGCGTGCTTCCACTGAAAAATATTCTTATTCGCTTTACTTATACAACTGAACACTATCTACAGGGTATTTAATCTTTACCATCCGTTTAATACTCGTATTTCTCATTCCTACGCCAACTATGCGTCTTCCTATGTCTTTCCTGCGTCGCCCAAAACTATTTCTACTTTGTACACAGGGTGTTGCCTACTTACTATCTACTTCTATTTCTTACTTATTTCCTAAAATAACTACAATTTTCTGCTGCCTATTCTAATTACTCATTCTCTAGTGACCTTCACTATGTCGTGCACCCTTAAACAAACCCTTATCACAGCATAATTCCCCCAAATTAAAATATAAAATTTTACATCAATGTCCATTTTTGTTGCCCAACGTGAACTCAAACTCACATTGGTATGAAATTATTATATTTTTATTTCCATATTGAAATTCAACCTTTTCATTATTAAACTCATATTTACATTTTATTCATCCCATACCTATGTCCTATTATACTATACTATTCCTACCTATTCATAATTTATTTTACATTTCCTTTTATCTATTCATCTGTCCTTGCATGGGCCAATTCAATTTATCTATTTTCAACTTCCCCCTTTTTCACTCTTAAATCTGGGTCCTTTTAATCTATATTTTTCAATCCTATATTTATTATCTATCCTATATCCTAAAAATCTAACCCTACTTTGAAAAAATTCACACTTCCTTAAATTCAACCTTAAACCTGCTATATTCAACTCTAATAATATTCTCTCTAAATGTACATAGTGTTCCTCTACACTATTACTAAATATTAATATTTCATCCTTATAGTGGATACTAAATTCCTCATACAGTCCCAAAATATTCTTGATCACATTCTCTAATGCATCCGTGCTCGAGGACAAACCAACCGGGACCACCCTAAATTGGTATAATTTTCCTTCTACCGAAAAACCCGTATATTTCCTTGATTCACGCTCTAATGGAATCAAACACAATGAATTCTTTAAGTCTAATTTGCTATATATTTTCTTATTACCTATTCTTGCTAATATGCTCTCCATCGTTGGTGGACAATTGTATTGCGGCTTCGTTCGCTTATTTATCTTTCTTGCATCCAAACATAACCTAATGCTATTATCATTTTTCTTCACGACGACTAATGGATTCACAAAATGTGTACTGGAGTTTTCTATAATGCCTTCACGTAACATTTCCTCAATTTCTTCCTTCACTCTATTCCTATATGCTACTGGAATAGGATATATCTTATTGTTAAACGGTTCCTCATTCATTACTTCTAACTTGTGCACATAACCCTTGGCAATTCTCGACTTTGACCCAATTAATTCTGAATGCTTATTCAATAATACATTCACCCTATTTTTAAATCATCTGGACACTTAATCTCTTCACTTTCATTAGCCCCATTATTTATCTCTTCACTAAACTGATTAATATTTACGCAGTCATCTTCTATTACTATATTCCCCTCTTCATACCATTTAATATATTTCCCATTACACTCAATCTCTTTGCATTCCGCATTTATCTTCAACCCCAACTTATCTATCATATTCATCCCAAATATAACATCTATCTTCAGTCCAGGTACCACCATGAACTCATTTTCCCATATTCTATCCCCATTTCACATCTCAGAATTACCATCTCATTTATTACACTAAATCTCTTATTATTTGGTGCCACTAAATTACACCTTGCTATCTTTATCGCTTTATCCCCCAATTTCTCTCGTTTAACAAATTCTTCCGCTACAAGTGATGCCTCTGCTCCAGTATCAATTAATACTTTAACCATTTTATTTTCCACCTTTAAATTAATTATTGGTAATAAGTTTCTCTCAAGTCTTCCTAATTCATTATCCATTTCATATTTAATAAACTCGCGCTGGTGCTCATATCCGTTAATCCGTAGAATTTTCCTTGGTTCGTCCGTACTCAAAAATCCTGATCTCGCGTCGAAGGTCCTGCCTGACTCATTCTTCCTGTATCTGTGCAATTCGTGTTCCTTAATTCCACACTATTAATATTTCTTGCTGGTGTCCGTCGATCATCCTTTTCCTGTCTATTCATTACTCCATTGTTTCCCTCATGATTCGTTCTCTCTATTCGTTGCCTTGGTGTCTGACCATTATCCCTGTTCTGCCTAAAATCATTATTAAAGTTTCCATAGTTCCCCATTAAAATTTCTTCCGCGATCATAATTATACCTGTTCCTTCGATAATTATTCCTAGTCTCATCATTCCTTATGAAATTCGTGCGTCGATCCCTAAAATTATTTTCCCTTTCATCATCATTTTCCAAATCATCATATCTCTGCAAATAATCAATAAACGTGTCTCTATCCACTATGTTTTGCGTCGTTATGTATCGCTTTACTTCCGCATTAAAATGACTTGCTAAATACTTTATAATAATTTTATCTTCTAAAGGAGGATCCAATTGCTTCGCTACAGTAAATTTCTCAATCGCATATGATTCTCGCGTTATCCCTTTCGCCAAATCGTATCTTCCCATAATTAAATCATTTTGAATTCGATTTTGCTGGTTGTCATTCCAGAATTGACGTAGAAATTTGCTTTCAAACTGTTCAAACGTTTCTATTTCATCCTCAACTAGATTGTACCATTGTTTAGCATTCCCTTTTAATATTGCCCTGATTAAATTTAATTTGAATAATTCATCTGTGTATCCCTGTATCAACATTTTAAAATTTTTCAGAAATATCTTAGGGTTTACTTTTCCGTCCCCGTAAAATTTCGTAAATTGTTCCATTGAAAGATTCGTTTGCATTAGCTTAATTGGTTCCCTATTAAAGTTTATTGGATTGCTTTTTAAATTATTTATCTCTTGATTTATTGATCTGAATTCCGTTTCGCAATTTTCTTCAATTTTATTTAACTTAATATTTAAATTCTTAATTTTATTGTTGGACTCACTTTCGAACTCTTCTCGTTTCGTTTTGATTAAAGAAATATGATCCCATAAACCGTCTATCTCCTCAGAAACTCTACCAACTCTCTCATTCAATTGTGCTTTCATCTCCGCGATATTATGGTTTGCTTCTTTCAGTCCATCACTAAGATTCTTAATTTTACCCTCCAATTTCTCATTGTTTTCATCCATTTTATTTTAACTGCATTTATGGCTTGCTCACTCCTATCCATCTTTTCATTCAATGCCATTAAGATATCCAACATCTTATTTTCTTGTGAAGTTCGCCTCTCTTCACTGGAACTGGTTTCCTGAATTATAACGCTCTCCTGGGATCCTATCTCTACTCCTTGTTGTCTCAAAACCTCCCGTGTTTCCCGTATTTTCTTGTCCATTATTATTAAATTTATATGCTAAACTTTTAAATACTAAAATTTATCTAACTTTAAATTACTGTACAAATTTCACTATTGTTAATTGAAGCTTTTCAAATCCCCGGTTTAGTTTAATTAATTTATATAAAATCTTACAATCGTACTTTAAAATTTATTTTAATTTAATTCGCCCCTCTTAATTTCAGTTTATTGTGGTTTAATTTACGAGCCCCTCTTAATTTCAGTTTATTTGATTGTGTTTTAATTTACGAGCCCCTCTTAATTTCAGTTTATTGTGGTTTAATTTACGAGCCCCTCTTAATTTCAGTTTATTGTGGTTTAATTTACGAGCCCCTCTTAATTTCAGTTTATTGTGGTTTAATTTACGAGCCCCTTCGTTGGGTCGACATATTAATTGCTGTACATACCCCTTTTTGGGGGGTCTACCTATTATTTCTGTAATATCACGTGTCCTTCACGTTGAGCGACCTATTTATTTTAATTGCTATAATACTAAATTAAATTATTGAACCACCATTTTAATCTTTCCTACAGCTTGTGATTATTTCCTCCTCCAGCTGTTTCTTAACGTTGCTATCAACTGGAGTTTATCATAAACAACTTTATCGACCAATGACAAAATTCAACAAGTTACCGCCTTTGCGGGTTATCTCTGCCCTACTTAATTTGTGGCTCCTCCTTTGTACTTATGACCTCGGCTAGCATATATTTGTAATTATATAAATTCAGTAAGTTTGGATCCCATTTAATGAAATTAATGCTTTATGTACAGCTTTGACGTTATTTACAATACATTTTCAAATTAATTCACCTTTATAAATTTCATTTATCAACAACCATTTAATTTGTACAAAAAAACCAAAGTCACCAAAGAAAACTCATTACCTTTACCAACAAATGTAGAATATTCTAAATCCGTTTTCTTATTATTATTTCAATACGTATTCAACCCTTTGTTGACTTGTTTACAAGCATATAATATTTAGCCAATTTGATATTAAAAATAAAATAAAATTCTTGTAGAAAAACAGATGCCTTATAACTAACAATCTGACCTGGTTTTATCTTTTTACGACGACGCTTCCATTGAAATTAATCTTCCCAATTTTTGATTCCATTCAACTTATCACCATTATGGACCAACACCATTAAATTATAATTTTATACTTTAATCATTCTTGCCATAGACTTCAAATTTGTAATTCGTTCACCCTATACTTCAAGATTATGTTCTTCCTTTCGCCTCGACATTTAAATTGTTTTATTGTAATCTTTCTTAACATCAAGCATTCTGGCCTATTTTCCTCAGACCTCGAAGCCGTTTTAAACGGTAATTTTCATATATACACTCATTTATTTCACTTTGTACCACTTGTTACGTATTATTCAGTATTACTGGCAATGCACTTGGGCCTTCATTGAGTTCAAAACTGACTTTCTTATCGCGGTGCTTGCTAATATAATTTCGAATCCCCACTGCATCCGTGGTGTGGTCTAGAACCTGTCGTTTGCTTCGGACCAATCAAATAATTTCATTTCGAATATTTTCTGATGTAATGCTCTGCGTTCGTTCATAATGCCCACCTGCCTGCAGGTGTCTTCACTATCAACATGCTGTATTTTGATAGAATAGTCGCCTTTCCATAAACAACTGATGCAATTTTACTTTAAACTTTCATTGTTTACATGCGATTCACGCAATTTTTAATCATTTCTCTTATCAAAATGGTTAGATCTTTATACGCATTATATTAGCTACATGAAACTCTATTTTCACCTTCGTATTACTTAATCGTCTGAGACTCTTTTCTTAATGCGTGTCTAATTATTCTTTATCATTTATACGCGTGCTTCCACTGAAAAATATTCTTATTCGCTTTACTTATACAACTGAACACTATCTACAGGGTATTTAATCTTTACCATCCGTTTAATACTCGTATTTCTCATTCCTACGCCAACTATGCGTCTTCCTATGTCTTTCCTGCGTCGCCCAAAACTATTTCTACTTTGTACACAGGGTGTTGCCTACTTACTATCTACTTCTATTTCTTACTTATTTCCTAAAATAACTACAATTTTCTGCTGCCTATTCTAATTACTCATTCTCTAGTGACCTTCACTATGTCGTGCACCCTTAAACAAACCCTTATCACAGCATAATATATATATATATATATATATATATATATATATATATATATAGTGAATAAGATGAAATAATAACTTAGACTTTTGTGCAAAGCCTAAATGATTATTTCAAATTGAGCTAGTAATTGGAAGATGGAAAATGTAAGGTCTTGGACAGGACTTGAAGCTGTATCCTGGTTTTGCCGGAACCATGCGCTTACCAATTACGCCACCGAGACCGATGACGACAATTTGGAAATTTACAAATTTAAATCGTGTACACGGCGATACATCAACCTAACTTTCAATTACGTTCGGCATTTTTGTCAATCATATCTAACATTGTCAAGTTTTTGACTTATGTCAGTTATAGACAGGAAGGTACGCTCAAAATTATAGCTATAAGCCAAGTGTAAATATATGAATATTTTAGGTAGTTAATTACACAAGGTAAGTTGATAAATACTATCGTATTATAGTGAATAAGATGAAATAATGACTTAGACTTTTATGCAAAGCCTAAATGATCATTTCAAATTAAGCTAGTAATTGAAAGATGAAAAATATAAGGTATTGGACAGGACTTGAACCTGTATCCTGGTTTTGCCATCCTTTTATAATTATGACCTGTGTTTTTTCCTAACCTTTGCTCTTTAATTAATAATTTTAAAAGTATGAATAAATGTCCCCCTATGTTTTATTATTATTTTAATAAAATATGTGAACACAATCTGCTTTAAGTATATACACGCACCCCAACCGTCACTCTTTAACTCGCTCATTTTGTTGATTATTGAGGCGTTGAACTTTTCATTTATCATTGCATCCTTTGGACATTCTATAAATTCTACCATCCAGACCCGTGTCGCAGTAATGTATATCCTCACGTAGGCACGTACTTTGCATAGCGTATTTCTCTGAAAATCTAACTTCGTTTAAGTCACGTCCTCTTATTTATATTTGCTATTATTCAAATTTTATCGTGTAACCAAACATTTTTTATTTGTTATTTAGTACTCCAAAATCTGTTGGATTTTATGAAAATACAATGTTACTGGTCACGTATTAAAGTCTCCATGATGACGTATTCAAATGCGTGTATTTATTTATGCGTTGATATATTGAATGAGATTTGTTTCTAGCTAGCATGCCAGGTTATTTTCTTTCAATAATTGCGTATTTATTTCAATAAAACTCGCTGCGTTTAAAACGTTATTCCTGCGTATTTTAGTTTTAGTTTTATGCTTGTATATTTAATTTAAAATGCATTATACGACGTAGAAGTTATTTATCTTACTAAATATGATATGATTTTTAAAGAATGAGCTTCCTTTCATGAATTAAAGTGAGTTGTGATTTATATACAGTGTGCTCGTTATTGGCTTTTTGCTTAATTGTCGAGTTACTCTCATTTTATGGTGCAATTGTTTGGTTTTCTAAACTTTAATGATATTTACATGTATTGCATGACCCTTATGACTCAATACACTTTTAAATCACCCTATTACCATAGCAATATATACGTATATATATATATATATATATATATATATATATATATATATAGTGTGCGTGTGTGTGTGTGCGTGTGTGTGTGTGTTTTTTACAGTTGCAATATCATTATTTCAACATAAATGAGTTATATTACTAATAAATACATGCACTGCATTCTCAATACCAATATCGTCCAGCGGAACCGCAATTAAGCGTATCTTCACGAGAAGTGGTTGTTGCTCATATGCTCTTCTTTGAGGATTAGATTAAATAGAATGAGTAATTGGTTGTTCCATTATTTGGATCTGTCCGTCTCCTATAATTTTTTTTAACCTCAATGATAATGGCGTCTTATTAAATTTTTCGTACATCCCACTGTAACTTTCTGCATTCTAAAATGATTGACTTGGTACTCGAATGAAAATTATGTATATAATTGTATTATGTATAACGCTTTTCTCCTTGTACTGTCAATTTGTCGCAGTTCTTTAACTACCATTGCAGCAAATATGGTAACTGCTGACCATACTTCTTTTGATTCTACCGTTTTCTGGACCAACGTATTTGGATTTATTTTTGTAAGAGTAGTTTCTCACGTTAAATCGTGGGCAGTGAAAAAATACGTGTTCTGCATCTTCAAGAACGTCAGTGCACATTGGACAATTAGGAGTTGTATCTAATTTAAATCTATAGAAGTATGCTCTAAAGCACCCATGACCACTTAGAAGTTGGGTTAGATAAAAGTCTAATTCTCCATGATATCGATTGAGCCATGGTTCTATAAGTGGTATCAAATGGTACGTCCATCTACCCTTCTGCGATGTATTCCAACGTTGTTGCCATTTTGTTATTAATTCTGCCTTTTCTTCTTTCTTTTTCTGCTCTAGTGTTTTATCTCTATGATAACATTCCCGACAGTAGTGTGTTAATATTTCGATCGGGGGCATGCCTGCGATAATGCATGCAGCTTCATAAGAAATTGTGCGGTATGCACATATTACTCGTAGAGTGCTTAATCTATACGCGGAAGAAATTTTACGGCAGTTCGATTTTATTTTTACCGCATTAGCCCAAATAGGAGCTCCATATAAGATTATAGATGTAACAACCGATGCCAAAAGTAATCTTCTACTAGTTTTTGGTCCACCAACATTAGGCATTATTCGTGAGAGTATTGTTGTTGTGTTTGCTGCTTTTTTGCTCACGTAGGACAAATGTTCTTTAAATGATAATTTGTCATCGATCCTCACACCTAAGTAATGCACACTGGGACTAGAAGTAATTTCGTGATTACCTATATGCAGGTTTATTGTTTCACGTATCTTTCTGCTAGACACAAGAACGACTTTTGTTTTTTTGCAGCTAGTTCAAGGTTTTTAAACTTTTTAGATATTGCCTAATTATTTCCTCAGATTCATTGCAGATTTGAACGATTTCTTCCTTTAGCTTTGCAGTAACCACTAGTAAGAAATCATCTGCAAATGCTACAGTTTTAGCTTCATCCGGTAAATTCAGTCTTAGGACTCCATCATATGTTAAATTCCAAAGTAGTGGGCCTAAAACTGAACCCTATGGAACTCCGCCAGAAATCGTATATTGTTTTGGACCTTCATGAGTGTCGTATCTGAGGATTCTATTCTTAAAGTAGTCCCCAATAATTCTTCTTATATATGTAGGTACCGATGCTATATCAATAGATTTCTCTATGGAACTCCACTTAATAGAGTTAAATGCATTTTTGACAACCATTGTTATTATTGCACAGTAATTTTTTGATCCTCTTTTCCATCTTTTCCCTGAGATTTTAGTCTAAATAATATTGAGAACCGAGTTAATTGCATCAATTGTAGAACGCGATTTTCGGAAACCATATTGATTTTCTGAAAGTACGGCTACCTCTTCTATAGCCATTTCTAATCTGTTTTTTATAATCTTTTCTAAGATCTTTCCAGCCTGGTCAAGCGTACATATTGGACGGTATGACGATGGTTTATTAGGAGGTTTATTATCTTTGGGCACTAACATTAGAAACTGTTATTTCCATGGTTGGGGAAACACACCGTCATTTAAACAAGAACTATACACGGATGCAAAGACATCAGGACGGCTTCTAATAGCCATTTTAAGAGCAGTGTTGGGGATGCAATCTAGTCCTGGCGCTTTATTGTTTCCTATCTTATTACAAGCATCTAGCACTTCACTTTCAGTGACTGGTGGTATACATTCTTTATCGCAGGTTATTGCATTTCCATATTTTTCTTCGCATTGCTTTGGGAATAAGGTGTTTACTATTTTCTTAAGAAAGATTGGGCATGTGGGTTGTGAAAAATGTTTTCTTTTTAATTTTCCCATTACTGTTTTATAAGGCCTTCCCCAAGGATAATCATCAATTTTTTTACATAGATCATTCCAATATTGTTGTTTGCTCGACTTAATGACAGAGGTCAAGTTTCTTCGTGCAATTTTATATTCCTCCCGAAGATTATTGAAGTTGCTTTTACACTGAGAGCGTAGATGTTGTCTCCGTAAACGAAGACATTCTTTACGGAGTTCAGCAATGTGATCATTCCACCAGTAAACGTTATTGCGTCCTTTACAGGGTGAGTTTTTGGACATTGATGCATTACAAGCCTTCTTTAAAGTGACTAGTAGTTGACTGGTTTGTGAATTTCCTGAGCCTGATATTTTACATTCATCCAGTATAATTTTAAATTTATTCAGCCTTATAGCTTAAGCTTTGGTATTTGGTTCTGTTTAATTTGGGTACGCACTTCATATAATATTGTGTTATGATCGCTGTGAGTGTAGTGTGTAGACACTTTCCAGTATACATTGTTTTTTATTAAGGAGCTACTCATAAATGTCAAGTCTATTATTGATCCTATGTTACCTCTACTAAAAGTGTAAAAAATTCCTTTGTTTACTAACACTATGTTTAAAACAGAGAATGTTTCTAAAAATGTTTGTCCCCTTTTGTTAGTTAGTCGACTACCATATTCAACGGCCCATGCATTAAAATCTCCTGCAATGATGACTGTAGTTCGATCCCTCGCATCAATAACTAGTCTATCAAGGAAGCTAGTAAACTCTTTACATGATGCATTTGGAGAAACATAAAAACTATAAATATAAAGGTTAATTATTTTAACACGCACAAAACCGTTTTCTTTTTTGTCCATAATTTCTTGGAAAATAAACTTACCACAAGCCCAAATAGCGACTTTACTATTAATGTCTGCTACCCAACGCACATCTTTTATGTCTTTGTATTGTTCACAAACAATAGCCACATCAATGTTTAGTTCACTTATTGATTGTAACAAAAGTTTTTGGTCAACTTCACACTGATTTAGGTTTAATTGTAAAAGCTTCATGTTTAATGTTTAAGAAATTCTACAGCTCTCCGATATGCTGTACACTTGCTGTGTGTGTGTGTGTGTGTGTGTGTGTGTGTGTGTGTGTGTGTGTGTGTGCGTGCGTGCGTGCTTGCGTGCGTGCGTGTGTGTGTGTAGATAACATAGTGGGATCTTCAAGGGAGTAGAGAGCTCATCCTAGATTGTTAAAAAGGATTTTTCTCAGGTCCTCTAAAAGGAATAGGTCAGTAAAGCGGAACCCGTACATTATGGTTGCACGAAAGATCAGGCGGGAATGTGGAAGCTAACCCTGCCACCCATGTGCCAGTTGAGAGGATCAGCCCGCAGGCCAAACAAATAACAAATTGCACTGCCAACGGCTTTGGCGTAAACCCAGCGGAAGATAGTGGCGATGTAAAGTCAAACAAGGTCCCCACGCACACACGGCCCAGTGTCGTAAGATAACAACCTTCTAAGTTAAGCAGCGACTTAAAAAATAAAGTAAAAATAGAAAAGATGGAAGAGGGAGTTGCGATGTTTGGAGATTTATAACAACCAGTTTGAAGAGAGAAGAAGAAGGGCTTACATTTAGCAAAGGCAATAGAAAAAAAAGGGTAAATGGCAACTCACTGCTCAACCAGCTGAAATGTAGTTAGTAACCCGGTGTAGGCAAAACCACCCTTACTCGAAGGACTGTTGTCTCGGGACTAAGATAGATCCAACAAAAGAAAAAATAAGGTTGAAACAAAAGTAGAAGGATATGAAAAAGTAGAATTTTAGGATAGAAATCCTAGAGAGGTAGAGAATAGAAAATATCTCTGTAAAAACAGATCGGTCTGAGGGACCACCTGCAACGTTAGCGATAAAAGACATGTACTATACTAACACGTCCATAATTAAAAATAACTAGGCTCCAAATGAAATCCATCCAGATCATCTTACTACTGGGTTTATTCACTGCGATTAGAAAATCGACAAAGAGTAAAACGACCAAATTAGATGTCCCCCCACCGCAATTTCTAAAACAGTAGCTCCAACAAATATTTAAAAATAATTAATCGATAAGCAGTTATTCGAGAATAGAAGTAGAAAGATTCCAATATACCAAAATCAATAGGGGATTAAAACTAAAAGCAAAAAAAAAGCGTCAGCGCTTTACGAACACGCTCAGGAAAAATAGAAAAGGATGAACAAACGTCCCTATGATATAGGAAAACAGTTAATAACGGAAATTGCAAAACGCAATTGAGATATTCGTAAAAAAAAATACATAGAATCTTTGTAGTCGCAAATGTGAAAATCAATTATTCACTACAAACGCATTGTACTCGAGTACTAAGTGAATACAAAGAGGAAAGTAAAAGCCGACATCAGCTAGTATAAGACATAAAGATTCGTTAAGTTGTTCAAATGGAGGATATGCGGTGTGCTATGTAATAATAAGTATAATAGGGAAGCAAAAGATGAAAATGCAAGAAAAATGGTAACTATATAAGTGTAATAAGAGATAAATTTTTAAAAATCTAGGAACTATAGAACTATGAAATTATAAAATGAATAGGGTACCTGAGAAATGAAAAGGTTTAAAACGATTTAAAATGCTGTCATAAGATACATATATACACTAAGAGATAAAATCAAAAGATATGAATTCAATTCAAGTAACAGTAGAAAAGAAAGAGTACAGTAGAGTGGGGTTACTTTGTAACAGCTGGGTAACTTTGTTACATGTGCAGTCATCAATGGTTAAATTTAACTATGTCTGGTTTTTAAATGAAGTAAGAGGAATTTCATTGTAGAACATCTCAAGTAGAGCATATTACGTCATCTAGTGGTAAGTTTTGTAACCGTGGTTAAATTACAGGTTTTGTATAGGTTAGTTCTTATGAATATTGAAAATCACCTGCTGTGAATAAGTCGTAAACTTTGTATTGTGGAAGGTGTTGATTAATATATATTTAAAAACAGGTAAATATGTCTTGATTTAATATTTATCAGCATCACTTTCTACAAAGTGCAATTTGATTAATAGTTTGTTTCACTTGATAACGTAATATTGTTACAAAATGTGTAATATGTAGGGGTTACTTTGTGACACTTTTTATTTGATGTCACAATGTTCCCCCATGAGTTGCTTTTATATAAAACTTCAAAACTACCTATTAGTCTAAAGAAAAAAATATGATACAAATTTATGATTTTCAGATTGACAATGCCGCGGAATTATAAGCGTAAAATTGGCTCTCGAAGTTACAAAAACTACACTGATGAAAAACTTGAACAAGCTCTTAAAGAAATTAGAAGGAAAACCATCACTTTGCGTGGAGCAGCAGAAAAGTATGGGATTCATAGAAACACCCTTTGGTTAAAACTAAAACAAAAACACAAAAATGAATATGGAAAACCAAAAGTTTTTAGTATAGAAGAAAATGCATTTGCTGCCCATTTAATAGCTGTTTCTACATATGGTTTTCCATTCTCAACATTTGATCTAAGATGTGTGATTAAAAGCTATTTAGAAAGACAGGGTAGAAAAGTAAAATGCTTCAAACAAAACTTACCTGGCTCTGATTGGGTCAAGTTATTTCTAAACAAACACAAAAACCTTACCCAGCGAATCGCTTAAAATATAACTTATGCGAGAGTGGCGACTGATGAAGAAATCATTAATGCTTTTTTTGACCATTAACGTAACGAATTAAACGGTATTCCTTCTTCCAATATTTGGAATTTTGACGAAACAAATTTAGTTGATAATGCAGGGTTAAAGAAAATAATTACTAAACAAGGTACAAAATATCCAGAAGGAATTAGAAGTACTTCAAAAGCATGCATCTCAACAATGGTTTGTGGCAATGCTGATGGTACATTAGCACCACTTTATGTTAATTACAAATCCTATTAATTATGGAATACATGGGCAAAAAAAGGCCCTTCTAATACAAGATATAGTCGAACTAGTTCTGGATGGTTTGACTATCAAACTTTTGAAGACTGGTTTTTAAATTTGCTACTTCCAATTTTAAAACGTCTTGATGGACGCAAGGCTATTATTGGTGATAACTTGAGTTCACACTTGAATCTACGGGTGGTTCGAGAGTGTGAGGTCAACAATATTTGCTTCATTGCATTGCCACCAAATAGCACGCACTTGGAGGAAAGTGTGGAATGAATGGAAGGAGACAGCACATGGTAGTAGGTATTCAACCATCCCAAAAAACGAAATTCCAAGACTTTTAGCCAAATTTATTATATGTTTACAAGAAAAAGGCGTGGAGAAATTGATATCTGGTTTTAAAAAACTGGAATCTTCTCATTAAATGAAGAAAAAGTCTTAAACCGTTTATGCAGTAGAGTTATAGCTGAAGAAGCTAAAGTAAAGAAAGTAGTTGGGAATAGCTTTATCGAACACCTTCACCAAACAAGAGTAGAGACTACACAATCAAGACGTCAAGTAAGAAGAAAAAAACTAAACGTTCCATCTGGAAAAAGCATAACTGCTGCTGATTTTCCTCATGTCTGTGCAGAAGACACACTTGAAAATAATTCAATTATTGACCATGAAACACCTCAACCTTCATGTTCCACTATTGCGCGTCGATCTAAAAAAGATCCAAAATTTTATCAAGATTCCTCGGATTCCTTAGATAGCAACAGCGAACTGGAATATCAAGAAACTGACGACAGCACAAATAATGTATCATCTGAGACAAATCAAAGTTTAAATGACACATGCGCTGCTAAGAATACAGCTTTCCTTAAGAAGGAAGTTGGAAACTATGTTATCGTACGTTTTGATGGCAAGTATTTCCCTGGAAAAATTTCAAAAACCAGTGAGAAAGGTGCAGTTGTAAATTTAATGGTTCGTTTTGGTAAACAATGGAAATGGCCACAGCAGAAGGATGAGATTTATTATAAGAACAATGAATTATTCATGAACATAAATAAACCAGTTCAAATAGGAAGACGAGAACTGTTTGATGTTCCTGAATTAAACCATTTGTTGGACTGAAGTCCATCTTATAAACAGTTGATTTTAAGTACCTACTATCTACTTTATTTTTTAAGACAAGATAATATCGTTCCTAATAAAATTATTTTTTAGAAATCCAACTTGGAATTTATCTTTTCCCACTTGTACCTATATTTTATTCTAAATTAGCTTTCAGAAGTTTGCTCCGCCGCCAAGAATCAAGATTTTTTGACATTTTAAAATCCGGGTTGACAGTACCCATATAGAGGCTTTCAAGAACATTTCTTAAAAAACAGAATTTAAAAACAATTCCCATAAAAAAGTTACAGTCTGTTCAGACACACACACACGGTATATATATATATATATATATATAATGTACAAGACGCTTTATATCAAAAGAAGCAGTATTAAAAAGCTCTGCGTGTAATGTAATTATTCCTAAACAAATGGAAATTACGTGCAAAATTTATCTTAATTAACTCTATTTCAAGTAACCGGTATTAAACAAAACGTACAGATAATATCTACAGAAACTTGTAAAAACCCAATAAAATGCAAATCCTAGAAGTGTTAGTTAGAAGTAGGATGTTTGAACACACCTGCGTATTTTAAAAGGCAATTTCAGTTTAATTTGTTTAGATAAACATGTCGATTCTAAGGATATTGGAAACGGTCAGATGCTTTAGCACGAAATACAAAACAGGGTTTATTTAAAAGCTCTGAGAATTAATATTATTTTGAACACCTGCGTAGTTTAAATATCACGTACGGCGAAAATTGTGTAGATAACAAATGGTTTCAAAGAATCTTGGAGAAACCGGGGCTTAATATTCACGAGAATGTGCGATACGGGGTTATTTAACCCAGATAGTCCACATGGACTAAAATATAATCGATAATAAAGAATATCAATTTGCACCAATACGAACAGGTTAGAAAAGGAAGAGAAAATGCGTCAAGCAAAGACACATATAGTAAAAGGCGTGATTTAAGCAACGTCACGAGGGTCACAATTGGTTGAAAATAGGATGCAAATATCAGAGGTAGAAACAACAATTTCTGTACAAAATTAATTAGTTTTTCTCGGACATGTTTGCGTGCCGTGTGAGAATTTCTGATATTTAAATGGGGCGAGTGAAAAATTCGTAAAAACCGACGCGCGAGCGACGGACTGGGAACATAGAATGAGAAATTCTTAAGAATTGTCTGTTTTGGGGAACAGACCGACGTGCCGGCTATTCGCTATATATAGAGGGGGTAATATGAGTTTCGGCCTCTTAGACTTTTGACTATTCGATGCGTTAAAAGCTCTTACATCCGCGACTTGATTGAAGATGTTAAACAGTGCATTTTAGTTTGATAAAATAATTTAAAGTTTGCTCGTATATTTTAGTGATTCAAAATAGTTTGTTATTTACGTGCTAACATGAATGTACTTCAGTGCACTTAGATACAAGGTAATAAAATTTAGCATCACTGTACCAATTAGCAAAATTTACAACGACAAATGTATACACAAAAGTAGGCAGTTTTGGCGTATATTGGTGAAAGACGCATGAATTTCTTTGCTATTTTTCGGGGGTGTTAATAAGTAAATGGTTCAAATACGTGTCTCGATCCACGAAACAAGGGTCAGATATACACAGATGAGTTCCGGAAAAGCCCAGAAACAACTTTAAATAAATGGTGATGGAGAAAATTTTAAAAGTGTTGAGAATTAGAAGCCGCAAATATAATCCTGTTGGAATGGTGTGATTAACTAAAGGGACGATGTACATTGAAGCTACGAGGACAGTAACCTTCAGGTAAATTATACTATCTTGTTTGACATTTTTGTGTGTGTTGAATTACTTTATAATTGATTTACTTTAAATGGACATTAGTGAAATTGTACTAACCATAAAATTTTAATGTTAAGATGAAATTTGCTTGTTTAAGTAGAAAGGGTATTTAGTATTGATGTTCTGGATTATGATGAAATTTTAGGTATGTCTTTGAGCTCAATTAGACGAACCTGGTTAATTAACGTAAAGGGGTGGTAGATGCTCCCTTTTTTTACTCTGCATATATTGTTATATTAATTAGTAGGCATCCAACAAGGACTTTAATTCTGGATGCACATTAAAATGATAATAAAATTAATCTTGTAATTCTTTTTAAAACTGAATTTTATGCTGAAATTTAATTTGAAAATTTAATGTATTCTGAATATTGATGTAAATAGAGTTAACGTTGATGTTTGTGGTAGGAATGTGTTTGTTTTTTTATGTATGAGGATGAAAGCTATCTAGAGGAGCAGCCGAGGCGATTAACAGAAGAAAATCAACAGATCAGGTAATTCAAGAGGTTTCACAGCATTCTTGACGCCCAATCTGTGAGGCTCGATTCGAAAAGCGGAGTACCCGGATAGTGGAGGTTTCACAGCAATATATATATACAATATATATATATATATATATATATATATATATATATATTGATATATATATATATATATATATATATATATATATATTGTATATATATATATATATATATATATATATGAATATTCTAATGCTGCCTAGAACTTAATTTGTTTTAGAATAGCTTTCTTGAAGGTTACTTTGTATTAGCATTCAAATCAAGTGGAGTAGCAATAGAAAATGTTTATTGTCACAAAGTAATGCCGAGGCACGGGGTAACATTGTGACGCTTTTTTTTTGTATATATTGTGTTATTCAGCAAAGTTAATGTAAAAAGTCACATAGCATATGAAAGAGCAAATTACAGGTTATCAATATATGCAACTGAAATTGGATTACAATTGAAAACTTTTGATATATCTTTAAAAAATGCCAAAAAGTGTCACAAAGTAACCCCCATCTACGGTATATAAGTAATTAAAGGTACGAGCACCTGTATGACTGTTTGTTAATCGTGCGGATAGAAGAAAAAGATTTTAGATATTTAATATACCATAGTCTCTGAAATTCATCATCAAAATCTTGTAACATGTAAACTAAAGCAGGAACTATATGTTATACCTTACATAAGGTTTAATCAAAGGTTAGTTTTAGAGAGAAATTCTTAATTGTATTGGATAAGGAATGATTTGGTTTAATGTGTAAATATAGAAACTTAAGCTAATTTGGTTTGACCTTAAATGTAGTTAAATTATGTTAGTTAATTTAGTATGATAGATAGTTTTAATTATTATTTAGTTGAAGCGTTCCACCGAGATATTATTCATCAAAATCAATCACCAAAATACACAGGTTAAATGACAGAAGTATTCACTTTTTAAAACGAAGTTGAAGTATTTTCTATACGAAGTACTATCAAACACAAAAAATACAGGTAGCAGTTACAAGGGATGCTTAGCTAGATATGTTTGTTTTTTAAAACGAAAATAGAACCGTCTTTTTTCAAACAAACAGACCGTCAAACACACTGTAGAAGGTATATAACTAGGTAATTTTTATAATGCAATTTTATATTGATAGTTTATTCACTTAAAGATAAACGTAGCTAACCTTTTTTTATAAAAGACACAATCGTATTTTCAGCTAAAGAACTCAATAAAACAATTAAGCCACTAAAGCTTAATTAGAAAAAACCTCTTTAAGTAAAAAGTGATCCATAAAGGCTACATGAAAGTGAGGTTATGAAATAATTCCAACCAGTTTTAAATTAAGTTTCTGTTTTCAAAATAAAATTATTAGTTTCAGAAAAAATTTACAGATACTGTTACGAACTATTAGGCAACCCGTCAAACACCCAAGCTGCATAAGCGAAGTATATTCTACAGAAGTCTCGAATCCTCCAGCAAACACTAGAATATGAGTCATCTATTCAATTATAGAATATATATATATATATATATATATATATATATAATAGAAAAGTAGGTTTAATGAGTCTTAAATTAAACAAAGTAAAAAGGAATTATTGGCAAGTGACTCCAAATATAGTTGTAAAATTTAACACAGACACCTTATGGGAAGTACAGCATCACCTAGCTCACAATTTGTGTCTTCGTGTCGTTTCACCTGACATCGCAAGTTTTAACAACAGTCGGCACGGAGGAGATCCGGCTCAACTGCCTTTTCCATAGCCAATTTAAGTTATATTTATATAAGAAAAGTAGGTTTAATGAGTCTTAAATTAAACAAAGTAAAAGGAATTATTGCAAGTGACTCAAAAAATTCAGCCACGAGGGCATCCTGTCGAACGCGTTTCGCCCTAATTGAGGCTCATCAGGACAGGAAGTAGCAAAGTTGTAATAATTTAACACAGGCACCTTAATGGAAGTACAGCATCACCTAGCTCACAATTTGTGTCTTCGAAAATGTCGTTTCACCTGACATCGCAACCGTTTTAACAACAGTCGGCACAGGAGGAGATCCGAGCTCAACTGCCTTTTTCCATAGCCAACAAGAATTGAGTATCTTAATTAGTAAAAGTAGGTTTATATGAGTCTATAATATTAATACAATAGTAAAAGTAGGAATTATTGGCAAGTGACTCAAATTCAAGCCACGAGGGCATCCTGTAAGCGTTTCGCCTATTGGGGCTAAGGACAGGAAGTATAGTTGTAAAATTTAACACAGACACCTTATGGGAAGTACAGCATCACCTAGCTCACAATTTGTGTCTTCGTGTCGTTTCACCTGACATCGCAAGTTTTAACAACAGTCGGCACGGAGGAGATCCGGCTCAACTGCCTTTTCCATAGCCAAAAGTTATATTTAATAGAAAAGTAGGTTTAATGAGTCTTAAATTAAAAAAGAAAAGAATTTTGCAAGACTCAAAAAATTAGCCACAGGGCTCTTGAAACCTTTGCCTAATGAGCCATAGGACAGGAAGTGAAAGTTTAAATAATTTAACCAGTCTTAATGGAAGTCGTCACATAAATTTTGTTTCGAAAATTCGTTTACCGACATGCAACCGTTTTAACAACAGCGGCAAGGAGGAATCCGGCTCAATCCTTTCCAGCCAAAAGATTATATTTAATAAAAATAGTTTAATATTTAAATTAAAAAAGTAAAGGATTATTGGCAAGTGCTAAATTACCAAGGATCGTAGGTTTCCTAATTGGGGCTATAGGACAGATAGATAGTTGTAAAATTTAACACAGACACCTTATGGGAAGTACAGCATCACCTAGCTCACAATTTGTGTCTTCGTGTCGTTTCACCTGACATCGCAAGTTTTAACAACAGTCGGCACGGAGGAGATCCGGCTCAACTGCCTTTTTCCATAGCCAAAAGTTATATTTAATAGAAAAGTAGGTTTAATGAGTCTTAAATTAAACAAAGTAAAAAGGAATTATTGGCAAGTGACTCAAATTCAGCCACGAGGGCATCCTGTCGACGCGTTTCGCCCTAATTGAGGCTCATCAGGACAGGAGTAGCAAAGTTGTATAATTTAACACAGGCACCTTATGGGAAGTACAGCATCACCTAGCTCACAATTTGTGTCTTCGTGTCGTTTCACCTGACATCGCAAGTTTTAACAACAGTCGGCACGGAGGAGATCCGGCTCAACTGCCTTTTTCCATAGCCAAAAGTTATATTTAATAGAAAAGTAGGTTTAATGAGTCTTAAATTAAACAAAGTAAAAAGGAATTATTGGCAAGTGACTCAAATTCAGCCACGAGGGCATCCTGTCGACGCGTTTCGCCCTAATTGGGGCTCATCAGGACAGGAGTAGCATAGTTGTAAAATTTAACACAGACACCTTATGGGAAGTACAGCATCACCTAGCTCACAATTTGTGTCTTCGTGTCGTTTCACCTGACATCGCAAGTTTTAACAACAGTCGGCACGGAGGAGATCCGGCTCAACTGCCTTTGTCCATAGCCAAAAGTTATATTTAATAGAAAAGTAGGTTTAATGAGTCTTAAATTAAACAAAGTAAAAAGGAATTATTGGCAAGTGACTCAAATTCAGCCACGAGGGCATCCTGTCGACGCGTTTCGCCCTAATTGGGGCTCATCAGGACAGGAGTAGCAAAGTTGTAAAATTTAACACAGACACCTTATGGGAAGTACAGCATCACCTAGCTCACAATTTGTGTCTTCGTGTCGTTTCACCTGACATCGCAAGTTTTAACAACAGTCGGCACGGAGGAGATCCGGCTCAACTGCCTTCTTCCATAGCCAAAAGTTATATTTAATAGAAAAGTAGGTTTAATGAGTCTTAAATTAAACAAAGTAAAAAGGAATTATTGGCAAGTGACTCAAATTCAGCCACGAGGGCATCCTGTCGACGCGTTTCGCCCTAATTGGGGCTCATCAGGACAGGAGTAGCAAAGTTGTAAAATTTAACACAGACACCTTATGGGAAGTACAGCATCACCTAGCTCACAATTTGTGTCTTCGTGTCGTTTCACCTGACATCGCAAGTTTTAACAACAGTCGGCACGGAGGAGATCCGGCTCAACTGCCTTTTCCATAGCCAAAAGTTATATTTAATAGAAAAGTAGGTTTAATGAGTCTTAAATTAAACAAAGTAAAAGGAATTATTGGCAAGTGACTCAAATTCAGCCACGAGGGCATCCTGTCGACGCGTTTCGCCCTAATTGGGGCTCATCAGGACAGGAGTAGCAAAGTTGTAAAATTTAACACAGACACCTTATGGGAAGTACAGCATCACCTAGCTCACAATTTGTGTCTTCGTGTCGTTTCACCTGACATCTAAATTAAACAAAGTAAAAGGAATTATTGGCAAGTGACTCAAATTCAGCCACGAGGGCATCCTGTCGACGCGTTTCGCCCTAATTGAGGCTCATCAGGACAGGAGTAGCAAAGTTGTATAATTTAACACAGGCACCTTATGGGAAGTACAGCATCACCTAGCTCACAATTTGTGTCTTCGTGTCGTTTCACCTGACATCGCAAGTTTTAACAACAGTCGGCACGGAGGAGATCCGGCTCAACTGCCTTTTTCCATAGTCAAAAGTTATATTTAATAGAAAAGTTGGTTTAATGATTCTTAATTTTAACAAAGTAAAAGGAATTATTGGCAAGTGACTCAAATTCAGCCACGAGGGCATCCTGTCGACGCGTTTCGCCCTAATTGGGGCTCATCAGGACAGGAGTAGCAAGTTGTAAAATTTAACACAGACACCTTATGGGAAGTACAGCATCACCTAGCTCACAATTTGTGTCTTCGTGTCGTTTCACCTGACATCGCAAGTTTTAACAACAGTCGGCACGGAGGAGATCCGGCTCAACTGCCTTTGTCCATAGCCAAAAGTTATATTTAATGAAAAGTAGGTTTAATGAGTCTTAAATTAAACAAAGTAAAAGGAATTATTGGCAAGTGACTCAAATTCAGCCACGAGGGCATCCTGTCGACGCGTTTCGCCCTAATTGGGGCTCATCAGGACAGGAGTGCAAAGTTGTAAATTTAACAAGCACCTTATGGGAAGTACAGCATCACCTGCTCCAATTTGGTCTTCGTGTCGTTTCACCTGACATCGCAAGTTTTAACAACAGTCGGCACGGAGGAGATCCGGCTCAACTCCTTTTCCATAGCCAAAAGTTATATTTAATAGAAAAGTAGGTTTAATGAGTCTTAAATTAAACAAAGTAAAAGGAATTATTGGCAAGTGACTCAAATTCAGCCACGAGGGCATCCTGTCGACGCGTTTCGCCCTAATTGGGGCTCATCAGGACAGGAGTAGCAAAGTTGTAAAATTTAACACAGACACCTTATGGGAAGACAGCATCACCTAGCTCACAATTTGTGTCTTCGTGTCGTTTCACCTGACATCGCAAGTTTTAACAACAGTCGGCACGGAGGAGATCCGGCTCAACTGCCTTTTCCATAGCCAAAGTTATATTTAATAGAAAAGTAGGTTTAATGAGTCTTAAATTAAACAAAGTAAAAGGAATTATTGGCAAGTGACTCAAATTCAGCACGAGGGCATCCATGTCGACGGTTTCGCCCTAATTGGGGCTCATCAGGACAGGAGTAGCAAAGTTGTAAAATTTAACACAGACACCTTATGGGAAGTACAGCATCACCTAGCTCACAATTTGTAGTCTTCGTGTCGTTTCACCTGACATCGCAAGTTTTAACAACAGTCGGCACGGAGGAGATCGGCTTCAACTGCCTTTTCCATAGCCAAAGTTATATTTAATAGAAAAGTAGGTTTAATGAGTCTTAAATTAAACAAAGTAAAAAGGAATTATTGGCAAGTGACTCAAATTCAGCCACGAGGGCATCCTGTCGACGCGTTTCGCCCTAATTGGGGCTCATCAGGACAGGAGTAGCAAGTTGTAAAATTTAACACAGACACCTTATGGGAAGTACAGCATCACCTAGCTCACAATTTGTGTCTTCGTGTCGTTTCACCTGACATCGCAAGTTTTAACAACAGTCGGCACGGAGGAGATCCGGCTCAACTGCCTTTTTCCATAGCCAAAAGTTATATTTAATAGAAAAGTAGGTTTAATGAGTCTTAAATTAAACAAAGTAAAAGGAATTATTGGCAAGTGACTCAAATTCAGCCACGAGGGCATCCTGTCGACGCGTTTCGCCCTAATTGGGGCTCATCAGGACAGGAGTAGCAAAGTTGTAAAATTTAACACAGCACCTTATGGGAAGTACAGCATCACCTAGCTCACAATTTGTGTCTTCGTGTCGTTTCACCTGACATCGCAAGTTTTAACAACAGTCGGCACGGAGGAGATCCGGCTCAACTGCCTTCTTCCATAGCCAAAAGTTATATTTAATAGAAAAGTAGGTTTAATGAGTCTTAAATTAAACAAAGTAAAAAGGAATTATTGGCAAGTGACTCAAATTCAGCCACGAGGGCATCCTGTCGACGCGTTTCGCCCTAATTGGGGCTCATCAGGACAGGAGTAGCAAAGTTGTAAAATTTAACACAGACACCTTATGGGAAGTACAGCATCACCTAGCTCACAATTTGTGTCTTCGTGTCGTTTCACCTGACATCGCAAGTTTTAACAACAGTCGGCACGGAGGAGATCCGGCTCAACTGCCTTTTTCCATAGCCAAAAGTTATATTTAATAGAAAAGTAGGTTTAATGAGTCTTAAATTAAACAAAGTAAAAGGAATTATTGGCAAGTGACTCAAATTCAGCCACGAGGGCATCCTGTCGACGCGTTTCGCCCTAATTGGGGCTCATCAGGACAGGAGTAGCAAAGTTGTAAAATTTAACACAGACACCTTATGGGAAGTACAGCATCACCTAGCTCACAATTTGTGTCTTCGTGTCGTTTCACCTGACATCGCAAGTTTTAACAACAGTCGGCACGGAGGAGATCCGGCTCAACTGCCTTTTCCATAGCCAAAAGTTATATTTAATAGAAAAGTAGGTTTAATGAGTCTTAAATTAAACAAAGTAAAAGGAATTATTGGCAAGTGACTCAAATTCAGCCACGAGGGCATCCTGTCGACGCGTTTCGCCCTAATTGGGGCTCATCAGGACAGGAGTAGCAAAGTTGTAAAATTTACTGGACATTTTTCATTTAAGGGCGACTTTCCAAATTTAAAAGTTATAATAAAAAAAAGATTGAAATCGGCTTCCATGGGGGATAAATTACTGGACATTTTTCATTTAAGGGCGACTTTCCAAATTTAAAAGTTATAATAAAAAAAGATTGAAATCGGCTTCCATGGGGGAATAAATTACTGGACATTTTTCATTTAAGGGAACCGGCAACCTTTTTCATGAAAAGTATACTAGAAAATGGTTTATGTCTTAATTAAACAAGAAAAGGAATTTTGAACAAATTCGCCACGAGGGATCCGTCACGCTTTCGCCCAATTGGGTATAGGAAGGAGTAAAGTTTAAAATTTAACAAGAACTTATGGGAAGTGACCCATCACAATTGGTCTTCGGCGTTTCCCTGACATGAGTTTTAACAACAGGGCAGGGGAATTTAACGCCTTTGGAAGAAGATATTTATCAAATTTATTTCTATTAAACAGAAGAATTTTACAAGCGCAGAGATCCGGCCAACGCCTTTCCTGCCAAAATTTTTATAGAAAAGAGGTTTAAAGTTTAAATTAAACAAAGAAAGATTATTGGAAGTACTCAAATTAGCCACAGGGCTCCTGTCGGCGTTTCCCCTAATTGGGGTCACAGGACAGGAGTGCAAATTGAATTTTCAAGCCCTAGGAAGTTAATACTAGAAATTTTGTCTTATTATTCACTAAGGAATTTTAAAACATCGGCACGGAGGGATCCGGTCAACGCCTTTTCCCCAAAAGTTATTTAAGAAAAGTGGTTTAAATTTAAATTAAACAAATAAAGGAATATGCAATACTCAAATTTGTCTGGTCCTTTCACCTGTACGCCAATTTTAACAACAGTGGCACGGAGGAGCCGTTCAACTTTCAAAATATATTTAATAGAAAGTACGGTTTAATGGTCTTAAATTATAATAAAAGGAATTATTGGCAAGACTCGAAATTCAGCCACGGGCTCCCCGTTTCGCCCTAATTGGGTCATCAGGAAGGAGTAGCAAGTTGTAAAATTTAACAAGACACCTTATGGGAAGTAGCATCACCTAGCTCACAATTGTGTCTCCTGTCGACCTCACGCAAGTTTTAAGGCCATCGGCGAGGAGATCCGGCTCAACTCTTTCCATAGCCAAAATTGATTAATAGAAAATAGGTTTAATGAGTCTTAAATTAAACAAAGTAAAAGGAATTATTGGCAAGTGACTCAAATTCAGCCACGAGGGCATCCTGTCGACGCGTTTCGCCCTAATTGGGGCTCATCAGGACAGGAGTAGCAAAGTTGTAAAATTTAACACAGACACCTTATGGGAAGTACAGCATCACCTAGCTCACAATTTGTGTCTTCGTGTCGTTTCACCTGACATCGCAAGTTTTAACAACAGTCGGCACGGAGGAGATCCGGCTCAACTGCCTTTTCCATAGCCAAAAGTTATATTTAATAGAAAAGTAGGTTTAATGAGTCTTAAATTAAACAAAGTAAAAGGAATTATTGGCAAGTGACTCAAATTCAGCCACGAGGGCATCCTGTCGACGCGTTTCGCCCTAATTGGGGCTCATCAGGACAGGGTAGCAAAGTTGTAAAATTTAACAAGACACCTTATGGGAAGTACAGCATCACCTACCACAATTTGTGTCTTCGTGTCGTTTCACCTGACATCGCAAGTTTTAACAACAGTCGGCACGGAGGAGATCCGGCTATGGAAAAGCAAAGTTGAGCCGGATCTCTCGTGCCGACTGTTGGTTTAAACTTGCGAAAGGTAAAAACGACACGAAGGACCAAATTGTGAGCCAGGGGCATTCCTGGTTCGTTAATTACAACCCTAATTGGGCCTATTGATCCCAGGTAGCGAAACGCGTCGAAAGGATGCCCTCGTGAATTTGAATCACTGCCAATTTTCTTCTTTGTTTAATTTAGACCATCCATTTTTAATTAAATATAACTTTTGGCTATGGAAAAGGCAGTTCCGGTCCTCCTTTCCGTGCCAAAGTTTTGTTAAAAAGTAGGTGAAGAGCACAAAGAAACAAAATTTTTGGCAAGGTGACTTAAATTCAAAGGGCAAATTTACAACTTTGCTCCTGTCCTGATGAGCCCCAATTAGGCGAAAAAATTGAAAGATGCCCTCGTGGCTGAATTTGAGTCAGCCATAATTCCTTTACTTTGTTTAATTTAAGACTCATTAAACCTACTTTTCAAATTTAACCTATGGAAAATGCAGTTGAGCCGGAACTCCTCCGTGCCAAAGTTTTTTAAAAGATGTCGGTGAAACGACAAAAAACAAAAAATTGTGAGCAGGTGACTTAAATTCCCAAGGTGTCCTGTGACAACTTTGCTACTCCTGTCCTGATGGCCCAAAGGGGCGAAACGCGTCGACAGGATGCCCTCGAATTTGAGTCACGCAATAACCTTTTCACTTTGTTTAATTTAAGACTCATTAAACCTACTTTTCTATTAAATATAACTTTTGGCTAGGAAAGGCTAAGCGGATCTCCTGGCCGACTGTTGTTAAACTTGCGATGTGGGTTTAAAAACAAGAACACAAATTGTGAGCTAGGTGACTTAAATTCCCATAAGGTGTCTGTGTTAAATTTCCAATTTGCTCTCCGGATGAGCCCCAATTAGGCGAAACGTCGACAGGATGCCCTGTGGCTGAATTTGAGTCACTTGCCAATCCTTTTACTTTGTTTAATAGACATCATTAAACCTTTCTATATAACTTGGCTATGGAAAAAGGCAGTTGAGCCGGATCTCCTCCGTGCCGACTGTTGTTAAAACTGCGATGTCAGGTGAAACGACACGAAGACACAAATTGTGAGCTGGTGATGTACTTCCCATAAGGTGTCTGTGTTAAATTTTACAACTTGCTGCCTGTCCTGATGAGCCCATTAGGGCGAAACGCGTCGACAGGATGCCCTCGTGGCTGAATTTGAGTCACTTGCCAATAATTCCTTTTACTTTGTTTAATTTAAGACTCATTAACCTACTTTTCTATTAAATATAACTTTTGGCTATGGAAAAAGGCAGTTGAGCCGGATCTCCGTGCCGACTGTTGTTAAAACTTGCGATGTCAGGTGAAACGACACGAAGACACAAATTGTGAGCTAGGTGATGCTGTACTTCCCATAAGGTGTCTGTGTTAATTTTACAACTTTGTCTCCTGTCCTGATGAGCCCCAATTAGGGCGAAACGCGTCGACAGGATGCCCTCGTGGCTGAATTTGAGTCACTTGCCAATAATTCCTTTTACTTTGTTTAATTTAAGACTCTTAAACCTACTTTTCTTTTATTAAACTTTGGCTATGGAAAAGGAGGTTGAGCCGGATCTCCTCCGTGCCGACTGTTGTTAAAACTTGGATGTCAGGTGAAACGACACGAAGACACAAATTGTGAGCTGGTGATGCTGTACTTCCCATAAGGTGTCTGTGTTAAATTTTACAACTTTGCTACTCCTGTCCTGATGAGCCCCAATTAGGGCGAAACGCGTCGACAGGATGCCCTCGTGGCTGAATTTGAGTCACTTGCCAATAATTCCTTTTTACTTTACTTTATATATATATATATATATATATATATACTGCTGTGGACTGCGTGAGTATAAACTTAACACCTACAAAATTAAAAAAAAGAATTGATTACAATATCTCCTGAAAAGCTCCCCTGTATCAGAATACCACGGCTAGCTCTGCTTCCCGCTTCTTCAGAGATGTTTGCCTATTATAAGCTTACTTTCTCTCACTTAGACTACTAAATGAAATTACTACTTGATTAATTCAACGAAACATACAACCTTTTTATTTACACAAATCAAAAATTTACGTACCAGCTCAATATTTACAAAATCGGATATAACATCTTCATTAAATTTTACAATATCAACCATTAAATCCTTTTAATTTAATGAATTTAATTTAATTCAACATTTTTTTATATACCATTCATGTAGACGGGCCTGCCTTGAATCGCTAAATTGAAAATTACTCTGGTCTATGGTGAGCTCAGTAATAACCCTTTTATTCTAAATGCATAAAAAAATTGTATCTTTGTTTTCAGCAACTCTAAAGACCCGTTTACTCTTTACATCAAAATTATACGTCATGTACTTGTACCTTCGAATAATAAACTCATATTGTCTTTTTCATATAACCTTCAAATTAGCTTTTATGTTCATAAAATATACACCCAATATGTCAAATTATTCTAGCACAAAATAAAAGCACAAAATGTCAAGCAATAGCAAAAGGAAACAAATTTTGTTACCTGGTGTAAGCTTTTGCACCGTCACCTCTGAAGATGTTGTCCAACCAAACTTCGTCGTTACATACCATCGAACTTCCCTCTGCTACATGTACATCAAACTCATTTCCAGACGTTATCCAATTCTCTGCAGACGCCTTCAATATATTTACCCATATAAGTGTCCAACTATGTTAGTCAGCTTCTGAATCTTCCATACAATCAGCACCCTAGTTCAGAAAAATAACTAGGCTCGCTTACCTCAGTAACATATTTTATTCGTTATTCGAATGTATTTACTGTACCGTTTATACTTAGCACCTACTCGTGCTTTCGAACACTTTTAATTTAAATTAAATCGGACTGCACTTATCACCGATTTAAAAGTTTTTAACGTAGATGTTACTATGTATGTCTGAAGCGGACCGAAGAGTAAGAGAGCCCAACTACGTCTCCTAGTGTATTTATAAGCGTTGAAAACCTACCTCAGGTACCCCGTTTTCTTCGAAATCACCACCACCGTAACTGATTCTGAAAATTTAAACTATAACGGTCTTTTCAAAACTAAGAGTTTTACGTTCCATTCCGCTTTAGTCCGAAACACTGGCTCTCAAGCACAACGGTTATAATGCTCCGAGAAATGTCTCTAACTCCATTTCCAATCAGCCAATCCAGACCATTTCTCCTGTCGTAGGTCTATCCTCCAACTATGTTATCCTCGTCTAACTCATATTCGTTGTCTTTTTTAAAATCCCACTACAGCAACTTAAAATCGATATTGTGGTTAGTCTCTACCAATTATCGCGCGCTTTAGATGGGTGTTTTATCCAACATCTGTTATTTGTCATCCTTGTTTACCCTATGCTATTGGTATCCCGTTTCTACTTGCTTTCAAACCACCTGCTATCTTGCAGCCTTCGCTTCGACCGTTAACTAAAATTTCTAAAAAATTATGTTTTAACGTACATTCTGATTTCTGGAATTTACTTATTTGTCTGTCCGTCTTTTTATGAACTGTTTGACAGTTTGAAATTGTACTTTCCCTTGTTGTTCAACCTGTGGATTTCTTAGAATTCGTTTTTAACGAACGCTTCGTTAGTTTATATAAATATATGCTTTTACATTATCGATTTTATACATTTGATATGCACAATTTACAACCTTCGAATATTAAACTAATTATACTCGTATTATCTTGAGTTTTTACATTTTACAAAGCTTCCACACTATGCAAATTTAACATGACGATTTATTAATACACATGTATGTTATTATCCGTTCGTTTTAAGATCAAAACTAATTAATTTGGAGCGTAAATAATTTATTCCTGATTTCTATATACACGGTCCTTACAAAATCACTCTCTTGACTTATCTAAATAGCATTAGTGTGATAGTGCTTCATTGTTAATTGGACTGAAGACATCTATAAATGAGGCATATACTGTTGATTAGACTTGTGATTAGTGAGTAATAAACACTTTTGTTATTACTTGTTCTAAATTAGTAAAACGCGTTATTAGTAGCCCGCTACAATACCTTAACATTATAAAAAATAGTTACGATCAAAAAGGTATACAAAAGATAACATTTAAGGCTTATTTTTCGTAAACATTAAATAATTCTTTAATAGATATGTGTACACAGAACACAAAGCCAATAATGATTCATCGCAGCGCCGATGAATTTTTTGTGAATATAGTAAGTGATTTAATAAAGCGATATGGGTAAAAGATTATAAATTATGAGTGTTCAATTAAAATAAATATGGCAATTGCCATCTTAAGTTAGCATAGAAACGAACCACTTCATCATTAATTCAAATACACTAAAATAATTTTGTAAAAAATTATTCGGTTCTTATATTTTAAATTGGTAAAAAGTAACTCTTTGGTCGAAAAATTTTAATTGAGTACAAAATTAGTACGAAATGAATAGAACCACGTTTCTTACCTGTCAAATTGTTACTTATCAGTTATACAGGTACAAGGTACAATAGTTCCTCGCGTACTCGTACAAAGATGTTACGTTTACTTTCAACATAATTAAGAATAAATACGCTCTCGAATAAATTCCTCAACTCAAATCCCTTTTGCTTTTAAAACGAAAATTTATTCGATAAATTAAATAGTCTATGCATTGTTTTAGGTATCTCGTAATCTCTTAAATTCTTCAATAACATCCTGTTTACAATAATAAATAAGCTTTTTACAAATTTTCATTTTGAACCTATTTATTTCGAAACAAGTTTATGCTCCAATTAAATAGTTATATCCTGAGGTACCCGTTATCTTGGCATACCTTACGACCGCCGTATAATGGTTTTCTATATTGTTGCAATGTAACACTTGTTGAAATAAGATCGCGCATTATCCGCTATAAGCAGGGTTTTCTAGTTTTACGGCGCTTCGATAAGTTAGAATTTGTAGTTCGACTCGGTGTTGTTCGAACCATTGTTGAATCTGATTCTACAGCTTGTACGTCAAAATATTTCTACATTTATTCGTCACCATATTGCAAAAGCGATGCACGTTTTCCTGTTCGATAACTAGGAAGTGTCTTGCGTGTATTCACTTTTTTGTAGCTGGAGGCAAAATGGGTTATTTCTTTGTGTAGGCCCACCTGTTCGTTGCCGTGGACCAACTGCCTTTTGTTTTTGGATCGCTGCTGTAATTACGATGACAGGGCAAATGAACCCTGACAACCATGGCGTTGCTGTGCTGACTCAACCCCGTCTGCATGCAGGACACGCATCCCGACGCTAGAGGTATGTGACTCGTTTCCTTTTACGTGCATCGAGGATCCTTATTTATCAGCGGTTGATATTGTAAAACCATTCACCATCCATGTTTAGAAGTTAGCTTTGCTAGTGCTTCTGATTGTCTTTCTTTAATTCTTACTACACCTTGGTATACATTTAATACTTTAATGTAACCCACTTGCTATGGAGAAAATCTACATTGAATACTTTAATTTAACACACGTGCTATTGAAAAAATCTAAGCGTTATTTTTTTTTAATAATTTTTATTACCTGTTAGCTACGAAATGCGCACTTCGTAAATCCTTTATAAAATTTGTTCTTTACAATATAATTTAAATTCAATACTTTTCTTTGTACTTGTGAACAAGAAATTTTAATTTATTTTTATGTGCTAATACGAGGCTTGTTCAATTGAAACCCATCTTTGGTCAGGTTAGCCTTGGAAACAATTGTAATCACTCAACTAATGTTTTGCAACGTTAGTGGTGTTTGTAAACATCCCACTGGTCAATTTCTCTTGTATATATTTGACAGCGATTTTAAGTATGGTGACTTTAAAATGACGTTTGTTGTTAACAATCCGACTAAATGTGATCAGGGTGCGGTCATTCGATGCTGAAGGTTTGTAACCATTGGAAATTCATACACGAATGCAAACAGTGTATGAAAACGCATGTTTTGCGTATCCAACTGTCAAGAAATGGTGTCGAAAATTTAAGGATGGACGCGAAGGGACGAATGATATGCCGCGACCAGGTGCAATGTGTACTGCGTCAACAGACAAGAACATGGCATTTGTGGAAGACCTATATAGAGAAAATCGTCGAGTTTCAATCAGAATAATTTCAGAAAATGTTGGATCTGTTGATAGCATCGTACATAAACTAGACTACACCAAAGTTTGTGCGCAATGGGTTCCTCGCCTTTTGTCAGAGAACCAAAAAAGCTTGTGAATGGGCCTATCTTTGCAACACCTCACGGAATACAGACAAAATGGTGACGATTTTCTCTCGTTAATAATTGCTGGCGACGAATCTTGGTGTTATTATTTTGAACCATCCAGTAAGCTGTCATCGATGCAATGCAAACACGCAAATTCTCCACCACCAAAGAAGTTTAAAGTTCAGCCTTCTTCGACCATGAAGGATCCTTGTTGGTAGAATTTACAGAACCTCGGGTGCATATCAACGCAAACCTGTATAATGAAACTTTGAACAGGCTCCATCAAGCAATAAGACGAAAATGTGCAGTGAAGCTTTTACGTGGTGTCATTCTGCTTCACGACAATGCTAGACTTCATGTTGCTAACGTAGTGAAAAAAATCTACTGCGAAAGAAATGGAGGATATTAGAGCTTGTCTTTAGACAAGCTATACATAGGTTGACGAAACAATGGGATATGTGCCTTACTCGTAGTGGTAAGTATTTGTAAATTTAGTTGTCAATAAATTTTTCCTGTATCAAAGATGGGTTTCAATTGAACAAGCCTCGTAGATAATCGTGGGCGATGTACTTTTTTTTTTGTTTTTGTTTGGTAGGTAAGCGAATTTCCCCACTCTCCGCGGTTGGTAGTTAGCCAGGTGTTTACTTTTCTTCCGGCTACGTCTAGGTACGTAGCAAAGGGCATAATAATGATGCACAAATTTTACAATGCAAAATTAATAATTAACTCAATAAGTAAATTGAGCTTACCTTTATCCAGCTAGATAGTTAAGTTAAGGTAGAGTCAATTACTACATTCTTGTTTTACAGCAATTGGCGCGCAATAAATATTACTGCATATTGTTCCTCAACTACGAATGCTTGGATCGTACGGGTTTCCGTAGCCTCTCTTCGTCAGATCGCAGTAGGGTTCGTTCGTTGATAACCTACAATATTAAACTAAGAACCAAACAGGTATTTTAGGTAGGGGATGGTATAGATTACGCAGGTAGCTTCACTGCATTACAACGCATTGTTTGTTTAAGCCACCATCCTTCCTTGTTGTCCTTTTTGACCGGTTGAAGACAACAAAGTGCAAAACATCTTATTTAACATTACGTTCCCACGAATTACACAATAAACATGAGTAAACTATTTCTAAATGCTGCATTTATATAATGTATCAAACGTACTAATTCTACAACAAAAAATCCCTGAGGCTAATCATTAAAATACAATAGATGTGGAGTCGCGTCTCGCGCCACATCTGATCTTGGCTGCCGCTAAGGTCATCATAGTTTTCAGTTGACAACTGTGAAACTTGTTTACATGGTGAAGATTAAACATCAAATCTTTGATGGCACTCTCAGCAATTAAAATTACACTTGTGAGGACTTTACCAAATATATTATGTATAAATGACTTATTAGCCTTCAGTTACTAATAAATCCTTATTTATATGCCCCAAGAATTATTCTCCTTTCTGTGAGATCCAATCTTATACAATAAGTGGTTTAATTTTTTCTATAATGTAATGAAGATATGGTGTCCACTTGTTCATTTACAGAATTAGAATTATTAAATTAAAACCACCAACAAACATAACATAACTATCCAGGCACATGACAACGTAATGAAAACAAGGAAGCTATGGCCTTGACGGCAGCCGAGATCAGATGTGGCGCGAGACGCTCGTCAAATGATGGGTATCTACCTATTGAATTTTTTCTTTACTAGCTGATTAAAAATACAACCTACTGCACTTTTCCATACGACTAATGTTTCTGCATAGCTTTATAGTGAATTCGACGAAGTTCGATCAACTTCTTCTCGTAAACTTTGCAAACCCACGGTGCACGATACGTTGCTTGCAAACGTCTTTTCCAAATGCCGGATTAATTTTGTTAACGATGCTGTAACATTTAAACCTTTTTCTAAATTGAAAAAGAAAAATTACTGGGATATTGTGTCATTTTTTGTAGAGTTATTGTTAAGTGGTTATTATGTCAAATGACCAGAAAATGAATGGTTATTATGTGTCGAAACTAAAACAATATAAAGCACAAATAAGCCAAAGCCAAGTTGGTCAAAACTGTTGATGCTTCTGAAGTTAATGAATTGGGACCAATAATTAAGTTTCAAAAGCTATAGGACATTGATGTTCTTCCAAGTATTCATGAGAACATGGATTTTGCTTCAATCAAAGTATATAAATGACACATTGTTCGATAATTGATGACCTATGTGTTTTTATACTCACAAAAGCCGCTCAAAATCAAATAATTGTTTTAAAGATTAAAACAAATTTATGGTAATTTATAGTTAAACATGCAATTACCGTGTACCATCTCTTAGGTAACAGAATAAAAAGGAATTGTTTAACAACATAATGTTAATTATTGTTCTATGAGTGGTTCCACAAACAATTGGCAGTAATTAACATTGAAAATTAAAACCTCCAGATAGGCTTCCTGTTACAGTATTTTGAACAAACAACCTTTCAATTAAAAGTGGGAACAAATCAGTGAGGCATGTGGCAGATAAGCTTAAACAATGGGTGCTTTTTGCCAATTAAAGTACTGCATTGACTAAAAGTAAAATTCGCGAAATAATATACACAATCCAAAGTTGCACCTCTCAATACTGACCTTTTTAATGCATTTTTGAGAGAGTAGTGTTAGCGTTTTACCAAGGAAAACGACTGCAGTGGCATAATCAGACGATTCCCATACAGTTTGCATTTCTATTAACACTGTTCTCACTTAACAATAACGATTTTTACACGTTTTCGGTATCCTTGAGCAAGGTTAACTTACGAAACATCAAGAAATTGAAAACCTTAATTTGCTTATCCGCAAATCTAATGTATACACAAATATTACGAAATGCAAAAATACCTGAAAATGTTAACTCTAGTACTATAATTGAACACCTAGTTATGTAAAATATTATTCTAGATACCTGTAAACAATACATTTTTTACTTTAGTCAAACTTAGTTTGTCGAATAAATTTTGCAAATTCGCAGTGTTTTGAAAAATTCCACTAGAATAAACGGAATGCGTTAACATTTTATAGTTTTACATTTTGTTGAAGGTGCTTTAAATTCCCTGCACAACAAGAAAATTACCATTTGTTATTTTCCATTGTCGCAATGAAGAACACCTATTACAGGAGTGTTAGAGTTTTACTACCGCAGGTAACCTTGTGCAATATTTAAGATAACTCGAAAGAGTTTATGCTCTTCCAATATATAATAAATGAGATATTAACCAACTAACTTCAGAGTAATTGAAAAATATTGCAGATTTTTGCGTCCTTTGTGGCTTCAGCTGCGTTTATCCCTCTGTATGGAATCAACTTTGGGTACTCTGCGGTTTATATTGGACAAATGGATGACTGTGCTGATGGTATAACGAATTGTACTGACACGTTGTACCTTACAGAAGAAGAAAGCTCATGGATTGGTAAGTGTATTAGATAAATAACGAGGTGAAATATATTCTAAGCTTTGATACTACTCTAAATGCAAGCCCAAAAGCCGAAAAACAAATCATGCCTACAAAAACTATCACCATCATAAAAAAATTACGCTATATGATAACAATACCATTTTTTTATAAACTTGAGTACAAGGAAAGGTAGTTAATTTTAAGGCGGCACCCTATACACCAGAGTAGTTCGAGCTTAACATGGGTGGATGGTTATTTATCTAGAAAGTACGAAAATATGTGTGTGCGGTTAGAGCTTTGTCAAATCTCAATTACTGTTAAATAATAGATTTTAGGAAATACTTTACTGAATCTACAAATAATAATAAATTAGAACACCGAAGCATGATACAAATTAAAATAATTAATATCCTTTACCACAAAAAATTATTTTAATTTCAATCTGCAAAGAATTGTTAAAGTGCATGACTTGAACACTGATGCGGGTTGGTTCTGCTTTCTGACTACCAAGAAACTGGAGAATGTATAACCAGAAAATCTGCGTCCATTCCGTTCTTGAAAAATATTTTTGACAATTTTTTTTAGAAAGCTTTTATGATATTCCATTCTTTATAAAAAATATTAAAACAAAGTATAGAAAGAGGCCGTATGCATTTATTCGTGTATTCCGAAAGCTAATCCCTTACAACTCACCGCCGAAAATTTAATACAGGACATACACCGTAGAGTAAATTCAGCGCCCAGAACTCCCGATGGAAAATCTCTCTAGAATTTACACGCAAAATTCAACGCAAGAATAATTATTTCCCACTATTTTAAGTCTCGAGAGTTATGAAATAGTTTAGTGAAAATAATACTCAATTATTTCAAAAATATGGTTAGATTTATAAATAATATAAATAAAAATTCCTATTATGATAAACAAAATTATTTCTTTCTGTGACGGGAAAAAAATTTGACATTTAATGCTTTTTGACAGGTCACAAAATGTCACTTTTTATGAATTAACTTTTTTCCCCGGGAAAAAAAAATTAGTACTTTTTTCCCGATTATATACAAATTAATAACCACTCGCAGAAATAAATTGACAGATATTTGATAACTTTAAAGATTTCCTTAACAACGCAAGTCTAACTGTTGTCCTTATAAGTACAACAGCCTACTTGTTTGAAACTTCAAATTTGACATCGATTGATTTTTTGACTTTAATACATTGTATTATTTTTTTCAATATTAAATCATCGTTTTGCCTGTCACAGAAAAAAATAGTTTATTATACACAGGTAAAAATGTAGGATTTTAACTCTCCGTGTTTTGTCTCTCTCCGCTTCGCGTCGGGAGACAAACACACCTCGAGCTAAAATTTAGTACTTTTTCCCTTGTATAATAACTAACTATTATACCGATATCAACACAAAAAATAATTTAAATTGCTAGAATTAAATGAATCATGCTGATGTGACCTAATATCTGACATTTTAGTGATATTTTGATATAAATTTCCTTTTGTGTTAATAATCTAAAATAGCATATTATGACTTTAATATGCCCCACAAAAACTGATTTATCTCTAGTCATGAAAGACATTGTAAAGTTGTACGATTTAACGAACGAACGAACACAATCAAAATACCATAACATACCCAATGAAAAACACTTAAACCCAAATTGATGCAATTACATTTAATCAGCGTCATGAAGCGGAAAAAATTCTATCCTGAAAAACAAAAAAAAAATAAACGAAAGAAAATACGTTATATAATAAGCAAAAAATGGATAATTTTAACGCAATAACCACTATGCTAGGGTAGTTTTCGGACAAAATAAGGATTTTGCTATTAATTTAGAAAATCGGAAAATGAAAATTTGCGGGTGAAGCGTGCGCCAAATTACGATTAATGTAAAAATGTATTGTTAAATTTACAATTTTGGAAAATATTTAAACTGAATCAATTAAAGAATTTCATTAAAATACAAGAATTTAAGCTCTATGCGGGTTACATATCCCCCATATTAAAATGTATATAAAATAAATGTAATTATTATGTCTTAGTAATAGCATGTTACATTGTATTAAATGAAGGTTATATAATTAAAGTTTAACAGTGTTCATCTCAGAAATAAGAAAGGAAACGACTACTTTGTATTTCCGACGCAACCTGATGCTGCAGGTGCAGAAACAATGAACTGCAATAAAGCAGTTTAAATTAAATTTACCTAGAATAAGATATTGTATGATTATCGTAAATCTGCACTTTCCCACAAGATGAAGTGAGACCAAAGGCTTCATAAATAATGTAAGGAGCTCTTGATCGTCAATCAGTCTTCGAACTTCATAACTTGCACATTGTTGGTGATTCAAGCTACTCATTGTAATTTTTAATTATTGATTTGTTAAAATAGTAACTTCGAATACTTTTGTCAAGTTCGTTTAATGAACATAAACGCTCAAGTTGTAAAAGAAAATAAATCAATTTTTGTAATTATACAAATAAAAATAAATTTGATGTGTTATTGGAATAAAACTTTTTAAAAAGAAGCTCCCAACGACCCAAAATCTATCTTGCGCACTTTCAAAAAGTAGGAGAAAGTATAACAATATAATCTATATCACATGTTCTTTTCAAAAAATATTTTTATTCCACTTTTTTACTTTAGAAGTTGTTTGTTATTCCGTTTCTAGTAAAAAGTTAAACACATACACATAGGGAAACACTGCATTATCAAGATGTATTTATTTGAGTATTGGAAAAGCACAATTACCCATAGCTTTCTGCAGAATATTCTTCGCGTAGCAAGTTCACCGCCCATTAAGTACCGACGGAAAATAATTTGCGGAACATTTGTGTTTGCGACTAAAGAATGCGTCAAATACCAACTAATGTAAAAATGCATTTTTAAATAGAGCATTTTAAAAAATATTTGAACCCGTTTTTTAAGAAATTTAGATAAAGAACAAGACTTTAACTCCTTTGGTCACTATCAAACAACTGGAGAAAAGATCCGATAAATCTATATCCTATCCGTTCTTCAAAAAATATTGTAAACCCAACGTTTTACTCTAGAAAATGTTGCCCACTTTTAAGTCTTTATTTTTCTTAATCTTCGTTGGGAATTAAACCACTCATAGTTTTTAAAAATTATCTTTATTTACGTTTCGATCCATGTCCTCGAATCGGTGTCAAAATAATAAAAACTTCAAGTTTATGACATAAATGCCAAACTTGAAGTTTTTATTATTTTGACAACGATCCTAAGACATGGATTGAAACGTAAATAAAGATGATTTTAAAAACTATGAGTGGTTTAAATCCCAACGAAGATTAAGAAAAATGTTAAACAAACCACAACAAACATACAGGGAGTATTTAAGTCTCTAATTGAAAAATACTTGGCTATGCACGCATAGAAAGACGCTGTATTATCAAGATGTATTTATTCGATTATTGTAAAGGTTTAACCCCCATAATCCTCTGCGAAGAATTTACCAAAAAATATTCATCGCGTAGCAAGTTCACCGCCCACAAGTGCCGACGGAAATTCTTTTGTGAAACAGTTGTGTTTGCGGCTAAAGCATCGTCAAATACCAACTATTGCAAAAATGTATTATTAAATTAACCATTTTAGAAAATATTTAAACCCGATCTATTAAGAAATTTAAACAAAACACAATACTTGTTCACTATCAGACAACTGGAGAAAACACATACGAAAAATCTGTATCCTACGCGCTCTTCAAAAATTATTGTAAACCCAAACTTTTACTCTAGAAGGCTTTGGCTATTTTTTAGCCGCTAATTGAAAAATACTAAAACATATACGCATTGAAGAACGCTGTATTATCTAAATGTATTTATTCGACTATTGGGATGGTTTAATCCCCATAGTCCTCTGCGAAGTATTTACCACAGAACATTGAATCGCGTAGCAAGTTCATCGCCCACAAGTGCAGACGGAAATTCCTTTACGAAACATTTGTGTTTGCGGCTAAAGCATGCATCAAATACAAACTATTGTAAAAATATATTACTAAATTAACAACCTTAGGAAATATTTGAACCCTATCTATTAAGAAATTTAGAGAAAACAATACTTTAACTCCTTTGTTCACTATTAAAAACTGGAGAATGTAAAAAAATGTGCCTATCTGCTCTTCAAAAAATATTTTCATCCTAACTTTTTACTCTAAAAGGTGCTGAATATTTTTCAGTCTTTAATTGAAAAATACTTCATATACGCATATAAAGACGCTGTATCATCAAGATGTACTTATTCGATTTTTGGGATGGTTTAACCCCCATAGTCCTCTGCGAAGTATTTACCACAGAACATTCATCGCGTAGCAAGTTCATCGCCCACAAGTGCCGACGGAAATTCCTTTGCGAAACATTTGTGTTTGTGGCTAAAGCATGCATCAAATACAAACTATTGTAAAAATTTATTACTAAATTAACAACCTTAGGAAATATTTGAACCCTATCTATTAAGAAATTTAGAGAAAACAATACTTTAACCCCTTTGTTCACTATTAAAACTGGAGAATGTAAAAAAATGTGCCTATTTGCTCTTCAAAAAATATTTTCATCCCAACTTTTTACTCTAAAAGGTGTTGAATATTTTTCAGTCTTTAATTGAAAAATACTTCATATACGCCTATAAAGACGCTGTATTATCTAGATATATTTATTCGATTATTGGGTTGGTTTAACCCCCATAGTCCTCTGCGAAGTATTTACCACAGAACATTCATCGCGTAGCAAGTTCATCGCCCACAAGTGCCGACGGAAATTCCTTTGCGAAACATTTGTGTTTGTGGCTAAAGCATGCATCAAATACAAACTATTGTAAAAATGTATTACTAAATTAACAACCTTAGGAAATATTTGAACCCTATCTATTAAGAAATTTAGAGAAAACAATACTTTAACTCCTTTGTTCACTATTAAAAACTGGAGAATGTAAAAAAAATGTGACTATCTGCTCTTCAAAAAGTATTTTCATCCCAACTTTTTACTCTAAAAGGTGCTGAATATTTTTCAGTCTTTAATTGAAAAATACTTCATATACGCATATAAAGACGCTGTATCATCAAGATGTACTTATTCGATTATTGGGATGGTTTAACCTCCATAGTCCTCTGCGAAGTATTTACCACAGAACATTCATCGCGTAGCAAATTCACAGCCTTCAAGTGCCGACGGAAACTCTTTTGCGGAACATTTGCGTTTGCAGTTAAAGCATGCCTCAAATACCAACTATTGTAAAAAAATATATTACTAAATTAACACTGAAGTCTTTGAACCCTATCCATTAAGCAATTTAGAGAAAACACAAGACTTTAACCCTTTGTTCACTATTAAAACTGGTGAAAGTATATAAAAAAATGTTCCTATCTGCTTTTCAAAAAATATTTTCATCCCAACTTTTCACTCTAGAAGGTGCTGAACATTTTCCAGTCTCTAATTGAAAAATACTTAAACATATACGCATAGAAAGGCGCTATATTATCGAGATGTATTTATTCGATGATTGGGGTTGTTTAACCCCCATAGTCCGTATTTACCATAGAATATTCATGGCGTAGCAAGTTCACAGCCTTCAAGTGCCGACTAAAATTTCTTTGCGGAACATTTGTGTTTGCGGATAAAGCATGCATCAAATACCAACTATTGTAAAAATGTATTATTAAATTAACAATTTTAGAAAATATTTGAACCTGATCTATTAGGAGATTTAGAAAAAACACAGAATTTAACTCCTTTGTTTACTATCATAGAACTGGAGAGAGCATATCCGAAAATCTGTATCCTATCCGCTCTTCAGAAAATATCGTAAACCCAACTATTTACTGTAGCTGGTGCTGGGCATTTTTCAGTCTCTAATTAAAAAATACTTAAACATATACGCATAGAAAGACGCTGTATTATCAAGCTGTATTTATTCGATTATTGAGAAAGCTTAACCTCCATAGTCCTTTGCGAAAAATTTTCCGCAGAATATTCATCGCGTAGGTAGTTCACCTCCCATAGGTACCGACGGATAATCCTTTGCAGAACAATTGTGTTTGCGGCTAAAGAATGCGTCAAATACCGACTATTGTACAACGTATTATTAAATTAACAATTTTAGGAAATATTTGAACCCAATCTATTACGAAATTCAGAAAAACACAAGACTGCAACTCCTTTGTTTACTATTAAAAAACCAGAGCAAGTATATCTAAAAACCTGAATCCTATCTGCTCTTCAAAAAATATTTTAATCCCAACTTTTTCCTCTAGAAGGCGTTGGCTATTTTTTAGTACCTAATTTAAAAATACTTAAACATATACGCATAGAACGGTGCTCTATAATCAAGATATATTTATTTGATTATTGGGAAAGTTTAACCCCCATAGTCCTCTGCGAAACATTTACCGCAGAATGTTCATGGCGTAGCAAGTTTACCGCCCACAAGTGCCAACGGAAATTTCTTTGCGCACTACTAAATATTCGGAGAAAGTATAACCAAAAGATCTGTATCCCACCTCAACAAATATTTTAATCCCAACCTTTTTCTGTATAAGACCTTTGTGATTTTCAGCCTCTAAATAAGAAATCTTTAAAGACACGAGCATAGAAAGTAACCGTATTATCATAATTTATTGGTTCCGGTATTAGGAAAACGCACACACCACAGTTGACTGCAGACAATTCTCCGCAAAGTATTCACCGCCTAGCAAGTTCACTGCCCACGATTTCCGATTGAAAATTTACTGCGAAACATTTATGTTTGCAACTATAGCATCCGTCAAATCCCAAACATTGTAAAATATGTTTTCTTAAATTAATAATTAAAGAAAATATTCGAACCCGATCACATAAAAAATTTCGTTAAAACACAAGAGTTTACCTATTTTGTGCACTGTCAAAAAATTGGAGATCGTATATCCAAAGAATATGCATCCCATCTGCTCTACAAAAATATTTTTTGGGCCAAGCTATTTCAGTAGAATCTTGTAATTCTTCAATGTTTAATTGAACAGTATTTAAACAATAACCATATAAAAAAACCGTATAATCCAGATGTATTTATCCGAGTATTGAGAACCCACTTTCCCATGGTTCCTGCGCAAAGTTTACAGCGTAACAAGATCATCACCAACGATTGCCTACAGAAAATTCACTGTAAAACATTTGTGTTTGCGACTAAAGCGTGCGTCAAATCTTAACTATTGTAAGACATGTATTGTTAAATTAACAATTTTAGAAAATATTTGAACCAGTTCTACAAAAAGGTTTGGTGAAAACACAAGACTTTATCTTCTTTGTACACTATAAAGAACGGAGAAAGTAGATCCAAAAGATTTGTATACCATCCGGTCTTCAAGAAATATTTTTATCTCTATGGAAGATGTTGCCTACCCCACCTTTATAAAATTTTCAGGATGATTACATACTAAGTCCATCGTACTATGTAAATTTATTTCTACGGTCTAATATTTGCTCAAATACCGTGCGAGCGTTACAGTTTTCAAGTGTGCATTTCTCGACCCTAATATGACCTGGAAATGGCCAAACAACGTCCCAATACCTAAGCATCCACTCATTAAAAGAATCTGCTGCACAAATATACTTGCTGGTATTAAGTTTGTTTTCAATTTCTAGCTAAATATAGTAATGTTCAACGGTGTTTTGGCTTTGATCATGGCAGGCCACAAATTTCTGACAGAGTTCTCCCGTTAGTTTGGTTTGAGAGACTGTTGTCAGTTAGCTAAACCACCTTCATTTATGTGCAGCACGAACTGTTACATATTGGTGTGGAGCCTATTTGTAATTAGAGCCTTTTATTCCCGATCCATACAGTGTAATCGTGGCACTAAATCCAAAGGAATACGATTTATTTTTCATTATATTAACACGCTATTCCCGCATACCATATTCTACTAGAAAACGTTTTGTAAAGTTCTGTGTATAAATAAATTTTAGCCAACATCGTAACTTTTGACGAGATTCAAGGTTATGTGGAAAATACACCAAAAACGAAAATACGTTTAGTAAACTTTACATTGCTAATTTTAAACGTCGTTTTTATATCATTAATTAAATTACACAAGCAATAGAAAAACCCAGTATCCACTATGTTGATAAGTCATAATTTTTCATAGAAAATACTTATGAGTAACTCAGGGTTTTCACTCATAGCAATCATTACAATACTGTTTGTTACCTAAAAAAGATAACAAATACATTTCAAAACATCTCATAAATAAATAATAATACATGTAAAAAGATATAATTGTCATTGAAACAATGTTTTGGGTGGCTGGGAAATATTCAGATAAGATACAACCATGAAAATACATCAAATTCACAGAAAGACTGTCAAATGTGAACAAAATGAAACAATTTATTTAAATTTTCATCATCATTAGGTCTTCAAATCCTGGAACTGGTTAAACGCGTACCCTCAATGTTTCCTATTCTGAACTAACTTACACATTTCCCTGAAAGTTGCATAGTCTGCATCTATCACTATCTGATATAGGTCTACATCTACCACCTTTTTCCTATCTCTGCTTGTAATATATCCCATACTATTCCCCAAAAATGCCTTAGAACATATTCTGCGCGTCTACTTCGCCTATTCTTTTTCCACATATATCTTTATTTCCCTACTATTTCTATAACCTATTTGTTATTAACTTTGTCTGTCCATGCTATCATCCTCATACATCTGAAGCACAACATTCCAAAAGGCTGCTACCGTTTTTCTGTCTGCTTTTACTACTGCCCGTATTTGATAGGCATACTGTGCTGTGCTCCACATATATGCTTTCGACAATTTTCCTCTTGCTTCTATGCTTATTGTCTTTGATCACAGGCGCTGTTCTTTTTTGTTAGATGCAGTTCGGTTCCCTTTTATTGTTTTACAAATGTACACCTTATTTCTCTAACATTCAATGGTTGCGAAGTGGGTTAAGCAGCCTGTGGTTGCCAAGTTCCACCCAGCACTTAAACATTTGTCGATTTAATATTTTTTCCAATATATCTTTTCGCACAGTCAACATTAGTTGCACATATTTCACAACTGACACCTGTAGTTGTTTATAATAATCATCAGATTTATCTGCGCCTTTTTTTGTCATTAGATTTTCCGTCTCAAAACTGGTTGAACACGTACCTCCACTTATTTATATTTTGAGCTAACCTACCCAGTTCCCTGAACTTCCCACACAGCCTATGTACAGATTGGTTCCCCTTTTATTGTTTTCTAATTATATACCCTATTTGACAGAGTTTCAGTGGTATGTAAAGGGAGGAGGTTTCGTGGCGTAGCTGGTGTGCGTGAGACTACTACGCCCAAGGTCCCGGGTTCGAATCCCAACACGGTCCGCTTGAAAAATGTTGCTAGAGCATTTTTCAAAAAATGCGTCCTCGTTCGGATGAGAGGTAAACTGGCAATTCTTGTGTGGGTGTTGTCAAGCATGGTAAAGATCCCTACCATGCTTGCAACAGCAAGGGTTCTGCAAAATTCAAAATTTCGAGGTTAAAAAAACTCGCTTCCTGGCCAATGCAATATCTTTGGGTGGAGCATTGGTAAATCACATATAGGGGTATGTGAAGGTAGTTAAGCAACCTGTGGCTACCCAGATCCCCAACACTTAGATATTTGCCCAATTAATCATTTTACAGAAAATCCTCTCACACGATTAACATTATTTGAGAATATTGCACAACCAATACCCGTAGTTCCTTATAATAATCCTCAAGTTTAAGTACAGATATTTTTTCCTCATTAGTTTATCCATTTTGGGACTGGTTGAATACGTACTTCCAATAGTCCAAACTCTTTTTTCCTATCTCTGCTTCTAATATATTCCGCACTATTCTCTCATGCCCTAGTACGTGGCCTATCATCCTATCTCTCCTATTATTTACGGTTTTCCACATATTTCTTTCTTCTCCTACCATTTTTAGTACCTCTTTTTTCTTAACTTTATCTGTCCATGATATCTTCATCATTCGTCTGTAACATCACACTTCAAACGTTTCTACCTTTTTCTTGTCCGCTTCTCCTACTGTCCAGGCTTCACAGCCGTACAGTGCTGTGCTCTACACATATGTTTTAAGCAATCCTTTACTTGTTTCTATGTTTGCTGTCCTTGAACGCAGTAGTTGCTTTTTTTTTGTTAAATGTAGCACGACCTTGTGCTAATCTTTGCTCTACATCATTTGCGCTTTTCCCATCTTACGTTATTTGGCTTCCTAGGTAGCAGAAATCCTTAATCTCTTGTAAGTTAGTTCTTGTTATCCATTTGTATTCTTGCTTTTGATTTATTTTCCCCTCCTTTGCATACCAGTACCTTAGTTTTATTTTTGTTAATTTTCATACCGAATCTCTCTGTTAGAACCGTCTACATTTCATTAAGAGCAGCTTCTAACTCTTTCTTGCTAGGTGCTAATACCGCTATATCATCTGCAAATCTAAGCATATCAATTTTTATCCCTAAATGGTAATTCGAAATATCTTTTTGCATTTGACAGTATTTACTGCCTCTTTAATGTATAAGTTAAAGATTAATGGGGATAGAGCACATCCCTGTCTCACCCCTTTCTTAATGTTTACTTCCCTACGTTCCTGCTCTAATTCTATTACTGTTGTTTGCTCTTTGTATAAGCTATGTACTACACGCCTATCTCTATAACTAATTACACTCTTTTTGAGTATTTCGAATTATTTTTTCCATTTTACATTGTCGAATGCTTTTTCCACATCTACAAACCCTATATACACGCTTTCCCCTATTTCTATTGTGTTCTCTATTATCGCTCTCAGAGTTAAAATAGCCTCCCGTGTTCCCCTGTTTCTCCTAAACCCAAATTGATCCTTTCCTAGTATTTCTTCAGCTCGTTTTTCCATTCATCTTTGTACAATTCTAGTTAATAGTTTTGACACGTGTGCTGTCAAACTTATGGTTCGAAAATTTTCACATCTTTCCGCATCTTTCTTGTTTAGTATTGTTACTACGATGTTACGTCTGAAATCTTTGGGTATCTCGCCTGTCTCATACATATAGCTAACAAGTTGGAAGAGACGTTCTGTTACAGCTTGGCCAGCGGCTTTTAGAGTCTCTGCATGCACCTTATCTATACAAGCTGCCTTACCATTTTTCAGGCCTTTTAATGCTAACTCAAACTCATCTCTAGGTGTAGGATATCTCAAGTCCTTCTCTTCAATGTCTAATTCGTTCTAAGGCTGTTAGTTCTTCTCCTGCATATAAATTCCCTATATATTCTTGCCATTTACCTACGTTCTCTACATTTTCTATAATGACGTTTCCTCACGCGTCCTTTCTATTTTTGCTATACGGTTGTATATCCTTCAAATTGATTCTAATTAGTGTGTATGCTTGTCTGTTTTTCCTGTTTTCATCTTAGTTTGTACCTCTTTTCACTTTTCATCAATCCGTTGTTCTTTAGCCTTCCTGCATTGTGAATAATTTCCAATTTTATGGCTTTGTATCTCTGTTTTCCTGTTTCGTCTGATTTGTTTTTGTATTTTCGTCTTTTTCTATTAAATTCAGGATATCCTTTGTTATCTATGGTTTTTTATTTTCATTTTCTGTATACCCCAGAATATCTCTGGCTGCCCTGTCTGCGCTGGATTTAATGTTATTCCATTCTGTTTTTATTTCTTCAGTATCAAAAATTCTCCTGATATCTTTCAGCAATTTATTTGACCTTTTTGAATCCTTCTTGATATCTTTATCTTTTAGGTCCTCAATGTCAAAGTGCCTTTTTCCGTTTCTTTTTTCAAATTTTTAAACTTAAGTGCGGCCTTCATAGTTACGATGTTGTGATCAGTGCTTATATCTGCTTTTTGGTAGAGTTTACAGTATTTTACTTGATTCCTAAACCGTTGTCTAACAAGAATGTAATCTATTTGATATGTTTCTATATCTCCTGGCATCTTCCACGTATATTGTGTTCTAGCATGATGTTGAAATAATGTGTTTGTGATGGTTAAATTTTCTAGTCGCAAAATTCTACCAGCCTATTTTCCATATCGTTTCTTGTGCCTAAATCAAATAAACCTACTACCGCTCCTTCCCTACCCTCACCTACCACTGAATTAAAATCGCTCGTAACTATTAAGTTTTCATGTCCTTTTACGTATCTTATTATGTCTTCGATATCTTTGTAGATCGCTTGTACCTCTTCATCACTGAAGCTAGACGTGGGCACTTATACATGTATTGTTACTGTGTTTACCGGTTTAGATTCTAATCTAACCATGAGTACTCCTTCATTCTTTTGTAAGTAATATTCTACACAGTGTCCTACCTTTTTCGCATAACTATCCCCACACCCGAATTTCTTTCCTCTGTTCCTGTATGACCTATCCTGAAGTCTCCACTCCAAAAATCCCCCATCTCTGGCCACCGAACTTCGCTGATCGCTACTATGTCTAGTGCTAACTTATTGATTTCAATTTTCAGGTTCTCTAGCTTACCTACTTGCTTCATACTTCTAACATTCCACGCTCTGGCTCGCAAAATGTACCCGACTCTTATTCTGAACGTTCCGATCGCATCCTCCAAAGTAGTCCGCTCCCGGAGATCTAAATGAGGAACTATTTTAACGCCGGAATCTTTTACCCCAGAGAATGCTATCATGTTTATTACAATTTAAGTACGCTGTGTACTTGGGAGGTAATGTAGTGGTTTACCCTTGCCTTCCACATCGCGGAGTGTGTCTTAGACTGCCATATCGATATCTATGATATCTGCCAATCTAAGTACCGAAAGAGCCGCTGCCCTCTTTTGGGGACTTGTCTTAGTCTGGTTCTTCACTAACGACCCTACTACTTTGGTTGGACCTGTAGTTTGGTTCTTTAGCTCATTAAAACACGCAAGCCATTTCACCTGTTCTAGTAATCTAGAGCTTCGGTAAGGTGCAGGTCCATTCGAAATGGTATTTAAATGTTATAGAATAAAAAAAGGGTTTTCTGAAATTTGTAACTAGTTTTTTTAAGGATATGAGACCTAATAAAACTAGTGTTAATAGTAATATTTTTCTGTAAATGTGAGTTCGAAAGTTATTTTAACGCCTGTCAAAAGTTTCTTTTCTGAAACAAATTTTCCATCTTTATTTATTTGTAAGTAGACAATTCGATGAACCCCTTTCCTGAAATATATGCTTATTAATAATAGTTCGTGTTCCGCGATTGCATCCTCCCATAGAAACACTCCGCCTATTTATAATTTTGTACGCAGACATTTTTTGTAAATATAGGCAATATTCATAATATATTATAATACACAAGATTACCCACGGATATTTCAACTATAGTTCAATACAACAAGTCTAAAGTTTCTCTTATCTACACATGGATGTTTACTAGGGACATTGCGATAGAAATAAAATTATGTGTCTAACTACACGTCTTAAAAACGAAAAAGTAGAAGTGCTTTCCGTTATAAAAATGCACATTGATTTGAAGTCCGTTACTTTGTATAGTTAGTGTTGTGGTTTGTTCTGAGTTTGTCAGGCGTCTACTGAGGTTACACATTTCTTATTTTGTAAATCAATAATGTTAATGTGCAGCTTACTGTCTTGTCCACATGGTTAGTTTGACTTTTAGTCATATTGTTAGCGATAACAAAAAAATGTTCCAACGGGTTCTTGCGACACAGACATGAAGGGTATCAAGATGCAGTGTTTTTTATACGACGATGACGAAGTTTGTTAATTTGTTTGTATAAACTTTTATTTAATGAACGACATTAGCAAATTAAAAATGCAGTAGGCTTCTACAGTCAGTATATTTAGAATACCGGGTTTTGAAAATTAGTTTGTACGAAGTTGTTCCTTAGAGAGATATAATTTTTCCCACAACTAAATTATGATAAACAGAATGCCATGACCAGCTGTTGAGATTGCTGTTCTTCTTTGCAATGCTTTGATGGCCTCCCTCAGAAATAATTGGGTGTGAATTTTTCAAACTACTCATCGCACAACTGTGATGCGCCGGAGTGGAAATTGAATTTACTTCGCTCAAATCGTCAGAATGTGCTTATGACGATGACTGTTACGGTTTGGGCATTTATTTAGAAATTAATTACTTACATCGACTGACTTCAAAACAGTTTTTATATACAATTTTTTTTAAGTTTATACCCCTTGTTTAGAGATGACATCAGTACGTCATCCCCGACCGCCTGCAGCGGAAATGCATTGCAGCTTGTAGATGATCTGCTTTATTGCCGTAATTATGAAAGGAAATAATTTGCTTTTCTTTTAACCTTTAAAAGTTTTGGTAACTGTGAGGCTTAAAAGAGCTCACTATACATATCTTTGTTTAATTACTGTTTTAAATAAATATTATGCTTGAAGGTAAAAATTACTATATATTTTCTTTGCTTAATTTTGTTTTATGTAAATATTAGAACTGAGGTTAAAAGTTAATTTGAGGTACCAGAGAGTGCTTTTTATTTTGGGTAGATTTTTATACTGTGTAAATCCATCGAGACATATTTTTAACTGAAAGTTTTGTAAATGTTCTTTTTGGTATCATGATCTTAACTAGAGTTCTTGTAAATAAAATTCCTTAATTTGAGGTATTCCTTTCTTTCTTTGTGACCCACCCCACTCTACGACTTTTTAGCTAGCACGCCATATCTTCTTTGGATTCTGTTCTTTCCTTTTTTGTTGAGGTATTTGGTGCGGACGATTTTTTTTGCTTACTTTACTTTCTTTCTTTCTGCAAGTTGCAAATACAAAAAAACCACACATACACTTTAATCGTATTTTACAGTACAATGTAAAAGCCGGGCGCTATATGAAAAAATTCTTTAGTTTTCAGATGTAGTTGATTTAATCTTTTTCGTGCAATATGTTCCATGTATTAACCTAGTTGCTTAAAGAAAAATTAATCACATCGTATTAACCATATACAGGCATCCATTATTCACGTGTTAGGTATGTTAATGAAATACTTCTTTAAAGTAGAGAAAGCGGAGGAAACGGAAATTACTCTAAAACCGAAAATCCGAAAACGTCGAAAATGTAAATATGCATGCGAGTAGCGATACGTCGGCAACCTGTACGTTACAAGCATTGATATAGTGGAAAGTTTGGTTTTCAAAAATAAAAATTTAATAATACGAGCTTATAATAGAAAGTAGAACGGAACGCAGTTCCAAGAAAGATAAATACTGATGCAACGCAGGGACAAAATCGTGGCATACGATAAGAGATGTACGCTTATCAATGGTAGCTGTTGTTGAGGGTTAAAGAAATGGATTTATTAATAAATCAGAAAGCTGCTGTAGTCTATATCTTAATCTTGTATTAAGTAAATGATTGTGAATAATTATAAGCTTTTATGGTTATAAACTTCTTGTATGTGTGGGTTTGAATTTGAATGTAAATATGGTTGGTATCTTAGGACATAGAAAGTTAATCGAACATGCAACGGATTATATTTATTGATTGAAGATTTGCTGACGGAACGAGTGTGTATTATATTCGAGTACAATGTTATCAGTTAAAATATTAAGAAGTATATTCGTATTGATTTTACATTATTTTGGAATGTAGAATGAAATTATAAAGACAAATGTCGGTACTTAACTGTTTTTTCATTTGTTATGACCGACATATAATTGGGATTTATAAATGTCATATCGTGTCATTTAATTAAAAACAGGAAAAATTTGGAGTAGAAAATAGCTTTCTTAACGGGTTTTAAGGTTTTTTGTTTAGCAAAACCTGGTTAGGTTTGAGGTTAAGAAATTGTTTTTTAGGAAAGTAAATTTGTATTTTTATTAATATTATTTTATGTTAATAGAGTTTATGCTTAGGTTAAATTTTTATTTGAATTCATTTAGTAACTAAGTAAAATCAGCTAATTGAAAAAAGTAACCAACTACCCCTGTGATGAAACCTTATTTGGAAGAGACATTTTATTTTGTGAAATTCCTTTAAGTATCGTAAAATTAATAAGTGTTTAAGGTATTTTTGAGAAAGGTAAAATTGAGGTTTCAATGTTAGGCTACCGAAAAGAGGGAGATTTGTGCCGAATAAACGTCTTCGTGTAGATATAATATCCAAAAAGAATTGCTTTAACAGACGGTTTGTTGCCCCTCAACTTTGACAAAACTAAAAAAACATTTTATGGTAAGTGATAATGTAACGTAGTTTTGTCATTTCAGCCATTTAAATATTTAATGTTATTTCTTATTTATATTTCAAATGCTTCTATGTTCCTCTAGAATTTCTTCCATAGGAACACACCTTCTCAACACTGTATTTAGTCGACGCAGCCTTGTATTGTACGTAGTCCCCGCCTCTTTACGGCAAATAAAAATTAATCAAGTTCACGCCCACTTCCCCGTAACAAACCCTTTCTTTATTTATAATCTTGCATGTAGACAATTTGTAGGTCTTTTTCCGTTGGAAAATATAGTCCGGGATTTGGATCGTATATTAAAAGCTCTCCATTTATCTATAATCTTCTAGGTAGAAAGCTGCTTGACCCCTCTTTATTAGTAAATATGGTCAATATTAGTAATACTGCATGTTTCGAATATATATTGTGTCATAGGTACTTTCTGTCTGTTTATCATCTTGTATGTAGACAATACGTCAACTATTTCGGTTAGTACATATAAGCAATATATAGAATATATAATACGTGGTTCGAACTTGAATCGTTCCATAGTGAATATTTCGCTTGTTATCTTAAAAGACACCTTCGGGTTAGGACAGTGCACGTATCTTTTGAACGTGCTGATCCAGACGTCCAATTAAGTGGAAAGATGTCGTGCAGAGGAGTAGTTTTTTGCAAGGAAGTTGTATCTGGGCTAACCTATTTCGTAGCAAAATAACTACAGAACATAGGGGAGATTACGGTTCAGCTTTAAGCACTTGCAACGTGAGCACACAATACAAAAACATAGTTACATCAATCGGCGTGTCGAATGCTACGGTTTGCGTTATGCTGCGTGCAGTACTACTTTTGATGTAGAATGAAGCAGGAAACTTTTTTAAGAGCTGGAGTTGTTTATTGACCTTATGAATTTCGTTGATTTTCTTAATGTAGAAAATAGGTAATGAATAATTTTGTCTGGCATTAGGAAAGTAATTCGAGCATAACGAACGAAAATTAATATAAATTTGCTGGTTATTTTGAAAAGAGAAGAATCCAATGACCGGATTCGCTGTTACTCCAGCTCATCAGATTGGTCCATGTCTCTTTGCAGAACAACCAAACAAGTTCTTGAAATTATACACAAATCATGGTGTATTAATAAGTACAAAATGAATCTCATAAATTTCCCTCCACCCCCATATTTGAATGTAACGGTAATTTTCAAGTTACCGACATACAGTATAGATGGCATTGCTAGACAACATTTTAATAACTAGTCGAAAAACAACCATTTGACAGTTTATTAAAATTTTGTCTGACAATGTCATCTATACTAACATATCGGAAACTAGAAAAAGTTACCAATAGTTAGTGTTTCTACATTCGAGTATAGGGGGCTCATGAGATTCATTTTGTACATATTAATACACCATGATTTGTGTATAATTTCAAGAACTCAGTTGGTTGTTTTGCAGATAGGAATGGACCAATCTGACGAGCGCAATAACAACGGAACCGGTTATATTATTTTTCTCTTTACAAAATAACCAACAATTTTATATTAATTTTCGTTTACTATACTCGAATTACTTTCCTGATGCCAGACACGATTGTTCATCACGATGTAGCTGGAAATGTATTAGTTTCCGATGACCAGCTTCCTCATTTAGCATTGGGTGTAGCACTTTCTTAGAAGATGTGCCAGTGTTAAGTAGGTAATCGGTCAGTTGTTTATTTATGTTAAAAGTAGTTATTTAATTGTACTAGTAACCGTAGTTTCATAGTTTTGATCAACCCGTCTATTACCAACTGAGCGTAAGAGAACCCTTTGGGAAACTGGATATTCGCTGATAAAAATTATTTTAAAATGTGAAGTGAGGTTAAACATTACTAAATTTAGAATAGTGTAAACATATAAAACAATATATTACATGCTAAATTGACGCTAGCTACCTGAATTAATAATATGCAGATTCAATTGTGACGCTCTTCCATATATGAATGTTCTGCTTAGAATACGCTTTTTACTAAGTACACACCAACGTAAAAACGTTTGTAATAAACATAAGTTTTATGCAACTAATTTTTAAATATACATCAGCATGAAATGTTTAGTAGGCGGAAAGCTAAAATTCAATGACTTGCGCATTTGTTTTTCTTATACAAAGCTCAAGCTACCTTGTAGTACAGATCAACAGGGATTGAAAGTAATCCAATAATTTAACTTTTTGTTGCAGGAAAGCTTCCGTCATAGGCAATATTTAGATCACGGCCGATATTTGCATTTGAATGCTTGTTTTTCTAACTTCACTTGAATTACTCAACATTTAACCCGTTTGGCGATGGTTGCCCGTCCATAGTATCACTAAAGATAAAAAACTTGGATACCCCGCTATTATAATGCGTTGATATTTATAAGTTACAATTTTCCACGGAATTACCCGATTATTTCCTTGTTTACAGGAATAGTGTGTCTAAAGCTGTCCTATCTTTGAGTTCAACGTCATTTCGTTTAGGTACGCGGTTATTTGGTTATCATAATTTTGAAAGCGGTGTCGTATGTTTGCAGCGAAATTTTTATGACTGTAAATTTACGAGTTTATTTTTGTTGGGGTAATTTACTATGGTTGTAGTTTCTTTAAACTCGTGTTGATATTTACGAATACACTTTTCTAGGCTGGTTCTTTACTGAACTATGTTGGTACCTTTATAAATTAATACGAAGGGTATAAAATTCCGGTCTTTAATGTTGGTTGTGTTTAATATACTTTATCCTCTCGTAATTATTTCTGTATTTTACTTTAATATTCTAATGAAATGGTTACGTGATTAAAGTAAACTATTGATGCTTCTATACATTTTTAGAGTATTTCCGTTCTAAAACTCGTTTAACTAACTGAAGTTAATAAAATCTTTTCAATTAACTAATGTTCGCTTAACTAACGAACTGGCGCTACAAATAACATAATAACTATTTTTAATAATACCTAAACTTTCTTTTATGAGCTTAAAAACTAATATGATAAGTTCTGTAATAAATCTATTACAATTTTTAATAAATTTGGTATATTTAATTTGCGCTATTGTTCGGTCAATTTCATCTGCTATAAAATTGTATTTTTTTTTAATCCACTCTTTGTTTCTTTTTACCTTGCCTATCAAGTATCCAGCTTGTTTTTTCATGTATTTCAAGATCATTCTCGAATTTCTTACTGTTGATAAAATTACACCGTTTTTATTTTCGTATACCTACAAGTAGCTTACTGATCTTCAAATTTTGTCAATTTAACGAACTCTCACGGATATAAAATTATTTTGCGGAACCCGAGATCATAGATATTAGAATATTTGCGGTATAGGTAGTACATGTAAAAACAAATGTTTCAATATTTTATTATATTATAATCAAAGCTAAAAAAGTATTGTAAAATATGCAGTTAGTGCACAGCCACGGGAGATGCGGACCTGTTTGGTCAATTTATGTGTGTCCTTTTCTTATTGTTTTCATCATGTTGATAAATACGTTTTCTATGTATGATTATTTTATGTATATATATGAAACCAATTAAGCCATTTTGTGGCACCTGTTACGGGCAAAATAGGCATTACGCTATGAATTTTGATTTGCCCTAAAGGGTGGGGCTCTCGTAACAATTCAAGGGCGCTTCGGTTGACTACAGTGGTGCGGAAGTGGGATCCTATGAAAGTAATTATCTAAATAACAGAGAATTTGAAATAAAGAATAATAAAATAATAGATAAAATGGCTACAGTGCAAACAATCTACGTTGTTCTAATTACTACCCTGAAAGGCTGTTTCTCTGTCATGACTGAGGGGCGCCAAATCGCCTGTCTCAATAATCTCTTCGATATTATTCCTTCACAAAGAACGGTTATTCTGCATTGGCGTCCCTTGTTCCAGTATAAATTCGATCATCCTTCTCGGAAACACCATAAAACTACTTTTCAGCTTTTGTCACAATTGAAGAGATTTTCAAAATAAAGTACCTTTTACAAATACATTTCCATCCCTGCGGTCACGTGTTATTCTTTTACAATTACATAATTTGTATCCCAATTCGTAAACAAATGCAAATAAATTTCAACCTATACTAAACCCCTATAGAAATACAAATATACTTTCCTTAAAGAAGACCTAAATTTCATAACTTCACCCTGGCTAGGTATTACTGAAAAAACCCTAAAAAAGGTTATTAATTTATATCTGTTAATAATACTATAAATCCAAATTTTCCCTTTTCCCATATTAAATTACTCGTCATTATAGGTTCTAATTTCTGGAAACTCCCATTAATAATACACATAGAAAAGGTTAAATACAAATTATTCCTTTTATTCTTTCTTTGTCCATTCAAAATAATTTAAAATCAATGAGTACATAGTACTTAATATTTGAAAATGTGCAGAACCTCTTTACACGATAAAATTAGGCTTAAATTTAGCCAACGCTAGTTCCGTCGCTATATCACTGTTCAAGTAAATGGGTAAACTTTTAGGTTGGTTTCATTTCCTACAACTTAAATATCAATTCTTTAACGTTTAAAATACACATATGCCTTACTAAAAACTAACTTATTCACCGCTTACATGCCAGTCCTTTAAATTAGAGAATGTCTAGAGAACTCCAGTATTTCAATTTCTTTTTCTGCAGCTAACATAGTTCCCTTAACTCAACACAGCACACTTGTTTTAGCTATATCTGTAAGTAGCTCTTCATCAACGCTCACACACTAGTTTGCAACATCCAACGCACAGTTAGCACCCTTATATTATACAAAAGTCCACACATGGTTTATTATTCCCCTTCAGAGTAATTTGTTATATTTTGTAGCTGGGTTCGTTCAACTATTAACTCCTCCCCTACTGGTTCCTCGCTTTTTACGTTTGAAGTTAATTTCTTTGAACTGTACTTTCAAAACTTGAACTTTCAATTGTCGTGCTTGGTGCTACATTGTATTTCTCCCTCTATAAAAATTCTCTTAGTTACCATTAGCATCCGGCACTACAATGTATCAAGTTTAATTCACGCTTAATAAAATCGGTTTTTTTTCATGAATACATAACTGTCGCGTACTTGTGAATTTTTTCTTGAACGTTTAGTAATGTTTCAGATATAATTCAGCACTTCTCACATATAAATTTATTTCGTTATTGTATATTCTGTGGTTTTTTATTTATTGCAAAACGCCCTGCATTCATTTATTACTTATTATTTTGTACGATTTATGTACTTTTATTTCAGCGGTTTTTATTGTGGCGACGTTTATCCTGTTTAACGACTTATGCGTTATTTTAGTATTGTATTAAGTTGTATCGATCTATTTTTAAAAAATTAATTTCTCGTTTTACTTTTGTAATACTAACTGCTTTAATTAAAATTATATTTCCTCAATTTTCTTAATTAAGAATAATTATTTGTAAAATCTATCGTATAAGGTACGTGTGTACTTAATTTCTTCAATCAAATTCACTAGATTTTTCTTTCCCATCTAATTTATAGCTAGCGTAATGCGTTACAAATTCCAAGGTTTGGTGGAACACAGTTTGAATAACACCGTGTTTATGTTTTTTTTTTGCCGACGACTTTACTCTACGAATGCGACTAGTAAATTTTTACGTGGATCTATTTCCATTACAGATCTTTTTCACCTCGATCTTGACCGAACATCTATTGTTGGAATTTGCTAACTCTGCGATGTTGTATATTACTTCCTATGTAGTTCGTTGATCTCCTTAGTTGATGTCCATTTGTAGATTAACAGACTTTTATACATCATAAATACGTTTCAATTTACTGCAGGCGATTGTAATGGAATTGATTGACTAAGTAAAACGGTTCTCATCATGTAAAAGATTTTTACATAAACATAAGACTACATGCCAACATCCATTAAAAAATTTTTTAAAATTGCTTTGAGACTACAATTAGTTTCATAATCACATAAACACTTACTAACAAATAATACATATGTAGTGTAAGTGACATACTAACTAACATAATATTAGCATTAACAAACAGTTTACTTCAATGAGGAAATGTACAACATGGCTATTTTTCACTCGATCCTTTGCAAAAAAAATAACGTAGCACACGTTTTCAAATGAGCTGTAAGAAGGCCAAGGCCAAAGTGTGAATAGATTTAAGACCATATGTAATGTAAGAGGTTATCCGCGATTTAATTCAGTTTAACTAGCGCAACACTTTTTAAATGGTACATTTATCTTTTTTGTTTAACTCTTGGTTCGTGTCTCAATCAAATTATTAATAATATATTATACAGCCGGTTATCACAATTTTTCACTGTTAAGGTTTTGATTTTGTTTTTAACATTCTTTAGCGATCCTAATAGCAATGAGCACATTATTAATCTATATAGTGTTACCGGTATAAATGAGAGCACGTTACAAATTTTGATTTGCCCAGAAAAGGCGGGAAGACCATAATAACTTTAACAGTTAACCGGCTAACAATAGTGATGTGGGAGCGAGTTCCTCTGGAAACAATTCTAAATCTTATAAAAATAAACATGTTAAATGACAGAACTACAATACTTTATAAGTACCATTTACTTAGAAAAGCTTTCCTGGTTGTCAAAAGTAAGGGGCACCTAACCGTCTTGTTTCAGGAATTTCTTCGATATTTTTGCTACACGGAAGACGTTTATTCTGGATAGGTTTCTATGCTTTCGGTGTTCTTAAATTTATCACCCTATCTTTAGCCTCTCTAAAATATCTTAAAAACACTCATTAACCTTTTGTCAAATTTATAATAAAGACACTTCAAATACAACTTTATCACTGATGAATTATATTACGTCGAATATTTGTACGAGGTTGAGACTCCCTACAAAACCAATTGATGTTACGATTTCCGGTCTTAGCAAGGCCACTTCGCAAATTCGTTCATGTTGTGACATGACGCTTTACTCTTTATATCATTCGCAATTCAAATTAATTACATTTGCCTTGTCATCGACAACATCACTGGCATGTAGATATTATCAAGCTTCACATTCCTGATAATATTCAGTTATCAAGTACTTCTTCATAAGCCTGGCAAAATCCACATCCTTCTAGAATCGGCAGTCCTCTTCAATATTTTATGTTCAAGATCTAAATCTCCATACCCTTCAAAAAACTTTATTTGGCAATGTCTTTGTTGGTCCATTAGGCTCTGACATGTAGATCCGAACGCAATGTCTTTATTCAGTCTGTGATCCAGTTCAAGATCAATTGACTCGTTTCGGGGAATTAGAACAATATTCTTGACAAGGTCCACTCGCACAAGGAAAGTTCCTGGAAAAGGCATTTTCCTACTACTACCGAAAGGCTCCCTAATGGTCACGTTGTCGCTTCCATTCCGTATAAGGAAGACCCTTGTATTCTGGAGGATTCCTGGCATACAACTTTCAAACGATTCAACTCTTTTGAGATGAAATTTCAGTCAAATGCAGAATTCAAGAAATTACATATTTCCTTTATGCAGGAATATCAGAATCTTGAACATATGTTATCTTCCCACCTCAATTATAAAGGTTAAGTTTTTTATCTTCCACACCATGGTGTGGTTAAAGAGGAAAGTCTCATTACCGAACTTCGGGTTGTGTTTGACGCTTTCTCTAAGACTTCCAATGGACATTCGTTAAACTCTATTCAGATTGTTGGACCTACTATTAAAAAAATTTGTTTTTCTACTTTATTGCGTTTTCTGAAACACAAGAAGACATTGTGTACTGACGTTGAAAAATGTACAGGCAGGGTGTGATCAATCCAAGTCAAAGACCTTTCCAAAGGATACTATAGCGATCTTCTACTTCCGATTCAATTTCTACTTTTGATTTAAATACAGTCACTTATGGTACAGCGGCCGCTTACCTCTTAGCAATCCGTTGTCTGGCTGAAATAGATATTTCAGTTAAGGACGCACATCATCGGGTATCCAGGATAATCCGAGACGATTTCTACGTTGGTGATCTTCTTAGAGTTCTGATTAGCTACTACATGCGCAGATTATCTGTCGGTAGCTTCCAACGTTCCTTCCGGAGGTGCTTTCAAACTTATTAAGTGGAATTCAAATAATCTACAGGTCCTTTCCTGAGTAAATCCTAAGAATTCTTGAGTTTGGATCCCGTGAAAACGCCAAAACACTTGATCTTACAGGATCATTTTAAGCTGATGACTTACGATGTTCAATTTTAGATTCTTCAAATGGCATTTCCACTAAACGGATTATGTTGTCCGAAATTTCACTGATGTGCAACCACTTGGATTCTCTTGGTCACTGCCATATCTGATAAAATTTTCATGCAGGCTCTTCAAATGGAAAAGATCTCATGAAATGATCCGTTTCCTATTTCGATACAAAACAATTGGGGTCTTTTTAGAAAAAAACTTGGTTGTATTAAACAATCTCATAATTCCACGTCATGTTATTTGTTGCAATCCTGTGCATGGAAGATGTTTCAGTTCATGCATGGGGTGCATCTATTTAATTTCGTTCAGTTGATTCGCAAGTTTAGGTTTTTTCGTTGGGCTTCTTTGTGCGAAGACTAAGGTTGCGCCCCCGTAACCCACTACTATTCCACGCTTACAGTTTTGTACAGCCGCGCTGCAGGCTAATCTTGCCCATCAAATTGCAAAGGCCTTAAGCGTAGACAGTAATAGCTCAACTTTTTGTTCCGATTCTACTGTTGTTTTGAGATGACTAAAAACACCTCCCAATCGATGTAAGGATTTTGTTTGCAAATGGAGTCGCAGACACAATCTTTGATTGCTCATGCCACATAGCGGCATGTGCCTACTAAAACTAAAAGAAATCCTTCCAATATGCTTTCCAGAAGAATTTCCTCTTCTTAGTTGTTAGAATGTTGCCTGCGGGAGAACGCATTCCCTCCCTCCAGCTGCATAAATCAGAAAGTTCATGACCTATTTTTGTAAATCATGTTTCCAATATACCAGATTTAAAAATACTTTACAGTGTCATCATGGGTGTCGATTTGAAAAATTGCATACTAAAATTTCGTGTTGTTGGATTCTCGTTTGTGAAATTGTTTAAAACGAATCAGCCTTGCGCTACTAATTTTAGTATGCACAAAAAGTGTTTTCCTTTTGCTCTAATTAATGAAAAAAAAAGTGTAATTGAAAATAAGAAGACTGACAAAGCAATGACTTGGAATGAAATTACAAAGAACGTTAATTCTCAATCTCCAAATGATGTGATCCGTAACACCAAATCGCTAGAAAGTTGTTATGGTAATTTGCAACAGGGAACCAAAAAGTGTCAGCAGACGGAAAAAAAGGAAAACTAATGACCAGGGATGGTGCTGTCACCAGGTTTTGGTGCAACTATGCTTAATAAACCCAACAACTGTATTTGAAATGATCAACGACTTTGATGGTGATCATTGATATGCAACGCAGGGATTTGGTACGGATATGTCTACTGACGAAAGAACACGATATAAAACCCACAATTAGTTGTCCCTTTGTATTAAGTTAGAAAGGTACAGACAGATTTCGGTAAATAACCTGCTTAGAGAAGCTTATATATAAACATTCACACAAGTTTAAAAAAACCGAAACCATAGAAAATTACTCCAATAGTAATAAACTATAAACCTACAGCCATAAAGAATACATTGTGAACACAGACAATCACGCCGCGTTCAATGGTATGAAAACAAAATGATCGTGGACATAAACAAAATGAAATTAAACTCGACAATAGGACAGGTTTAGTCGCACAAGCCGTGTGAACTAAAAAAATTAGTTAATATTTATGGACATTATAGTATATGAAAACCGACGGATCGTAAGGGAAGCGAACTTTTCATTTTCATTTATTTGAGACCAAAGGTCGGAACAGAGTTACGCAACTATCGTGGTGCAGATAAAGTTAAAGATCGGGTAGCAAAAGTGACGGTATTTATAACTCTGGGATTGTAAAAGAACAAGTTTCCACAGGTCAATGTAAACGCGGAATTTAAAAATACCGTAACAAATGAAAGTGCCACTTGTTGAAAGCTTTCATTCAATGCTAAGTTGGAATATTGAATACCCTGAAACATTTCCTTTGCACTAAAAATCGCTTGAACTTTGTATAAAACCAACAAACGATAATTATTTGTATATTAATACATAGTTGAACGCAGCTCAAGTCAATGACATTCAAAAACTTCAAAAGAAGCCATATTTCAATGTTACGCATTACGAATCAGAATACAAAAGCGCAGGTATGCGTAATTACCGTATAGATAGTTTTAGGTAAACAGACTAATTGCATTGGTGAACTTTTATAACAAAGCATACTGTTTGACTGAAAGCTTTAAGGTATAGGAAATGATTAAATAGCAGTAGCATTGTCTAATTCATGTTTTCATATAAATAGTTCGTATTTAGAAAAACTTTTTTATATCTTCCCGTTAAAATGATCAAAATTAAAGTTATCGAGGAAACACATATGACTACCGTTAAATTGTAACCGAATAAGATAAAAGTAATTTTTTACAATATAAATAAATCACCTAGATCCAGCCAATGACATAAGTGTAATTTGCAAATATGTTGCAAACGGTATCACCAGACACAACAATAACATACAATGTAAAACGTCTACAATGTAACAACTTACAAACTGCTGAAGACCATAGGCTCGCAATATTAATATGATTAAGCCACAGGGAGACATTATAATTTGAATAAGGGCCGCTATACTTGCGGCCACGTCCCCAATGCTCCACCCGGAGGTACTACATTGGGTTTAAACGTGAAAATATAAACGTGCTTCTAATTTATTCTAACTTCATAGTTAATCCACCCTAAACAAAAAAAAACTAAATAAAAATCTAACAAACCTAACAAACTGTAACAATCTAACAAACCTAAAAATCTGACAAACTGAAACAAAAACTAAAAACAGGGTTTAAATATTGTATCCCTAGCGCTGACTTTGAAGTGTGCCCGATCAACAAGACACAAAAAAATGAGAGGGGGAGGGATCCGTAATACCGGATAGCAGACGCCGGCTCTGCTTACCAGTGCGACCTGAAAGGTCGTCTTAAAACTATCCAAATCTAGCTAACTAATTTAAATCCATCCCTAGCTTTCCCTATCATTCCCTAACTGATTTATATTATGATTACAATCTTCACAAATCTACTCTTCCTTCCCAAATATATACTGCAACCAAAATGGCGACAGAACGTCAAACAAAACAAATATGCCACAAAATACTATAATACATGCTAATAAATATAAAGTGTAAATATAAAATATATATAAATATAATTATATAAATATATAAATAAATGTCTAATAAGCGTTAAGCATATAGCAGTCCACAAAATAGCAAAAGCATCACCCTATTTATCAGGTGCACTCGCACAAGCATTATGTCGGCTAGCGCCATTACGCACAAAACGTGCTTGTTAAATTATTTCAAAAACTACTGATTAATGTAAATCAATGCTTGTGCGAGTACAGCGCCACAGGGAGACACCCATTTTTGACGCGATCGCGGAAAAGCTCGATATAAATAATCGTAATACAAGGCTAAGTGAGTATGGATGGGAATGAAGGCTAGACAGTTGACAGAAAAAGAGAAGAAATTATTCTTAAACCTGCGAACAGAAAACACGCAGGTGTAATCCGTTTCGAGGGGTTGTCAAGAGAGCATATTAGGCTAGAAATTTAGCTCAAGTGATTCCAGCGTGGTCACAAGCAAAAACAGGTTGGACCGTATTGTTTTCAAGAACAGTTAGAAGCTCAATTAACTTACACATTGCGGACTCAAGTTTAGTTCAAAACTTAATTTATTATATTAAATATATTTTATTATGATGACATTTGGGAATTGATATTGTTAACACAGAGAGTTATCAAAGTACAAAACGTCCACCGAAATTGTAGGTTATCGTGTTTACTTTATTAGATATAACTCATTGGACTTTGAAAATTAATTTAAAACGTTAAGAATTGATTAAATTGTAGTAGTTGGGTGCTTTAATGTTATGACAAATCAAATTGGAGTTTATTTGTGATACAAAATGTTGTGTGTACCCGTTTACAGGGATAATGTTATGACAGATTAAAATTCAATTTATTTATGTAATTTAACCATTTGTGTATACCTGTTTACGGGGATAATGTTACAACGGTTGTAGGAAAATAAAATTAGGTAGCGCACTGCGAAGAGATGCTTGCTTTCTTTGTTTAGAATATTGGTGGGATTGCTTGCAAAAAGAACTCTATTCCACCAGAAAATCGACGTAATCAGTATTCACTAGAAAATTTTGTTTAACAGAAGATTGTATCCTAAACAAGACAACTTGGCGTCCGTTAATTAAGTTATTACCAAAAAAGCCTTTGTGGATATTTATGGTAACACAGCTTGATAATTTTAACTATTTCCAATTACATTTTGCAATTTATCAATTTGGTTATATAGGGACCCACCTCCGCAGCACTGTAGTTAGCCGACACATTCCTAAATTGTTACGGGAATTCCGCCCTTTTTGGACAATTCAAAATTTAACAGTCTAAGGGTGCCTTGAACTATAACAAATTAAATAGAAGTCAGTTGATTAATGACTGCAATAGTTTCAGATTTCAGATGTCAAACATTATACGGACTACGAACAAATAAAAACACTTTAATATTTATGGCGTTGCGACGGCTGAGATTTTCTTAGCTAAGGCGGTGTACGGTGCAATATTCAAGATTGCCTTACGTAAGAACGCTTTAGTAGCATTACGGTGAAATCGGAACTTAGAGTTACATCCCTCATTCGCAAGGTTGAACAGTTGTTAATGTCAAACTGAAAGCCCCGTATTCAACCAGTACAGTTTCGCAATATGCATTTAATAACCTGGTATGTTCAATAGCGAATTTGAGTTTAGTACTTCTCCTAAAAGATAAAATACCCTGAAAGCGATTACAAATTTATTGCAAGATAAAAACGAACAAGGTTGGTGCCTCTTTAAACAAACGCAAATTGTGTTACAATATTCCGTGCAGACAAGAAGCAAAGCAATAAAATAAGTGGAGAAAATCGCCTACACCGAATACCGCAACAAAACCAGGGATAGAATGGTAGAAATGAACTCCAAAGGAGTTAGATTTTGGGGTAGCTGAAAAACGTCATAGAGTGTGGTAGGTGATATAGAAAGAAAAAGTGGAAGCCTTAGTAAAACACTATATTACAACCTGTAAGTAAAACATAGTCTCAAAAGAATATTTACAAACGTCAGAAACACATTTACGTATTCCTTCGTTACAACGGGATGTACACCAACGGTCAACTTACCTATAGTACAGTACAAACTTAAACATTCTAAAATATCAAGAATAAAATGTTATCTAAATATAAGAATACATACAACATGGTCCATCCCTAAATATGTACAAGAAATAAAGAAATAATACATTAATATCTGCTAGAAATAATACAGTAACGTCTGCTTTAGGATCGTAAGATTTAAGAACGTAACATTAAAATCTCAAATGGCAAGTTGACGTTAACATTAATTTATAAAGAAAAGTAAACAGTAGAAAAGAGTGCTCTAACGCAAGCTTTAAGAATAACGTACATAATCGTTCGTGTAGTGAGCTTGCACTTAGTAACGTATAATCTGCAATTTATTGCAGAATCAACCAAAAAAAAGTGTCTATTTTTGAAAACAGCAACACAAACAAAGCAAACCAAAAACTTTACTGTACCTTAAGCTATCTTCTCTCTGGTACCATCATAGGATGAGGAAATACGGCTGCATTTGTCTACGGCTGGGTGCTGGTACCAATAATTTAGTTATACTAACACAAAACGCATTTTCAAAGCGCTACTTTACAGTGCCCAAAGGGTGTGGTATAACAGAAGAATCGTATAAGTAAGAGCGACGAAATAAGGAAGAGAAGTCGGATAATTAAGAGGCTTTTCAAAAGCTGAACTTTTATTTAACCAGCTTTGGGAACGATGATGGAAGGTAACGAAGAACCATTCCCATCGGTATTGATGTGAAATATTCTACGAAAGCAAACAAAAATATATATTCCAGACAATAATGGCGAAAACATTCGTAGAATCCAAGCAACAACGAAGACAAAATACGATAATAATTAATTGCATTGAATTTCGTTGTTCGCAAGAGAATGCAAAATATTTTTTAAAATAATAAGCGATTTATGCAACCAGCCATACGGCCAAGAAAAATCAGTTTCCTAACTTTTTGAAGAGAATTAAGGTTTGTATTATTATCGATCCACGCTACAACGATACCATGAATTACTTAATTAAAGGGAACGATTTTATAATGGATGAAACTTGAGCGAGTTCGGAGGCGTGCAAGTATAAAGAACTTTTTATACAAAGCGGTTGTTTTCGTCACGTTTCTTATTTCATCGAAGGACAAACCATTAGAGTGGTTTGAGGAACAGTTGTACTGAACATAAGTAATGAACATAAGTTTTATCTATAAGTTTAAGGAAAATAAGGTTTTGATCAAAATTCGCCATCTTCTAAGAATTTGTATATTACAGATTGTTCAATTTTGTAACCTTTTAATTTATTGTTAACTTGAGGATGGGTCCAGCCTGAAGCCTGAAACGTAATTTTATTAAGAATAGTGAAATTGTGAGTTATAACTTTCTTCATAGAATACTGATCATGATAATGGTACTAAATTCCACTGGCTCGCTGTAAAACCGTGTTCAATTGATGTAGTAGCCTTCTAGCGTAAGATGTGTCTACACAATGATATTCCTGTCTTTAGGCCCAAGGGTATGTAACATACCGTGCAACTGTGGCATGGTGCTTACTGGGGTAAACAACCATCAGCACAAATTACAACAATTGAACACAAATGGTAAATCAAGACTAGTCAGCACAGTCTTTCAGCAATTGCTAGACATTAACATTTTTATTAAGCAAAATTGATAGACAAATACCTTGTTTGCTGAAGTATAGAAATTTGAGAAATTAGAAACATCAAGAATCCTACATTATCAAAAGGGTTAAGGTTTGTTAATGTACCTCGATATGGAAAATGAACTGGGCGAACCTAAGCGCAAACTGTAGCCTTTACTCAAACGCCACCTTGCATCAAACACTAGCCCGACTTAATTTGATGTAGGAGTTTGCGCATTAAGAAATAGGATCTACACTCTCTCTTGATGATAACCCTTACGAAAATACTAACGTTGAATTTATTAATATTTAATATAAATGTATTTGAATTGTTCCCGATTTTAGAACGTACCTCGTCTGTTTAACGCGGTCTGTTATTTTATCTTTAGCGTGCGGACTTATTGGTGCTAGTTTGCATAATGTGTGTCAATCATTGAAAGAACCATCTTATGTTGAACCTATTTGTTTACTTTTTTCTATTAAGAATTATATTACTGTAGATATTTAAATATGCGCTTACTCATTCATATCTATGGGAAATAATTATTTTAAACAAACCTTAATATGTTATATAATGGTTAGAGTATTCAACCTAAACACAATGGAAGCAAAAATAGTAAACATTTAAATAAAAACCATGTAATTACCCGCTTACAGAAAAACAGTATTTAAAGTTATTAACGATTAAAGTTTTTTACAGTTATAAAATTAAGTAACCGGAAACGTATAGTGACTCGTTCAAACTAGGAAGTAAAAATATGATGTCATCACGAAAATTTTAAACCAAAAACCATTATGCTTAAAAGATAACAATTTCTAACACCCATGATAAATATATATAAATGAAATATGATTACGGCTACTTTTTGCTAACCAAAAATAAACCAAGGCTAAAGGTCTAAGAAGAATTAAATAATAAATAAAAGGTCTGAGCAAAATTCAGACTAAACGTCCTGTTCACAAATTATCTTAAACTGGTCATCATCAGTTGCAAAACTTAAGCTGCTAAGAGTGTGTTGAGAAGTAAGCCGTGGCGAGAGTGGTTGTCATGGTGATGTAATAGGTCGTAGGTATATAGTTGTCATTTTTATGTTTATTATCTGAAATACGTTTCTGTATAATAAAATATAGCTTTTATACTAAAAGACGTTCTGTAATTTACCGCATATCCTTCCATCAGGTTATGGGTCCAGGCACTCGTAAAATTTTAAAATTTTAAAAAAATCTTTTTCAAAATAATATGGTCAATGGCGACGGCAATGTGATCAATTGAAAAATTGAAAGGACAAGAAAATTACGAAATTTGGAAGTTCGTTGATGACCGGTTTATGGTGTCATGTCACAGGTACATGCACAGAAACCGAAGTATCAAAAAAAGCGAATGGAGACATAAAAGCAAAAGCGTCAATCGTACTGATGGTGGAATCAGTGAATTTTTCGCACATAAAGATGCAAAATCAGCTAAGGAAGTTTGGCAGAATCTTCAGAAAGCATTTGAAGATTTGGGGTTGTTACGTCGCGTTGGACTACTACGCGAACTCGTCACAACAAGACTGGCGGATTGTTTATCGATGGAAATTTTTGTAAATAAAATCATTAGCACGGCACACAAATTGACGGGTGCTGGTATGAAAATAGATGACGAGTGGATCGGAACCTTATTATTAGCCGGATGAATGATGAATACAAACCGATGATTATGGCAATTGAAAGTTCGAGAGAAAAGATTTCTGCGGATTTGATCAAAAGAAGACTTTTGCAGGAAGTTAGATCAAACGATGGAGCAAGTAGTTTATCATCGTCGGCGATGTACACTCAAAAGCCTAAGTTTCTAAAAAGAAAAGGCCACTAGAAGAATACAAAATGTTTTGGATGTGGTGAAATAGGGCACTACAAAAATAAATTCGCAAAAGGGAAACAGAGTAAGAATGCCGGTTACACGTCAATTCTTTCCTGTTTGACTGAAAGTAATCTAAAGTTGACAAAGTGGTACATTGATTCTGGTGCATCAACTCACATGACATGCCAACAACACTGGTTTGAAAATGTCAAATCTGAATACAGTATCAAAGTGACAATTGCAAATGAGTCAAAGTTGAAAGCAGAGTTGACAGGTGATGTACGGCTTCAACTGCGAATTAATCATAATGCAGTTGATACTACTATTTGAAACGTGCTGTATGTACCAAATTTATGCTCAAACTTATCAGTCAGTCAATTAGTCAATAAGGGTCTGGTTGTGAAATTTGGCACTGACGGTTGCAAAATTTGGACATGCATAATAAATTATTAGTTCAAGCAAATCTGACCGGTTGCACGTCAATTCTTTCCTGTTCGACTGAAAGTAATCTAAAGTTGACAGAGTGGTCCATTGATTCTGGTGCATCAACTCACATGACATGCCAACAAGACTGGTTTGAAGATGTCAAATTTGAATACAGTGGCAAAGTGACAATTGCAAATTAGTCAAAGTTGAAAACAGAGTTGACAGGTGATGTACGGGTTCAACTGCGAATTAATCATAATGCAGTTGATACTACTATTTGAAACGTGCTATATGTACTAAATTTATGCTCAAACTTATCAGTTAGTCAATTAGTCAATAGTCTGATTGTAAAATTTGGCACTGACGGTTGCAAAATTTGGACAAGCACGATAAATTATTAGTTCAAGCAAATCTGATGGACGGCCTATTCTAGGTGGAACAGGCGGGCACATCAAGTGTGATGATGAAGTCGACAGAAACCCAACAATTGTGGCATCGGCGACTTGGTCATACAGGGCACGACAACTTGATAAAGTTGCGAAGCGGTTTTGTTGAGGGAATTAGTTTCATCAGCGGTCAGCGAGAAACTTGTGAGATTTGCATGATGGGAAAACAGACGCTTTTTCAATTTAAGAAAAGCAACTCCCGAATTTGTAATATTCTGGAATTGATACACTCAGATCTGTCCAGCCCAATGCCTGTTGATACATTCGGAGGCTCTCGGTGTTTTATGACTTTCGTTGATGATTTTGGCCGAAAAGTTTTTGTGTATTTTATCAAGAACAAATTTAATGTTTTAAATGTTTTTAAAGATTTCAAGAAGTATGTTGAGAATCAGACGAGCCGAAAAATTAAGAAAATTCGCACAGACAACAACACTGAATACTGTATCGGTGAATTTTTAAAGTTTTGAGTGATTCAGGAGTGGAACATCAAACGACAGCATCGTATACGCCTGAACAGAATGGTATGGCGGAGCGAATGAATAGGACTATAGTCGAACGAGCAAGATGTATGCCCTTTGATGCAAAGCTTAATATCAAATTTTGGAGTAGAACGATTAATACAGCAGGATATCTCGTCAATCGTTCGCCGTGCCAAGGGTCAATTGACAAAACACCGGAAGAAATTTAGTCTGGTAAAAAACCAAATTTATCAAATTTGAAAGTATTTGGATGCAAAGCTTTGGTACATATTCCGAAACAAAAAAGGAATAAGTTTGATTCTTAGTTCAAGAATTGTATAATGGTTGGTTACAATGAACACTGCAAAAGGTATAGGGCCTTTAAGCCGAAGAAGATGAAAATTGATGTAAATTGCGACGTATTTTTTTTAGAGCAACGCATTGAGAATGAAATACTTTCTTGTAACAAATTTTATCATTTTTATCTATTCAAAGACGATATCAATGGAGTGGAGCACACGGTTGTTACAATTAATAACGATGACCTGCATGGTCAAAACGAAGTGGAATCTGAGAATAGTAGTTCAGATGACAAAGGCAGTAGTGAACAATTCATAACAGATAATGGTTCAATGAGAATTACAACCAATAATGTAGGTCAAGAGTTACGGCGATCAACGAGGAGAGAGACTAAGTCTACAAAGGAAGACGACTTCGTTTACGTTTCGACTGTGGATAATGCAGACGATCCGCTGACAGCGGAGGACGCGATGAAAGGTTTATATGCGTCGCACTGGAATAGGGCCATGGAAAACGAGTGCAAGTCCCTAAACGAAAACGGAACTTGGCCTTTGGAAAATCTGCCAGCAAATCACAAGGCAATTCGTAGCAAATGGGTATTCAAAACCAAATGCGACAATAATGGTCAAGTCAGTCGCTATAAGCTCACCTGGTAATAAAAGGTTGTGCTCAACGCAGGAGAATTAATTACGAAGAGACGTTCTCACCCGTCGTATGTTATTCATTTATACGTTTTCTATTTGCGATTGCTGCAAACTATGATTTAGAAATTGATCAGATGGATGCGAATTCGGCCTTTATGCAAGGTGATTTAGATGAAGATGTCTATATGGTTCAGCCTGAATTGTTTAACGATACTAGTCAGCCAGTTTAAAATGAAAGACATTAGTGAGGCAAAGTTTGTCCTGGGTATGCAGATCATACGAGATAAAAAATTGGGTATGATTTCAATTAACCAAAGCTAGTATATTCAGAAAATACTGGAAAAGTTTCAAATGACCGATTGCAATAGCGTGAGTACGCCGGCAGTTCTGGACTCTTCTGATGATTTCCTCTCTACCATGTAGACCTAAGAGAACCACTCCAACAGAAAATTAACCAGTGTTGCTTTGAACATCGGGATATCCTTTTCCTTACACAGGCTGGTGATCTCTACAAGCAAAGTACGTCGTTTCCCTATTATTATAGATCCCCTAATTTATACTATTTCTAGAACTGTTTGAACGACACTAAACAAACCTTGCAATTGTATTGGTTCTTAGTCCAATTAGGCCATAAACAATTTATCGTTATTTAAGAGTAACCATTTATGTATAACTATGTCTACCATTTCGCAAATATTCAAAGAAGAATCTGTTGGCACTCCTTTTATCACTTAGACATTATCCAGTTTAAAGGGGCGATAAACTTGTAAAATACGATTGACAACTACAAACCTTTCATATTTAATATTTAAAATGAGAAAGGTGTCCGTTAAATTGAGTTGTTACATTTCTCGTAGCTCGATCGATATATTTTTGAAAATATCCTGGCCCTAAATAACTAATCTGAGAAATTCCAGATTTTTCAACCTACCCACCTTTCCTTTTGGGTTACCCAACATATGTTTACTCATATTGTACTATGAAAAGCAATCTTGAAATTAATTTGTTTAAATGTCTTATTAGGATCCTTAGGGTTCCATGAATAACGACGAACTCAATAATGACAAGGGCTCATGAAGTGAAAAATCTCAGCTGAAGCATCTTTATAAACCCGAAAACCTCTCTACAGCTTTTTAGATACGTCGAATAGTATCTATTCCAGTCGCCAATCTTCTTTAAAATAGTGTCTTTGGTGTATCAGGTCTTTATTCCGTCCAATTTAAGGTTAATTATTCACACCGCAAACAGTAAGCAACAACCCTTTCAAGTCTTGTCAATGTAGAGTTTTGTCCCATGGGAAAGGTACGACCTGACGCTCATGATGACACTGTAAAGTACCCTTTAAATCTGCTAGATTGCAAATACAATCTACGAAAATAGGTCATGAATTCTCAGATTCGTGGAACCAGGTAGGTCCACTTCTTCATAGACTACATTCTAACAACTGAGCAGGTAAAACTCTTTTTAAAAGCATGTCGGAAGCATTGTTTTAGTAGGAACATGCCGCCATGTGGCATAAGCAGTCAAAGTTTGTATGTCTGCAACTCTATTGCAAACAAAAGTTTTAAGTTGAATAGGCGGTGTTTTAGCCACCCTAGAATGACAGTAGAATCCGACCAAAAGACAGACCGCTCAAAGTCTATGCCTAAAGCCTTTGTAGCTTGAGCAGCAATCTAAACGTGGAATAGTGACAGGCTTCAGGGGCGTAACCTTAGCCTTTGCATACAGAAGCCGAACGAAAACCTGATCTTGCGGATCAACTGAACTTAGGTAGATTGATGCCCCGTAGGCATGTACTGAAGCATCTGAGAATCCATGCATCTCCACCTGCACGGGATTGCAACACACAACATGATGTGGAATTACGAGATTGTTTAACACAGCCTAATTTTGTCGTAATTATTTTGACTTTTTAGTGACATTCTAGCCTGAACCCAAGACCTTTCAGAAGGTATTATATACTTAGCTTGTATGAATGCTATGGTGCGACGGTATGGTGGTGTGTCCGTTGACGAACACCTTGATATTGTTTCTCTTACCTATCACCCTTCTATCTTACTCAACTTCCTGTGGTGAATTCTATACAAGAGTTAGAAGAAAAATATTTGAAGCTTGAACGAAGGAAATTTAGGGTTGAGAGTTATGTGCCTCCTAGCAGATTTATTCCAAAAATCGCCTCAATCCTTAATCCAGGTACAAACATGAATTTTTGTCAATTATTTTGAATTGAAACAGGAATCGGATCTCCATCCAAAGAAACTGCATGAGAATTTTAACGGATATGACACAAGGGCCCAGAAGACCCAAAGGGACGAAAATCTGTGAAATGTCGGACATCATAGCCCGTTTAGTAGAAATGCCATTTGACGGATTGAAAATATCGTAAGTCATCAGTTTGAAATGACCAGATAAGACCAAGTGTTTTGGTGTTTTCACGAGATCCGAACTCAAGAATGCCTGGATAAACGCCTTGCGGATTTATACTGGAAAGTACCTGTGGATTATTAGAAATTCACTTTCTAAGTTTAAAATCACTTCCGGACAGAAGCGTTGCAAGCCATTGGCAGATAGCTTTGACATCAAAAAGCTTATCAGAACCTGTAAGAAGATCATCTACGTAGAAATCTTTCTGGATTATTCTGGAAAACTGAGGTTGTGTGTCCTTAACTAGAATACCTATGTCAGTCAGATATCGAATGGCCAGAAATGAAGCCGCCACGGTACCATAAGTTACGGTATTTAAATCAAAGGTAGAAATTTAATCATAAGGAGAAAATCGTCATAATATTCTTTGAAGAGGTCTTTGGCGTGGATTGAGCAGAACCTGTCTGTACATTTTCTCAATGTCAGCAGACAATGCGTACCTATGTTTGCAGAAACGTAATAAAATTGAAAAAAGATCTTTTTGGATAGTTGGTCTAACCATCTTAATACTGTTTAACGAATGTCCACTGGAAGTTTTAGAAGAAACGTGAAATAAAACGCGAAGTTTGATTGTAAGACTTTCATCTCCAAATACGCCCTGGTGAGGAAGATAGAAAACTTGACCTGCATAACTGATGTCGGAAGGTGACATATGTCCAAGATTATGATATTTGTGCATAAAAGCGGCATATAATTTTTTGAATTCTGAATTTGACTGACATTTCATTTCTAAAGACCTGAATTTTTTTAAAGCTGTATACCAGGAATCCCCCAAAACAAAAGGGTTTTTCTTGAACGGAATGAAAACGATAAAACGACCATCAGTGTCTCTTTTAGTAGTTGCAGGAATTTTACTCCTGCAAGAGGATCTTTTCGGTCGGATACAGTTCCAATCTCCAGAAACGAGCGAGTTGATCTTGAATTGAATCAATAACCGAATGAACACATTGTATTCGAATCAGCATGTCAGAGCCTAACGGACCAGCAACAACAGAACCAAATCGAGTTTTTTGAAGAGTAGGAACATTTGGACCTAATTGAAATTATCCAGATCATAAAATCTTAAAGAAGACTGGCGATCCAAGACGAATGTGGATTTCACCAGGTTCGTGAAATAAAGGATCTGATAACTGAATGTTGTCGAGAATGTGAAGCTTGGTAATATCTACTTGCCAGTTAGGTAGATTAGTGGTGATATTGTCAATGACAGAGCAGGAAATTGTCAATTTGAACCACGAATAAAGCGAAGAATAAAGCGTGATATCACAACGTGAACGTATTTGCGAAGAGGGTTTGCTAAGGCCATAAATCGTAACATCAACCGGTTTTGTAGGAAGTCTCAACCTCTTACAAATATCCGAAGTAATGAAACTCGATTGCGAATGCAAGTAGCATATTTATAATGGAGTTGATAGGCTAGAATCCGGCTGGAATCAACGAACCATATGTTTGAAATATGTTTGTGTATTTGTACATCTTCGATGCGAGTCTGCTGCACGTGTATTCTTTGTAGTGTAACTCTTAGGACCAACTTAACAATAAAACTGAAAACTTGTATGTTGCTAAGATTGAAATGTAAAGAATATTTTAACGTGGAATACATTTATTATAACTGAATATAATTGAATATTTGAGTAACGTATATTAGAATCAATGGGTATGAGCTGTCACGAACTGACCCCTGAGACATTTTAAACGCGAATGAATTCTGGAAACGAAGCACGCAACAAAACATCAGCGCCTTTCGCTACAAAAGTAGTTCTTGGCACAAAAGTAACTTCACGTTGTAGTAATTCTATAAATCCCCAACGTATACACAAACACTAATGGGCATTGACAATTCGAAAAACAATTTATTTTATATAGTAAGCTGTTAATACCGAAATAAGAGTCGGGTCACGCGTTTTATTTATCAAACTATACAGTCCATATTATTTTATATCGTTCCAGAAGTCGGCGGAACTTTCTCAAATTATATTCGAGGTTTTTAGCTGTGAAACATTCCATTTTTCGCCTAATTACTCAATTTCTAGATCGTTCGACGACAATATTATCTATATTGCGAAACATTTCTAACCTTGCTAGCTTTTACTTTTGGATCTTCCACAAAAAGTGATATGATTGACAATTGATTATCGTAAAGATGCATATTCAGAATACAAAGTTCGTGAAATTTAATGAAATTTAATTATATTTGTGGATATTTTGGGGAAATGTGTATGTCAGCTCAGAATAGGAACAATGGAAGTACGCGACTAACCAGTTCCAGGACTGAAGACCTAATGATATTTATATTTGTAATTTATTCAAAATTTAGACTATTAAAGTAATTTTTTTATTTATTATTTGGCGGAATCGATTCTAAATCTTTTGTTACTTATAATATGCTATAACTTAAACAAGTAAGGATAAACCGTTCTTTTAAGAAGTTGGCGAAGCGGATTAAAACTTGCATAAATACTGTGATAAATTTAAGCTGCTGTGAAGAAACAATGCGGTTAAATATTAATTGCTTAAGCTGCTGATCTTGCTATAATCTATACCAAATTAAACCAGGGCTATACAAGAAGAAGATAGAATTCATTTGTCTGTGAAAACTTTGTAAACACAACATGTAACAATATTCAATGATTCCTATTTGGTGTTGATATCAGTCTTAGAAATACATTATTGATAGACATCAAAGAAAGGTAACATAAACTAGGTCTATGTAATCAAAATTGGATACCCTAAAAGTAAACGGAAGATAACTATAATTTTCTGCGTTTATTCATACCATCATTTTTAAAACTTCACCTCAGCCAGTTATTACCCTGTTTTTGGTCACAAACAAATTTATATTATGCAAATTCAGAGTGTTCTAAGCCATAACATTTGGTCACAACGTGTTTGAGTAAACAATATCAAGCTCAAGCCATTTTCAAAACTTAATTTATATCTTCAGCTATGTTTCTGTATAAACAAGTACATATGCGAGGCACGAGTTGTTTTTAAAATATATAATTTTGGGTATGTAAAAATGATAAGCATAGACTTACTACATTTGCACAATAATACAGTTACTTCAAGGCTACAATTAAATTTACATTATATTACATTGCTATTCGCTTTTAGGTAGGAATACTGAAAACAAAGTTATCAAAAAAAGTTGCAGTTTTTATGTTCTTGACTCGTGCTGCCTGAAGACAATAGGTACTATATTATCTATTCCAATGTGTTTACGAACTACATACAATCTATATTTAAACCATAACTTGGGATCTCTTTTCTACTACTTGGGAATTTATTAATATGATTGAGATGCAAATTTAGTAATGGTACATAATTATCTCGAATAATAATTACTTATTGTCAATGCTGTAAACCACTTTGTAGCCAGTTTATAAAAAGAAAACAACCAATGATCGGTTTTGCAGTTCGTCAGATTGACATTTCTCCTTTCACAAAAATCGACATTAACTTTGAATCATTGTATATATATTGCTGTGATACTTCATCAGCCCCTACGATGGTTTTATTTATTTTTAGCCCCACGGTTGGGCAGACCATAAAATGCTGTGATATTTCCAGCCCCACGATTTGGGCGTACATAAAATGCTGTGTTATCCCCTTTTTATTAATCAAGCACTTATGATGTGAAATGTTAAGTTATGGATTTTCTTTGCCTCAACTATCTAATTCGATTAAATAAAGCAATTCTACAATACACAATATAATAATTAAATATTTACAACCTTTTAAAATCTTCCCCTTTTTTAAGATATTTACATATACCTGATTTAAGAAATTGAAGCCAGCAAAACGAGCTTTTTGTTATATTTAGAGACCTTTTTAAACGTTTCAAGATGCCTATTATCTTTCATAAATTAATTAAAAAAAAACCCGGTTTTGTTGATTCTTACATTTGCGAAAAATATTGAATTAAAATAGTTTACAGAAATAAATTATCAATATAGCTAACCTGCAATGGCCCAGCAGCCTCTCTGCATCCCCCAAGAGTTTTCGTATCCAGTCTGAATATTTAGAGTCGAATTTGGAAGTCGACATCAAACCAAAATACTTTCCAAATCGTTATTCAAAATCCCATAAGTTAATCCAATTTAAGATTTAATTTGTATATCAGTAAATAAAAGGTTTGCCATCACCGTAATTAACAAAACAGTAATAGAACATTTACTATGTCAGCAATTACTAAAGTAATTTAACAGGAGGTGATTAATCAGAGAATTAACCAGAGAATTACCCAGAGCCCTGTTTTATTTATGTTAGAAATATTATTTCTACTAAGTTGTTTTTACTTACGGCTCACTTGCAAATTTTTACACTTTTATAAAACAATTTTTATTTATTTTCGTGTGACTGATAACGTAAATAATTTAGCACCTTCGAGTATCGTGATAGCCCAGTTTAAAATGTATACTAAACTCGTCGCTCAATTGTTATCGTATTTATAGGCCTTGCCTCTTTGTTTTCTATTCGTTGTTTCACGTGTTGGGTCGACACCTCTGCGATTATCTTTTGTGTACACCGGGAAATTTTACCAATTGTATAGTTCAAATACTTGGATGAACGCTTATACTGTAACGTACTCATTTACATACCATGATGTTTAATTGAGAAATCCCACGAATTTCTGAGTAAATTTTCACGTATTCATTGTTATCTGCTTATTCTAATCTAAACCGAAATAAATTTGGTGTATGTTTATTTCCTAGTTAAATTGGATTTTTGAACAAATGTAATACTTTATGTAACCTACGATTTATTCAAATAATGCATAATTTTAGCCTGCGTATACGATTATATATTTAACGCACCTGATTAAATTTTTATCAAGCTAATTCATACAGGTTTTCCGTTGATTTAATTTTGATGCATTTTGTTACGTTTTTAAATCTTATCTTTGCTCGTAACTACCCTTGGAAATTTTTATTTCTTATGCGTTTAATCTATTGTACTTTTATGTACAGTGTGGTCTTAACTAACAATATGTATAGTGACCTATTTACTCTTATAATATCTGTAGTTTTGTGCTTTTGTTAACTGGAAGTTTTTTTTATTTATTCAACGACCCCTATGACTACCCCTAGACTACCCTATAATTATAGCATTAAATATATATATATATATATATATATATTACTCATATTTAGACCAGGGTAGAAAATTAAATAATCACATCAAATAATTTTAATCACCGTGTAGAAGCTTTGGGAAAAGGTACGCGTTATTAAAAAACCGTGAAGCATAAAAATTCATTCGTTTCATTAAAAATAAGGGAGTTAAATTATGTACAAGACGCTTGCTATAAAAAAAAAGGAAGCAGTATTAAAAAGCTCTACGTGTAATTTAATTATTCCTAGTAAAGAAACAAATAGAAATTACGTGCAAAATTTATATTAATTAACTCAATTTTAAGTAACCGGTATTAAACAAAATGTACAGATAATAATTAATATTTGATTAGGAGTCACTAAAAATTAAAGGGTATTATTTTAATTGGAGTTAACTGAACCATTAGTAACATATAATATCTATAAAAACTTGTAAAAATCCAATAAAATGCAAATCGTAGAAGTGTTATTTAGAAGTATTATGTTTGAACACCTGCGTATTTTTAAAAGGCTCATTCTGCATAAATTTGGCAGATAACAAATGGTTACAGAGAATGCTGGAGAAACCGTAGCTTAATAGTTACGGGAAATGCTAATAAGGGTTATTTCACAGTCCACATGGACTGAAATAATCGATAATAAAGAATATCAATTTGCACCAATAAGAACAGGGTAGATAGAGACAGATAATATGCGCAAGACCGAGACACATATAGTAAAAGGCGTGAGTGGAGCAACGTCACTGGGTTGCAATTGGTTGAAAGTAAAAGGCAAACTTGAGAGGTAAAAATAACATTTCTGTATAAAAATTTAATTAGTTATTTCCAGACGTTGCGAGCCGTGTCGAAATTTCTGAGATTTAACTGGTGCGAGTGCAGATTTCGTAAAAATCGCATGCCGGGCTGCGGAATGGGAACCTAGCATGCGAAATTCTGAAGAATTGTCCGATTTGGGGACAAGACCGACAAACAGGCTAACCTCTATATATACCCAGGTTAATATGAACAAGCTCTCTTAGATTTTCGAGTTGATTCAATGCGTTAAACAGTGCTTTTTAGTTTTCCGATTTTAATAGAATAATTTAAACAGTTTGCTCGTATATTTTGGTGATTTAAAACAGTTTGTTCTTTACGTGCTACAATGAATGTAATTTAGTGCACTTAGAAAAGAACATACAAGGTAATAAAGTTTAGTATCACTGTACCAATTAGTCAAATTTGCAACGACAAATGAATACACAAAAGTAGGCAGTTTTGGCGTATGTTTGTGAAAGAAGTATGAATTTCTTTGCTATTTTTCGGGGGTGTTAATAATTAAATGATTCGTAAACGTGTCTGGATCCACAAAACAAGCTTCAGATATACACAAATGAGTTCCGGAAAAGCCCTGAAACAAGTTTAGATGAATGGTGGTGTAGAGAAAATGTTTAAAAGCGACCAGTAATCCGAGGACGTAAACATAACCCAGTTGGAATGGTGAAATTAGCAAGGACGATGTACATTGAAGCCACTAGTGCAGTAACCTTCAGGTAACTTATGCTTTGTTGTTGGATTTTGATATTTTGGTGTGTGTTGAATAACTTTATAATTGATTTACTTAAAATGACAGTAGTGAAATTGTACTAACAGCAAAATTTTAATTTTAAGATGAAATTTGCTTGTTTAAGTAGAAAGGGGTATTTAGTATTTATGTTCTGGATTATGATGAAAATTTGGGTATGTCTTTGAGCTCAATTAGACGAACCTGGTTAATTAAAGTAAAGGGGTGGAAGATGCTCCCTTTGTACTCAGACTCAGGTCTGCATATATTGTTACATTAATTAGTAGGAATCCTACAAGGACTTTAATTCTGGATGCACATTAAAATGATAAAAAATTTAATCTTGAAATTTTCTGATACTGAAATTTATGCTGAATTTTAATTTTGAAATTATAATGTATTGTGAATATTGATGTAAATAGAGTTAACGTTGGTGTTTGTGATAGGAATGTGTTTGTTTTTTTTTATAATTGAGGATGTAAGTTATCTAGAGGAGCAGCCGAGGCGATTAACAGAAGAAAGTCAATGGACCAACACAGTTAAGGTAATGAATAGCTTTTTGTAGGATTCACAGCATTCTTGACGCCCAAAAGTGAGGCTCGATTCTAATACAGGGAAACACAGCAATATATATATATATATATATATATATATATATATATTACTCATATTTAGACCAGGGTAGAAAATTAAATAATCACATCAAATAATTTTAATCACCGTGTATAAGGAATTTCATTAAATAATACGCGTTATTAAAACCATGAAGCATAAATAAACTCGGTTGTTTCAGTAAAATAAGAAATTTAAATTATTTATAAGACGCTTTATATCAAAAGAAGCAGTATTGAAAAGCTCTGCGTGTAATGTAATTATTCCTAAACAAAGAGAAATTACGTGCAAAATTTATCTTAATTAACCTATTTTAAGTAACCGGTAGTAAAACAAAGTGTACACATAATAATTAATATTTAAGTTGTATTCGCTAAAATGAAAGGATAGAAATCAATTTAATTGGAGTTAATTAAACCGTTAGTAACATATAATACCTATAAAAACTTGTTAAAATCCAAGATTAAAATACCACGGAATAAGGCTCTGAGAATTAATATTATTTTGAACACCTGCGTAGTTTAAATGTCACATTCGGCGTAAAGTGTGCAGATAATTAATGTTTCAAAGAATCTTGGGGAAAACGTCGCATAATAGTTACAAGAATTGCTAAAGGTGGGTATTTCACACTCCATGTGGACTAAAATAATCGATAATACAGAATATCAATTTGCACCAATACGAACAGGTTAGAAAAGGAAAGAGAAAATGCGTCAAGCAAAGACACATATTGTAAAAGGCGGGATTTAAGCAACGTCACGAGGGTCACAATTGGTTGAAAATAGGATGCAAATATCAGAGGTAGAACAACAATTTCTGTACAAAATTAATTAGTTTTTCTCGGACATGCTTGCGTGCCGTGTGAATTTCTGAGATTTAAATGGGGCGAGTGAAAATTCGTAAAAATCGACGCGCGAGCGACAGACTGGGAACATAAAATGAGGAATTCTTTAGAATTACCCGTTTTGGGGAACAGACCGACAGACAGGCTTTTTGCTATATATACCGAGATGAATATAAACAAGCCCTCTTAGACTTTTGACGATTCGATGCGTTAAAAGCTCGTACATACGCGACTTGATTGAAGATGTTAAACAGTGCATTTTAGTTTGATTAAATAATTTAAAGTTTGCTCGTATATTTTGTGATTCAAAATAGTTTGTTATTTACGTGCTAACGTGAATGTACTACAGTGCATTTAGATACAAGGTAATAAAAGTTAGTTTCACTGTACCAATTAGCAAAATTTACAACGACAAATGTATACACAAAAGTAGGCAGTTTTGGCGTATATTGGTGAAAGAAGTATGAAGTTATTTGCTATTTTTCGGGGGTGTTAATAATTAAATGGTTCAAATACGTGTCTGGATCCATGAAACAAGGGTCAGATAAACACAGATGAGTTCCGGAAAAGCCCAGAAACAACTTTAAATAAATGGTGATGGAGAAAATTTTAAAAGCGTTGAGAATTAGAAGCCGTAAATATAATTCTGTTGGAATGGTGTGATTAACTAAAGGGACGATGTACTTTGAAGCTACGAGGACAGTAACCTTCAGGTAAATTATACTATTTTGTTTGACATTTTGTGTGTATTGAATGACTTTATAATTGATTTACTTTAAATGGACATTAGTGAAATTGTACTAACCATAAAAGTTTAATTTTAAGATGAAATTTGCTTGTTGAAGTAAAAGGGTATTTTGTTTTGATGTTCGGGAATATGATGAAAATTTGGGTATGTCTTTGAGCTCAATTAGACGAACCTGGTTAATTAACGTAAAGGGTGGTAGATGCTCCTTTATACTCAGACTCCGGTCTGCTTATATTGTTATATTAATTACTAGGCATCCAACAAGGACTTTAATTTTGGATGCACGTTAAAATGATAATAAAATTAATCTTGAAATTCTTTTTAAAACTGAAATTTATGCTGAGTTTTAATTTTGAAATTTTAATGTATTCTGAGTATTGATGTAAATAGAGTTAACGTTGATGTTTTTGGTAGGAATGTGTTGTTTTTTTTTATGAATGAGGAGGTTTATAACATTAGGTGAGCAGCTGAGGCGAAAAGAGGATCACAGCCGTTTATGACGCCCAATCTGTGGGACTAGAATTTTTTTGTTGAAAGGACCCAGTTTCCGCATTCACAGGAGTATATCACAGCAGTTTATGGCGACCACAACGTGAGGGCTCGAGTTCCAAATAAAATTTTTGTGATTTTATTCCAGGAAACTGGCGATCTGAGAGAGAGAGTTTCTGTGTGTGTATAAATTTAAGAGTATTTGAGAGTGTGTGAGAGTGATTAGAACGTATGCAGAGAAAGGAGTGGTTAAGGAGTCAAGGAGTGGAAATTGGAAGTGACGATAGTGCATTGTGTGGGAAAAATTCGAAAATGGAAGAAGCTGGAGGCAGTAGAGATCAGTCGAGGACGGAATCAGGGATCAAGGAAATGAGTTAATGATGAGAATGTTAGAGGAAATGCGATTAGCTAGGAGGAATCAATAGAAAATTAGAACAGCTAAGCGATGAATCGAATAGAGCGAGAGAGGACTCAAATCGGAAATTTGACCAATTAAATCAGGAATTAGGAATAAAATAGAAAAATCGACGAGAGTTTACAGAATTTAAAACAGTCTTACCGTAAAAATGGGGAAGTTGAAAATAGGGTTGATAAAAATGAGCGTGATATTACAGGTCTTCGACAGGAAATGGGACATTTAAGGTCCGAAGTACGCATTTTTTGTGAAGAAGAGATTAATGTGAAAATGACCGAAGTGACGGACTCATGTAGGGATCAGTTAGGCAGGGTAGAACGCGAAGTTAGTAGTATTAAATACAACATGTCAAATTTAACGGGGGATGGTCCCAGATTTTCTACAGGTGGAGTATCATTGGACCAACACATGAAGTTTTATGGCGATAACAGGGTAAATCCACAAATTTTTATTAATAGTGTAAGAAATCTAGTGGGAAATTTATTTGACGAACAGACTAAACTAAATACGATAAAGGCTTTATTAAAGGACAATGCGGAGGCATGGTACAATTTAGTAGGACAGGACATAGACACGTATCAGGACTTTGAAAACAAATTTTTACAACATTACTGGAGTGATCACAAACAGGATCAGATTAGGGACGACTTGATTACAGGAAAATTTAAGGGAGAGTTTGCAGGTTCTAGGGAGCAATATGCCATCCGCAAATACAGTGTGGCCAAACAACTGAATCCACCATTGACGGACAGACAGATTATTAAGTACCTATCACGACATTTTGAACTGGAAATTAGACAACACGTGGCCTTACAAAACATCACAGAACGGGAGACATTTTTGGAATACTTACAGAGATATGATGATGTATGTGTAGGACGGACAAGAGAAAAATCGAGAATTGTAAAGTAGTATCGTTTGGTTTGTCGGCAGAAAGGGACACAATGATAAATGAGAAACAGACAAGTGTAGGGACTGAAGAAGAAGTAATATTTAAGAGTAAGGATAATAGGGATGATAAGTTTATTGTATGTGAGATAATAGGGATGTTAAGTATAGATATAAAAGGGGGAGAAATAGGGATGAAGAGTATTAGGATGGTGAGAAGAAAGACTTGGAGGATCAAGAAGAGAGTTAGATTTAAATAACTTGATGAACAAAGGATAGAGATAGGTGAATTTAGTATAGATATAGGAATAGAAATAGGATAGAGATAGAATAGGTGTATATAGAAGAGTAGAAGTAAGTGTTTATAGAAAATAAAGCTAGGTATAGGATAAGTAGGGGAGATAATTAGGAATAGGTTTAGGATGAGAATAAAGAGTAAAGGTAGGAAGAAAATAAGATAGATTAAGTGTAGATATTTCATATAAGATTAGTGGAGAGTTAGGAATAAAGTTAGAAATAGGATAGGTATATAGGATTAGGTAGGATGAAGTAAAGTATAGTGAAGATTAGTTAAAAGTTAGGAATAGGATAGGTATATAGGATGTATATAGGATTAGATGGATAAGTAGGATGGAGTTAGGGATAATTTCAGTTTATAGAAGTAGGTGAGAGTTAGGAATAGGATAGGGATATAGGATAGGTGTAAATATTCTTTTTGGATTGGAGACAAAGTAGGTAAGTTAGATAGATAAGGGTAGAGAGAGATAGGCAATTTTTTTTGTAATTTTTTTTGTCTAAATGCTTTATATTTGCATTCAAATAAGTGGGATTATTTGTATTCAAATAGGGGGAAAATACTCATATTTAGACCAGGGTAGAAAATTAAATAATCACATCAAATAATTTTAATCACCGTGTATAAGGAATTTCATTAAATAATACGCGTTATTAAAACCATGAAGCATAAATAAACTCGGTTGTTTCAGTAAAAATAAGAAATTTAAATTATTTATAAGACGCTTTATATCAAAAAAGCAGTATTGAAAAGCTCTGCGTGTAATGTAATTATTCTAAACAAAGAGAAATTACGTGCAAAATTTATCTTAATTAACCTATTTTAAGTAACCGGTAGTAAAACAAAGTGTACACATAATAATTAATATTTAAGTTGTATTCGCTAAAAATGAAAGGATAGAAATCAATTTAATTGGAGTTAATTAAACCGTTAGTAACATATAATACCTATAAAAACTTGTGAAAATCCAAGATTAAAATACCACGGAATAAGGCTCTGAGAATTAATATTATTTTGAACACCTGCGTAGTTTAAATGTCACATTCGGCGTAAAGTGTGCAGATAATTAATGTTTCAAAGAATCTTGGGGAAAACGTCGCATAATAGTTACAAGAATTGCTAAAGGTGGGTATTTCACACTCCATGTGGACTAAAATAATCGATAATACAGAATATCAATTTGCACCAATACGAACAGGTTAGAAAAGGAAAGAGAAAATGCGTCAAGCAAAGACACATATTGTAAAAGGCGGGATTTAAGCAACGTCACGAGGGTCACAATTGGTTGAAAATAGGATGCAAATATCAGAGGTAGAACAACAATTTCTGTACAAAATTAATTAGTTTTTCTCGGACATGCTTGCGTGCCGTGTGAATTTCTGAGATTTAAATGGGGCGAGTGAAAATTCGTAAAATCGACGCGCGAGCGACAGACTGGGAACATAAAATGAGGAATTCTTTAGAATTACCCGTTTTGGGAACAGACCGACAGACAGGCTTTTGCTATATATACCGAGATGAATATAAACAAGCCCTCTTAGACTTTTGACGATTCGATGCGTTAAAAGCTCGTACATACGCGACTTGATTGAAGATGTTAAACAGTGCATTTTAGTTTGATTAAATAATTTAAAGTTTGCTCGTATATTTTGTGATTCAAAATAGTTTGTTATTTACGTGCTAACATGAATGTACTACAGTGCATTTAGATACAAGGTAATAAAAGTTAGTTTCACTGTACCAATTAGCAAAATTTACAACGACAAATGTATACACAAAAGTAGGCAGTTTTGGCGTATATTAGTGAAAGAAGTATGAAGTTATTTGCTATTTTTCGGGGGTGTTAATAATTAAATGGTTCAAATACGTGTCTGGATCCATGAAACAAGGGTCAGATAAACACAGATGAGTTCCGGAAAAGCCCAGAAACAACTTTAAATAAATGGTGATGGAGAAAATTTTAAAAGCGTTGAGAATTAGAAGCCGTAAATATAATTCTGTTGGAATGGTGTGATTAACTAAAGGGACGATGTACTTTGAAGCTACGAGGACAGTAACCTTCAGGTAAATTATACTATTTTGTTTGACATTTTTGTGTGTATTGAATGACTTTATAATTGATTTACTTTAAATGGACATTAGTGAAATTGTACTAACCATAAAAGTTTAATTTTAAGATGAAATTTGCCTGTTGAAGTAAAAAGGGGTATTTTGTTTTGATGTTCGGGAATATGATGAAAATTTGGGTATGTCTTTGAGCTCAATTAGACGAACCTGGTTAATTAACGTAAAGGGGTGGTAGATGCTCCCTTTATACTCAGACTCCGGTCTGCTTATATTGTTATATTAATTACTAGGCATCCAACAAGGACTTTAATTTTGGATGCACGTTAAAATGATAATAAAATTAATCTTGAAATTCTTTTTAAAACTGAAATTTATGCTGAGTTTTAATTTTGAAATTTTAATGTATTCTGAGTATTGATGTAAATAGAGTTAACGTTGATGTTTTGGTAGGAATGTGTTGTTTTTATGAATGAGGAGGTTTATAACATTAGGTGAGCAGCTGAGGCGAAAAAAGGATCACAGCCGTTTATGACGCCCAATCTGTGGGACTAGAATTTTTTTGTTGAAAGGACCCAGTTCCCGCATTCACAGGAGTATATCACAGCAATATATATATATATATATATATATATATATATATATTAATTAAATTTCTTGGAATTTGGTCATTTCACTATCTTAGTTATATGGTGTTTGTTATAGTAATGAAATGAAACTGCTCAATCTGTCATTTTAATTTAACACATATGACGCGTTTCGGTTTTCCATTTTCAAATATGTTTCTAAAAATATTATTACACAAATTACTACTATTCATAAAAATCTAGATTTACTACATTTGTCATTCAACTTAACTTTTAAATATTTTAATTATCACTGAGTAGAAATTAAACTAGATACGATAAATTATAATATGTAGCAGGATAGTACATGAGAATATTTTTACTAGGTTTCTATTGGTTTATTTGTAGTGAATTACTCCCTTAACAGTGCATTTCGAGATCAATAATTACCCCTGATAAATATTTCCAATTAATTAAAAAAAAAGTAATAGGGCTTTGATACACTTCTTGCTCTAACCTTGTTTCAATACAAGCTCATAGTAAAACCTTAACTTTTAGTGAGGACTTTGCACACCAATAATCAAAACAGGCCCTCTCGCCTTGTACATAATATCAATTACTTTAAATAACATGTCATTCCAAAATCTATACATAAATTCCAAAATAAAAATATCTCAAGTTAGATTATTCAATCTGAAGCTTTTCCCCCTGTTTGTCCTTCTAGTTAATAAAATAATATACCCAATCCCCAAAGTCATGAATCACATATTTTCACATGTACAACAAAAAAACTGCTGTGACCTGAATCAGATATTTACACACGTAGCCTGGCTACCATCCTTCCTGGACTGCTGCATGCACGAAAAGCCCAATCTTGATTGCTGTAACCAAAACTGCAAGCTGTGCCCAAATGACTAAGAAGTCCTCTAATATCTATCATTCGGTCAACTTCAGCTGTACATCATACCTCTTCTTCTAGTGCCATACATGTTGATAATAAACCAACCTGGTCAAGCGCCGACATCTACTCCAAATAAATTGCAGAATTTACAAAACTAGTGCAAATTGAAGATCAAACTGATATACTTATAACATTTACCATAATTTAAATCAAAACAATTATAAAATCGTAAAGATAATAATCGAACAGGAGCGTAAGCTCGTTGAAAAATAAGAGAGCTTTAAACCTAATTCCTTCGGCTTATATTTAAGTCCTCCACCTCCTAAAGACTGTCACAATTTCTAAAATTTCTATAACACAAGGCCAAATCCTTCCGTTTCCACACACGTCCTCGCACTCAAAATCACGTAAGCAACACTTCCTTGTATTTATTTCCAACCGCTACAATTTTTAAAAACATTTTTTCGAATATCACTTAAAGCTAGCGACCAACGCACTTGCACTAACTATTTTCGTAGTATGTGAAGATCAATACTAAAACAACCTTGGGCATTCACCCTACGTTAACGAAACTTAACGTTAAAAATACGCCTATATGTAACGTGTTATCTCTATCTCACTCATAGATATGCTCTCAAATAGCTTTTCTGTTACTATGTTTTCTACATTTGTATAACGAACAACTGTTATTCCCTTGCTATTCTGCGTACAATCAAGTTTTACGTCGTTTTTAGGAGCCATAAATTTATACTCTCTGTACTAATTGACGTTTGTAACTAAAACTACCTGGAATTGCTAATTGTTTGTTCAGCCTATTTAATATTAATACAGTATTGCCCGAAATAAACAGTACTGAAATTGTAATTGTTTTGTATATTTAAAAAATACATATTATTGACACTTTATTATATGTTCTAAATGTGCACCTCCTCGTTCGAGACAGACTTCATAACGATGTTCTAAGTTTCTGGTCATGTTATTGAATAAGGGTTGTCTCAGGGCTGCGAAGAAGACTCTAACGGCATCCTTTAATTCATCGATGGTTTGTGGTGCCCGTTTGAAAATGGCATTTTTAGCCATGCCCCAAATGTATGCGTCTGGAGGTGTGAGGTCTGGAGAATGTGAAGGATAAGGGAAGTCAGTAAATCGTGATATGAATTTGCTTGGAAAATGTTCTTGAAGAAATTGACGAATTGCGGCAGCAGTATGGCAAGTTGCCCCGTCCTGCTGAAAAAATTGGTTTCGAAATGCCAAGTTACGTGCACGACAGAATTGACGTAGATCAGGGATAAATCGTGTTAAAATTTGTCTGTACCTCTGTTGATTAAGTGTGACTTGCCTACCATTCTCTTCGATAAAGTACGGACCAATGATTCCGTGTCCGGAAACAGCACACCAGACACTCACTTTTCACTATGTAAAGGAACCTCTTGAACCTCATCGGGTCTGGCAAAGCCCAGAAATCGATTTGTGCGACGATTCACATAGCCTGACAAGTGAAATGTGCTTCGTCTGAAAACCAAACATTTTCAAAAATTCAGGATTTTCATACTGTAACGCGAGAATTCTGGCGCAATATTCCACTCTACTGCGATAATCCCGAGGATGTAGTTGTTGATGTACCTGAATCACATACGAAAATGTACCCAGCTCCTTCAGGATTCTTTGAAAGGAAGTTCTTTTAAATCAAGTTGTAACGCTGTCCTTGCCTGACTGACTTTCGAATTTTCTAAGATTTGCTCAAAAACACGTTCATGGTTATTGTTGTTGTTAACTGTCCTGGGACGCCCCTGAGTTTCCTTTTCGTTGGCACAATACACTACCTGTATTTCTAAACTTTTCAATAACCTTCAAAATTACAGCATTACTTGGAGAACGTTTATTAAACCTTTGTGTGAATTGATCAGACACGTATAGCAAACTTGCACCATTACGTCGGCCGATTCCGTATGAACGAAAATAATGCTCTACCAGAAACACTTTCTCCTCTGTACTTAACACCATTTTTAACAATTAGGCCCTACTAATTACTTGTTTGAGGTTTACTTGACAGGTCTATACTAGCTAACTTGAGTGTGACAGCGCACGCATAAAAACACCGCCAACTTAGTTTCAGTACTGTTTATTTCGGGCAATACTGTACAAGGAAAAATGAAAACAATTTGAAATCTTCAAAGCACGTTCGACGAGCTTTTACCAGATTAAATTTTATTTAATAATACACGGAAAAATGGAAACGGGCTGAAATCGAGCTAAAAGCTTTTAAAAAATTCCTACAAATGTTACTCTTGTTAAATACGAAGGTTAAATTTGTGTTTATAAATATGAAATATACCTACTGTATATTACACGGGGTGTTTCTAATATGTCATGCGCTTTATTTTATGTGTATTTATCTGAAGGACTATAAGCGTTTCAAAAGTTGTTTAATGTACTTTCACATACTGGATCTTAAAATCGGTTTCAAAAATGAAAATTAACACCCTTTCAGCCTCCTATGATAAGAAAATAATTTAAGGGTATATTAAGACATAGGTGTCGTAAAATACATGTAAATATTATTAACGTTTAAAAAACTAAACAAATCGATCATTAAATGGGAGTAAATCGACAATTTTGCATAAAGTCTATAGAAAGCACACTGTATATAAATCATAACTAATTTTAATTCATAAAAGGAAGTTCATTCTTTAATAACCAGATCCAATTTAGCAAGAATAATGACGTGTACATCGTATAATACGTTTTAAATTAAATATACAAGTCTAAAATTGAAAAGAGAGAAGCAAAAATAATGTTTTAAACGCAACGAGCTTTATTAAAATAAACACGCAATTAGTGAGGGTAAATAATCTGGCATATTAGCTAAAATATAATCTCATTTAAAGTATTAACGCATAAATGCATTCAAAGACGTCATAATAAAAAATAGGCTACGTGGCCTGCAACTTTGTACACCCACATAAAATTCCACATATTTGGATTTTTAAATAACAAACAACAGACTCGTCAACATGATAAAAATTTTAATAACAGCAAACACAAATATGAGGACGTAACAGAATGGAATATATACTTGGATTTTCTAAAGAGTATACTATACAAAATAAACGCCTACGTGTGAACCGAATCAATTTAACAAGAGTTTTGACAGAAAATTTGTAGAAAATCCAAGACCTGCAATGATAGTGCAAAGGCTTAATCAACAAACACGCGAGTAAAACCAATAGGAGAAATAGGAGGTGGAGTTTTTATAAATAACGTGGACTTTATAAACAAGGAGTATCTCTGTGACCAAGGCACTAACCACGTCAGTTAAAAGTAGAATATTACGCAAAGTGAATTTAGTCAAAATAAATAATTCAGTGATATAAAAGTAAAAATTCAAGTGCAAATAAATACAATAGAAGTGGCCGTTTACTTTCAAAAACGTAAGGTAAATTATTAATTAAATCTAATTCTAATATTTAAGGATTTAGGGCTCCGAGTAACTCTAAGGAACTCTAAGTAACTCCAAATCATTCCTAGTAACTACAAGTAATTCTAAAAATTAAAATAAAACTAAACAAAATCTAAGTTAAATCCAAAGGAAAATATTTAAGAAAATTTAAATAGTCATTCTGGTCAACGCGTTAAGCCAACTACGCTAAGAATCTAAGTGACAGGGAGAAGCTGTACTAGAGAATCAAATTGGAAACAATTCAGGGGTGCTGACAATCCACATACAGTGGCAGTTCTAAGAAACAAGCAGGAAAATCGCAGTTCGGAGATATATTATGCTTTATTAACATAAAACTGTACTTCAAATTTTAACATTTGCTATTATTTATATCGAAGTATTTGTAAGGGTCATCAAAAATCCTTTGAGAATTTATGCAAATAGAAAGAAGATCATTTGAACGTTCAAATGTGCTTCAAGTAAATTACAGTGGTATTTTTGCTGGATTTAAGGGAATATGACTTTGGTGTAATCAGATAAATATCAATATTTCATTCAAGGGTTACTTTTTGAATACAAAATTAAAGTAAAAAGTTATTAAAATACAAAGTGTACATATTCTCGATTATTATACAAATTTTGGATACTTTCGTTTTCATTATTCCAACAGATAGGAGCTAGATATAAAGGGGTTAAATATTCTTTATTGTTGCGTCGTAAGGCACTCTGTGTTGATTAGACTGAACTAGCCGAGGTAGATATAAAAAGAGGTATAGGATTTAGAGACGCAGAGTAGAACCAAGGAAGAACATTGCAATATATATATTACTCAAATTTAGACCAGGGTAGAAAATTAATTAATTACATCAAATAATTTTAATCACCGTGTATAAGAAATTTTATTAAATATACGCGTTATTAAAACCGTGAAGCATAAAAATTCATTCGTTTCATTAAAAATAAGGGATTTAAATTATTTACTAGACGCTTTCTATAAAAGGAAGCAGAATTAAAATGCTCAATTTTAATGTAATTTAATTATTCCAAGTAAAGAAACAAATAGAAATTACGTGCAAAATTTATATTAATTAACTCAATTTTAAGTAACCGGTATTAAACAAAATGTACAAATAATAATTAATATTTAATTAGTATTCGCTAAAAATTAAAGGGTAAAAGTCAACGCCATTCATTATTATTTTAATTGGAGTTAATTGAACCATTAGTAACATATAATATGCATAAAAGCTTGTAAAAACCCAATAGTATTCAAATCGTAGAAGTGTTATTTAGAAGTATTACGTTTGAACACCTGCGTATTTTTAAAGTCACGTTCTGCTTAAATTTTGTAGATAACAAATGGTTAGAGAAAATGCTGGAGAAACCGTCGCTTAATATTTACGGGAAATGCTAATAAAGTGGGTTATTTAACAGCCCACGTGGATTGTACACAGCCGATAGTAAAGAGTATCGATTTGCACCACTAAGGCCAAGTTAGAAAAGGAAAGAAAAAATGCGTCAAGCAGAGACACTAATAACGTAAAGGCGTGATTTAAGCAACGTCACGAGGAAACGATTGGTTGTAATCAGATGCAGATATGAGAGGTGTAAACGTAACGATTTCGATACAAAATTAATTAGTTATTCTCGGACGTGGTTGCGTGCCGTGTGGAAAATTTCTCAGATTTTCAACTGGCGCGTGTGCAAATTTAATAGAATCGCATGCCCGACTGTCGAGAAGGGAACCGAGAATGCGAAATTCTGAAAACTGACCGTTGAGGGACAAAAGCGACGAACAGGCAAGGCGGTTATATAAACCCGGACTTTAAACAGTTTGGCTCTCTTAGATTTTTGATTATTCGATGCTTTAAACAGTGCTCTTAGATTTTCGATTCTGATTGAATACTTTAAACAGTTTGCTCTTATATTGTTGGTGATTATTGAATACTTTAAAACAGTTTGCTATTTACCTGCTACGATACAAATTAGTATGCGTTAGTGCACTTAGAAAAGAAGATACAAGGTAATAAAGTTTAGTTATATTTGCGAGTATTACTGTACTAAGTATCCAAATTTGTAACGATAAATGAATAAACAAAAGTAGGCAGTTTTGGGTATAGCGTGAAAGAAGTATGAATTTCTTTGCTATTTTCGGGGGTGTTAATAATTAAACGATTAGTAAACGTGATTGGATCCACAAAACAAGATTCAGATATACATAGATGAGTTCCTGAAAAGCCCTGAAACAACTTTAGATGAATGGTGGTGTAGAAAATTTATAAAGCGTTCAGAATCAGAAGCCGTAAACATAACCCAGTTGGAATGGTGTGATTAACAAAGGACGATGTACATTGGAGCCACGAGTGCATTAACCTTCAGGTAACTTATGCTTTGTTGTTCGATTTTTGATGTTTTGGTGTGTGTTGAATAACTTTATAATTTATTTACTTAAAATGGACAGTAGTGAATTTGTACAAACAACAAATTTTTAATTTTAAGGTGAAATTTTCTTGTTTAAGTAGAAAGGAGTAATTAGCAGTTTATGTTTTTGGTTATGATGAAAATTTGGGTCTGTCTTTGAGCTCAATTAGACTAACCTGTTTAATTAACGTAAAGGGGTGGAAGATGCTCCCTTTTATTCAGACTCAGGTCTGCAAATATTGTTAAATTAATTAGTAGGCATCCTACAAGGACTTTAATTCTGGATGCAAATTAAAATGATGACAAATTTAATCTTGAAATTTTATGATACTGTAACTTATGCTACAATTTAATTTTGAAATTTTAATGTATTATGAATATTGATGTAAATAGAGTTAACGTTGATGTTTGTGGTAGGAATGTGTCTGTTTTTTTTTATGAATGAGGATGAGAGTTTTAACTAGGTGAGCAACCGAGGCGGAAAGAGTAAAGAGGTGATTATCAGAAGAGAATCACAGCAAATCGTAGCGCCCAAAAGCGAGGCTCGAGTTCCAAAGAAAATCTTTGTGATTTTATTCCAGGAAACTGGCGAGGCTTTTTGTACATGTCACAGCATTTTATGACGGCTTAACGCTGGGGCTCGATTCGAAAACCTTAGTTTCCGAATAATGGTGAGGATCACAGCAATATATATATATATATATATATATATATATTGCTGTGAAACCTTTGCTGACAACTTTGGTCACGGGAACTGGCCCTTTCAAAAAAAAACATTAGAGCCCCACAGATTGGGCGTTATGTATGCTGTGATTCTCTTCGGATACTCGCCTCTTTACTCTTTCCGCCTCGGCTGCTCACCTAGATAAAACTTTCATCCTCATTCATAAAAAAAACAAATACATTCCTACCACAAACATCAACGTTAACTCTATTTACATCAATATTTATAATACATTAAATTTTCCAAAATTAAATTTCAGCATAAATTTCAGTATCATAAAATTTCAAAATCAAATTTGTCATCATTTTAAATTTGCATCCAGAATTAAAGTCCTTGTAGGATGCCTACTAATTAATTTAACAATATTAGCAGACCTGAGTCTGAATAAAAGGGAGCATCTTCCACCCTTTTACTTTAATTAAACAGGTTCGTCTAATTGAGCTCAAAGACAAACCCAAAGTTTCATCATAATCAAGAACATAAATACTAAATACTCCTTTCTACCTAAACAAGAAGATTTCACCTTAAAATTAAAATTTTGTTGTTTGTACAAATTCACTATTGTCCATTTTAAGTAAACCAATTATAAGGTTATTCAACACACACCAAAACATTAAAATCCAACAACAAAGCATAAGTTACCTGAAGGTTACTGCACTAGTGGCTTCAATGTACATCGTCCTTGCTAATTTCACCATTCCAACTGGGTTATGTTTAGGTCCTCGGATTACTGGTCGCTTTTAAACATTTTCTCTACACCACCATTCATCTAAACTTGTTTCAGGGCTTTTCAGGAACGCATCTATGTATATCTAAACTTGCTTTATGGGTCCACTCACGATTACGAATAACATTTAATTATTAACACCCCGGAAAAATAGCAAAGAAATTCATACTTCTTTCACGCTATACGCCAAAACTGCCTACTTTTGTTTATTCATTTATCGTTACAATTTTGATAGTTGGTACAGTAATACTCGCACATATAACTAAATTTTATTACCTTGTATCGTAGCACGTAAAGAGCAAACTGTTTTAAAGTATTTAATAATCACCAAAATATACGAGCAAACTGTTTAAATCAAAGTCGAAAATCTAAGAGCACTTTTTAAAGCATCGAATAGTCAAAATCTAAGAGCACTTTTTAAAGCATCGAATAGTCAAAATCTAAGAGAGCGAAACTCATATTAACACTGGTATATACAATAGCTCGCCCGTGCGCCGCTTTTGTCCCCAAAACGGACAATTATTAGAATTTCGCATTCTATATTCCCATCTCGACCGCCCGTGCGTCGGTTCTACAAAATTTGCACACGCGCCAGTTGAAAATCTCAGAAAATTTCCACACGGCACGCAACGTCTGAGAATACCTAATTAAATTTTATACAGAAATCGTTGTTTCTACCTCTGATATTTGCATCTTATTTTCAACCAATCGTGACCCTCGTGACGTTGCTCAAATCCCGCCTTTAATTATTAGTGTCTTTGCTTGACGCATTTTCTCTTTCCTTTTCTAACCTGTTCTTATTGGTGCAAATTGATATTCTTTATTATCGATTATTTCAGTCCACGTGTATTCTTATCTGGGTTAAATAACCCCGTATCTAGCCTTCCCGTGAATATTAAGCGACGGTTTCTCTAAGATTCTCTGTAACCATTTGTTATCTGCAAAATTTACGCAGAACGAGCCTTTTAAAAATACGCAGGTGTTCAATCGTACTACTTCTAACTAATACTACGACGATTTGAATATTATTGGGTTTTTACAAGCTTTTATGCGTATTATATGTTCCTAACGGTTCAATTAACTCCAATTAAAATAATACCCTTTAATTTTTAGTGAATCCTAATTAAATATTCAATTATTATCTGTACATTTTGTTTAATACTTGTTACCCAAACTTGAATCAATTAATATAAATTTTGCACGTAATTTTCATTTGTTTCTTTACTCAGAATAATTAAATTACACGTTGAGCATTTTAATACTGCTTCTTTTTTATATAAAGCGTCTTGTAAATAATTTAAATCTCTTATTTTTAATGAAACGAATGAATTTTTATTCTCCACGGTTTTTTTAATAAATAATAATTTGTATGCTCCACGTTTTAATAACGCGTATTATCTAATAAAATTCCTTATACTCGGTGATGAAAATTATTTGATGTAATTCATTAATTTTCTACCCTGGTCTAAATATGAGTAATATATATATATATATATATATATATATATATATATATATATATATAACAGAACGGTTATTTGCAGTCCGCAATAAGAAATTGTGTAAAACAATATATAAAATAAGATGTATCTGTAAACAAACTCTATGAAAATAATAGAGCCTATTGACGAATACAAATCGGGCTGGTAGTTATATAGCCATGAAGTAATAAGCTAATGTTTTGTTAATGGCTATATAACTACCAGCCCGATTTGTATTCGTCAATAGGCTCTATTATTTTCATAGAGTTTGTTTACAGATACATCTTATTTATATATATATATATATATATATATATAAATATTTTAGGTAGTTAATTACACGAGGTAAGTTGATAAATACTATCGTATTACAGTTAATTGCATGAAATAATAACTTAGACTTCTGTGCAAAGCCCAAATGATCATTTAAAATCGCGTTAGTATTTGAAAGGTGGAAAATATAAGGTTTTGGACCGTACTTGAACCTGTATCAATTATTACTAGCTCGATTTGAAATGATCATTTGGGCTTTGCATAAAAGTCTAAGTTATTATTTCATCTTATTAACTGTAATACGATAGTATTTATCAACCTGCCTTGTGTAATTAACAACTTAAAAAATTTATATATTTAATACTTGGCTTATAGCCGAAATTTTGAGCGTTGCTTCCTGTCTATAACTGACATAAGTCAAAAACTTGACAATGTCAGACATGATTGACAAAAAATGCTTAACGTAATTAAAAGTTAGGAAGTATCGTTGTGTACACGATTTAGATTTGTAAATTTTCTTATTGTCATCATCGGTCTCGGTGGCGTAATTGGAAAAAGCATGATCCTAGAAAGACCAAGATATAGTTTCAAGTCGTGTATTTTATATTGCTGTGGATTGAAGTGGCCCGACGTTGACGTCAGTAAAAGTTGTTGTGGTTAGATGAGATTTTAAATGAGCCTCAATAAACGATTATTGATTCTCTTGTGGTTTTCTAGACAATATGGAAAACTCTTGTGGTTTTCTACAGTGCTAGAATCACAGAGTGGTTTGATGCAATGAATAAGAAACGATGTAAATTAATCTATTAAATATGGAAAAACATTAAATTATGACATACATGTTTTATAAAATACTGCAACTGACATATGTATATAAAATCAACAACATTTCTTTGGAAACCAAGCAACATAATCAAATTAGAAAAACGCACCCTGCAAAGGTTTTAAAATAAACAATTATTTTCAACACTTCCCCTAATTGTTTAGTTTTTATATCGTTAAAGCAATCCGAGAAGATTGTTAACTTGAACCAAACGGCAACGTTCCAACCCTTTCGTTAACCCGTCTGCGGCTTAATTTTTTGTTTCCACATATGATACTTTAAGTTGACCGTCTTGAACCTTTTTGCGGACGAAGAAATAACGAATTTCAATATGTTTTGTACTGCGGTGCAGCTCTGGGTTCTTGATAACTTGAATTGCACTTTGGTTATCGATATTAATAACAGGAACTTCATCATAATTGACTAACTCGAAGAAAAGTTGCTTGATCCACATGGCATGTTTAGCAGCTTCACAACTTGCCACGAATTCCGCTTCCATTGTGGATAGAGCGATATCAGATTGTTTCCTGCTCATCCAGCAGATTGCAGAGTCACCATACTTAAACAAAACTCCACTGGTAGATTTCCGATCACTACCACTGGCGAAGTCTGCATCGCTGTAGATTTCAAGCTTGTCATGGCCATGGCGGTAAGTGAGTTGATAGTCCTTTGTACCTGCAAGGTATCTAAGAATCCGCTTAACACCAATCCACGTATGACTAGTTGGTTTTTCGACAAATCTTGACCAGTAGTTCACTGCAAACATAATATCTGGGCGAGTTCAATGAGCCAAGTACATTAATCGACCAATGACTTGTCGATAAGGAACATCTACAGATACTTCACTGTCACTGTCACAAGACAAGGGTTTACTAATTGAGTCATAACTGGCTTACAATCATCCATTCCAAACATTGTAAGAGTATGCTCAATGTAACCCTTTTGATGGACAGTAATTGAACCATCACTATTATGCTGAATACATAGTCCGAGATAATGTAAATCTTCACCAATTGTGATTTTAAACTCGTTTCAACTCCTCAAGAAACTTCTTTTCCGTTTGTTCGGTTGTAGATAATACTAAACCGTCATCAACATAGATGGCTATCATCAGTTTTTCACCATTGTAACAACCTATAAACAAGCACGGGTCAGACATACTTTGTTTGAGCCCATATTTCAATAAAACTGATGTGAATTTTGAATTCCAGCAACGGGAAGCTTGTTTCAAACCATATAGACCTTTTGAAGTAAACACACGGCCAGAACCATCATTGTAGCCATCAGGTTGCTCCATGTAAATCTCCTCCTGAAGATCTCCATAAAGGAACGCGGTTTTACATCAAACTGACGCATTTTCATACCTTTGCAGCTGCTATACTAATGAGTGACCTGATTGTATCCATCCGTGCTACCGGACTAAAACTTTCTTCATAGTCAATGCCAGCTCGGGTAAACCTTTTGCTACAAGTCGAGCTTTATAGCGACCAATACTTCCATCTGCATTTACCTTGACCTTATAAACTCATCGACTTTTAACTAGTTTTCGGTTTTCTGGAAGCTTAACCAGTTTCCATGTTTTGTTTTCATTTAGTGAATCCATTTCATCATCCATAGCACTTTTCCATTGTGATGACTCATTTGACTCTATTGCTTCACTATACTTGGTCGGTTCATCATAGGAAATAAGAACCTCATCTTCATCATCACAGCCATCATAGTAGCGAGCGAGTTTCTTCAACATATTACGATTTCGCAGTTGCCGTGTGCCTTCATGATGTTGAGACTCTATAGGTGCAATGTTGTCGCTTAACGATGTATCATCTGGTTTCACTACCACAGGAGCATTAGTTTGGAACCATGAACTAGAGGAGGGCATATTTACAATAGTTGATTGTTTAACTGTCACTTCTGTTGTAAATTTGACATCTTTTGATATGCGTACTTGATTTTTGTGTGGTACATAAACACGATATCCGTCATAATCTCCGTGATAACCAACAAAAATACCTTTGTCTCCTTTTCTATCAAATTTCTTTCGATTTTGCTTAGGAACATGTACATAGCATTCAGTTCCAAATATCTTTAAGTGGTCAAATTTCGCCTTTCTTCCATACCACAATTCATATGGCGTTTTACCACTAACTGGTGTATTACCTGTTCGACTAAGAACGTACATGGCAGTATTTACCGCTTCAGCCCATAGCTTTTTAGATAAATTCTTTGTATGGATCATGGATCTTGCTGATTCACATAGGGTACGGTTTTCACGCTCAGCAGCACCATTTTGCTCCGGAGTATACGGGGCCGATTTCCTAAAAATAATCCCATTATCATCAAGTAGTTTGTGGTACTCAGAATTGTCATATTCTTTACCACCATCTGACAACATTGTTTTTATCACATGTCCACTTCGTTTAGCATGAGCAATAAATTCACGAGTCCGATCAATAACTTCAGATTTTTCTTTAATAAAATACACCATGCGAAATTTGGAGTAGTCATCTTGGAACTCCACAGAGAGTCGCTTACCAGATAGTGAAGGTACATCCATTGGTCCACAAACATCAGTACTGACAAGTTCACACACTTTAGTTGTACGATTGGTCCTAGATCTATAAGACGAACGATGTTGTTTACCGTAAACACAACCTTCACAGAATTCGTTATCCTCATTCACATCAATACCCTCTAGGCGCAGAAACGACTTGACATGACGTTTGTTTTAATGAGCTAACCTTTCATGCCACATCTGCAATTGCACATCTTCACTTATGTTAACCTCGCAGGTAGAAGATGTGTTTGAAACGTTCGCTTTAATTGCTAGTTTGTTTATTCCATTTACCTTTTTGCCTGTTACAATCGTTTGACTGGATCGTGTGATAGAGCACTTTCCACCAACATAGACACAACTACAGCCTCGAGCTGTGACGACTCCAACAGATACAATGTTTTTGACGATTTTTGGAACATACCAAACACCACGTAGCCAGATTACTTTCCATTTATTACCTATTTTTGTTTGAACTTGAATGTCACCCTCTGCAAATGCATAGATAGCTTCTGAATTACCTACTCGAACAACTCCAGGGACCTTTAGTAAGGTGAGCGATTGAAACCATTCTCGCCTATTACATAGATGACGGACGCTCCTGAATCCAGAATCCACTCTTCAGATACAGTCGACGTTGATTCAAGTATGTAGCAGTTAGTCGAGTCAGAAAGTATACATTCAGCTAAAATTCCTTCTTGAACTGGCTTTTCACTAAATTGTTGCTGCTGCTTACGCTGTTTATATTCAGCGTGTTTCTTCAAAGCTTTCTCATTGGTACAGTCTTTCATTATGTGACCAAATTTTTTACAGGCAAAACATTGAACCGATATTTTCCTATGACGTCGGCTATTGTTTTGCTTAGACTCGCCCACTTTTGGATCACTCTTCTTTGTCTTAAGATACATAGCATCTGTAACCGACTCACCGCCATCGCGATTTTTTAGAGAGAGCTCCTTAAAGCATAGTCGCTCAAGCAGTTTTTGCATTGTTTGCTTTTCTTTAGGCATTGCAGACCAGGTGTCCTTAAACTCAAAATACTCTTGAGGCAGTGTATTCAAAATACGATTTATAACCACCTAGTCAATTACTTCTTCCACCGTCATAGAGCCAACTTCGTCTTTGATTTCTTTTGCAATACTTTCTATGGCAAGGCAATGCGTGGCAATGTTTACGCTGGGATCTTTCACATAAGTGAACAATTTCGTATAGAGTAGATCTAACCGTTGTCCAGAGCGTTGTTCATATATGCTCAGAAGTTTGTCCCACATAGAACTTGCATTTGAACAAGTTGACAACATTGAACACAAATCCTCACTGATCGAAGTACGGATTAAGATTTGGGCATCCAAATCTGTATCCACATATTTCAATTTTGCAGTTTCATAGGTTGAACTTATGGTTGCATCAGCATCAGGTGCGGGCTTGGTAGGCTCACTGTCTTTGTACGTAGGTAGTATTGCCTCGTAGAAATGCTTCCGCTTTAACATCAACACGATGTTGGTTTTCCATATTGTCCAATTTTCAGCTCCACGAAGTAGATTAATTTTTACTCGATCTAATTCCATAATTACATCAAAACTTATAACGCATAGATGATACGTAACCTGGGCCCATAACCTCTTGTGGTTTTCTAGACAATATGGAAAACTCTTGTGGTTTTCTACAGTGCTAGAATCACAGAGTGGTTTGATGCAATCAATAAGAAACGATGTAAATTAATCTATTAAATATGGAAAAACATTAAATTATGACATACATGTTTTATAAAATACTGCAACTGACATATGTATATAAAATCAACAACATTTCTTTGGAAACCAAGCAACATAATCAAATTAGGAAAACGCACCCTGCAAAGGTTTTAAAATAAACAATTATTTTCAACAGATTCAAGTATCTCCGCTGTCTAATTACTTTGGGATAGCTCTCCTCAAAATAAAACTAGAATGACACATCAAATTTACAATGATACAAAATAATCTTCTACAGACACCTTTCAGATACTAATTCCTTCATCCAGAACAGCTTTTCTCTAACAAACAATATTTTACATATCGCATCTAGGATAAACACCCTTCTCTCAACCGAAACTTTAAATATAGAGAAATTAATATTATTTAGGGTATTACGCATAATAAGTGTAGTCTTAGTGTTTCCGGCAACGTTATAGGAAGAATAGTCTCTTATTATCGTCTAATCTTGTGTTGAAAATAATGCCACCGGTAGTAGAACGTTACCGTGTCGATAAATCAGAACATGTACAAACAAACGGTGGTGGTTTTCAAGTTGTTGAAAGAGCGACCATGATGATGGACTTTCGGCGTAACCAGTTATCTTAAAGGACGTGTGCGGAAAAGCATAATTTCTATATCTCTTATCGTAATTTACCTTTGTCGTGTTCGCGAAATAAACAATAAGATATACTTATTTGGTACACATTCATCGAAATGCATTAAACAAGAAGGTAAGTAGTGTTGTGAATTAATGTACATTTTTAATTTGGCTCATAAATCACATTATTCCATTTGTAACTTCTGTGTATTATATTGCGCCCTCTGTTCAGACAAGCGACAAACAAAACCGTTACCCTTCACCTTTAAGTGATATGTTTTCCTATTTGCTTTGACCATTTATTCCGTCCATTTCAATCGTATGCTTTTTTGACAGGGAAAAAATTCCTTTAATACCCCGACGTTGTTTAGCAGCACTTCCTCATTAGAACATTTTACCATATTACTCAAGAAAAAAATTTATCGCAAAATTTTCTAATCGACTTACGCAAACTCATTTTTATACAAAATCTTTGTAATCCAGCAATGTACTTTCATATTGAGATCTGGCTCTTTGCATACTGCAAGTAATTTACCACTCGAAAACGCTCAAATGATCTGCTATAATTTTGTTCTCTCATGCTTGCACAGGTAAAAATGACTTTTGTCAAAGACTGAAGAAGATATGAATATGCAAGTATGCCATGTTGCCAAGAAAGAATCTATTTAATTACATTTTAGAATAATTGTTTTATTAGAAGTTTGCACACCTTGAAAACAAACAGTTATATAACGACCGAGATTGAATCTTAACACTATATCGCGTAAACAACTTACACAAGCGAGGAAAATAACAACAATAGCGTTAAGTATAGTACGTGAAGGTGCTTACATTGTTATCAAAAAAAAACGGGTAATTGTTAAGAAATGATAAATACAAAAATTTATGGAGTACACTAAGAGTTATTTTATATAATCTAAACATTCCTATCTATAATGTTGACAAACAACAATGGCCAACACTTGCTTAAAGTTAGCATGATTACTAAATTGAACCTCGCTGCAGCGACTCATTTCAAATTCATATAATTTATAACATATACATTCGGCTTTTAAAAAATAGAAAATTTATAGGTTTTAGTAATATTTTTTTAATGATTTAAATTTTGAAGTGTTATATATACAAGGTGATCTAGAATTATGTACCGTAATTGATAGAGCCGATAGAAGGTTTATATCCCAAAACACCTTCTTTTCCAAAACTCAATAATATTGAAGGTACAACCGTGTAAAGAGGTAGAATGAAAATCATTTGTTTTAATTTTTCCAGATTTTAAATTATGGAAATATGATATTAGAATAACTAAATGTATGACGCCACTTATTTCATTCTTTACGATTATTTCAACAATTTTTTTAAAAACATCAATTTCCAGACTACACAAAAAAGGTATATTTGTTAAATGCTTACCCGTAATAGCCATTATCTCTTGAATTATGTACGATTAACGTGTTACTCGCTAGTTGGAATGTTCATTCATGTTATTCTTTCTAATTACCAGTCACGATTGCAAATTAACTTGATTTATTAAAGGTTTTTGTTACTGAATGAATAAATTTATAAATTCGAAATATCTAGAAAATGCAATCGTTTTAATTTAAAATACACGAATTATTTACATTAAAAATGTTTTTAATATAAAGAAACCTTTGATCTTGCTATAAAACGAAGTAATAAAATAATTAGAACTGGTTTTTGACTTACTTAATATGCTCTATTCTTTATAGAACGCGATTTAAATGGTATTTCGTACTTTTAGAGAAGGATTTTCAGGGACTTCTTAACTTACCTATTATACTATTTATAGATACTATTGTATAACATAAACAAAATCTTTTAAAGCACTACACCGAAAAGTATTTAGAGTATTAGGAAAAATTTTGTATTTCTAAGGTTATGAAGTGTTGTATGTACAGGATATGGTGCTCGATGACATCTATATCACCCCTTATTACTTTATTATATACATATATTGCAGTGAAAATCAGGTCACAAGAAGTCATTGAGCCTATTCTCATAAAATCTTTTTACAAGATTAATGTAACCCCGTGCAAAATAACACGCTTCAAGTACATATAGCGTTGACAAGTACAATTTAAAGATGAGGCCCAATCAGGCAGTCGTTGATTAATTCACGTGTAAATATTTTTCTCCTGATATAACTTTATAACAAGTTTTATTGCATTTATAAAGATATTAAAAAGGGTCTTATTCACTGTAAAAATACTAAATAGATTTCAATGACAAGCTATCTTCTTTAAAATATGCGAAATTAAACAACCGTATTTTGGTAAAATGTAAATTCAACTTTTAGGAGTATCAGATAATAAACGCTATTTATTCAAAACGTTATAACACAACTGCGAGTAGTTTTTATGCTAAAAAGTTTATTTCCGAACGATTTTAGTTAAGTTAACAAGCTATAACTCATTAAGGAACAGCTAAGTAATCGTGTTTTATTGGCTTTATATTACAAAAGTTTGTAGAAGAGAGATAATGATTGCAGTTTGTTCATTAATAAAGGAACGAAAACTTTTACGATCGTTATAAATTTTAAAACTGACAGCTAATTACCAAAATATGAATGTGAAATTGCGGTAGATTGCTACATCATGCGGTAACTAATACTTCTAGAATGTAATCAGAAAGTTCGAGACATATGACGTATTTAGAATTTTATTATATAGAGCGGCATTTAAATAAGGAACCGGTCATTTATTCTTTCAGCAGTTAACATGTAAGATTTGAGATTTGTAATTTATTCAAGATTCGGCACTTAAGATTTGACAGTAAAGATTTGAACATAAGTACTTGAATATTCAAAAGGTATGGAGTAAAAAAAAAGGAGTAATTTATTGCCCCAGTACAAATAATAAATTATATTGAAACAAGGTTAGTCGATAATTTTAATCTATTAAAAATAAATGTAATTTTATAAACTGATGCTTCTACGTAAGAACATCGAATAAAATGAAAATTTGAAAATTTGGAACCATGACCTTTTCATTGCAGTTACTTCCAGTGGAAAAGATATTTTTATAAGTAAAAACAGGTAATCATAAAGAAGAATATCAGCAAGAATTTAACAATCCAAACCGCAAGTATAACTTCGTTTTGTAATTTAAAAGGAAGTATGAGCATTGTTAAAATTGGATGTAAATGGATAATTTAATTTTAACAATCTTGAGATCAGAGCTGGAGGCATTTTGACCCTTACCAATAATTCTGTTCAACGTCGTTGCTCAACTACATTGACACGGTAATTATAAAAATATTTCTATTATTCATAAGAATTTTAAAGAAAGTTTTGTGGCTTAACCCTAAATTGCTTTGGGGTTCTCTAATTATTAACAAAGACTAGGTGAAGATTGTTTTAATACGTAAGTACTAATAAAATAATTTTTTTTTCTAAACTTATGCTGAAAATTTGCATTTATAAGCAATATTTATATCTGTGTGCGTAAGTAGATCTCTTAGATAATATAAGTAATAAAAAGATATTTTTGTTTTGAGGATTGTTCATAAATGTTTCTTGAGATTTTTTTATTTCATTTCATTTTGGTAATTTCCACGACATATTGTTTGCAGAGCGAGCCAAGGAAGAAGACACGGGCACAGAAAAGTAAGTATAAGAGTTCCTGAATATTTACAGCTTCAATTGTGACACTAAACTTCGGCGCAATTTCAGCAATATTCGCAGAATTAATTTTTGGCCTCAAAACGCAGAGACCTGATTAAGTCGTCTGAAAATTAGAGCTTTTTGTCTCGTAGGATTTTGTGAAAATTTTCTCTGACTAGTATATCTGACTGGTTTCTAGTATGTCTGATAGAATGAAAAAAGTTCGTGAGTGTTTGAGAGCTGAGGGAGTAGAACGTGGTTGTCAGGAAAGTGTTTATTTGGAAGAACCTGGAAAATCTAGCGGTGAAAAAGGAACAACGTATAGAAGAGACTCTGGATGTGAAAATGATGGTTTTTTATTAATTTTTAATGAGAAAACATGCAAGGAATGAGTGAAAAAAATGAGAAAAGTGTGCGAGAACAAAGGGAGATGAATGAGGGAAATGAAGAAGGCATGAAGGATATGAAAGAGAATATGAAAAAAAAATTAATGAGTTAAATAAAAAATTATGAAGTAGATGAGTGACAAATTTGATAAAAATACTCAGGAATTACGAATGGAAACTGGAGAGAATCTAGTAAAATTGGGGAAAGTTTAAAATTAGAAAATGGCAAGAACGAACGGAAATTTACAGAGATAAGTGAAAAACTAACTTGGAGCTTAAGAGAAACTAGCAAAACCATTGAAGAAACAAATTTTAAATTAGTAGTAAGGTCGTCCAGATTGTAGAGGCTATGAATGATATGTCAAAATTTGAACATAAGTTCTTCAAAATACGATAGCTACGGAGTGAAGAAAAGAGTAATTTATTGCTCCAATATAAATAATAAATTATCTTGGTGCAAGCTTAGCCGCTAATTTTAATCTATTAAAAAATAAATGTACTTTTGTAAACTGATACTTCTATGTAAGAAGATTGACTAAAATGGAAATTTAAAAATTTAGAAACATGAATTTTCAATGCAGTTGGTTTCTAGAGGAAAAATTTTGTTATTAGCAAAAACAGGTAAACATAGAGAAGAATATCAGCAAAAATTTTTAACGATCCAAATCGCAAGTATATCTTTGTTTTGTAGTCTAAAAAAATTTGAATACTATTAAATAGATTAAGCTGGAATAAGTATTTGTTTGCGTATTACAATTAGTTGTAAATGGACAATTTAATTTTAGCAATCCTGAAGTTAGAGCTTGAGGCGTTTTGACTCTTACCAAAAATTGTGTTCAACGTTGTTAATCAACTACATTGACATGGTTAATTTAAAGACATTTGAAATATCCATAAAAATTTTAAAGAAAATTTTGTGACTTGCACATAAAATATTTTGAGGTTCTTTAATTATTAACAAGGATTAGGTGTAAATTTTATTACTACGTAAGAGTGATATGATACATTTTTTTTCTACACGAGTTAAGGTTCGTGGCTTCGAGCGGTCCTTTTTAAAAAGACTTCTTTGAACTTTAACACATTTATTTGGTTTAATACAGAATTTAATTATTGAATTTTAACAAACTTGAATTATACATCTAAGTCGAAATACTTTAATTAATTGTACAGTGAGTTACCAGTGAACTGCAAGGTAAAAGCTGAACGTCTGATGAACTGACTAGGAGTGGAGCTCCTGGTCCTTATATAACTTTCTCCCCCTCACATTTCTGTGGGAACCTGCGGACGTAATGTCCGCTTACACTTTGCAATACTTAGTTGCTATCTTAAAAGCTATTCATAAATTACAATGTTGCTGGCTTATTCTGCGTAATCACGGTACGTGACATCCGTCGACCGTCTGTGACCTGACATTTGCAGTATCACTTATCCTTGTGCTACTTTGTAGCGTTTCCACTCGTGGGAACTGAAATCATCATAATATAATGTAATAAAATGTTGCAACGACATTGTTGCACTGTCTTAACATTTCCTAATGTTTCCTAATATTTCCTAATACGAATATTAGTATTATATATATATATATATATATATATATATATATATATATATATAATAGATGGGGGTTCCTATAACTCCTCCCAACGTACATTAAAAATTAAGGGTTTTTTACCTTATCTTGATTTTTAATTAAATTCGTTTTCGTTTAATCTCATTTAAAATTCATATTTTCTAGGGGTACATTTGTTTGTTTGGGTTTCTTAAATCTAAAACTGTTTTCTTTATTATTCTTAAATCTAATACATATTTTGTACATTACATAAATGATCAATAAAATAGTCAATAAAATCAATATAATTGTCTATACACTAATGTTATCATAGTGCCCTTTGGGCGTCTTGATTTCGTTCAGTTTTTCTTTATATTCTTCCATGAGTTTCATGGCGTGGTTTAAGTTGTCTAATTCCAGGTGTTCTAATTGCATTGGTTTTTGAAGGGTTTCTTCATCTTCTTCTTGGTTAATCTTGATTTGCAGATCGGGTAGATTTGCTAACTTCTTGCTTTGTACTGGATCTTGGTAAACTCTAATTATTTCGTTTTTTAATTTTAAATAACAATTTTCCTTAAGGGTGATTAGTTTACTTCCGGTTAATGCTAAATTACTTTCATCTTGGTTGCAATACATTGTTGCGATTACTTCGGTGGGAAAAATGGCTATCCATTTATTTTCCGTTACTTTCTGAATTTTCATGTTGTTGATTAATACAGGTTTGGCTTCACAATTTTCATAGTGATTGGTAAATTTTAGTAGTTGTACTTCGCAAGGGCTGTCTTCTTGAATTGTTGTGGTTGTTAATGATTGGCATAAGTATTGATTGGGTGTGACTTCATTACATTTGTCGTTCGTATAACCATATCTTTGTTCATTTAAGGATAGGAATTTGGTTTTTGGAATAATAACTTGGTATGTGCTAGTCATTTTCATTGGAAAAGCAAATAAGTGATAATAATTGTAACTGTTAATCTCTACTATTGGTATTTCTATTAAAAATGTTATATCGTTGTTTTTTACATAGCCTTTAACTATGGCTATTTTTTCAAATATTAAAATGTTTGATTCTAATACATCGAAAGGTAATTTACTATTAGTTATAAAAGATTTTATTCTCAATAATTTTTTTAATAAATCTATTGGTTCTATGATACTTGAATGTAGGGTATTTAATTTTGCAAAGGTTACTGCGTTTTCTATTGTTGCTAGGATTTGTTGAATTAAAGTTAGGGTTGATATTATTTGATTATATATCGTATTGAATCTGATTAAATCTCGCATGCCTAACATAGTAGTTCGCATGTTATTTTCTAAGGTTTCTATTCGATTGGCTATACTATCTTGATTTCTAACTAGTTTTCTAAGGGTTTCATTAAATTTGATGATCGTTGATTGTGTTAACGATATTTGATTACTAATTATAGTTTTAATGTCGTTCTGATTTTCTATCAATTGTTGTATCGCGTTATCATAGCGTTCTGCGTCTTGGTTATCTAAATCCGTTGATTAGTCCTCGTTTTCTTCTCGTCATTTGTTCTGTAGGTATTAGTCGATTAAATTTGTCTTCGATATTTTTCAAAATACTTTCTGTTATACTGTCGTAGTTCATCATTTCTATTGCGTATTCTTTTCCGAATTTTGTTGTGTCCATTGATTGTTTTAGTCGAAAATAATTGTTTTTGATTATTTGAAATTCTCGTTTTAGCTCGGTTAAATCGAATTTTTGTGCAAAGGTCCAATAATCTATGGTGTTTTGCATACTGCCTAGTTTTATTGGTAGTATACCGGGGATATTCTTTATGTTTTCAATTATAATTTCTGTGTCCGTTCTACCTTGGTGGAGGTTGACGGTAAGGGTGACGATTGTCCATCTGAAAGTACAGGGTGTCTTAAATTTTTGAGGTGAACATATTTAGTTATCTTGCCGTCGTCTATCGCGGCTACGTTTTTGTCTGATATTCGTTTTATTTTAAAGGGTCATAAATTTCTCGGTGCCGTTTTGTGTTTTTTACTTTGGTAATTTTTCTCGAATACGGTTTGTCCTATGGAAAATTTGTTTATGTCTGAGTTTTTATTACGGGTCGCGGTAATTCGCTCTTTATCGTTATCTAATTTGTCCTTTACTTTGTCATAGGTTATTTTTAGTTTCTCCTTGTGGTCTTTAGCGTATTGCTGATAGATTTCTTTGTTATAATGTATATCGTAGGGGTTGCGTGAATCTGAATGTCCTAAGGTTAGTTCTAAGGGTGTAAAATTTGTAGTTGAATGAATCGTGTTATTATACGCGATTAATGCGTATGACATTAAATTGGTTATGTGTTCTTTCTTGTAATTTAATCTTAATAGTCTGATCTGTTCTAATAGGGTTGAATGTAGTCTCTCAATTAGTCCGTTTGATTCAGGGTGGTTTTCCGTTATAAAGTGTATTTTTATTTTGTGTAATTCTAAAGTGTTTTGAATTGTTTCGTTTTTAAATTCGCTTCCGTTATCTAATATTATTGTTTCGGGTGTTCCGTAAAATGTAAAATAGTGTAGAAATCCTTGAGTTACGTCTATACTATTTTTTGAAGTGATTGGTATTGCTTGTCCTATTTTCGTAAATGCGTCCACGATTGTTAGGTAACTTTGTGCTTTTACTACTAGAGTATCTGCATGTAATTTCTGAAAAGGTTTGTCTGGTGTTTTAGTTAACATTAGGGGTATCTTTGGGGGTTTTCTGTCATATTTAGCTTTATCACATAATTCGCATTGATTGATAAAGTCTGTAGTTAATTCTTTCATGTCCTTGAAATAGTAGCGTCTCATAATTTGTTTTAGAGTCTCGTTTATTCCTCGATGGTTGGTCTTTCCTTCGTGTTGGTTTCTTATTACGTCATTTTGTGTTGAATGTATAGTTTCCATTTCTTCTGGGTCTTCTCTGACTTCGGTTTCGTCTACGTTTCCTGCTAATGATTCTGTCTCAAGTGCGTTAAGTTGGATTCTACTTAAGGCGTCTGCATTATTGTTGTAAATTCCCTTTTTGTATATGATCTCATAATCATATTCTTCTAGTCTGATTCTCCATCTTTGTAATTTCGAGTTAGGTTCTTTGAGTTTGCATAGCCAAACTAATGGTCTATGATCGGTATATATATAAAATTTCCGTCCGTTTAGGTACGGTCTGAAATATTTTGTTGCCCAAATTATGGCTAACAATTCTTTCTCTATCGTACTGTATCGTTGCTCTGTTTCGTTGAGGGTTCTTGATGCGTAACTGATAGGTTTATCGTTACCTACTGTTCCTTGACTTAATACTGCGCCCAAGGCTACATTTGATGCGTCTGTTGTTAAAATGAATGGTTTCGAAAAGTCTGGGTATTCTAATACGGGGTGATTTGTTAAAATGCTTTTGATTTTGTCTACTGCTTTTATAAATTTTGGGGTATGTACAATTTTGTTTCCCTTCTTTAAACAATTGGTTAGGGGCTTTGTTATTTGAGCATAACCTTTTATAAATTTTCGGTAATATCCGCTAAGGCCTAAAAATCCTTTAATTTCTTTATTCGTTTTGGGTATAGGGTAATTTAATACAGCGTTTGTTTTGTCGGGGTTTGGCATTACTCCTTGGGGTGTTATTACGTGTCCTAAAAAGGTTACTTCTTTCTGTAGAAATTCACTTTTGTCTAGTTGTACTTTAAATTTTGCGGTTCTTAATCTTTCGAACACTTCTCTTAATCTTTCTATGTGTTCCACTAATGATGTTGAATACACTATTATATCGTCTAGGTACACAAGGCATTTTTCGTTGTGTATCCCTCGTAGTATGTTATCCATTACTCGTTGAAAAGTTGCGGGTGCGTTCTTCAGTCCAAATGGCATCCGTTTATACTCGTAGTGTCCTCTAGGTGTGCTAAAGGCTGTTTTCTGTGTATCTCCTTCTTCCATTTCTACTTGATGGTATCCTGATGCTAAGTCTAGCGTCGAAAAGTATTGGCATTTGCCTAATTTGTCTAATATTTCTGTGATATTCGGTAACGGGTATTTGTCGTCTACCGTTTTTTCATTTAATTTGCGGTAATCTATTACCATTCTGTATTTCAGTTTTCCTTATGCGTCTAGTTTCTTTGGTACTATTAGTACGGGGCTGCTCCATGGTGAATTGGAGTGTTGTATAATATCTTGATCTAATAGATCGGTTACTTGTCTGTCAGCTTCTTCCTGACTTGCCTGGGGTAATCTGTATGCTTTGGTGAATAGGGGTTTGTTATCCGTTAGCTCAATGTTGTGTTTAACTGTGTTTGTAAACGTTAGGGGTATTCCTTCGCAATGGAATATATCGCGGTATTCATAACATAATTTTTGTATTGCGTTTTGTTCTTCGTGATTTATATCGCGGTTAAATCGGATATTATTTAAATTCTGTTTTAACATTTCGTCTTTTTCTATGGGGTTATAATTTTCGTTTGGGGATTCATCTATTTCCATTTCGTTAAAGTTTAGTTCTTCTACGTTTATAGGGTTTGTTAAAGATATTTCTACGGGGTAATCATTTGAGTTTATTGTTGTTGTTGTGGCGTAATTATTTTTGATTTTTACTAATGCGGTTGGGGTTTCTACTCCTTGTTGAAAAGTTATGTGGTTTATTATTCCTAAGTTTTTATTTGAATCTACGGGGATTCTTATTTTTTTTTCCGTTCGGGGTTCTAATGTATATTTTTCGTCTATTTGGGTATTTTGAAATTTAATGGGGATTCGTCCATACTTGGTTCTTAATAATCGGTTTTTGATATCTATATTGGCTCCTAATTTTCTTAGAAGGTTCATTCCTAATAGTCCGTCATATTTGTCATTAAATTCAAATATGCAGAATTTGTATTTCATCTTTACGTTAAAGGTTTTTGGTAAAGGTATGTTTGCTACGAATTGGTGTATGGTTGTTTGATGAGCGGTTTTAATTTTGAAGGGTTCTCTTTCTACATAGTTTACATAATGTTTTTTTACTGTTCGCGGGCTTATTAATGTTTTTGAAGATCCGGTATCGATTAGTAATTTAAATTCAGCGTGGGGTATTTCGATATAGGGTAATACAAGGTGATTCATATTATTTAGATTTATTACGTTAGGTCGTTTATAAAATGGTCCATGTGAAAATTTGAACATGTGTTCTCTTCGTCGTCTTCCTCGTAATTTTCGTGTGGTTCTTCGCGTTCATACTGGTTTGATTGATTTTGTTCGTTATTCGTACACGGTTGATTATTATTATTCTGTTCATCTTCATACTCTTCTACTTCCTGATGAAATAGCTCTTCTGAAGTGAAAGTGCGTTTTTGATTAGGGTTTGGTCTTATGTGCGTTATTTTTGTGTTAGGTCTGGTGTTACCAGATGAGGTATCCATTGGTGTAGGTTTGTAATAGTTATTAGAATTATTAGTGTTTATCATCGGTGAGTTTCTGTTAGGATTTGCGTTAAATGCTGGTCTTTGTTGATTTATATTTTGGTTAAATCTCGGTTGAAATGCGGGTTTTGAATAGTTCGAGTTAAATGTTGGTTGATATGTGGATTTTGAAAAGTTCGGATAAAACGTTGGTTTTGAGAATTGTTTGTATTGGTTGTTAAAGTTTGAGTTATTAAATTGTGGATTATTTGTTCGCGTTTGGTTTGTTTGTGCATTGAATTGGTTAAATTTTTGTTGTGGATTTATTTGTCTTGCGGGTTGTATAGTTTTCATTGGCGTATACCTTTTATTCGCGTTGGGGTTATATAGTCGGTTTCTGTAGTACATTACATTTTCTTCTTCGATTATCATATTCATTGCTTGTTCAAAGTTTTGGGGATGTTGAAATCTAATTTTATCTGAAAGTCTCTCGGGTAGTGCATTTAGATAGGTATCTAATGCTATCTCGTCGTACATTTTAGTTTTTATTAGTCTCACGTTTGGGTCGGTTTCTTCGATTTTGAGTTTTGTCAAGATTAAACTTCTTACATCTTGGCATCTCATTCCAAATTGATAGGGTGACTGGTTGTGTTCCATTCTCAGTCCGGTTAAGTCTCTTATTAAACATTTTAAGTTACGTTGATCGCCGAAATATGCGATTAATATCCGTTTAAACTGTTCCCATTCATCTACGTCCTCGCGACTGGCTATTAACGTTAGTGCCCTTCCGGTTAGTTTACTGGTTATGAGGCGGATCAGTAAAGTGTTTCTGTCGTTATCGCCTGGCTTGTAAAAGGTCTTTAAGAATATTTCGGAAGCCGAAATATAATTACTGAGTAAGCAGGTATCATTTCCATTAAATGGCGGTATCATTTCGAGGTACAGCTTCATTTCATTAGTCATCTTGGCTGGGGTAATATTTGGGTAATTTTAAAAAAGTAAAAAAATTTTTTTTTTTTTGAAAAAAAAATTTGGTTTTATTTTGTAGTTTTTGAGTGTTATTTGATGAGTTTTACGCTTGGTATTAGTTTGGTTGGGTTTACTTTTGATTTGCCGATTTTTAATTTTAATTTCTGAAGTTTCAGTGGGCTGGGTTATTTTTGTGGTAATTTATCGGGTGTGAATGTTTTGCGTTATTTGAATCAGTTATTACTTCGCTAATGTTTTATTATGTCGATTTTATTTAGATGCGTATTAATTCTCTCGTTGGTTTATGCGATTGTAAGGTGTCTGCAATGCTTACAATGTTATCTGCTGTTACAGGATGTTGTTAGTCACTTAGTTGCATTTGCGTCTCTATTATAAGTTATATTTAATTTTTGCGTGGGTGTAATTTATTACTCGCAGTGTTTTTATACTGAATTTTTGCGTCTTTAATTTATTGCAGTAAAATTTTCACGTTATAATTTGTGTTTTAATACCGTACTTATTTATTCTCTTCCTGAGTTGGTTTTAGATTGATACTTAAATAAAGTTTCTGATCGTAATTTTATGTTGTTTTTTTATTTAACAATGATGAAAGGTTTCGCGATGTATTTAAATATCTTTTGTACTGTGATTTATTATTAGATTTTTATGCGTGTTTATTCAAGGTTAGTTTCTATTCACTTTGATGAAGTATGATGAGATATTACGTTCAATTTGAATTCGCGCTTTGTTAATTCTCGTATTAAGATGTGGTTTTTAATAATAGAATGCGATTTGTCTATTTATGGATGGTATTTGCGTTTGAATCGTGGTGTTGCTTTCGCGTTTTTATTCTTGGTGTATTTGAATTATTTTGTGCGTCAGTTAATTCTTTTATTGGGGACTGGAAGTTTTTATTTCTTGTGTTAGTTGAGATTGTAGAATTAGAAATTCTAAAATTTGTTACGCCAGTTAAGATTGAATTAGAAATTCTAAAAATTTCTTGCGTTAGTTAAGTTTTGATTCAAAAATTCTAAAAAATTTTGTGTCAGTTAAGGTTGTCGAGTTAGAGGTTTTTTTAAAAAAATTTTTCTTGCCAGTTAAGATTTAATTCAGCAATCTTAAGAGGTTTGATTTTGTTTTTATGAATCTTTCTTACGTTAATTAAAACGTGATCTAGCCTCTTGCGCTTTGCGACTTTTTTAATAATTGTCTCTAGTTTTTGTTTCAGAATAATTTTTCTCAGTTCTTATTTCTCAGAATTTTTTGTTGTCTCAAGTTTTCATAAGTTTTTCATATATACAAATAAAATAATAATAAAATTTCAATAAAGGCTTGAAGATAATCTTTAGCAATAGCTAAGTCGATTATTTTCAAAAACTGGCATAAAATATTTGTAACAATAGTCAACATATACATAAATAAATTCATAAACTAGCAAATATCAAATGTCTTTGTTAATAATAGAATAAATTTCAATTGGTTTAGAAAAATGAACTTACACTAGTTGCTTGGTTGCTTTCATTGATTTGTTTTCTTTGTTTCTGTTTTTCTTTTGGCTTTTTGGTTTTGATCTATTCTTGTATCGCCTCCAATTTTTCTTTTGTTGAATTCGAACTATGCTTGTTTCTCCTTCAACTGCTGGATTTGAACGATGCGTGTTTCTTCTCCAGTTTTTGGTTTTGTTCTGCCAAAATCGGAATTGAAATTCCCGGACCACCAGTTCCTCGAAGTTGGATTCGCTGGTGCCCTTTTGACATCCGTTACCGCTGCGCCAGTTAAGGTTCATGGCTTTGAGCGGTCCTTTTTAAAAAGACTTCTTTGAACTTTAACACATTTATTTGGTTTAATACAGAATTTAATTATTGAATTTTACAAACTTGAATAATACATCTAAGTCGAAATACTTTAATTAATTGTACAGTGAGTTACCAGTAAACTGCAAGGTAAAAGCTGAACGTCTGATGAACTGACTAGGAGTGGAGTTCCTGGTCCTTATATAACTTTCTCCCCCTCACATTTCTGTGGGAACCTACGGACGTAATGTCCGCTTACACATTGCAATACTTAGTTGCTATCTTAAAAGCTATTCATAAATTACATTGTTGCAGGCTTATTCTGCGTAATCACGGTACGTGACATCCGTCGACCGTTTGTGACCTGACATTTGCAGTATCACTTATCCTTGTGCTACTTTGTAGCGTTTCCACTCGTGGGAACTGAAATCATCATAATATAATGTAATAAAATGTTGCAACGACATTGTTGCACTGTCTTAACATTTCCTAATGTTTCCTAATATTTCCTAATACGAATATTAGTATTATATATATAATAGATGGGGGTTCCTATAACTCACGTAAGCTGCAAATTGCATTTATAAGAATATTTATATCTTTGTGCGTAAATAGATATTTTAGATAATGCGGGTAAAAGAAAGATGTTTTTGAATGTATTGAGGATTGTTCATAAATGCTTCTTCAGATTTCTTTGTTTCATTTTATTTTCGTAAAATCCACAGAATATTGTTCTCTGAGCTAGCCATATAAGAGAAAACGGGCATAGTAAAGTAAAAGTTTACATTTTGTATTAAACAATCTACTGCATCTTTATATTGGCCATGGCGGCTCTACTTGAATTTTCACAGCTACATTTGTGACGCCCAACGTCAGGGTAGTTTTAACAAAATTCACTACGAAACCGGTCACTGGTTGTCTTTTTGTAAACTAACAACAAACAAGTTTTGCAAACTTTGAAAATAACCAATTATTATTTGAGGGAATGATACACCGTTACAATTATATTAACAACTTTTTTAATAGTGAAAAAAAGCTTCCAAGCAATGGTTCGAACTTAGTTTGTGAGTAGTATCGTCATTAGGTTACACGATACAAGAATGTAAAAAATACATAGGATTTTTAATAACTTTGTTTTCAGTGCTCCCGAAAGCGAATAGCTAGGTAATGTTATGTAAATTTAGTCGTATCCTTTCATTACTTATATTGTTGTGCAAATGTTGTAAATCTATGCTTATCATTTTTATATATTCAAATTACATGTTTTGAAAACAGCTCAAACCCCATATATTTACTTGTATACAAAAAAAAAACGATGAGGAAGATGTAAATTAAGTTTGAAGAATGGCTTAAGCTGTATACTCAACCAGGTTGCGGGTATGTAAATATCTGAAATAATAGCTAGAACAGCTCTGAATTTAGATAAAATAAATTGACTAGTTATCAAAGAAGAGGATAATAATTAGCTGAGCTAATGTGTTAAAAATTATGGTATGAATAAAAGCAGCAAATTATAATTATTTACATTTACTTTTACAGTATCTAATTTTAATTAGATAAACTTAGTTGATGATATTTTTCTTCGTTGTCTATCAGCAATCCATTTCTAAGACTCATATCAGCACCAAATAGGAACCGTTGAATATCGCTACAAGTTTTATTTATAAAGTTTTCGCAGATAATTGAATTTTAGCACTTTTAGTTTTAAAACAGAACGAATAGGGGTGTTTGTACATGTTATGGCACTACCAACAGCTTTAACTTTTAATATTTAACAGCACTGCTGCTCCATAACAACTAAACTTGATCACAGTATTTAAGCAGGTTTCGATCCACTTTACCAACTTCTTAAGAGAGCAGTTTATCCTTAAGTTCTTTAAATTATAGTATATTTTAAGTAGCTAAAGATTAGTAAGTGATTCTGTCAAAGAATGAATAAAAAACCAACCTTTAATAGCCTGAAAGTTTGAATAAATTAATATTATTAAATATCAGTAAATTTAAAAGCTCAGTATTCTGAAATGCTTTCCTACGTCAGTCAATTGTTAATCATCTCACTTTCCTGAAAAGAATCTAAAGCCAAAAACTGCAAGGTTAGGAATTTTTTGCAATATAGGAAACAGGAACGGTCTAGAAATGCAAGGGATAAAGTCATTAAGCAAGCAGTGGAATAATTGAAAGCTACAAATTCGAATGTTATTAGAAGATTTGAGAAAGGCCGCCTACTGGTGTGGTATTAAATAATATGGAAGCTATATAGTTCGTTATATAATCCGTATAACCCGACAATTAGTTCAGTCTGGGTATTAATCACATGCGATGTGAAATAAATTGCTTAACTAGTTGTTAATACCTATATAAATTAGGCTCTAGGTCCATTAGTGTTTGTGTAAATAAACTAAAAGTGTATCAACGCGTGTCGCGTTATATTTTATAATGTAATCGACATTTTTAGAACAACAATGCAATAAATAAAATTATTAGTTAATGGAAATTATACACTTTTACATCGCTTCCGTAAGACTAAGGGTTCTCCGTAAACAATTGCGAATATTTAAACTTGTATTGGGCCGAATAAAGAAGTGATGTACTTAAAACACTACTTTGAAAGCAGATGGGCGATTAGAATGGACACTATTCGGTGTATCTAAAAAGCTGGAAATGGCTTTTCGGGATGTTATAAATGTATTTGTTGAGGTTTTCAATATCATGTGCTCTCGTCATTATCGCGGTCGTAGTTATGCATAGATTCCTAAGGATCTCAATAAGGCATTTGAACAAATTAATTTTAAGATTGCTTTTCATAATACAAATAAGATGAAATCCAGAAAAACAAAGGTCACGTTGAAAAAGTCGTGACTTTTTGAGGTTAGTTATTTAGGAATTGGACGTTTTAAAAATATATCGATCGGACCACCCAAAATATTACAACTTGACTTAAATGACCTATTTCTCATTTTACAAATTAAAAATTAAAGGTTTTTAGTCGTCAATAGTATGTTTGAAACCAGTCGCCCTTTTATACATGATAATGTAGGACTATTAAACGTAATGCCGACGTATTCTTCTTTGAATGTTTATGAATTAATATTACTCTTATATGCAGATAAAGTGTTTGTTCCTGGCCTAATCGATCTATGTACCACCACAATTGCAAGTTTTGTATATTGTCGTTCACAAAGCTATAGAAATGTATAAAGTATAGTTTTTCTAACTATTAGGATTACAACGCACTTTACTTTTGGAGATCGCCAGACTGTGACGAAGGGATAACCCCCAAAGCAAGACTGGCTAATTGTCTGCTGGAATGGTTCACTTAGGTCTACATAGTTTAGAGAAAATTCTTAGAAGATTCTGAACCCCCTTTTTGACAGCTACAGTTTTGCAACTGATGATGACCACTCACTGATCAAAGTTTAAGATAATTTATGGACGAGATGTATAATCTGAGTTATGCCTCAGAGCTCATATTTATTATTTAATTTTTCTTCGGCCTTCAGCCATAGTTTGTTTGTGGTTAGAAAGAATAACTTTAATCATGTTTCATTTTATCTATATAACATGGGTGTAGCAAAATGATACCTTTTAATCACAAAGGTTGGTGTTTTAAAGGTTCCTATAATTACACCATAAGTTTACTTCCTAGTTTGAATAACTCACTATATAGTTTTTACCTTACTTTTGCGGTGCTTAATTTTAAAACTGTAAAAACTTTACCACGTTGGTAACATTATTTACTGTTTCCCTGCAGGTGGCTAAATACATGGTTCTTATTTAAATTATTAATATTTATGTGTCTATTGTGTTTGGGTTTGGTACCATAACCATTATGCAACATATTAAGGTTTGTTCAAAATAAAAATTTCTTACAGATATGAATGAGTAAATGCATATTTAAATATCTACCATAATTTAGAACCTATAGTGAAAAAGGAACCAACTACCTTCAGCATAAGATATTTCTTTCAATGCTTGACACAAATTCTACCAATTAGCACTAGTTAGTCCGCGCACTAAACATACACTAGGCTACGTGAAACAGACCACATGCCAACTCCCAAAATCATTATAAAATCAGAAACAACTCGAATTCATTTATGCTAAATATTACTAAATTCAATGTTCGTATTTTCATAAGGGTGATCATCAGGACAGAAAGTAGATTACTACTTCTTAACTTGCAGACCCGCCTGTCTGATTATGTTGGACTAGTGTCTGATGCAAGGTGATGCTTGAGCAAAATCTGTAGTGCTTTATTTTACTCGACGCACTTTCTATATCAAGAGAACTTGATAATCCTCAACCCTGGTTGATGATGATGTTGGGATTTTTGTTGATTTCCAATTTTTGAGACTTTTACACTTCAGCAAAAGGTATTTATCTATCAGTTTTGCTTGGTCAAACTGTTGGTGTTCTGCCACTACTGAAAAACTGCACTGACTAGTGTTGATTTTCCTTTTGCGTTCATTTAGCATTAGTATCTAAAGATTTCAACTGTTAATAATTTGGTAGCGGTAATAATGAATTCCAATAATGAACCAATAAATATATTTCCTGGATCAGTCTAAGCATTTTTTACTAACATATGGTGTTATTATAATTATGTTTGTTTACGTTGCAGCAAGTGCGTTAACAATTTCTATTCCTGTTGGAGCTATGATCAGCAGTACTATAATGGACTCTGTTGGAAGACTAAACCTCGTGCTTTTATCCTCAGTTCCTGGAGTTATTGGATGGACAATTATTGCACTTAGCAATAGTACATTCTTAGTTATACTTGGAAGAATTTGTAATGGAATAGCTGCAGGTAAGCGAATATGAGGAAAACTATTCTCTCAAGTAAATGCAAATACATTATATATATATATATATATATATATATATATATATATTGCCGTGGAACTTCCGCTCTCATTTAGTACTCTCTCAAAAAACATTCAAGCCCCAACATTGGGCCGTCATAAATTGCCGTGGAACTCGGGTAAAATCCTCACCAACAAAAATATATTCGAAAATTTTATTAAATTTTCAAATTTGAAAATAGAAAAATTTCCAAAAATTTAAATAAGTCAAAAAAAAATTCCTTACCCGTTCATTTCTCTTCCTCGGCTGAATTGCCAATTTTCTGCACCTGCCTCCGGCAAACTCATTTGGACCTCCTCTTGGGTATCTAGATTCACTCTCATATTCTCAATCGTACACTCACACTTGCAATAAAACCACAAAATACAACCAATATACAATCTTTTATTAATTACTATTTACAAACGATATTCAATATTATCCATATTTCATTGATCACGTTACACTTCAGTAAATCTTATTTAGTAATGTCCTGTATTTTATTTTAAAATCATCAAACACATAAGATGTACCCGGAGTAAATGGGCCTTGAATAATACCCTCTCTAACATTCCTTCTTTCTAATTTATTTTGTTTTTAATCTAAGTAAACTCTGGGGTATGGTGAGCTCGTGATACTCCAGCTAATTATGCATAATGTATGCCCTTCTACTTTGAAATACTCTTACAACAAATAAAAAAACAAAGCCATGTACTCTTCACAAAAATTTCACGTTTTGATGGAACGTTAAAAAGCTTTATAGACACCTTCAAATTTCTAGTTAAACACCATAATAAAGTTATTTACACGTATTATGTTCAATACGTAAATAATCCACACTACCTTAAAAATCACTCTCATACGTCACCCAATATTTACAGTTTATAAGAATCACAATTTCAAATCGTTACCTGAAATTTCTAGGAGATCTCTGCTCTGTGGACGATGCCATGTATTTCTTCTATCTGTCCTGCAGGCCGTTTCTAGCTGTTACTAGACGAACTCCGATCCGCCAACGCCGCCTCCACGGTGTAACCAAATTCCAAATTCCATTTAAACATACGTCTTTCTCAATTAGTTGCTTCAAACCACGTTACTTAATGTCCCGACACGAGTTGGTTAAAAATTATAGGTGATACCTCAATTAAAAAATGTAATCTCGGCACACTAACCGCGTACTAATTAAGAGGCTACCACCATGCAATATAATTTAAATAATTTTATAATACTTATAACTCGTGTTAACTTCCATACGTCTTTTTGGAGCGATCGAAATATTAAGGACCTTCACCACGTTGTCCAAAAACATTTATACACTTAAGCTGCCACCTCCTGGCGGCATTTTCATCCGAAATACCCATCTACAACAACGCATTCTTACAATTTTGCACTCAACCGATATTTAATCCCGCGAATTTCAGCACGTCGTTATGCTATTTTTTGAAAATTAATATACACTATGCTTGTATTTGTCTCGCGTTCAACTAACTATATCGATCAATCGTATATTTACTGACGTCCTACAAGTCCCTCCTATACTATCGTTGTCTCTTGCTTATGCGTTTTCTACGTCTCTTTCTAACCTAGTTTGAGTGGTAGAAAATTAATATTTCTGTTTATTTGCTATCTACACCACGTGAACTTACTACGTGATTTAAATCACCCCTTGTTAGTATTTACTACGAACACAGGCGACGGTTTACTGATATTCTTTGTAACTATTTGCGATCTATAAAAATTATTAGAACTTGACATTTAGAAAATACGCAGGTGTTTAATTAGCTGACGTTTTACCACAACACTTCCACGAGTTGGAGTTCGGCGTATTTCTACCCCACCGATATATTTGTTTGTTAGCAACGCTTTTCACCTTGGTATTATTGGGTTTTTACACGCTTTTATGCATATTATACATCAATAATCATTCAATTAAATTCAATTAAATTAATAAATTAATGGCATTGGCTTCTACCATTTATTTCTTTGCAAACCTACTTAAATTTCATTCTTTATTTGTAAAATTTCGTTAATACCTGATACTTAAAAATGAACTAACTGGAATAAATTTCGCCCGTAAATTCTGTTTGTTCCTTTATACAGGGTGTTTTGAAATTGCTTTGTTTATATTTATTTTTAATCTTTTAAAACCACTATAATATATATATTATATATATATATATATAACCCCAAAAGACGATGTGTTATTCTGCAAAAATTTTGCATGTAACGTATCTAACAAGTCCAAAGGTAAAACGTATTTGTTATGGCCATTTATGAAGTATCAATTTAACTTTTGAATTTACTTCGGTACTTTTATTAGTCTAGTGCTGGTGGTTATCAACTGAGGCGTTCCTATTTCACTCTTCCCATCTCACAGAAATTGTTTCGAAGTTATTATTGTCAATTGTTTTTGGTTGTTTCATAAAACCATTTCAGCCTGATAAGATCAGAGAGATCGAAACTAGTCAATGAATATTTATTCCCTTTATGAAACAATGAAAACCTTTTATTTATGGCTATGCCAATATTAGCTTTATTTGTATAGTTAAACACCCTCTTTTGATTCTTCGTAAAGTGGGTGTTTATTTATACATCTTAATACTATTTAGTTTTAATATATATATATATATATATATATATATATATTTATATATATATATATTACTCATATTTAGACCAGGGTAGAAAATTAAATAATCACATCAAATAATTTTAATCACCGTGTATAAGGAATTTTATTAGATAATACGCTTTAGTAAAACACCGTGGAGAATAAAAATTTATTAGTTTCATTAAACATAAGAGATTTAAATCATGTACAAGACGCTGTATATCAAAAGAAGCAGTATTAAAAAACTCTGCGTGTAATGTAATTATTCCTAAACAAATGGAAATTACGTGCAAAATTTATCTTAATTAACTCTATTTCAAGTAACCGGTATTGAACAAAACGTACAGATAATAACTAATATTTAGTTAGGATTCACTAAAAATTAAAGGCTATTATTTCTAATTGAAGTTAATTGAATCGTTAGTAACAGATAATATCTATAGAAACTTGTAAAAACCCAATAAAAAGCAAATCCTAGAAGTGTTAGTTAGAAGTAGGATGTTTGAACACACCTGCGTATTTTAAAAGGCAATTTCAGTTTAATTTGTTTAGATAAACATGTCGATTCTAAGGATATTGAAACGGTCAGATGCTTTAGCACGAAATACAAAACAGGGTTTATTTAAAAGCTCTGAGAATTAATATTATTTTGAACACCTGCGTAGTTTAAATATCACGTACGGCAAAAATTGTGTAGATAACAAATGGTTTCAAAGAATCTTGGAGAAACCGGGGCTTAATATTCACGAGAATGTGCGATACGGGGTTATTAAACCCAGATAGTCCACATGGACTAAAATATAATCGATAATAAAGAATATCAATTTGCACCAATACGAACAGGTTAGAAAAGGAAGAGAAAATGCGTCAAGCAAAGACACATACAGTAAAGGCGTGATTTAAGCAACGTCACGAGGGTCACAATTGGTTGAAAATAGGATGCAAATATCAGAGGTAGAAACAACAATTTCTGTACAAAATTAATTAGTTTTTCTCGGACATGTTTGCGTGCCGTGTGAAATTTCTGATATTTAAATGGGGCGAGTGAAAATTTCGTAAAACCGACGCGCGAGCGACGGACTGGGAACATAGAATGAGAAATTCGTAAGAATTGTCTGTTTTGGGGAACAGACCGACAGACAGGCTTTTTGCTATATATACCGGTGGTAATATGAATTTCGGTCTCTTAGACTTTTGACTATTCGATGCGTTAAAAGCTCTTACATCCGCGACTTGATTCAAGATGTTAAACAGTGCATTTTAGTTTGATAAAATAATTTAAAATTTTGCTCGTATATTTTAGTGATTCAAAATAGTTTGTTATTTACGTGCTAACATGAATGTACTTCAGTGCACTTAGATACAAGGTAATAAAATTTAGTATCACTGTACCAATTAGCAAAATTTACAACGACAAATGTATACACAAAAGTAGGCAGTTTTGGCGTATATTGGTGAAAGGCGCATGAATTTCTTTGCTATTTTTCGGGGGTGTTAATAATTAAATGGTTCAAATACGTGTCTGGATCCACGAAACAAGGGTCAGATATACACAGATGAGTTCCGGAAAAGCCCAGAAACAACTTTAAATAAATGGTGATGGAGAAAATTTTAAAAGCGTTGAGAATTAGAAGCCGTAAATATAATCCTGTTGGAATGGTGTGATTACTAAAGGGACGATGTACATTGAAGCTTTGAGGACAGTAACCTTCAGGTAAATTATACTATTTTGTTTGACATTTTGTGTGTGTTGAATAACTTTATAATTGATTTACTTTAAATGGACATTAGTGAAATTGTACTAACCATAAAATTTTAATTTTAAGATGAAATTTGCTTGTTTAAGTAGAAAGGGTATTTAGTATTGATGTTCTGAATTATGATGAAAATATGGGTATGTCTTTGAGCTCAATTAGACGAACCTGGTTAATTAACGTAAAGGGGTGGTAGATGCTCCTTTATACTCAGACTCCGGTCTGCTTATATTGTTATATTAATTAGTAGGCATCCAACAAGGACTTTAATTCTGGATGCACATTAAAATGATAATAAATTTAATTTTGAAATTTTCCGATATTAAAAATTTATGCTGAATATTAATTTTGAAATTTTAATGTATTGTGAATATTGATGTAAATAGAGTTGACGTTGATGTTTGTGGTAGGAATGTGTTGTTTAATTTTATGAATGAGGAGGTTTATAAAATTAGGTGAGCAGCCGAGGCGAAAAGCGTAGTTCACGGATTTTGGAGGTGTCACAGCAATATATATTTATATATATATATATATTTATATATATATATATATATATATAAAATTAGTAATATTGACTGTTCTTATAATGTATAAGTAAGATAAATATTGGGGATACAGTCAGATTGGGCATGGATTTAATATAAATTTCTTATAACCATTTCAAGCTTTCGAAAATGTTTATTTTCTTCATCAGGATACTAAAAGTTTATAATTTAACATTTATATAACAAAATTATATAGGTTACTTACGATTATAAAGTTTACAATTATATAAACATAAAATGACATCTATATGACATGGACAGGTTTTTGTTCATACGTGTACATTTAAAAGTTTCTTATAAGTATATGCAAAATTGAAGTTAAAGTTAATGTAGCAAAGATATTAAATAAAATAAAGTAACATAGTTATTATAGGTCTTGTTTGATAAAAATAGAAGTAGAAACTAAAAAGTGTTATGCTAGTTTTTAAAAAATTACAGCTAATCGTATTGTATTAAAGGTGTTATAAATTTGTATAGTGTGATAGTTTTATATAAGTTTGAAATTATTTTTATTCTTTATTATTGTTATAAGATATGAATAAATATTGTTTAAATTTTGTGTCTGTTTTTTTATTTATAGGATTTTCTTTTAGAGAAATCGCGATCATTTCAAAAAATAAGCGTTTTTTATAGCTTGTTTCCCTGAATATAATTATGGTGTCATTATAATTCATAGTGTGACCAGTATCAATTACATGGGAAGCTAGCGCGTATGTTTATTTGTTCAGATTGCAATCACTTTTGTGTGAGGTTAATCTTGTAGATAACCAATTTGATGTATGTCCAACATACCTACCATTACAGTTATGATAGGGTATACTGTAGGAGTAATCGTAAAGACCACACACCTACACCCCGACATTCAGGAGTAGTCTACAGTATATCCTGTCATAACTGTAATGGTAGGTATGTTGGACATACATCAAATTGGTTATCTACAAGACTAACCTCACACAAAAGTGATTGCAATCTGAACAAAAAAACATGACCTATAATAGCTATGTTACTTTATTTTATTTAATATCTTTGTTACATTAACTTTAACTTTAATTTTGCATATACTTATAAGAAACTTATAAATGTACACGTATGAACAAAAACCTGTCCATGTCATATAGATGTCATTTAATGTTTATATAATTGTAAACTTTATAATCGTAAGTAACCTATATAATTTTGTTATATAAACGTTAAATTATAGACTTTTAGTATCCTGATGAAGAAAATAAATATTTTCGAAAGCTTGAAATGGTTATAAGAAGTTTATATTAAATCCATGGCCAATCTGACTGTTTCCCCAATATTTATCTTATTATATATATATATATATATATATATATATATATATATATATATATATATATATATATATATATTGCCGTGGATCGGGGATTAATGCGCTTAAAATTTTCGCCCCACAAATTGGGCGTCATAAAAGTTGCCGTGCAACTCACAAAAATTCGTGCCCCACGGATTGGGTGCCATGAAATTGCCGTGGTACTCACAAAAATTCGTGCCCCATCTTTTGGGCGTCATAAAATTTCCGTGGATCGGGGATTAATGCTCTTAAAATTCTCGCCCCACGAATTGAGCCAACATAAAATTTTCTGAAAAAATTAAAATAAAAAAAAAGTTCTTACTTGTTTTTGAGAACGCCTCCTTATTTTCTGTTCACCCTGGCTAGCTCAGCAATCGGCTTCTTTTTGAAGATCTATTATTTTAAGTACATTCCTTTCTCGTCCACACGGTCAAATGAAATTACCACTCAAATAATGCAACACACATACAACCTTTTATTTACACATATTAACAAGTTTCCATTATTAATAAAATATTTACACCTTGGTACAGACAGTTTGCTAAAACTGTTACCACCTCAATCATTAAATACTTTAAAGCCCTTGATTTTAATATATTTCAACAAATTCTATTTAATACGGGTAGACGTGCCCCTCATGCAACCCTAGATTAATTTTATTCTGGTCTATTTTGAGCTCATTATAACCCAGTTCCTCTAAATGCTTTTAAACCTTGCATTTTTATTAAAAACAAATTTAAAGACCCGTTTACTCCTTTACAACAACATTTTATATCATGAATAAACATTTATATATCATCAATAAAGCTTTTTAAAAAATCAAGATTAATTGTCCTGCACATATACCCCAGTAAACGAGTTTTATGGTAATCAATACACCCTCAAAAAGTCAAAAAACTTAAACACAAAAATATCAACACAAATGTTTATACAAAAAACAGGAAATTAAGTTTCTTTACCTGTAGAAGGCTCCGTCCCTTGTAACCTCTGAAGAAGGTTACTAGAAACCCTTGTCGTTGTGTCCATATACTTCGATTTTGCCCGAATCACACTGATCCGCACCATCCAAATCTCTGCCACCACCTTTATTTTTCTACCCAGATATTTGCCTTGTCTCAAACTCAACGTTCCATGCCAAATACACTTCATGCATACAAGTTAAGCTTTAGGCTTCGCTTTCCCAAGAACCATTCCTTCATTTAATAGAATCGTTGTAGTAACGGCACCTTTTATTTAGACCTTAGCACCTACTTGTGCAATATCACTTTTGCTACTTTACAGGCACGTTACTACAGCTTTACATATTTTCAAACAAAATGTTGTTTGCTACTTTACCAAATACACAATAATAAATACACGTAAGAGCATATACTATTAATTATGTTGAAGATATAAGCGCGACCTCAGATATAAAAAGAAAGAGAAGAGAGCTTTAATATCTTTGTCCGAGTATTTATATGCTTTTCACACCCCTCAAGGAACCTCTCTTCACTGAAAGGTTATTTTTAAAATTACTTCCACAAATTCTAAACGTAGCGTCTGAAAAATTCCAAGATCATTATAATGTTACACTGAAATTTGTTTAATACATTAACGGACGCGCGCTTCTTACAACTGCTTCACTTTAAACCAGTGATATCGTTTTCCCAAGCCCTAACGCTCCACCTATCAGCTATCTTTCTCCGTTCTACCAATATTTATTGTCTCATTTAGAAACCTCTCAGCTACTGAAAATCGATATTGTTGTTGACCTTCATATTTCCCCGTGTATATTAGACGTGACTTGTGCCCAACGCTTTCTTATACGTTTCTCTGTCTGTTTTACATTATCGATCGTTTATTTCACTCAGTCTTCAAGACACGTGTTATTGTTAGCAGTTTGTCAAATCCACCGTTGCCACAATTTCATAGAAATTCTGTCTCAACGTATAATCCAGTTCTATGAACTTGACATTTAACCACAGGTGTTTCTTCAAAGCCATTTGTTGTTTAAAATAAGAATTCCAAGTTTCTCCCTTCTTAGTATTTGTAAACGAACGTTTGCTTTTATGTAAATGGAAAGATGCGTTTAAATTATTGATTTTCTATACTTGCAAGCTCTATTTCTGTTTCCATGCGTTTGATTCAAAATTATTATAATTACTTATGCGTATCCTTGAGTTTTTATGTACTCTAAAGCTTTTTCCTTATGCAATTTTAACATTCCAATTTAAAAATAGATAAATATCTTAATAACCGTCCGTTTTCACTATATGAACTGATTAATTTGGCGCGTAAATAATTTGCTCCTGTTTACCATATACACAGTTGATACAATTTTATTGTTTGAACCTATTTAACCAATAATTCCACAACATTATATATATATATGTATATATATATATATATATATATATATATATATTAAATATATCTATATTGCTGCGAAAGTTGTTCTGATTCTGATGATGTCCCTCGTTCCTATGCTACCAACCTTCAAAGCTACCTAATACCTAAAAAGCTTAACAATTTCTGCTTCGCAGTAAAGTTTGCCACGGCTGCTCAGCTGCTTTCTGTATTACAACTAACACACAAAGAAATAGCTGCTACGGAAAATCACATACATTTATTACATACTCATAAAAAACAATATACACGCCAAATCACAATTAAAATCCTCGTACACACGTTATTTATACATTATATACAACCCCTTATAAAATAATACATTTCGAGATCAATGATTCCCCAGATTAATTATTTCCCATTGATTATACCAGAAGGTAACAGGGCTTTACCACATGCTTTACTCTAACCTAGGTTTAATAAAAGCTCCTAGTAACCATAACCTCTCGTGCAAATTTTGGCATCAAACAGCAAAAAGTTCTTTTTACTTTGTACAAACAAATATTACCAATTAATATAAATTCCCACATAAGAATACAGTCAAATAGTACAATATAAAAAAATTCAATCAGTAACGCTTTACAAGTTTGTCTTTTTGTTCGTAAATTATACCCACAATGCACAAAAATCATTGAACTGCAGTTTATACACATAGGCAATAAAAAGCAACAGGTACCTGGATACTATTTCTGCATACGGCCGGCTATCATTCCCTCAGAGACTGCGGCACGCTGGAACACCATCTTGACTTGCAATAACCATAACTGCCAGCAGCAACCATTTGGCCATGACATTAACTCATCTACCACAATGAAGATGCATAAAATTTTCCCAAGCTCCGCTACTAATACCATTGAATGTTGATATACAACCAAATTGACCAATCACTGATATCTACATCATTTCCATTTGTATGCTTTTGCACACTTAGTGCAAATTAAAATTAAAACAATCTTTACTTACGTAAAGTATTCTTTTATACTTCTCGTTACAGTATTTTATTCTTGTAGCCATCAGTTGGTTGTAGAGTAAGTGAAAACTTTACGGTATTCTAACTCGGAGACTAAGAGCGACTAAGAGAGAGAACTAAGAGAGCTCCACAACAAGCTATTGGGGTTTATATCCTGTTTCTCAAACCGCAAAATCCTGTCAATTCCTGTTTCATCAATACAAACATTCACTTCTACGTAAAACTTGCAACCGTTCACAATTCTTAAAATTCCACTACACAAACTCCAAAGGCCACCGTACGTTCAAAATTCCTTGTAATTTCTCTAACCACCCATTTGTTATCACTCTATTATGTTATATTCCTAACACGTGTTATCATCATTTCATGTTAAGATACGCGCTAAAGCAACTATCCTTTACTTCATCTGCCTTCCCCGTTGTCAACAAACGTTAAGCTTTCAATCTACACCTATTTCGCTTGTACCTATTTTACCTAATACTCCCTCTTTGTTTTCTCGTTGGCAAGTTGAATTTGTAACTGACAAAAGTTATATACTCATTCCACCTATAAATCGTTTAAATACGCTTAGATGCAGATCAATAGAGTAGATATACCATTTCTTTAACTAATTTTACTAATACGGTTTGAAATTCAGTTTTAATTAATTTTTAAAATAATTTTAATAATAAAATAAGTGAAATACATCAGGAATGATCCTGAATAATTATAATCTTAGTAGTATTAATAATTTCAAAAATAATTGTAAAGAATAAAAAATACTTTAAAGGTTTTTGAGCTTAGAATAGATTGGTAAATTTTAGTTGTAAGCACCCTTGGACTTCGAAAAATCAATACTCTATGCATTTTAAATTGGATACAAAGCATTGTAAATAAAAAACGTTTCTCTGTCTAGCCTTTGGGTTAACACCACCATATCCTTAAACTATTATCCTATGGCTAAAAATATTAACCTGCCTATACGGCGTGTCTTCTATAAAATTTATACCATAAAACTGCCATATTCTAGCTGTAAATTGAGCAAAATATAAATGACCATAAATATAAACAAATTAGAGCAAAATCAGGAATTGCTTAGAAATTCCTTTAACTTCCTCATACAATTCTACAATAAACAGAGACCATTTTTTCAATCTTGCACTGCGATACACATTAAAAGAAGCTACCGTTTCACGGGTAATTTCTTATCACAGCCATTTTTATGTCTACTAGGTCTCTCTCTCTTCCTCCTCTCTTTCTCCCTTCCTATCTTTTCTTTCTTTATCTTGCCATCTTTTTTCTCTACCTCTCTCAAATCTTTCCCTATTCGCGTACCTACTAGTAACCAACCAGAATGTAGGCACTGTAAATGAATCGGCTGTTGGTGTGTTTTAGTTTTATCACATCTCTACAGATGGCTCTGTAGGTCTATTTTCATGGGTGACTTTATTATATTGCTTAATATTTGCGAGGTTTTGTTGATTGTTGCTAACCTAACTTTTTAGCGTTCTTTTAGTTGCATTTTATCAGATTGCTCTTTAATAACATTTAATTAAAAATTGAATTCATATAAGGTAAAAAATAATGCACATCGCCAATTACTGACTACAACATCAGCAGACTTTCAAAGTACTGCAGCCAATATTGATGAAGAAGTTGGCTGTCCGAGACGTAGTCCTCTAGCTTATAGAAAAAAATTTTGCCTGAAATCAGGTAAGTGTTGTACAAGTACCTATATAGTAGACAAAAATGACCTAATTTGTTTATTGTTCTCTATATAAAACAATGAACAAATTTATTTTTATCTATTATGCTTGTAGAACGCTTACCTGATACCAGACAGAATTATTTTTTATAATTTTAATTTTTAGTTTTATTTAAAATCTTCAGAGTCTGGTTCTCAACCTTTTGAACAGAGAAGTCGCAAACCTTGGTAACAGATTTTAACGTCGTTTAGTTTTATCACATTTCAATAGTTGGCGCTAACTTGCCAACAGTTGTTATGCAGAAAGTGACATATCTATTCTAACTTTATTTAACCTATGGTAACCAACGTGTAGAGTTACTTGATGCATTTAAGTATAGATGGACAAGCGCATTTGGTATTATTTTAAGTGCAATCGCTGTGAGACGGACGAATGTTAATCATTTCTTAATAATCGTTCTCCTTAACGAAAATAATAAGATCTTAATAAAATTTTATAAACCTTTAACCAGGTCCTGTCTAAAATAGGCCGCAGTCACTCTGCAATATTTGAGTCGAATTTGGGATTTTTGAAGCACCTACAAAATACCTTATACGTTGGAAAATACAATTCAAATTCATAAAAATAAATCCCCCAGTTTATAATATTGATGAAAGTAGCATATATATATATATATATATATATATATATATATATATATATATATATATATAGATGTATATAGTGTAAACTGGATGTATCCAATCCATACCACAAGCCTAATAATTTATTTTTGCAGGCTGGTCAACTTGTGGAGCATTCGTATATATTTCAGAAACAACAAGGCCTGATATTAGAGGATCAATGGCGGGTGTAGCGTCTATGCTGGGAGCTTTAGGTACAGAAATTTGGGATAAGGGATTTTTTGTGATAATTAATTGAATTTACAGGCATAGCGCTTACGTATGTTATGGGTTACTTCATCTCCTGGCGTGCTATTGCTTGGGTTGCAGTTGGTATTACAATATTTACCGGTGCAATAACCAGAATTTTGCCAAAAAGTCCAGTGTGGCTTGTTTCTAAAGGTCGAGTTAAAGAAGCTGAAGAGTCCCTAAGATGGATGAATCAATTTCATGAGGATTGTGAAGGCGAGGTAAGTTATGCAGTTTGTGTATCTATGATAGTAGTGGACCAAGGTATATATTTTATTACATACAAAGTTATTGTAAATAAACGGAAACATTTAAAGTTAGTTATAACTTTCAATGCATTAAGAAAGCTTAATGTTAAAGGTATGTGAACTTATAATTTTAGACAGCCACTTTACGGAAATCTTCACGGGGAGGGGGAGGATTGGTTGGTTGCTGACTATCCAAATCTACTGCATGATCCTATACAAAAAAGACTCCGGACCAAAATATGTAGACAACAATAAGGAAGAAGCAAAAGAGTCCGCTTCGGCACACTTCACAGTGTAAGGTATCGGTAAAGAGTGTACACTGTAGTCTACGAACACCTAGGTGAAGTCTGGTATAGGGCACCACCTTCAGTACCGCCAGCAACTTTGTCACTTTATATGCATACCGATCCTAGATAGTTTTAGTGCCTTTTTTGGAATGCGCCCCTTGTTGATTTTTGTTGTAGTGGTTACTCTGTTCTGTGGCTTGATTTTATTTGCTAGACTTTTGCCACCAATTTTTGGTGGCAGTTATATAGGAAAGGAGATTGTACTTATATATGTCAATTAGAGAATGATAGGGAACGCTAGGAACAAATTTAGGATGAAATTTGAATAAATACTTAAACCGGGGAGGACGAATTTGTAAAAATATAGAACAGGCAAAATAGCTGGATTCACTATTAAACATTTGGTGAATGCTTAGAAAATTTGTATCCATTTTTAATATTAGCTAGCTAGATTTGGATAGTTTTAAGACGACCCTTCGGGTCGCACCGGTAAGCAGAGTTGGCAATTCATTTACATTTCCAATGCTCCACTCGAAGGTACTACATTGGCCAGGAGGCGAGCTTTTGTTGCCTGGAAATTTCGAATTTTGCCGAACCCTTGCCGTTCCAGGCAAGGTAGGGATCTTTAACGTGAATGACAACACTCACACACGGGACCTCCATTTAACCTCTCATCCGAAGGAGGGCGTAATTTTTGTGAAAAATGCTCACCTGCCATTTTTCAAGCAGTCGGCCGTGTCGGGATTTGAACCCAGGACCTTGGGATCCGTAGTCTTACTCTTACTACATTGATCCACGGCGACGCCAGCAGAGCTGGCAGCTGCTATCTGGTAATACGGATCCCTTCCCATTCATTTTTACGTGTATCTTGTGGATCAGGCTAACTCCAGAATCAACGCTAGGGACACCATTCTTTAAACCCTATTTTTGATTTCAGTTTGTTAGATTTTTATTTAGTATTGATTAACCTGAAGTTAGATTAAATTTGGAGTACGTTTACTTTTCGCGTTTAAACCCAATATAGTACCTTCGGGTGGAGCATTGGGGACGTAGCCGCAAGCATAGCGGCCCTTAATTACATTACAATGTAGTGATTACTCATAATATGGGATAAATGTACTACTTATTCAGACAAATGAAGTGCTTCTGTTTATTTGCAATATGTTTAAGTGTAAGTAGGAAAAGGGATAAACAAAACAATCAGACACTCATTTGGATTATCGCAGTTTACTTTCTGTGATCAACTACCGTAGTGGATCTCGGAAGTTGACATAAACCAATTTGATGCCGTCTAGCTGGATGGTTGATAAGTTAAGGGCAATATAACCAGTCGGGGCTATCGGATAGATAGAGCTCAAGCCATTGGTGACCTGGTCATGGCCTTTTACTTTTTGTAGTAGATTTTTGGTCTACCACTTCATCCAGTATCATTAGAAGTAGGGTTGTGTCCCGTTGTTGGTGCTGGATATAGCTTTTTCTGGGGATTGTCGGGTATCCTGGCAGTTCTTAGAGCTAGAGTGGGAAGTTTTTGAATCCTGAATCGTTATAATTTGTAGTTAGGTTATACATACCCAGCGCTATTGTGTGCTCTGCGAAACGTATAACCCGCTTAGAATTCAATCCCCTTAAGATCTGGTGGTTAAGCATAGAAAGTTAAGCCTGTCAAAATTCGTCCGATCTGATAATCAAAAGTAGAATAAAGAATCGACCGACTGTTTAAAGCGAGTGCTGCGTATGGGTAACTCTTCTTCTTTTATACTCGTAGAATGATTCTGCGGAGGATGCGATATTAAACCTTTCGCTTAATAAATTTTACTTTATGTATTTAGGTGGTTGTAGTAAATTTCCAATCAATACTTTTAACGAATTTTTGTTTATAAACAGTTTTTCGTTAATATTTATTGATAGCGCGCTTATATTTAGAAGGGTAATATGTGGAGGTAGTATTAATGGTTACTACCTTACATGTGATTTTCTTGGAAAATTTTGAATTTTGCCGAATCCTTGCTGTTCCAAGCAAGGTAGGGGTCTTTAACGTGTGTAACAACACTTACACACGGGACCTCCATTTTACCTCTCATCCGAACGCGAGTGTATTTTTGTGAAAAATGCTCGCCTAACACTTTTCAAGCGGACCGTGCCAGATTTTGAACCCGGGACCTTGGGCGTAGTTGAATGATTACCGCCGTGAATTGATTGGGAATAATTATTTCCTGTTATTGGTGCCATACTGTTATGTTTTCGCATTCTTTTGTCATTTTTTACCTGTTTGAGGTATCTACCTTCGCTCTACCTTGTTTCTGTCTGCATTTTAAGATTTTGCCTTAGATATCAACTACTTAACTCTCGTTGTTGCGGTCACTATATTGTTTTAAAGATTTAAAAGGTAATTAAGTGCACATTTGTTATACGGCTGGTACACACCTGGTTCGTTGCTTTATTGTCCTGTAAATGTTTTATCTTTGGCTCTGTGTTGATTATGTCCATTTATATTTGGATAATCGTTCACTAACATATTCTCTCTTCATGAAAGCGAATATATTTTAGTATCTCTTTTGCACCGATGTCATCATACATTGTTATACTGTAGCAATAATGGCGAAGAATCTATATTTGAAAAGGATGAAGCCATTAGGCTAACAACGGATTAATTAACAGTTACAAAATCTAGTATAGAACTAAGACTTTAAAAAGGTTTACTATTGCCTGGTATATGGTGAATAGCTTTAGAGTTAGATATATAAACCGCATGTTCCGACTGTGAGGGCAGTCGAAGTGTAAGTAAAATAAACTAAATTGTTATAATAAATATGTATAATGTCTATATAAAATAAGTGTTTGATTAGATACAATACGCAGTAAAATTTAGTAATGAATAAAATGTAATCATTGTTACTAATTAGTGGCTTCTTTGCGGTATTTGAGTACACTAAGGTTTCTCTGTATTCGTGGATAATCAGGTTTACATTGAACCGAATAAAGAACCGTAGCTTAAAGTTGATTACAATGTAATGGCAAATGCATGGCATACAACTACAGCAATATAATTATATCAAAATTCGTCATAAGCGTCAGTAAAAACTTTACGTGCGTTATCTTTCTCATGTTGTAGTATATATCTAAATCTTCCAATAAAAACAACACGCTAGATTGTGTAAGTACATCGGGCACACTTTGGTGTTGAGTTCTTCATGGCTCTCGCATTTCACATTTCCAGTTGTAGACATTAGCAGCTGATTATAAGGTCGACTCTCGTCTTTTTTGCTGTATTATGCAGAATTTTACTACACTTCGCGCAGTGCTTTTTAAATATAGCTTTTTTATGCAAATGGTTTATAACAGGCAGAAATATCTTGGTAAAAATTTTGCTCAATATTCTGTGATACTTTTCAATCATCCTTATAGAACTACTTCTCTTTAGAGTTTCATTAGCTATTTTCGCCCTCTACTTTTATTAATAGAATTTGAGATTTGATAAAGTTGTGCGTTTTTAATGATTCTCAAAGAATTCCTTGAGAGAATCGCATTTCTCAGCGCCAGTTGTAGAGTCCCCACCATGTGATTTGTTTCTCATCCATCTTGCTGCACTCCACAGAATCTTATTGCATTTCATATAGTTTCTTTGACATTGTTCAGTTTCTCTGGCAATTCACTTGCTTTCTGCACCACGTAACAGTATTTACACAAGCTTTCATACCGATAAAGGGCTAAAATATTATGAACCTACAAGAAGAAAGTATGTGCTTTGAACGTAGTATTAGTAGTAATAGTAATAGTGAACTAAGGGAACAACAGGCATCCAGCGAATAGGTTATTTGTCCATTTTACTAACTCTAAGCTCCCCGCCTCCTTAATCCTTTATATCCAGTTTTTCTATTTCTGCACTATTCTGCCCGACCGTTGCAAACTTGTCCGTCTCGCCAATAAAAGCTGGCATGCATGACCAGGGAAGAGAGATCTATTCCTTCAGGTCTAAGATTGCTAAGTCTAAGACCCTATGCCTAAACCTCATAAGCCTTTCACATTCTCCTATGTAGTGAAGATATGTCTTATCTGCTTCCTGCAGATTGGGCACCTAGATAGACATTGCTTTTATACCCAAAAAGGTCAGGTGTCTTCGTAATCTGCAGTGGTCAGTGAGAACTCTTCCCTACACGTTAAGTGCTTTACTATCTCCGTATACGATATCCATACTTATCTTGACTCGTCCGGCCCGGTATTATCATCTATGATTGTCTACAGTCACCTTCTCTTTTCCACTTTTTCTTCCATTTCCTAAACATCTAAAGTTTTGGTTTGGTAGTCATCTATTTGCTTGTTAAGACTATGCATGGTTTAGGCGCTACATACGAAACTCCTGCTTAGCTAACCTATCAGCTTCCCTGTTTTGTTGCACACCGTAGTGTCTTGTAACCTAGAAAAAATTGAACTTCTGTCTGCGTATACAAATCCTCCAATGCGTCTCCGCACTGAACTAATAAATGAGCAGATTGCTTGGACTGCCGCTAGACTATCGGAGCAGATAATAACCTTCCACTTTTCTCTCTCTCTCTCTCTCTCTCTCTCTCTCTCTTTCTCTCTCTCTCTCTCTCTTTCTCTTATTTGTTGGTTTTCAACCGTTTCTAGTATTGCGCATATCTTAACATGAAATACCGTTGGATATCAGCCTAGAAAAATGTTAGGTGAGCATTTTTCACAAAAATACGTCCTCGTTCGGATGAGAGGTAAAATGGAAGTCCCGTGTGTGAGTGTTGTTACGCACATTAAATATCCCTACCTTGCTTGGAACAGCAAGGGTTCGGCAAAATTCAAATTTTTTAGGTAAAAAAAAATTGCTTCCTGGCCAATGTAGTACCTTCGGATGGTGCATTGGAAAATCAAATGTAGGGATATCAGCCTAGAGGATAGCTCAATTGCTCCACCCTTACCTTTGAGGTACACCTAGGCTATCACGTCCTGTTCCCTATATACGCAACCCGTCGGTGTGTGCTTTGAACGTAAAAGCAGATCAACGGGAAATATAGAGACACGCTAGTAGTATTAGCTACATCCCTCATTACATTAGTTCCACGGTGTTAGTTTCACACACGATGACAGACGTAATGGAATTTAATTGAAGTGCCTTAGAATATGAATTTATAGAATAGTATTCACCCGTATTGAAGATACGAGGGGTTATAGAATAACGTGATTTATATCCAATAGGTATCGCAAAAAAGTGTAATTACAATTATTGCAAAATTATACCAGTTGTAAACGATGCCGATAATAGAACCATTCCTTTGCGTGAAGAATTATCGTTAGCTACTATGTTATGAATATTAATATTTTGAATACTACACCATGGCCATAAATTTTCACATTAGCTAGTTTCAAATTTTTCAATTACTGTTCATATTTTTATACTTTTAAAGACAAAAAGATTATTTTTGTTACAGAGTAAGAATCAACTGGAGATCTTAAAAAATCTGGATGGAGAGCAAAAAGACGATCCCAATATGACCACCAAGGACGCTGTAGTAGCAAAACTAAAAATGTTCCTTTTGCCAACGGTTTATAAACCAATTTTAATACTTCCAGTTCTAAACTTTCTGGTTCAATTTTCTGGTGTTCTGACAGTTGTATACCACGCAGTTTCCCTTTTTAAGGTATACGTTAAGTATAAACTACAGGATGCCAAAACGTTGTATTGTTTTAGGATGCTGGAACAGATATGGATCCTTTCCTTGCATCCATATACTTTGGTACTGCTCGCTTTTTTGCATCGTTGCTTGCAATTGTCCTAATGCGACGTTTTGGAAGAAGGCCATTATTAATGAGTAGTGGTTTGATAATGGCTGTGGGAATGATAGTTTCGGGATTGTACACAATGTGGATACAAGAAGGTAAGTTAGGGAATCTATTCGGTTAGCACATCAATTTTCTATTTCATACTAATTTTAACATAACCAAAAGGGTTTTGGTGTAATGCTCTTCCCACCATTACTTTTAATTATAACAAAGCGTTCGACAATTTACATGTAGCTTTTATTTTCTTGGAGTCTGTACGACAAAACCAGATGACTTCTTCACTTTTCGAGGTATAAGACGATTCATTTTACCAAAACATGTTAGACGGCTTTGATAGTCAGTGCAACCCAAATCAGTTTGGTAACAAAGTACTCAAAACACCGCTTGCCCAAACACTAACCCATTGGTCATTCATAATTGCTATTTACCCTGCGACTGGAACATGCCCTAGAAAAGAAAACATCTACAAATGTTCGCGCATACGTTACTCAAATAGCTGAGGAATCTCCAAAATGTTCTTACATTATCTCATCGGCTTCCAACAGTTTGCCTAACTCTGTAGTCCACCAATGGAAAAGTCGTATATGTGACTGTGGCCCTTCGTAGTTCTAATAAGAGCAAGCTGGGCGCGTTTTAGTCCCACTATTTGGACAACAGGTATAGAGTAGGCGGGCCACCTTCTCCCTCCTTGGAAGTATGGTGCACTTCTTGTTCTGCCAATAATCTAAAGCAGATGTTAATTGCCATACCTACAACCATGAGTTGCTACTCTATCAAGGAACAAAGGTAGTATAATATATTATCAGAAGTTACTCTAAACACAAATCAAAAAATGGTTCCAGGTTTTTTTAAGTATGTTATAATAAATAGATTTCTTAAGTTCTTTGTTTAAAAGCATATCTTTATACCGACTGGTACCTAACTTTTTCTGTGGGAACTGTAATGCAAAGATTGTTTTTCTAGTAATTAAAAGTGTACTTTACAAAAGTATTATAGGTGGTAGCTTTGTACAAATTTTTTCGTGATCTTTTGGATTACTTATTTATATTTAAAGTTATAATCATCTGTTCTCTTCCAGCAAATTTTTACAATGTAGAATTATTTCCATAATTTTATTATTTGTTTCATCTTTCTTCTTTAAAAATTCGCTTCTGTTAGGTTCAGTATTCCTGGGCTGGGAAAATAAATTGCTGGTTTTCGATTTATTTTCTTTGCCCAGACTATAAGATAGTTTCTTGATTATTACTCTTGGGGCTAGGTTATCTATAAAACCCGAGTGCAACTTATCTGTCGTCTCTTGCTTAATGACGCAATGTAAGGTTCTATTTTTAGAGAAATATGGACACCTGCCCTAATAGAGTATTACTAAATATCTAATCCCCCACCCAAATGTTCACTGGCTAGAAGGAAATTTTTATGTCAATCTAGAATTCAGCAAAGCCCTTCTCATTCTTAGCAAGGATGTATCTTTTTGTTGGCAAATTTCCATTTAAGCTAATGTCTGGGCGAAGACATATGTTTGTGAAAAATGCTCGCTTAATATTCCTCGGGGGATTCGTATTAGAAATTGAACTCAAACCCATGAGGTAGTAATCACACGCGAACTTGACATCCACAGAGCGTTTTTGTTTTAATATATTGTTTCAATTATAGAATGCTTCACGAGAAGATGTCACATTGGCCAGGAGGGGAAGTCTTTTACCTGGAATTTTTGTATTTAGCCGAACATTTGTTGATCTAGGCAAGGTAGGAATTTTAACGTAGCATATGCAAGACCTCTCATTCGAATAAGGGCGCATTCTTCCGAAAAATGCTCATCTAATACTTTTCAAGCTGTACGTGTCGGGAATCGAACCCGGAACCTTAAGATTAGTAATCGTGTGCACACCAACCAAGCAACGGAATGGCTTTTTGGCTTTAGTATAACAATGTGTTCAATTAGTACACTATCCAGCCCTTATTTATCTTACAAGACTACTCAGAACTTAGTGAAAATTGATAGAGTAAAAAAGCTAGCCAGTTGAAAATTTCATTTCTCTATTAATATTCTTTGGCTATGTTGTTCCATGTTTTTAACATCGTATTCAAATTGTCACAATTATTAAACTCTTCAACTAAACTATGCTTTACGATTCTTTCTGAGGTATTTCAACACTCTCCAGAGCTTTTTGTTTGCGCTAATCGAAGTCTTTTCGCGAGCCTGTTGCTAACCATCAGCTTTTCTCGCAGTTTATGGCGTTATAACTGGAAATAGCCTGAGTATTAGCTTTTATAATACAAGAACTGCTGATTTTATCTATCATAAACAACAGCAATTCTTCTGCGTTACTAATCACTACCTCCAAGCACTTATTTAGGCCAGCCATGATTTATTTTCACTACTTAATAAAAATATCGGTTTTGCTTTATGCTTTATTATCCTTTATTGATACCTCTGTGGCGTTTTAGCCTACGACTAATAAGTCAACTAAACCGAAAAAAAAGTGGAATGAAAATGAAATCAACAGGTGTGCGAGTAGTCAAAGTACGGCGGTCTTGCGACAAAACCAGTATCACAAACTTTGCGCAAGCGTGTTGGAGCGTTACGAAAAGTCCTATTGGCGATTTGGGAAACTGTCGCGTGTGGCTCATATAAGTTTCCCCATTTCGGTTTTTGCCGTAACGTTGTACGTGCACTTTAGGACAGCGCTTACACGATATGGCATGTCGCAATAACTATGGGGTATGCGCAAAAGAGAGAGCACTTTAGCGTGATATAACCGCTTTACGTCTAGTGACCATAATAGTTCCCGAAATTCTAAAGTTTAGGCTGGCACACTTCCTCTGGTAGATTCCCTTTGAATATGTCTAAGATAAAAAGTACCCAAAAAGATTTGAAATAGGCTTGGGGGTGAATTCCGCTTCAATCGTTGAACGTCCGCAAGTAGGTTTTCAAATAATATCACAACGTTTAAGGTACAGGTCCATCGGAATTAAAAGCATAATGACCACAGTGATAGTAGATAGTTATCCACTAGTTGATGTTTCAAACTAATCTTAGAGTCTTTTCATTAGGGAAATTTATTACGAAGCATATCGCTTGATTTTATCCGAACAGTCCTTTCTGTAATCTACCGCCTAAATTTGTTTTTTTTTTAGGTACAACGACTGCAACATGGGTGCCTGTGGTGTTCATTATACTATACGTAACTGCCACAATGACAGGCTTTGTGGGAATATCCCAATCCATTTCTGCAGAAGTTTTTCCAACAGCAGTGCGTGGCATGGCCCAAAGTATTTCAATGTCAATACTTTTTGGAATGTCATTTGCTTCAGTTTACTGCTATTATACGCTGAATAATGCATTCGGAGGTTCAGCTGGTCTCCAATTCTTTTATGCGGCAACAGCATTTGCAGGAGTAGTTTATACTTTTGTTTTTATACCAGAAACTCACAACAAAAGTCTACACGAAATTGAAGAATACTTTAAAAGACATACAACTTACTTATCGTATTCATTAACAGAAAGGAAAAATAAAACTAAAAAAGAAATGGCTGAAGCATAATATTGTTAAGGCAATTGATTGTTAGAGCAGAAGACTTACGTACATTCTCTTTGTGTAAATAGTTGTTGCATTTAGTTTATTAGTATAAAATGCTGTGAAACAATATTGTTATTATAAACTTTTTGTTTGCACTTGCCGGTTATATATTCCTTCGTAGAAGGACGTGATGTTATTTGCTATGCAACTAGGATAAGTTTTGAAGTACCTTTTTGTATGTTCAAGGTTAAGTAAAACATTGTTTTGAAAATATAGTTAGTTCTTTATTTTTTAAAGAAATTGATGTACTCTACCGCGAGAACTTCTTATTGTCCACCCCACCCCTCCCCTATTAACTTTTCAATGGAACAAGATATCGAGCTCGAACAGAAACCACGTAAAATATTGTCAATCAAACTAAGTTTTGACATAAAATTGACATGTATCACATTACTCAGTGCCAAATAAGCATCGTCAACTTTTTTTAAATAGAACGCGTGGTCTTATTTGGAAAGCGTTTCTATTCTTTATTCAACGCTTTTCTGTGTGCTAAAATCTGATGAGAAGTTACAGAGTTAAGAGCGATTAATTTAATGTGTAAATTTTTACATACGTCTTAATTAAAACTAACTTGCTATTTGAATTAATGTATTAATTGCTCAAACTGTTGTCCTTGCACATTCTGGCAATAAACTAGTCTGACCTGAAATTAAACTCTCACATTTATAAATATTATTGGATTTGATATTAGCACAAATGTTTCTTAATCTGTTTTATAGGTCATCTAATGATTGTCGTTCCGTAACATACACCTTCAAAATGAAATATAAAAAAAAAAATGAGACGTGAAATCTGGCCATTCGATAGGACCGCGTTTCATTTAGCCAATCCCAAACTGTTCTAAAGTCTTTTTGTTGAAATACGACTTACATATTAAATTCGCCAGGATTGACATTCACTACTTCTTCAATCATTGGATGGACTTGATCTTGAAGCATATTAAAATACAGAGGTCTTGTTAAATTTTCATCCAGCACTATTGGCCTTACAATATGGTTTCCCGTTATTACTGCACATATATTAACTTTTTGAGGAGTATAAGTGTGACCCTCCCGCAAAAAATGTGGCTTTACATTAGACCCATACCGCACAATGTGTCAGTTTACAGTTCCATTTAAAAAACGTACATTCGCACAAAAGCAAACGGATCCTGCATTAGACGAGTAGTCATTAGATCGCAAAATTGTATCCTTCAGTCAAAGGGATGAAAGTAAGGGTTTTTCAAACATTTTTTCACCGTGGTTTATGACACTTCACAATCCAAGGCAACTGTGGTGGTTGACTGTTTAGGATTACTAACAACAGACCCGACAATGTCTACCTGTTTTTTTATCTGAAATTGATGGTCATCCCGCGCTTTTACTCTGCAATACACTTCCAGTTCTTTGAAATTTTTCCACCAATTTTTTTAGATAATTTCTGAGTATGGGATTATTAGGATAACGATTACTAAACACTGTTTTGTGAAGATTACGACTGACGTCTGCACAAATAAAAATTGCTTCAGCTTCTTCTTCTAATGGACAAACGCGAACCATTTTCAAAAAGTTAGTTTAAATTACAATCCAAAACTAAACGATATACCAAAATTACCTTCTAATCATAAGAATAGAAAATAAAAATACCTTTCAAATAAGCTATTACAAGACTACCATATTTCTATTTGAAAAAAAGTTGGTAGTGCCCATTTGACATTGAGTAATGTGGCACATGTCAATTTTACGATAAAACGTAGTTTGATTGACAACATTTTGCGTGGTTTTTGTTCGAGATCGATATCTTCTTCTATTCAAAAGATAATCAGGTTGGGGGATAAAAGCAGTATATTTGCAACGCCTCCTATAATAACATACCAAAAAACCGTTTTGCAGGTTATCAAGTTCCTTTGGAAGTAATCCGTTAGTTGACCAATGGTTCTTTTTCTTGACTCATTTACTATTTTCTGCGGCTAAAGTATTGAGTTGTGTCTAGACAATTTAAAATGTCAACGCAGTTAAACTTCACGTGGTTTAGCTTGGACATTACTGCATAGTAATGCAGAGACACAAGTGAGAACATGCCAAATTATTAACAGCAGCATGTTTGTAAATTTAAGTGGAGTCATTACAACGCTAAAAAGAACTGTGGAAACTCTTAGTCAAATACAGCATGCAAGCTACCGAAACCAACCAAACTTCTGCAAGTAAAAAAAACACCTAAAGAAGAAAAGAAAAATGATGACAGAGATCACTATTTGTGTTTCAAAATATTATTGTAATGTCTTGCACTAAAAAGATCTGCACAGTTTGTACTGCTCTTTAGAAGTAATTGCCCTTTCATATTTTTTTTTGTTTCGACCTACATCTATTACCAAATATAATGCTTAATTCAAGAAACTTCGATTTACTACAAACAAGACAATAAAAATTTGAGCAAAATCCAGAAACTATTCATGGACCATTAATAAACTAGTAAAATATATATAAATATATATATATATATATATATATATATATATTGACGTGATATATGGTCACGAAAGGTCATTGAAACCAGAAGCCTACAAATAAAACCCACCAAATACAAAAGAACAAAAAAAACCGAAAAGGATTGAAATTTCGTAAAAGTCATTGTTCCACCCTGCATAATATAAGCGTATTGTAAATACATAGTCATTAATGTGCAAAGCGAAAACACAATTCCGTGCTTGTAAATAATAACTTTAAGATAAGTTCAAAGCCATTTGTTTATTATAAAAATGCATGTTCCGTGCATAAAATAAATAACTTTGTGTATAAAGAAAACATGTGTTAGTTACCGTGAAAACAAATGTTTTCCTATTACAATTATAAAAATACAATTCGTGTGCATTATAAAGCAACTAAAGCTTTAAAAAATCATATAAATTGACTCTCGTGCGTGTATAACATAATTTTAATTTTAAATAAAAAGTTTTTTCGAATAAGAAAGAATTTGTTACCAAAACACTAAGAAAAGTCGTATAAACTAATTCAATAAACAAACGTTTATTCTAAAAACAGCGCGCAAATGGGAATGTAATGAAAATGTCGTCAAATTGATAAGAATTAATTTAATAGTTTTGGCAATTAGTGTAGGAGACGATGCGACGCGATCATTAGCCTTGTGTGTTGGACAAGGACAAACGACCGCTACGAGCTGACGTTAATGAGGTAATAAACTGTGGAATTCACAGAAATTTGTCACCATTACGGTTTAATACGTTCCATCGCAACTAGAAAACTCGGGAGAACCATGACATTGTGAACAAAAATTCCTTCGTAAGTATCAGATAGTAAATTGCCTCACTATATATCATAAATTCTTACCTGAAATCACAAAGTCGAGAATTTCTTATTAACAATGAAAGCCCAAGGTAAAGTTGGATGGAAAACGGCTTGAGGAAAAGAAAAACTCTTTAGACATAAACGGCTAGTAGAGTGTTAGCTCTGGGTAGATCATGAGCTTGGGTCATGGGTTGTCAGATGACCAAAAATATAGATAATGAGCGCCACCGTATTTTTCAATACAACATACAAAAATTATCCGTGCTTGTATTAGGGGAATGCGGAAACCTTATATCTACACCACTAATATAGCCACAAAACCTGAATTTCACCTTTGTAAAGCACTTACCAAAATCTCAATTACCAGATGTCTTACAGATGTTTTGACTTAACCTGTGAACAAAAAATTTACAACATGGACACCGTTTGTGTCCTTGAAAATATTTACCAACAACAATATAATAGAATTTAAGTTCCAAAAATATACACTCAGGGTATTTGTTATCATTAGACACAATGTCTGCTCATCAACGACCTATAAATTTTACTTGTATTTTGAATAATAAAAGAGATAGACAAAAATAGATTTTATTTGATTAAATTCCTTGATTTGTTTTAACATAATCTTTTTCAACTAAAAATTTTTTATAGAACAGAAAATTAATAAGGTTTTGTATTCAAAAAACATAAAGATCTCTAAATTGAATATTTCATAATAAATTTTCTAAAAAGTTTGAGCTCTCTTAATAATTCACATTACATATTTTAATTTTTTAGCCATGAGTAGTACTACCTTGACTTTACAATAAAATTTAATTATTTAAGTTCTCATAAAAAAGCATGTTTCAACATAGAGTTAGTTGTACTTAATATGTATAAAAAGAATTCATCACGTTGTTGAAGAGTCAGAGTTCATGACCTCTAAGTTATTAAATATATTTTTAAATTAGCGTAGAATAACATGTGATATTTAAATTGGACAGCTGAATATTTATTGACATCATATGTCACTAACAACTTTTTCAGTTTAGTTAACGCTATCTGTTTGTGAAATAATTATGATAACCAAACTGCATAGCCATCTTTAAAAATTATGCAAGGTTACAAATTTATTACGGAATCTTTCTTTTACTAAATAAATTTTAAGTTACTTTAATCAAGGTAAAGCTTCAACCTTCTACCTTTCGTAAAATTTTAGATGCTTATAAATGTGATTAAATACTAGATATCACTCACGTGTCGAAGTACAGTACGACGAAAAGAAATTGAACTATGACATCAGATGTGGGATATTCCATAAACATCTGCGATGCACAAACAGGAAACACATGATTACGTACGAATTAATCGCTGGAACTATGAGAAATCTTCTGAACAAAACATTATTTAACCAAACCAATTCCTCCTAAAGTACATCCTATAAATTCTTTATTCCAAATCTCAAACTAAATTTTCTTTTCAGCATTAAGTACGGCAATTACGATATTAACGAAATCCGTGATATAATTATATGATATTGCTTACTTCCTTTATATTTTCTAGATCCATGATATTATCTACTTCCGTAATATTGCTTCTCTGATATTAACCACTTCCGTGATATTACTTCCACAATATTGCACTAAGAGGAAAATATTAATAAAATTTATTTAATTAATTTATACCAACTGTTTTAATGATGGTGACTTCTATTTCCCCTTTTACGAACTCGACAGTAGGCCATGTGCCTGGAAACCATCTTGACCTTTTTACGCTGCGGAGCAGCTTACCCGTTCGAACGCTGATAGAGAAGTGACACGAAATGACAACTTAACAAAGCTTATTGTAGGAACTTAGATCTCAAGAGCAAAGAAATATAAATTTTATGAATTATTTTTAGTGATCAGAAATTTATAAATTATATTTTTATATTATTGTGGTATTATTTTAGATTAATATGCGAAGTGTAACTGCGTAAAAAAATACGTTACAATATAAATAGATAAACGGAAACTTTATTAAGGAGGGATTGATTCGATTTCAGTCATTCCATTTTTTTTTATTTAATTAGATTCATGTCGATTTACGCGATTCACAATGTAATAATTCATAATTTCGCGCCAACCAACTTAATATAACGTTGATTATGACGTCAAAATAACATGCAGAGTTTATATATGAAATTTATACGTTTGAAATATGGAAGCTGTTAAATGCAGTTATTTCATTTTGTAATATACAATGAAAAGAGAAATGTTTTCGATACAAGGCTACTTTAAATTAATTAATTAGAAAGAAAATGCACTTTTGGTAACTGATTTCTAAACGGAGATTTTAAATAATATGGAAAATTATGTGAAATGGGATTTAAACGTCAATTTAAAAAAATCAGGAAGGATTTAATAACGTTGAGAATAATGAACAGAAAATTTGGATAATCGCTCTTAAACATATATCCATAGTATACAATTAAATATTGCTTTGTTTGTAACTAAGATTTTAATATTTTTATTATTTGAATTTAAGGTAGAATAAATAACCTTACAAGCGTGGGAATAAAAATCAGGTAAACTATCCACAAAAGAAAAGATTTGTTTCGTAAATTTTAACCAAGGTTATGTCAGGAACATTTTAATAATAAAGTAAATAGGTTTTCACAGAACGACGGATTGTCAGTGAATGCTGAATATAATTCCAATTACACCATGAAGAGTGCGTTATAACAAACAACCTCCAGGAGCGCGTAGTATAAGTTCTAATTATTGACGCAACCAACAAAACGCACAAATCTAAAACTATCCGATTAAAGTACTTAACAGCATCTTTGCCCTTCAAATCTGATCCCGAGGGATCAGGGGACTTATTAGAAATTGCACAAAACGGATTTTTAAATCTTGAACTCGAATTACTAAAAAACCCAGACATAAGACAACACTATGACGATTTTATGAACGAATATGTAAAACTCGGCCACGTGAAGCAAATCGGAACTATTAATAATTGCGAAAGGAATGATTATTTCTTACAGCATAAGGCTGTCTTTAAAAACGAAAGCCTTACTTCAACACTTCGTGTTTTTCGATGCGTTTTACAAAACCGAGCAAGGTGTATCGCGGCCATTCTGTTGTTTAAATGTATTATTCCTTTAAAATGTGTTGCTGTAAGAATATCGTATTTCCGTTAGATTAAGTAGAACGTCGGCTAGTAGTTATTTCACGTAAATTATATTGTTTACTGCCTTCCTTAGAGCAGGGTATGTTTTCACTAAAGTTAAAAATAAAATTAAATTAAATAAAAATCCTTAACCACAAAAAATATTTAAATTACTAGATACGTATTTCGACCACTATGTGGTCATCATCAGTAAAAAAAAAAAAAAATTAGCTGTATAATTTACTATATTGTTGCTTTAAACACTATCGAGGATATTCTCCTCACCCGCAGGCTGGTGTTCTCAACAACAAACAAGTGAATTTTCAAATTTTTTTTTCCTTTGTTTTTTTCTTCTTTTCTCTGATGATGACCACATAGTGAATCATCGTATCTAATAATTAAATATTTTGTGATTAAGTTTTATTTAATTTTATTTAAATCGTGCCACAGTGTTCCTATAGATTATTCACTAAAGTTGTCGCATAGAAGAGGGGGTTAGTCGTTTGCTGACTACGCAACCGTTAGTATATGGGCCCTTAATACGGGCATTCTGCGTGTGTAGTTAGAAAGTGATTTTGAACCAATTGTTGATTTGTAATATGATTAAATTAGTAAAGTAATATAAATGTGCGGGCAAAATTATACTAATTTTTAGTTAGTTACGCCATAATTCTAACCGTGTAGTAATTGTGTCTGCTAGGCGTTGTACCTATGCGCATTGTCATATTTTAAGATTGGGGTTCGAGGAATTTCATTGCTGTAAGTTAAGTTGTAATCTGCCCAGCGTGGATTCTAGCGCTTTGAAGAAACTCTGTAAGTACTTTACATCGTTTAATTGCCGTTTATGTTGCGTCTTGCTGTTTAATCGACGCCCTGCAATTAGTTAATTAATTGCACGTTATGTATACTGCTATGTGAACATTTAATTTATCCATTTTATAAATACAGTAATTTTTTGAATGTGTGACCGTTATTTCAAATTTACTCTCTACTCATTACCTTTAACGAGACAATAGAGGAACGTTGCATTATCGGCGCACAACGGGGGCGAGAGTGAGATAACGGTTACTCGGTTACAGGTGGTAAACAATTAAAATAGAAGTGCGAAGGCCATACACGCAGAAAACAAATTTTTGTAGTACGTAACGGGACTTGATTATATTGTCATGTTTAAAGTATTTAAGGCGATGTCAGCTGCAACTGTAAATGAATAAAGCTGTCAGTTAGGATTGAACCCGAGATTATTAACATCAATTTTTGAAATCTGTTAAGGTTGATGAAATTTCGAGACCCAAAGAAGTATTAAGAAAGGTTTATGTAAATGCGGATATATACTAAATTATTGTAAGATTTTATTTCCTTTAGCAAGTAGTAATATACAAAGTGTTAGTTATATTATTAAAATAAGTTCTAACAAAAAAAGTAAAGTTTCAGAAAAAAAATTAGACTAATCCTAGGCTAGATGAGTTAGAGCAAATTTTAAGGCGATTAGCGACGAGTGTAGCGGTGATGGCTGAAAGTGTGAGAAAGGTAGTGCCCGAAAAAGCTTTACCTATCAATAAAGTTGAAATTTTGGATGATAAAGGCAAGCTAGGTGAAGCAAATGTAATATCAGAAAGAGGTTACGTCTCTCTATGCAACGATTTGGGGGGGGGGGAGAGTGTAAATTTTAACCGGGTGTAACTCATCCCGCTGAATTTATAAGAAAGTTAAATCGATTGTTAGAGGATGCAGGGGTTCCAAAGGGAAAAAGGGTGCGAATTGTTATAGATCCTTTACGCGGATCAGCTTTAGATTTGACTTTGGTAAAAAAAAATGATTGGGTATCATTTGAACGTTTTCGAGAATCTTTTATTAACAGGTATTGGAATAGTGAACATGAAAGAAATGTTTTTAATAAAATTGTATACGGGACTTACGAGCGGGGCAGTAGAGCCGACTATTTTTTTAAAATGGTTTGTGAAGCAACGTATTTGTCTCATGAGATACCGCAACAAGAACTAATTAAGCATCTTGTTCATCATTATGATCCGGAAACCCGTAGGGGCATTTTTAATAATGATATTTCTAATTTTGAAGAAATTGAGGAGTTTTTAAGACAGGACGATGAAACTTACACGGAGCAATCAAGAAATTTTCGTAGTAACAGGGATAGAAACAATGGGGAAAGACGGAAGACTAATTATAGAAATGATAATTTAGAATCAAATGATTATGGTCGTGAAATAAATAGGGAACGTAGAGACGGAGTACATGAGCGTAGAGATTACGAAACGAACAGAAATGCAGATCAGGAACAGAATAGGGAAAGGAGATATGAGAGATACGACCGCAGGGAAAGGAATGGTAATGTTGGACAGAATATGGAACAAAGCCGTTGGGAAAACCGGGAAGGCTACTTTGAAAATAGGAGTTATAGCTTAGATGTAGATGCTAGCAGGGAAGGTAAAGAGAGTACCGAAATGAAGATTATAATCGCAGGAATGTTATGATAAGTAGTAATAGAAATGAATTAGATCGAGAGAATAGTGCTAGAGGAAGTGAAAATCGTGGCGCGTCTGGTATCAATCTAATCGAGACTGGTACTCGCTTTAATAACGATCTTGAAAAGGACCTATTAAGTGAACCCGAGGAGGTAGAAAGGAATTCAGTTCAGTGGCCTTTGTTAGCGGTTGTTGTAGAAGGGTGTAAAATTAATGCGTTAGTTGATTCAGGAAGTCAATACAATTGTATTTCAGAAAGATGTTCGAAATTATTAAAACCAAAGGTTAACAAATTGCCTATATTTCCCGTTATGAGATTAAGTGTTAGGGGGGCTATTGCTGCGAAGGCCAAGCGGATTAAACAGCAAGTTTTATTAGGAATAAATGTGGAAAATTGTAGAATGGAATGTTTTTATTGTTGTACCAACTTTGGTGCATCAGTTTATTTTTGGATGCGAATGGTTATCTACGGTCGATGCAAAGCTTGATTTTAAAAATTTATCGATGACAATAAATAAAGAGGAGAAGTGGTATGAATTTTTTTCTTTCGCTACCAGGTCTGAAATTACAATAAATGCCATAGTGCAAGAATCACAAACTGAAGGTAGCGCGGAAGTAGGAAACCTGAAAAAACAAAAAAAAATCGGTATTCATTTACTGATCGAGTTGGTATATCTGAAGCAGCCTCTACCTTTACGGCGCAGGAAAAGGGAATGCTGGCAGATTTGTTGCATATGCACGGTCACATTTTTTCTGACCAATCCGGACGAATGAAATATTATTCACATGTCATTGAATTGAGGAACGAGTCCTCTTATTGTTTGAAATCTTATCCGATCCCTCACGTATATCGTAATGAAGCTAGGGAACAAATTAATCAGATGCTTGAGTGGGGAGTTATCGAGCCGGCCCAGACTGAGTATATTAATCTTTTGGTCATGGTGAAAAAAAGGACAATACTATACGCGTATGCTTGGATGCGAGACAATTAAGCTCTAGGATGGTTCAAGATCGAACCATTCCACCAAATCTAAACGATCTTCTTTTTGAGTTTAAAAAAATGCAATACATAAGCAGCCTGGACTTAACAGCGTCTTACTGGCAAGTGGAAATTTGGCCGGATTGCCGGAAATATACCGGATTTCAATTTGAGGGTTTGACGTATCAATTCCAAGTACTTCCTTTTGGCTTAAGAACTTCTGTGGGAAGTTTTATTCGTGCTTTGAATATAGTATTAGGTATGGAAGTGTCGTCTTTTGCAATTCCATATGTTGACGATATACTAATAATTTCTGCCACGGTCAGAGAACATTTGGCACATTTAAATACAATATTTACAAAATTTTCAAACGCGGGTGTAACGGTTAAATTAAAAAAATGTGCTTTTGCACGTGAAAGTATGCCATTTTTAGGGCACACATTAAGCCCAAATAGTGTTAAAATGGATCCCGAAAGAATTTGGGCTGTAAGAGAGCTTCCTACCCCAAAAAATATTCGTCATTTACGTAGTGTTCTTGGAATGTGCAATTATGACCGTAAATTTGTGGAAAATTATTCCGACCTAACTGTGTCGCTATTAAAATTACTAAAGAAGGGCAAAAGTTAGACATGGTCAGCAATAGAACAAAAAGCTTTCGAATTAATAAAGGAAGCATATTTAACAGTGGGTTTTTGTCGCACCTGGATTTCAATAAACGTTTTTTTGTTCAGTGTGACAGTTCTGGTTATGGATTAGGAGCGTGCCTGTTCCAAATTGATGAAAATTTTCAAGAGAGACAAATAATTGCTTACTTTAGTAGAACCCTGAAAGGGTGTGAATTATCCTATACGACGACTGAGAAGGAAGCATTAGCTGTCCTTTTTGCATTGCGCCAGTGGCGTGTTTTTATATTAGGGAATCCCCTAACAGTTATCACCGACCACAAAGCACTATTATTTTTGTTAAATTGCAATCTTTTAAATTCAAGACTGACACGCTGGGCTATATTTCTCTAGGAATATAATTTTGAGGTAGTTTTTTGTGTGGGAAAAGAAAATATTGTCAGTGATTGTTTATCTAGATATTCGGTTAAAGTTGATGTAAGGAAAGAAGAACCCGAGGAGATAGCTGTTAGTATTATAGTGAAAAATAAAGCCTTCCAGAAACAAGCAGGATAAATTCTGTTCTGAAATAAAGCAGGCATTGAAGAGTGATATTACTTCTCGACGAGTGACTGATTGGTATGTCTTTCACGACGGAATTCTGTTTAGGCGTATAAGGGTTGGTGAAGCGAGCATGCGTGTATGTGTGCCATATAATTTTATTATTCAATTGGTATTGCAGGAGCATGAACAACATGGGCATTTTGGGCCCGATAAAGTGTTTTTAAATTTGTGTAAGTTTTTCTATTGGCCCAAAATGCGGAAACGTGTTTGACAGGTGGCCGCGGGGTGTAAATTGTGTCAGAAAAGTAAAATCTCTCCCAGGAGTCATGGGGAGATGCATAGTGTTTTGGTAAACGCTCCAAGTAGGCTGGTGTGTTTAGACTTAATTGGTCCTCTTCCACGAGGTAGGGAAGGGGCCATTTATTTGTTGGTAATAATTGATGCTTTCTCAAAGTATGTTAGGCTCTACCCTTTAAAGCGGGCGACGACTAGAGCCATTTTCAACAAGTTAAAGAATGACTATTTTACAAAAGTCGCTAAACCAGGCGCTATCCTGACCGACAACGGTACACAGTTTTTGAAAAATTGGAAAGAGTTATTGAGTGGTGAGGGTGTAAAGGTAGTTCATACTACGTACTATTACCCTCAGTGTAACCAAACCGAAAAGTTAATCGAGAGATAGACCGCCTTTTAAGGATGTTGTGTTTTGATAAGCACCCAAAGTGGGCTTATGAGGGCTCTAAATGTGAGATGTTTTTGAATGAAGTGATACACGATTCAACAGGAATTAGTCCCAACCAAATTCAATTCGGGATATCCCGTAAAGAGCCAGTTGTGGAGTTGTTAGGACTGGCTAAACCCCCAACTTTGGAAAAAGAAGTAGTTATTAAATTAACATATAGGCGGTTGATTTCCAAGGCAGAATTGCCCAAATTTAAGCATGATATTAAGCATAAGTCTACTGTTTTTCGGCCGGATGATTTAATCTGGATGAAAACTCATCCACACTTTTCTTATGAAGATGCCAAAATAAAGAAACTATTTTTATTATATGCTGGACCATATTAGGTTGTTCGTTGCGTAGGTCCGAATGCCTATGAACTCAGGAACCCCGAGAACGGCGATGTCATAGGGAGACTTAACGTAATCAATTTAAAAAATTATATTCACCCTCGTTTTAAAATCTAACAGAGGCAATGTCTTTTCTCCCTACTTTTAGTTTAAAAAATTTCTCAAAACATTATTCGTTCTAGTTATTAATTTATATTGCTTAAGTTTTTCTAATTTTTTAAAGGGGGGTAATGTAGCGCTCCCATTCTGTTGTTTACATGTATTATTCCTTTAAAATGTGTTGCTGTAAGAATATCGTATTTCCGTTAGATTAAGTAGAACGTCGGCTATTAGTTATTTGCACGTAAATTATATTGTTTGCTGCCTTCCCTAAAGAAGGGTATGTCTTCACCAAGGTTGTCGCATAGGAGGGGGGTTAATCGTGTGCTGGCTACGCAACCGTTAGTATATCGGCCCTTAATACGGGCATTCTGTGTGTGTAGTTAGAAAGTGATTTTGTACCAATTGTTGATTTGTAATATGATTAAATTAGTATAGTAATATAAATGTGCGGGCGAGATTATACTAATTTTTAGTTAGTTACGCCATAATTCTAACCGTGTAGTAATTGTGTCTGCTGGGCGTAGTACCTATGCGCATCGTCATGTTTTAAGATTTGGGTTCGAGGAATTTCATTGCTGTAAGTTAAGTTGTAATCTGCCCAGCGTGAATCCTAGCGCTTTTAAGAGACTCTGTAAGTACTTTACATTGTTTAATTGCCGTTTATGTTGCGTCTTGCTGTTTAATCGACGCCCTGCAATTAGTTAATTAATTGCACGTTATGTATACTGCTATGTAAACATTTAATTTATTCATTTTATGAATACAGTAATTTTTTGAATGTGTGACCATTATTTCAAATTTACTCTCTACTCATTACCTTTAACGAGACAATAGAGGAACGTTGCAAAGGGGTTTCTCTTAACGACATTTTGATGATAGGGCCAGTGCTGTAAAATGACATTTTCAGTATTCTCGTTAGCTCAGTTTCTATAAATACATACTGTGTTCCGATATCACGAAAATGTGTCGACAGATTTTGATCCATCCCAGAGGTTCTCCATATCAAAAAATATTGTAACGTTCTTCAGTCGACGAAGAGATCAAGGTTTATGAATTAATAACACCCACATATGGGACGCGGTCAGCACCCTTTGTCGCCACAAAATGTTTGCAAGGATTCGCTAGTCCGTTCCAGTTATCCAACCCCAAGTTATACAACTCAATCACAAATAATTTTTATATGGACGATCTTATAACAGGCAAGTTATGATGAAAGAGAATTACTACCATTGCGAGATGACATTATATCTGTATTAGATTCTAGTGGTTTTCCGTTACGAAAATGGAATTCTAATAATGTTAATATTTTAGAAAATATTGACTCAGATCAAGAGAATTTAATTATACATTGCAAAGACGATGAAAGTTTAAAAACTTTAGGTATTTATTGGTCCCCTACGTGTGACGAAATTCGCTATAACGTTCAAATGAAGCGTGGTAAATCTAAAATTACTAAACTTTTAATTCTCTGTTACATATCTCGAATATTCGACCCTTTGGGTCTTCTAGGGCCTATAATTACCTCCTCAAAACTATTTATGCAAGATATCTGGAAATTAAAAATAAGTTGGAACGAAGCGGTTCCAAAGGACCTCTGCTCTCGTTGGATTTCTTCACAGTTAGATAACATTTCTAATATCAAAATACCTAGAAAACTTGTTTTAAAAAATATGTCTCGGATTGAAATTCACGATTTTTCTTATGCTAGTGAGCTTGCATACGGCGCCTGCATCTACATAAAAGAAATCTACAACGATAATAAAATTTATTGCGCTATTTTGTATGCACAATCACGTGTGGTGTCCCTGAAGACATTTAGTTTACCGCGACTCAAATTGTGTGCTTCATTATTACTAGCGCTATTAGTAGACAAAATACTAAAGATGTCGGACACCACATTCTCTAAAATTTGTTATTACACCGATTCAACAATTGCGTTACATTGGATCAAGGCTTGCCCAGTCGCTGGATAATCTTTGTAGCAAATAGGACAACAGAAGTTCAAAATCTTACTAGCGCAGATAATTGGTTCCATGTTGAAACTTATAACAACCCAGCGGACATAATTTCTAGAGGCGCAAGTGCTGCAAACTTGGCTAATAATTACATGTAGTGGCATGGTCCCCATTCCCGAATTTTTGCTTGATATAAATTTCGCACCTAAAGCGTTTGAGTCAACGGGGTACCACCAAAATTGAAGCTAAAGTATTACAACCCACAAGCGCGTCTGATTTTGCCAAAAATTTATCAGAGTTTTCGCATAGTATTTTTTCAAGGTATTCTAGTCTTAGTAAACTAATCTGAGTTATAGCGACATGCAAACAGTTTATTTTTAACCGTAGAAACAAACACAATAAAAATTTAATTAAACTTACTATAGACGAATTAAACAAAACTGAAAGTGCTTTATTAAAAATTTATCAGGCGATTGTAATTAAATTGAATGTTTGAAAAATTCCCAAGAAATTGACAGGAAGTCAAAAATCTTATCTTTAAATCCCTTTTTGGACGAAAACGGAGTTTTACACGTGAGCAGTCGTTTACGTCACGCTATTTTACAATTCGATAATAAACATCGGGTATTGTTATCAAAGGGTTTACTTTGTAATTTGGTTATATCACACGCTCACATCTCTAGCTTGCATTGCGGTACACAAGGTACGTTATCTCTAACTAGATTAAAATATTGTACCGTTTCTGGAAGAAAAGCCATTACAAGTGTGTATTATGTTTCAGATATAATCCTTAAAAAATCTACCCAATAACGTCGGCCCTTCCGGCGTACCGTACAGAAAACCTAATTTGAGGGCATTAATTACATTGGGTCTTTTTTGGATCATTTTCTATTAAAAAAGGTTCCCGTAAATCAAAAAGGATTATTAAATCAAGGTTGTGTCTTCATATACATGCAGACTAAAGCCGTTTATTGTGAACTGGTCGAAAACATAACTTCGAAAGTTGCGGCGCTCAAACGATTTGTTGGTAGACGGGGCCTACCTAGCGACATATTTTGGGAAAATGGCACTAATTATTTAGGGGCTGCTAACGAGCTACGGAATATAAGTAATTTTTTCAAAGACGAACACACTCAAAATGCTATAAAAGAGGAAGTTGACTCCCATAATATTAAATTTCACTTTAACGTACCGAAGGACCCTCATATGGGAGGATTATGGGAGGTGGCAGTAAAATCAATTAAACGACAAATTCTTAAAACGGCCTCAAATGCTAATCTGACTTTTATTAAATTATACACGCTATTGATTGAAATACAAAGTATCCTAAATTCTCACTCTTTAATATCTTTATCTGAATATCCCCATGATTTGAACAATCTTACCCCTGGTCGTTTCCTGATTGGTGACAACTTAAAAGGCATAGCGGAGATTGATATAAGCAACGAAAAAGTAAACCAACCTTTGAGATGACAATATGTTTAACGCATGCAACAAAAATTTTGGTCAAAATGGAGTAAAGACTATTTACAGGAACTGCAGAAACGTCAAAAAAGGAAAATTACTATAGCATGTCAACTAGCAATAATATCCGAAAAAAAATTTTAATTCTAGAATGTGGAAGTTAGGGCGCATTACATACGTTCATCCTGGTGCAGATGGTGTAGTGCGAGTGGCTAGTGTTCGTACATCCGGCGGAATATTAAAAAGGCCTGCAGTGAAATTGTGCGTATTGCCTGTAGAAACAGAATTTGTGTGAAATGTACATTTTTTAAATCGATATAAACCTTATTAGTTTTATGATTTTAACTTAAGATAATTGTTCATGAAGGCATTAACGAACATTAATTGACAATTTATTCGCATTATTCTATATTAGTGTTTCTCCTTTTTTTTCTTCCGAAACTTTTTGAAATTATTAATTTCAAAGGAGACGGCTTATGTTATGATACGATTTATTAATTGCATTAATTAAATTTAGTGGTCATTGTTCAATCTTAATTAGAACTAGTTAAATTCACATTTAATATTTAAGCGTGAAGTAGCCTGCGGCTATTAGGTTCTCACCCCACTTTCCCTTTATAAGTGTCATACAAAACCAGTGTGTCTCGTGATGTCGTCTGAGGGTGAACTAACTATTATGTTTTACAATATGCGTTAATAAAGGTTCTATGTGTTAACTAAAACTTTATTTCGTTCTATTATAGGGCACCGTGTCCTCGAAAAAACGTTAGTAGGAATATTGCGTCCTTTACTAAAAATCAAACAAATTACAGTACATTGCTCATCAATCTCGTGGTGTCATTTTATACCTGGTCCTTATCAAGCTATCGAATTACCACAATCTTTTCCGAACGTTACTCGAACAGAACAATTAACTCTAAACCTTCTGTGCACCCCATTATAAGCTTTGGAATTGCAATTGATATGATCGGCGTTTCACGAGGGCACTGGTTGAATATATAAAAACTCTTTGACTGGGTTCATAATATTATTCATATTATTATAATCATCATTTTTTCTTCGGCCCAAAATGCATCGGCCCATCGGAATGTATCCCGGTAAGTCCGTCCGCCCCTGATACGTATACATGTACACACGTACGCACACCTGTATCCAAACGCACCTACGCACTGTAAATCCGCACTCACCATTGTTACCGATAAGTCCTGTGATATAAAATTAATCACAACCTTAAATCAGAAATCCTGCTCTGTCCATACTCAGCCCTTAAACAACCCCAGCTAATCATCTTTGACTTGGACAAGGAAACTTCAAACACGGACGCAATAAACTACATTTATACCCAAAACTCCCTACATAACCTCATACCTGAAGACATATATACACAAGAAATCTCAATTGCAGTATGTAGACCAAAGACAGACAACTAAGACCTGGTGTCCGTCACCAGGTGTTATAATTGCTAAAGATTCGTCCACTTGGCGAAAGTCTGCTGCTCCCAAGTATCCTGTGGAAGGTGCGCAGGACCTCATACCATAAGAGACTGCACCCGACCTACGACAACTGCCCCCACATGTACAAACTGCTTACGCATTAACAGACAGCATGACCATATGGTGATTAACCCCGAATGCCCCATATATAAACAAGCACTTGGGATTACAAAAAAACGTATTGATTATGGACTTTAAACCCCTACAGAGAAGACAAACACTAGACTCTCCCCGCAACTAAGTTTTCCTTCATGCAGTATAAGTTAACCTCTAACATTACCAAACAGCTACCCTAGAATTTATTCAAATACTTCCTGAAAATCACATCTCCATTGTCCTATTACAAGAACCCCACTATATCAATACTAAAATCCCATCACTTCCACCATACGCTAGATTATACAACCATTCCACCCCAACAGACCCTAACCTCTTCTCCGCCATTATCATCACAGACCCTACAATAGATGCCTCTTGCATACCATCCCTTTCCACATAACAAACTACAACAATAAAACTTCAGTGGAAATCTGGCATCCTATACCTAATCTCTTCCTACTTTCAATACGGACAAGACATCAACACTCACTTACAGCAATTAGATAATGCACTTAACGTTATAGGGCACCTACCCACAATTACATGCACAGACGTCAACGTGCGATCAACCCTATGGCACAACGACACCACAGACGAACGACGCTCCCTTCTTTAAGACCCTATTCTCCAGCATAAATTACAAATCCTAAACACCCCCTCCCAGATCTCAACATGGGAATCCTCTAACCAAGAATCCAATATTGATGTAACACTCTCCACCTCATCCGCCGCCAATATCATCTCCATTTGAAAAATATCCCACGTAATTCAAACCAGTGATCACAGTCCTATAACTTTCTAAATACTACCAAATCTTCCACCACAAACCTTTTACAAAACCCTATCCTACAATACCCGCAAAGCTAATTTGCAGCAATTCCTAACCAACTTCAATAAAATACCCCCATCTTCCTATCAAGCACAGACAAAAACATCGACCCCAACTCCCTCGCCACCACTATTATCACGAACTTACATAACGTAACTAAATACACCATCCCACACAAATACTACACACAGAGAACAAACACATGGTGGACATTAGAACTTTACTGTAAAAAACGAACACTGAGCGAAGTACGACACCAACTTCAGAACGCCAAACGCAAACAGCACAACAACGTTGACGATTACAAAACAGGAAGGACCGAGTACAAAGCACTGATTACAAATACTAAACAACAACACTACATACTGTAATCAACAAACAGGCCAATGATCTCTGGAAGACATGCCATAAACTAATAAAACAACCCCCTAACCATATACTTTCCACACCATTGAACCAAACTGACCCACTCATTTCTTGATACCCTAACTACACTCCTGAACACAGTAATTCCCTCCACCATTCCTTATGCACATACTGTACAATAACAAGCTACAATACAATAAGCAAATACACCACCAAACAACACACCAGATTATACTTAGACATAGACTCATTAGACTCAATAACAAAAAATTTTGACCCTATCAAAGCCCCCGGCCCAGATCAAATTTTCAACTTTATGATACAAAAATCCTGGCTTATCATTAAAAATTCCATAATCCAATGTATCCGTAAATGCCTTAAATCCGGTACTTTTCTGAATATCCTTAAAAAAGCTTCTATTATCCTCATTTTAAAACACAGCAAACCTCCTAAAGACCCAAATTCCTACCGCCTCATAGCACTTCTTCCCGCAATTGGTACAATGCTTGAACGTATCCTTATCCAGAAGATCAACTTATAAATTTTTTTATAGATGTAATACATTAAATTAGTCTACAATTTTACGCACAACCCGAATCTGTAAAAAGATTTAAAATAGGACCACGCCCTGCAAAGTTACACTTTAAGCTCTCAAACCTCTAAATTTTGCTCTTTACTTTATAAGCAAAACTAACAAATAGTTTTCTTCGTCTAGCCATTGCATCTTTCGAGATAAACCTATCTTGTTTGGTATCAATTAATATTAGAACTTTTTCAGCTACCCGAATTTCTAGGAATTTTTTAGATCGCATCATCCCCCAGGGAGCTACCCCAATTTTAAGATTTCTTACCTGTAGCGACTTTTGAGCGTTCTTATAAATTTTTTTATAGATGTAATACATTAAATTAGTCTACAATTTTACGCACAACCCGAATCTGCAAACAGATTTAAAATAAGACCACGCCCTGCAAAGTTACACTTTAAAGCTCTCAAACCTCTTTAAATTGTATTGCTCATCTATAACATATGCTTTAAACAACCATTTCCCTAGAAATCTAAACGGCGAAGATTTTAGAAACGAGTTCTTTATAAGCCATAAGTGTTTAATATTTAAAACTTATTTTTTCAAACAGTAATGTGCTGTTTTCAGAATATCGCAAAAACCCATGACTTTTAAAATTTGTCTGGTTTTAACATAATTACATGCACAGTGCTAAATAGTTGGAAAATACGTAGACGAGGACAAACTAATTGCTTTACAATTATGTGACGTATAGTGAAAGTAGCGTAAACCTTTCTTTTTTATTAATTAGCGGCTATATGATTTGAGAAATACAATAGATATGCTCAATGTCATCCATTAGGAAATTTTCGTATAATTGCTGGTGTACACAATATACTTTCTATTACGACCACGACTAGGAGAAATGCAAACTTCATCTTGTAATACGGATCCATTAACGGTTTTCAAACCGCATAATAACGCGATCTGATTAGTAAAAACCTATTCCTTCCGTACGTTTCTTTGACGTGTAAAAGTACATCGATATTTTAAACAATCATTTTTGTGCAGTGATTTTTTGTGAAGATTTAAGGTAGGTCTACATTTATTTGCAAACACCAATTAATGTGTATTCATTGTTTCTGATTGTATTTTTAAAACATTAATTTTTCCAAAGTAATGCGCTGTTTTACATATATATTTTTTCAAATTTTAAAGATAGGCTTTTAGCTAGACGAATGTTAGGCGTATCTATCAACCCCTCAATTCCGAAATGACTATTTCTTTTGGACTTGAAGAATATGGTGTTACAGATTCTGTAAAACATGTTACCTGCTTTAATGTAGCACTTGTGTAAGATTTTTATTTTATCTTGGCTGTCTTCCTCCTCTACTATCTCCAAATAATTTACATGTAAGGTGGGCGAAGAACTTCAAAATTACGGGATCTTAAAACTAATATATACAATAGATTTACAGCATACCTCTTTCTCGGTTCGGATACTCCATCGTCGACACTGGTGTTCTTTATGCGGTAGCTAGTCATACGGTTGTTAAACGCTATGCTAACCATTTCTACACTATCTTTGCCAGTAACGGTTTTTCCAGGTATAGGAAACACTGCAAGAGTTGCATTTAAAACGTTTGCACGTACCATTTTAGTACAAAACAAAATCCGCACTATAGGACTTTGGTGATACTTGTAAGCGAACTAACTTATAACTAAAAAGCTTACTCTAGCGTACCTGATTTATGTTCCTTATAGAATGCATACCGAAGGTTACCGAAGACGACCGAACGATGTTGAGGATTCAGCGGGGAACTAAATGACGTCATAATCCTTGCTGCTCGTCCAATACATTTAGCACCAATGTATGCGCCCGGTTCGCTTCGTCCATGCTGCGAATACCGTTAGTAGAAACACCGGAAAACGTCTTCCATGTTATACGGATCAACAATCGCATAGCGTGCATATTAAAAAGCCAAAAGGGTGGTAGCACACGCACACAAATTGGTTGCAAGTCGTGCGGTAGAAGATGCAGTGCTACTATAAACAAAAACTTAATAAAACACTTTAAACCTTTACTAAGGGAATACCAAACTTGTTGTCTACAGAATACTTACTAATAAAGCAATTTAATTTTAAATAATTTTTACGTAATATTTTAGGAAATGCCAGGCTTGAATATTTTCTTTGGAAACAATCGAAGATTGTCGAAGACACTCGAAGAGTGCGCAAACGCGGTCGCTAAACCAATTAGCATTAATACCAAGTATTCCGTACTTTCGTAGGTTGTTCATTTCCTAGAACCAAATCTTCCGCATAGCGGTCGGTATCACGTAATTATTTCTAGAACCGGCAAGTACTCGATATCGCCCAAATAGAGAATTAGATACTCGATGTCCGTCAACCCCGATTCCCTCGTAAAAGGTAGAAAAAACTCGGTCAATCATCCATTATACTTCGGCTTACCCCCGTTCTGATAATTTATAAACATTTTTCAAACGACAATGGGCTGAGAATTTTTAAACCTCCGAGGGATCTTTAAGTCGTGATCAATTACACATCCGAGCTATGCGTAAACTAACATATTTTGTAGCAGCTGTGCACTGTATAATACATGCATACCCCTTCTCTGCGCTACTGCTATTCTTGTAGTTGCTTGAAAAAGTCAGTCGCCCTTTTTACTGCTAGGGCTGCTAAAAAGCACCATTCCATACTTTCTTTATAAGTGTAGCACATCGCGCACTTTTTTGTCGGATAATTAAATTTTGTTTATGTAGGCCTTTACACTTTCGCTTATTTAAACATCTAATACGATCGATTAACCACTTTCAATTATTCTAACGGGGAGCCACCATACATCCCGCCGCACAGTTCTTTTTGAATCCAACGATCCTATGGGCTTCCGCACACTAACACCTGACGTATCTTTCCTCTATTTGTTAAACAAAAACTACCGGTATCGCCATTGTGGACGTAAACAGAAGTTTGTGGATGTGTACGAGAATATATAACTATATACATTAACCAGTCTAAGCTATTTTATTTAGTCCACGAAAACTATTATTTTTCTAAACCACAATTAATAATCGCCTTTATAGGTTCCACATTTCTACCATTTCCAAATGACTGGTGCTACGTACATGGAAACTTTAATTTCTTATTGGAGAGAATTCTAATTCTCCCACGCACTGCTGCGTAGTTGCAAGTCCATTCCTTTTGGAGGTATATGCTCGTTATAGGTTGTAAGACCCTAGGTTTTACTTAACTACACTTCGTGAGACCCCTTTAATCTTTTTAATCGTATCTTTCTCGCCTACAATACAGTAGGACTTAGCCTTACTACCAACGAATTCTAATACTGGACCCCCATTAAATTCGTCTTTAAATTTCCCTACAACTTTTTTGTCGACAAGTGTTATATTGTATTTGTTATACGCGGGGTAGTCACTCTTTTAAGATAAATATATTTTGGTAGGTATCAACTAACATTAAATTTTTCTAAAGACCCCAAATCTGTAAATAAATTTTAAATAGGACCACCCCATACAAAGTTATGCCTTTTAAAGACACAAATCACTGATTTTTGCCCATCTTTATTTAACTACATCTTAAAACCCTTTTTCGCTACCCAAGACATATGCTTTAACCAACCATTTTCCTAGAAATCTAAAAACGCTGTGCCCTCGAACACAACGTGGAGGTAACACGTATATTCTGTCAACCCAAATAGAAACAGAAAGGATTTGGAAGGTGGACGAAGAACTTAAAAATTATGGAATTTGAAAACTAATATATACAATAGATTTACAAAATCTACACAACTATCTTAGATTTATATCTCTATGACCACCATGTGTATGTTGATGTGCTCTCAGGATAATGTTACGCTTGTCATCTTCGCTCGATAAACTAATTTTATTAATAAGCTACGTGTACAAATCGTATTTTTTACTCCGGATACATACGCAGACAAGTACTCGATACCATCCAAATAAAGAATTGGATGCTTGGCAACTGTTAACATCCGCTTCCCTCGTGTACGCCCAGACACATCCCAGCCCATGCGCACCCCTTGTCCATGCGCACTCCTGCCCATGAGTTTTTCCATTAAAAACCAAGTGTGGACCTAGGTTAGATAAAAGGAAAAATTGATAGGTTAGGTCAGCGCCGCGGCGCTGACCTAACCTTTAATTTTCCTTTATCTAACCTAGGTCCACTGGTTTTAATGAAAACTCATTAAAAAGCAATTAGTGCTAATGGGTTTTTAATGAGAAAACTCATTAAAAAGCAATTAGGTCATATGGGGCAATTTCACCCTAACTTAACATCCTACATATATCCGGATATATGTTGATGCGCATCCCTGTCGGCTTAGGTCGGATAACAACATATTCGACTATCTTCGGCAATATACATCCCCACTCTGTAGAATACATAAGAGAACAATTTTTTCGTATTCAATTTAGTATTCGATAGTAGTTAGAACGGTAAACATGAGCGTCTCCAAGGTGATTAACGTTTCTCAACTTCTTGGGAATAAAGTGAAACCGACAAATGAGCGATTTGGATTATGGCTGTTGACAGAAAATATGTGCAACAATAATCTGGTAACAGATATTGGTAATATTTGTTATGTCGAAGGAGAACAGATGCTGACTGGTGGACTACACACACCAATTACAGAACCTATTTGTGACAATATAATGTTGGTTAAAATTTGCGACTTTTCTGACGCCGAACAAACATCTGCAAGCAAAAGGATGTTTATCCTAAAAAAAGAAATTTGTGATGCATTTAACAGCTATCTACGAAGAAAGTTTGACTGATTTGTTTTCGCTAGGCATGGTGTTAAAGCTAAGCTCCCGTTTTCTCTGGAAAGCACTAACAAGATGGGCCAGAGAGTAAAAGAAATTATCGGAAAAGAAGACCTCGAATGAATTAATAAAAAATTCCAAAATCCTATATGTGTTCCATACAAAGTGGAACTAGCAGATGTTAAGTTGGAAACTTTATTGGAGGAACTACCAGATATATTAGACGAACTCGAAAAAGATTATTTCTATCTTTTTGACATGGATGTAACCCAAGATTTTGCGGGTATATTTAACAAGATGAAGATGTGTAATTATTTAACTACAAACCATAACTTTTGCTATAAGGGCGAATACGAAGAAAAGTGTAATATTATAGTTGACAACGATAAAACTGCGGGGATTGATTGTTTAACATGGCTAACAACCAATGCAAGAATTAAGATATACAACAAATTTGTGTGTCAGATAACAAGTCCTGGTGTTAATAAACAACTTGGCAATCCTATACTAGATTTTTTACGTTGTCCAGATGTGCGTTTAAGGGAAACTTTTGCGTCTACTTTAGCCAAAGAACATGGTATTACGCGATTGGAAGCGACAATATACAACTGTGCAATTGGAAGCTATGTCAGTGCGGAACGGGTGTATAATCCCTTAAAAGACTGTTTAACATTATTGGAAGATAGTAAGTTATACTTCCTAAAGGTGCCAATGTACTCGGTACCGCTTGCCAAAATGTGGAGTAAGCTATCGGACAAGCTACAAAATAGCTACTGTTTAGTGTATAATAACCTGCTACAGTACGTGTATTGGGGTAATGGTAATACAAAGAAATTGACGGGCTTGCAAATTAAGTTGTCCGAAAAACCAAAAGAAAGGGAAACATTGATAAAGTATGTGCTTTCGGCTTTTAGTTTTAACTATTTACCCGTAAATTATTTGGAGACAGTAGAGGAGGAAGACAGCCAAGATAAAATAAAAATCTTACACAACTGCTACATTAAAGCAGGTAGTACATATTTTACACAATCTGCAACACCATATTCTACAATTCCAAAAGAAATAGTCCGTTCGGAATTGGGATTGATAAATACACCTAACATTCGCCCAGAGGTTGTACGACAACGCGCAAATATTGGTAGTAAACTCTATCCGTTTACGCTAAAGGAAATTGCCCCATTATGTATGCCATACGCTGTAAGTGGAAGGAAAAGACAACTGGAATTAGAGGAAATGGATGCAAAAAAGCGAAAATTGGACTACATGGAAAACACTGCGACAATACGCGAACAATACAAAGATGTGTTAGACAAAGAACATCTTATTAGAGAAAATGAGGAAGAATTAAAAGAATATTTTATGTGCCGATGTAGTGACTTAAATACATCCGGGTTCTACAAGCTGTATGCATTTGCGGTTAGTAAGAAAGACTCTTTTAGTTATGTAGGCGTTCTTGCGGAAAAAGATGGTACTAAATCCGTATACTTTTTAAAAGGTTATTCTAAAAACGTATTTATCAAAATGGCATATAACAAAGACGAACTAAGGAATGCGGGTTTCGTAACGTTGGCGTACACCACACTCAAAAGGGGTTCCGCTAAACATTGTATATTTGCCTAGTAAAGAACCTTTCGGATCATTTAAAACCGAGGGTCTTACAACCTATAACAACCATATATTCCCAAAAGTGGCGGACATGCAACTACGCAACAGTGTGTGGGAGAATAAGGATTTCCTCCAATACCGACAAGAAGAAGTCGATCAAGCTAACAAGATACGTATGTGGGATATAGTGGGAAAGCTGCGATTAAAAGATTGTCACAAGCTGCAAAAATTACACGAAGGAATGGATCTGGTTGTCGGTGGAATCAAAGACTTTAAATATAGAGGCAAACTTCAGTACATTTTACAATTCGAAAACCTAGACGGTCTCTATGTACCAAACTATTGGCTAGAAAAGGAGATAGAAGACTTGGGCGTCGATTTAAATTTTAAGCTGCGAATAAAATTAGATAAAATTAAAACCACTCTAAACAAACATAAAGAAAGGACTGTGTTCTGTGTATAACTTTGTATTAAAATTAAGTTTAAATGACTCCATGCTTGGTATTAAATATTTTTAAATTTGTTATGTATAATGTCAGAATAAACATTTTATAATAGTATATAACATTGTTCTTTATTTATAAAAGGGGGTGTGCATGGGCAGGGGTGCGCATGGACAAGAGGTGCGAATGGGCTGGGATGTGTCTGGGCGTACACGAGGGAAACGGATGTTAACAGTTGCCAAGCATCCAATTCTTTATTTGGATGGTATCGAGTACTTGTCTGCGTATGTATCCGGAGTAAAAAACACGATTTGTACACGTAGCTTATTAATAAAATTAGTTTATCGAGCGAAGATGACAAGCGTAACATTATCCTGAGAGCACATCAACATACACATGGTGGTCATAGAGATATAAATCTAAGATAGTTGTGTAGATTTTGTAAATCTATTGTATATATTAGTTTTCAAATTCCATAATTTTTAAGTTCTTCGTCCACCTTCCAAATCCTTTCTGTTTCTATTTGGGTTGACAGAATATACGTGTTACCTCTACGTTGTGTTCGAAGGCACAGCGTTTTTAGATTTCTAGGGAAATGGTTGGTTAAAGCATATGTCTTGGGTAGCGAAAAAGGGTTTTAAGATGTAGTTAAATAAAGATGGGCAAAAATCAGTGATTTGTGTCTTTAAAAGGCATAACTTTGTAAGGGGTGATCCTATTTAAAATTTATTTACAGATTTGGGGTCTTTAGAAAAATTTAATGTTAGTTGATACCTACCAAAATATATTTATCTTAAAAGAGTGACTACCCCGCGTATAACAAATACAATATAACACTTGTCGACAAAAAAGTTGTAGGGAAATTTAAAGACGAATTTAATGGGGGTCCAGTATTAGAATTCGTTGGTAGTAAGGCTAAGTCCTACTGTATTGTAGGCGAGAAAGATACGATTAAAAAGATTAAAGGGGTCTCACGAAGTGTAGTTAAGTAAAACCTAGGGCCTTACAACCTATAACGAGCATATACCTCCAAAAGGAATGGACATGCAACTACGCAGCAGTGCGTGGGAGAATTAGAATTCTCTCCAATAAGAAATTAAAGTTTCCATGTACGTAGCACCAGTCATTGGGAAATGGTAGAAATGTGGAACCTATAAAGGCGATTATTAATTGTGGTTTGGAAAAATAATAGTTTTCGTGGACTAAATAAAATAGCATAGACTGGTTAATGTATATGGTTATATATTCTCGTACACATCCACAAACATCTGTTTACGTCCACAATGGCGATACCGGTAGTTTTTGTTTAACAAATAGTAGGAAAGATACGTCAGGTGTTAGTGTGCGGAAGCCCATAGGATCGTTGGATTCAAAAAGAACTGTGCGGCGGGATGTATGGTGGCTCCCCGTTAGAATAATTGAAAGTGGTTAATCGATCGTATTAGATGTTTAAATAAGCGAAAGTGTAAAGGCCTACATAAACAAAATTTAATTATCCGACAAAAAAGTGCGCGATGTGCTACACTTATAAAGAAAGTATGGAATGGTGCTTTTTAGCAGCCCTAGCAGTAAAAAGGGCGACTGACTTTTTCAAGCAACTACAAGAATAGCAGTAGCGCAGAGAAGGGGTATGCATGTATTGTACAGTGCACTGTTGCTACAAAATATGTTAGTTTACGCATAGCTCGGATGTGTAATTGATCACGACTTAAAGATCCCTCGGAGGTTTAAAAATTCTCAGCCCATTGTCATTTGAAAAATGTTTGTGAATTATCAGAACGGGGGTGAGTCGAAGTATAATGGATGATTGACCGAGTTTTTTCTACCTTTTACGAGGGAATCGGGGGTTGACGGACATCGAGTATCTAATTCTCTATTTGGGCGATATCGAGTACTTGCCGGTTCTAGAAATAATTACGTGATACCGACCGCTATGCGGAAGATTTGGTTCTAGGAAATGAACAACCTACGAAAGTACGGAATACTTGGTATTAATGCTAATTGGTTTAGCGACCGCGTTTGCGCACTCTTCGAGTGTCTTCGACAATCTTCGATTGTTTCCAAAGAAAATATTCAAGCCTGGCATTTCCGAAAAATATGACGTAACAGTTATTTAAAATTAAATTGTTTTATTAGTAAGTATTTTGTAGACAACAAGTTTGGTATTCCTTTAGTAAAGGTTTAAAGTGTTTTATTAAGTTTTTGTTTATAGTAGCATTGCATCTTCTACCGCACAACTTGCAACCAATTTGTGTGCGTGTGCTACCACCCTTTTGGCTTTTTAATATGCACGCTATGCGATTGTTGATCCGTATAACATGGAAGACGTTTTCCGGTGTTTCTACTAACGGTATTCGCAGCATGGACGAAGCGAACCGGGCGCATACATTGGTGCTAAATGTATGGGACGAGCAGCAAGGATTATGACTTCATTTAGTTCCCCGCTGAATCCTCAACATCGTTCGGTCGTCTTCGGTAACCTTCGGTATGCATTCTATAAGGAACATAAATCAGGTACGCTAGAGTAAGCTTTTTAGTTATAAGTTAGTTCGCTTACAAGTATCACCAAAGTCATATAGTGCGGATTTTGTTTTGTACTAAAATGGTACGTGCAAACTTTTTAAATGCAACTCTTGCAGTGTTTCCTATACCTGGAAAAACCGCTACTGGCGAAGATAGTGTAGAAATGGTTAGCATAGCGTTTAACAACCGTATGACTAGCTACCGCATAAAGAACACCAGTGTCGACGATGGAGTATCCGAACCGAGGAAGAGGTATGCTGTAAATCTATTGTATATATTAGTTTTAAGATCCCGTAATTTTGAAGTTCTTCGCCCACCTTACATGTAAATTATTTGGAGATAGTAGAGGAGAAAGACAGCCAAGATAAAATAAAAATCTTACACAAGTGCTACATTAAAGCAGGTAACATGTTTTACACAATCTGTAACACCATATTCTACAATTCCAAAAGAAATAGTCATTTCGGAATTGGGGGGTTGATAGATACGTCTAACATTCGTCTAGCTAAAAGCCTATCTTTAAAATTGGAAAAAAATATATATGTAAAACAGCGCATTACTTTGGAAAAATTAATGTTTTAAAAATACAATCAGAAACAATGGCAAAATACACATTAATTGGTGTTTGCAAATAAATGTAGACCTATTTTAAATCTTCACAAAAAATCACTGCACAAAAACGATTGTTTAAAATATCGATGTACTTTTACACGCCAAAGAAACGTACGGAAGGAATAGGTTTTTACTAATCAGATGGCGTTATTATGCGGTTTGAAAACCGTTAATCGATCCGTATTACAAAATGAAGTTTGCATTTCTCCTAGTCGAGGTCGTAATAGAAAGTATATTGTGTACACCAGCAATTATACGGAAATTTCCTAATGGATGACATTGAGCATACCTATTGTATTTCTCAAATCATATAGCCGCTAATTAATAAAAAAGAAAGGTTTACGCTACTTTCACTATACGTCACATAATTGTAAAGCAATTAGTTTGTCCTCGTCTACGTATTTTCCAAATACTTAGCACTGTGCATGTAATTATGTTAAAACCAGACAAATTTTAAAAGTCATGGGTTTTTGCGATATTCTGAAAACAGCACATTACTGTTTGAAAAAATGGTTTTAAATATTAAACACTTATGCTTTATAAAGAACTCGTTTCTAAAATCTTCCCGGTTTAGATTTCTAGGGACATGGTTGTTTAAAGCATATGTTATAGATGGGTAATACACTTTAAAGAGGTTTGAGAGCTTTAAAGTGTAACTTTGCAGGGCGTGGTCCTATTTTAAATCTGTTTGCAGATTCGGGTTGTGCGTAAAATTGTAGACTAATTTAATGTATTACATCTATAAAAAAATTTATAAGAACGCTCAAAAGTCGCTACAGGTAAGAAATCTTAAAATTGGGGTAGCTCCATTGGGGGTGATGCTATCTAAAAAATTCCTAGAGATTTGGGTAGCTGAGAAAATTCTAATATTAATTGATACCAAACAAGATAGGTTTATCTCGAAAGATGCAATGGCTAGACGAAGAAAACTATTTGTTAGTTTTGCTTATAAAGTAAAGAGCAAAATTTAGAGGATTGAGAGCTTAAAGTGTAATTTTGCAGGGCGTGGTCCTATTTTAAATCTGTTTGCAGATTCGGGTTGTGCGTAAAATTGTAGACTAATTTAATGTATTACATGTATAAAAAAATTTATAAGAACGCTCAAAAGTCGCTACAGGTAAGAAATCTTAAAATTGGGGTAGCTCCATTGGGGGTGATGCTATCTAAAAAATTCCTAGAGATTTGGGTAGCTGAGAAAATTCTAATATTAATTGATACCAAACAAGATAGGTTTATCTCGAAAGATGCAATGGCTAGACGAAGAAAACTATTTGTTAGTTTTGCTTATAAAGTAAAGAGCAAAATTTAGAGGTTTGAGAGCTTAAAGTGTAACTCTGCTGGGCGTGGTCCTATTTTAAATCTGTTTGCAGATTCGGGTTGTGCGTAAAATTGTAGACTAATTTAATGTATTACATGTATAAAAAAATTTATAAGAACGCTCAAAAGTCGCTACAGGTAAGAAATCTTAAAATTGGGGTAGCTCCATTGGGGGTGATGCTATCTAAAAAATTCCTAGAGATTTGGGTAGCTGAGAAAATTCTAATATTAATTGATACCAAACAAGATAGGTTTATCTCGAAAGATGCAATGGCTAGACGAAGAAAACTATTTGTTAGTTTTGCTTATAAAGTAAAGAGCAAAATGTAGAGGTTTGAGAGCTTAAAGTGTAACTCTGCAGGGCGTTGTCCTATTTTAAATCTGTTTGCAGATTCGGGTTGTGCGTAAAATTCTAAGCTAATTTAATGTATTATATGGTTAAAAAATTTTTTAAGGACGGTCGGAAATCGCAACAGGTAAGAAATCTTAAAATGAGGGTAGCTCCCTTGGGGATGATGCTATCTGAAAAATTCCTAGAGATTTGGGTAGCTGAGAAAATTCTAATATTAATTGATACCAAACAAGATAGGTTTATCACGAAAGATGAAAAATGGTTAGTCGAAGAAAACTATTTGGTCCAGAATGTTAGCGGTAAAAAAAATCTTAAAAATAGGTTTATCTCGTGTGTGGAAATGTGGATGCTCATTTATCTTGAAAGATGAAAAATTTAAGATATATTTATCTCGAAAGATGAAAAATAGTTAGTCGAAGAAAACTTTTTGGTCCAGATGAGTGAGGAAATGAGGGATTCTGGAGGAAATGAGGGCCCAGTATTGCCATATTAACTCTACTGATTATAAACATACTACATCGCAAATTGATATATATTGCAAATTTATTGTAATTTATGTTATCTGTAAAACTTCTGTTCATATTCACTAGGTTAGGCCTTCGGCCCAGGAATAGTGTACAACAATAAATAAACAAAACAAAAACAAACAAATAAAACGCACTATAACGCAAATATGAATCACGCACGGAGATATACATACGCGTCCATTCACAAAACACGCTTTCCAATGTAGTCACGAATTACACATGCACGCAGGCTTGTAACTTCAAAAAATACATAATCATTTGATATAAAAAGTTAGCATTATTTTAGAAACACTCGTTAGTCTGGCAATCGTGCTGGGAAGAAAATCAAAGTAGAGTGTATTTTACTACTCTCCCACACAAAACATGAAAAATCTATCAAATAGTTCCGATGCACTGGATTTTGGAATTTACATTGTAAAAGAAAATTCAAACATGTTGCTGTTTACCAACTACATCTAGTTCTGAATGTTTTGATAATTTTGAATAGTTGCATTTATAGTGTTTAATTATTCACTGATACTATCTATCGCTGTTGCTTTAGTTTATCTTCTGATTTTTTCCCTACATATCATTTCCTACGTAAATGTACAAGTAATTATAGAAACAAGCTCACAAATTGAAGTTGATTAATAACTCCCAACAAACGTTAAGAAGTATATGCTGTTTATTCGATATCTTCCAAAAATTTCTCAACAACTGATAGCCAATCCGAGAATATTTTATTAAATTTAGACAACCGTATAGAAAAAGTTGTAAATACCAGATAAGAGAATAATACTTATATAATCTAGTAATGAGTTTATGTTAATTTAGTTTTAACTAGAGGTAGGTGAATTACGTGTGTGCAGTGTTGAAATTTTACGTAATTGGTAGCACCGCATTACAGTGAAGTAGCATGGCTAGGTAAGAACAACCGAATGGTAGGTACGTACCTTCAACAAATGATTTTTTTTAGTACCCGCAACAATAATGATAATTGTGTTGGGGAAGGACAGGTCTCTAAGAGCACAAGTTATGACTCGTTTATATTACAGGTAAGAACATTCTTTGATAAAAAGGTTTTTGGATGTGATTGTATTGAGCCATTGTTGTTCAAATATTATTAGTGTGCCTTACTGTAGTTAGACAATTATTTACAATATGAGAAAGATCAAGTTTACACGAACTGTTGGCTGATGAAATGCCAGGATTCTATGATGAGAGTTTTAGCCTGGTTACTAATGTTGCGTAAATAGTAAGAGTAGAACTGTCAAGTCTTTTGTTAAATTAATTAGACATACGTATTGGTTCTCAGGCAGTTTTTATTTAAATTGCAAGGGTGTTCTGAATTGAGAACTCCAACGATTCGTTAAAAACAAGTGCCTTGATCATAACCATTTTTACAATTGATAAGTGCAGTTCATTATAACGAAGAAGAATTGACTAATAGTTTTCACTTGGTATTGCTTATTGAGGTTTAACGAACCTGTCAAAGGTCTGTGGAGACTCTTAGGGGCAATTGGATCCTTACCTGCGTTTTGCATAGAAAGGTATCTTTACTGAAGTTCTGGGTAACAGTTCTTGTTATGAGGAAAATGGTAGCTTCAAGTGTCCATTTCTTTGTAATAATAAAATACAGTTTTAATAGAAATCATTTGAAACCGCAATTGTTGTCATGTTGAACCTTCAATTTACTAGATTGCATAATTTTAACTGCTGATTTAATCCATGTGTATACTTGACTACTTCAGTAAGGTTCTAGACCTTGTGGCAGCAATAATAAATTACTTTTAATTAATTAATACTAAAGTCCACATCATTTTATTTGAAGTTCCATTTTTAAGGAACAATCTAGAAATGTAAACAAAAGTCTGCGGAAAGTTTTTACGTTGAGTTTATTTTTGGCTACGGTAAGAAAAACCGGGCTGCAAGTAGAAACTGAATACATATTTTAAACGATTCGAATCTATATAACAAAATAATTAATTGAAAAAGTTGCGGATTTTTATGTTTTCAAGTAATTATTTATGATTTTCTGAGTTTGCACATAACCTCACTAATGAAAATGGTTTTGCATTAGCTTACGTTCACAAACTTATTTATAGTGGGTCGGCTTATAAGGATAACAGTTTGGAGAAAATGTAAGACTTATACTTTGTAGCAAACGCGTAGTAGTATGTTCAAAATGATAGTCAACTAAAAAATTGACAGTTTTTATAGATTTCTATACAAAACACGATTTGCGTATGCAATTTGTAGGTTTCATGTTTATTTAATAGTAGATGCAGAAAGCGGGTTTTGGTCAACTTTTTGCTCTTTGATTCTATAATAAACGCCATAAATAGGAGTGGAGCTCCACCCGGAAGATCCTCTGGGTGGAATTCGTCGCCGCAGCAGCACCGAGTTAACCTAGGTTAGCTCTACTGTTTTTAAATCATTTTTAATACCACAATCCCTACCCCAAAAATTGGTAACCCAACCCCTACATTTTCGAGATACCTCTCGGTGTCTATTGGCACCGCACAACCTTTGTATTCCCACCTTTTTAATTTTTTATCTTAAGATTAACCCTTATCAAGTTACAACCTCTAAACACCAATCTTATAACTTTTTTATTTATGAACATTTCCTAAACGCATAAAGTATTGAATATGCTCAAATTTTCTTGGAAATCCAATCCCGACATTGTTTTTAGTCTAAAACCAACCGCTAGCCAAGTTACAATCCATAAACCCCAGTTTTATAACTTTTTTATTTATAAACATTTCCTTAGCGTGTTAAGCATTGGATATACTCAAATATTTTTGGAAGTCCAAACCCGACATTGTTATTAGTCTAGGACCAATCCCTAGCCAAGTTACAAACCTCAAACCCCAAATATTATAACTTTTTATTTATAAACATTTTTTAAACGCGTAAAACATCGGTTATGCTTAAATTTTCATGAAAGTACAAACCCGACATTAATTTATTCTAGGACCAACCCCTAACCAAGATACAACCGCCAACCCCAATTTTATAACTTTTTTATATATAAACATTTTCTAAACGCGTAAGACATCGGATACGCTTAAAGTTTTTTGGAGGTCCCAATCCGACATTAATTAGGACAAACCCTTACAACCACCAAACCTAAATTTTATACCTTTTTTTATTCATAAACAGTTTCTAATCGTGTATGGTAATACCGATTTAATTTTTCTTGGAACTCCGAATCTACCATTAATTCAACCTTAGATCAACCCGATTAAAAAATTGGTGTAAGCAAAAAAGAAGTACACATTCTTTTAAAACAATTTTATTTAATTATAAATATACAGTGTACGCTTACCATCTATTTTCATACATATATACTTTTACAGACAGAAATTTTCTGACGTAATTTAAGTATAACATCTAATTTTCATTTTGGTATTGCAGGGTTATTTTCTTCTTTCCACTGGCACCTCACAGCGGTTTGTGCTTATAGATGTTAACTTCTAAGTAAAGCACTTTCTCCAAAGACCATCCCGACCCGTGGTGCTCAAATTCCTCTGACTTTTGCCGTATAACCTCGCAGAAGTTTTCGTACACGTTTCAAAGATTGCTGCCAGGTGTTATGATCACATTTTTTGTGTTAAACGATTTTACAACGGTAGTCTCCTGATCAATACTCGTTTTGGTGCACGCACCATAAAGTTCACAATTGACCTTTACAGCCGTATGGTCTTTTAATTTTTCGCCGATTAAACGAATAAATCGATGCTTTTGATGAGCAGAAATTCGGATACCCCATCGACAGTGTCGACGTTCTTTATGCGGTAGCTGGCCATACGGTTTTTAAACACTGTGCTAACTATTTCCACCGCATCATTTTTCTCGGTTGCAGTACCTGTTACACTCTTATGCCTATCGCTCTGTAACTTAGCAGTATACGCAGATTTTGTCACACCTACATTACAAACTGTAAATCGGCAGAACCGACCTTTTACCAACACGTCAGCGACGGTTGCAGTTTCTTGGTTAGATATTGCATACACTTCGGTCCACTTTGTAAATAGTCTATTCCTATCAAGATGTACTTATTCCTGGAGTTGGTTTCTGGGAACGGACCGGCAGTATCGATTGCAACCCCTCAAAGGGGCTCCCCACGTTGTTCTGCCTCATTAGTGCCTTACGGTGTCCAAAAAAGTGCGCACAACTGACACTTGCGGCACTAGTTCTTAATATCGTCCTTGCAGCCTACTCAGTAAATTCTCGCTCGGATTATCTCCAGTATTCTTAATGCCATGTATTCTCTTGAGGTCTCATTATGCTGGTGTCCTAAAACCTCTGACATTCAGCTTTTAGAATCCACCACCTAAACCGTACTCACGCATCCATCTCCATTCCCCAAAGATCACATCAAAATCCCATTCTCTACTTTCAAGGAATCGCATTGTGCTTAGTATCACTTCAGGATGGTACTCAACGGAATACCGTTCGGCCAGAAGAGACGTTTTCCTCTGGCTTTTCAACCCAGAATGACACCAGGGTCTTTGTCATTCTCCTGCACCGTTCGCATCTGTAGAGGCTGCAATTCGTCATTGACCACGGTTGTTTGATGAAGTAGATCACACTTTCTTTCTAACCGTGAGCAATGGCCACAAACTTCGGGGCAAGGCCGTCTCGAAAGCGCATCCGTATTACAATAACTTGTATCAGCACGGTGATTCGTGTCGAAGTCATACTCCTACCTGCAGCTTTTCTATCTATTTGGTAGTTTGTCCTTCAGGATGTCTAAGCCATAATCGTCACCTCAAGACCACGTTGGCGATTCTAAAGTGAAATTTGCTCCCGTAAATGTACTCATAAGGGTGTTTTACGAATTTCACTACCGCTAATAGTTTCAGTCTAGTAACGCAATAATTTCTATCCGGTCTTGAGAGTAACTTGTTAAAGTATCCAACGACTCTTTCTTGCAAGTCTTGCATCTGGGATAGTACACTTCCTATGGAGAACGTTGCCTGCGTTTGTATCCAAGATAAATTTGTCTTCCTACCTAGGATAACATAATGTCGAAGCTGATACCAATAAATGCCTTAGGTGTAGGAATGCATCCTGGTAATTTTATCCCAAACGTAATCACGCTCATCTTCGTTCGGCTTGCTCAAGGGTTGATTGATTTCGCGAATCCGGAAACAAATCTTCTATAGTAAGTGGTAAATCCCAGAAAACTGCGTAGCTGATGTTTGTTTTATGGTATCGGCCACTCTTCTACCGCCTTAATCTTTTACGGATCTGCCCGACTCCATTGCGTAAAACTACTTTCCCAAGGTATTTCACCTCTTCGCATATAGGTGACACTTCTTTGGATTGGCCTTTCCGAGTCTTCGAATCACTTCTTCTAAATTTCCCAAATGTTTTCCAAACGACTACCCAATTATAATCACGTCATTCAAATATACTAGACACGTTTACCAAGATCGTCCACGTACGATGTTATCAACAAAACTCTCGAAGGTAGCTGGAGCGTTGCAGAGCCCAAATGACACGACTATAAATTTTTATAAGCTAGTACCAATAGTAAAAGCAGTCTTTTTGCGATGTTTGGGTTCCATATCTACTTGCCAGTAGCTGATATTCAAATCCAAGATTGAAAACCTCTGCTACACCGAACGTATATTTAGGATGTTGTCAATCCTTAGAACTGGATAGCTATCCTTTTTGGTAACGTCATTCACTCGTCTGTGGTCCACACATAATCTTGTCGACCCGTCCTTTCTCTTAAAAAGTACAACAAGCAATGCTCAAAGACTATCAGAGTGCTCATGCATTCCTGCTCCTCCATATCTCAAATGATTTTGCGGCCTGCATTTCCTGTATTAATTCTATGCTCAACTACTGCTGTCTTTTCTAGTCGACCGCCGTCAACGGCGGACACGTCCGAGAACCGCCAGTTGCTTTTGTTCAAGATGCTGGCACGGTTTCATCAACCGGCACAATAACTTCGCGAAACACTTATTAGTAGGTGATTTTTTTTCAATACCATCACACCCCGCCACATGAACAACCAAAGAACACAGCCTAACCGTTATATTCCGTTTAATCGCGATATCGTTGTCGTTGGTGTTTAAGATTCTAACAGATACACCATCCGTCACTTGGTTAGAGTATTCTCCACATGCACGTCGTTTACGAAGAGTTCGTCACTGATTGGATTAATAGCGCGCAAAAAAGCCTTCCCGAAGAGTACCATCCAAATCAACCATCAAATGAACTCGCGCAGACACGTCATCTGCTTTGCAAGATGGCACTTCCACGTTCCCTATCCTCAAGACATCCTCTTTCATATCTATATAGAATCTACTCCTCTTCAAGGTATTCATTCTCAATATAACTTTTTCGATTATGTACACTAATACTACCTGATGGTCAAATATCTTGTTCCCAACTCCGATTTCTACATCTAGCTTTCTGTGTGTTTAAATTTCTTCACTAGCCACGGTTCGATAAGGCACCGTCGCGGTTGACACTTTAACATAGTTGCGCACTACATCAGGATTAGCAATTGTCCTAGAGGCTACGGTGTCGACCAAGAACTTCACGGTATAAACTGTCCTCATGATGTCTGCATGCTTAGATCGTGCAATAAGGATGATGAGCTCCGGGCAGAATTCGTGGAGTTTGACCTTTGCCCTCTCTTATCGAACCCTTTAGTATTACGGGTTCTTTGCTTCCTTCTTGTGCTGTTTACATTTGGACAGTATATGCTTAAGTTCCCCACCATTCCAGAATCTGGATCCTTTTCTCCTTGGTTGGTGTTCACGAAGTACCTGTTAAATTACCTACTCCATGCTTTCTTGGCCCTACTCCTATATGGAACATTTTACTTTGCCACAACTACGATGCGAAGCTTGCTTTGCCGCTTCAGATTTCAAAAAACGAGTTAACGCACCATCTAGAGCCCTTGGCCGAGCTAGCCGTAGTACTTGCTGAATCTATTCGTCGCCTATCCCGTCTACAAAGGTGTGTACTGTCTGTTGTTCCAGGAAGCTATTCGATGCGGTTAGGTAGATTAGTTTCACCATGCGAACAATATCTGCCTTAAACTCAAACTCGCGGTACCTCAATTCCAACCTTAATGTTAAGGCCCTATAGCTTCTTTGGTCAGGATCCGGCATGGTCTGCAGAATATTGACGGCCTCTTCCCGAAACGCGACAATCAATGCGGTTGCCCTTTTACCATCGAGCAGTCTCGAATTGTTTAAATAGATTTGGCAAGGTGAATTTCCATCAAACGTGGATGGCTTTACCTTAAACCTTGACGTCTGTTCGCATTCTCCGACATTCTTAAATTCTGTGACGTGTTGGTGTGTCACCGACGCTGTATTTTTTTGTGTAACAAAATTTTTTTAGAGTGTAGTAAAACTGTGTTAAACCAGGAAAAAAAAGTTCGCTAAAAATGCAACTACGTATAAGTAATCGCACGCCCTGACGATCATACGCACATATTATAAACAACCGCCCTCCTCCACACACATAAGCAAACGCGTGCACGCATGCAAACCTATATAAGAACATGACTATGCATTTACTCACATGACCATAATGACACCTAACCATACGCGTGCGTAAATGACCACAAGTATGATAAGCTTGATGTAAGGACATGCACATTTACACGCGCACACATCGCACAGGAACACCACCTACGTACGCTTACTTACTCACACTTAGGGAGAATGCTCCGTTACAATCACTTGATTATGGATGGGGTCCTTCGTCATCGATCCTGATATGTTTTGTGTAGTTGTTCAGAAAGATTGATGTATCGCAATAGCCTTTCATACGTCTAGAATGACTACCAAGACATATCAGAATCAATGACACGGAGCCGCAACCGAAGTCAACCAAGTGCAACGGAGTATGCACCATATGTAGTATATTTACAAGAACCTACACAATCTAAAGACGGCTGATGTGATTCTATCAAAATGTCGCCGAATTGATAACGATTCACTTCAGAACCAATCCGCTATGTCTAAGAATACCCGGAAATTTGACAAAGCAGCTTCATGGTTTAATATTTAAAGTATAAAGCCACTTCAGGTAAACCTGCCAATAATATAATATAATAAGTATAGGACCGTCATGCAAATTTAATACTTGCGTTTTTTAAACCAGCTCTTTCAAGACAACCCTTAGGGTGAAATCTCCTTCTATTCAATTTTGCTGCACCTTCTGCAGAATACCTAAGAAAAGATAAATAAAGAGAGGAAAAGCATTAAAAAAGAGGGTTGCCGCAAAATCCGTAAAAGCTCTTAACCATTTTCAGGCTTTGGCAAAAGTCTCCTTTTACTGCCAGAAAGCAATCACATTCCCATTCGCACTAAAGCGGTAGTTCTCATTTGTCTAAAACAATCATGCTGTCGCTGATACAATAACAAAATTCTCAATAGAAAATCAAGTAAGTGATCAGAAAATTAGGCTTAATTTAAACGTCTAGCTATGACGAGCTCCCTTTTAAAAGTTATGCACTAAACGAAATTTGATACTTGTAGCAATGTTTTTCTGAATCTGCAGAAGAAAAAAAGAAACTTTCATTGATTCATTGCACTCCACAAACTAGTTTTCGCACAAGTAAACAAATAATTATTACGCTTGCGCAAACATAATGTTAAGACGTTCGAGTGCCAAAGGGGAAAGAACTGTTTGCAAAAATTATTACGTTCATTTGTAAAACCTACGAAGTTCATTTAAGATTTGCAACAACAAACAGTTCCACGAAAAATTAAAAATTTCAACAAAAAAGAGCCTTATATTATTTAGTTGGAGGTCAATCTGGAGTTATGTCAAAATAAACTTAGTAAATTATTTAGAACAGTTCTAGTCACGAAAACTTAATTGAATGCATATATAAATAACAATATAATAATCTATTTCTTTTTTGGCAGGTTGTGGCCACGGTAGTTACGTCTTTACTGCATATTCCGCTTATCGGATTTAACTTCTCTTATTCTGCAGTTCTAATAGGACAGCTAGAGGAATGTCAAAACACTGAAAAAAACTGCAGCGACGGCATATATGTGACGGCTAGTGACAACTCATGGATCGGTAAGTTACATAACGCTTTCTTTGTGATGCTACATATTTGTTACTAAAAAAGCTATTTTTTTTCGAAATTTAAGGTTAAATACTTCAAATGGGCGTTGAAACAACTATACTTAACAAATATTTATAGTTTTAAAAAATTAGTAAGTAATGGAATCTATGTAAATGTAATAAGAATTTCATAATAGGTTTTTAATCTCCTCCTAAATTCACCTTCTTTTTATAGGGTACATTAGTGCCGAAAATATAAAGCGTGTCTTTTCGTCTTTATTATGGTAGCTTTTTCAAAAAGTTAAATAAAATTGTAGTATTAAAAATAAACCTAGTTGATTAGATACCTGATAACAAGTACTTCAGTTTGTCATGAATACAGCAATACATATATATATATATATATATATATATATATGTATATATATATATATAGAAAGAGAGAGATAGAGAGAGAAAGAGAGAAGATATTTGCAATCCGCAATCGCAATCTTAGCTCGATTTGTATTCGTAAATATGCTTTTATTATTTTCATAAAGGTCTATTTACAGATCATCTTAGTAATCTTTTATATATATATATATATGAAGTAATAAGCTAATGTTTTGTTAATGGCTATATAACTACCAGCCCGATTTGTATTCGTCAATAGGCTCTATTACTTTCATAGAGTTTGTTTACAGATACATCTTATTTTATATATTGTTTTACACAATTTCTTATTGTTTTTTATTATTTGATTTGCCTTGGGGCATGAACCCGGGTGTCGCCGCGAGAAGGTTTGTTACGTTTGCAAATAAATTTTGCTGTAACATTCCGCAAATCTCAAATGGCCACACGTACTTGTATAGCCATCTATAGGATTTACTATGTAGTTTCGGTTCAATTCTGTACTTTCACACTTTAGTAGTGTTGGTGTTTTATCACCTGATGGCGGTTTTATTTACTTTTGCCATAGTACAGAGATTGTTTCGAAATTATACCAGTATAATAGCTTCGATTACTTCATAGGGTTCTTGGATACTATTTCACTCTGAGGACGCTTAATAAAGCCGAAACCGTCGGTCAGTGGATGTTTCCTCCCCTATGAAGTAATAAGCTAATGTTTTGTTAATGGCTATATAACTACCAGCCCGATTTGTATTCGTCAATAGGCTCTATTACTTTCATAGAGTTTGTTTACAGATACATCTTATTTTATATATTGTTTTACACAATTTCTTATTGCGGACTGCAAATAACCTGTCTTTTATATATATATATATATATATATATATATATATATTGCTACGAAATCCTCTTTCGTGTTCCACATTCTGGGCGCCATTTAATTGATACGACCTCCACTCTCGTGCCCTGACGCTCTGGGCGTCACTAATTGCTACGATCTCACTCTCTGGTGTCCCACGTACTGGGCATCATTTATTTGCTACGACCCCACACTCCTTCGTTGTGGTGCCTATTTAAATACTACGACCTCTTTCTTTAATGTAACTAATGCTTAAAAATTTGCCACGGCTGCTCTGCTCACTTTCCTAAAAAAAACTATCAACACGAAAAATCTTGTTATGGTAAATAGACAACATTTATTTACATTCTAACTGAAATTAATATACCAGCCAAAATCAAATTAGTCGTCTCTTTCACACAAGTTACATACATTCCACTTTTTAGATACTCGCTTAACAGTACATTCCAAGATCAATATTTACACATGATAATATATTGTATTAATTGAAAGAAAGTAATCGGTCTTCAACACATATTTCTTACTTTATTTCTGTTTCAATACGAACTCATAGGAAAATCTGGACCTCTAGTGCAAATTTCTGCACAGAAATATTTTAAATAGAACCTTTTACCTAGTACATAATATCAAATACTTTCTAGACCAAAACTTATCCTTAAACCTTATACATAAATTCACACATAAAATAACACAATTTATAATATTCAATAAAAGAACTCTCCCCCTTTTTGTCCTTTTAGTGAACATAAAATCATACCCCTCCACAAGGTTATCAATAACATTTTTACATCGTACAACGATAAGGTACAGTTACCTGAGAATCATATATACACGGGAAACCTTCTACCATTCTTCGCGGGACTGCTGCATGCAAGAACAACCCAAAATCTGGATTCTTTCTCCAAATTGCATGCTGTAACAAAATATTACCAAGGAGGTTTCTATCTTCTACCATTTGACACCACACCCAAACTTCTGCTGTGCATCAAATTTCTTCTACAAGAATCATAGTTTGTCGTAGTAAATCAAAACTGATTAAACGCCGACATTTAATTGTTTCAAACTAATTACATAGTTTACACAACATGTGTAAATAAAATCAAACTGTTTCTACTTTAAACATTTATCGTTAGTTCAAAATTCAAAAGATTTGGAATCACCTGAGTATCGAAGAGAATCTAAGAGATCCGTAGGCTTCGTCGTTTGAAAATCGTAAGAGAAGAAGAGCGTCGTAAAAGAAGAAAGAATTTAGAATTAATCTCCCGCGACTTTATACATGTTTCCCACCTCTAAAACCTGATAGAATTCTCTGAAGATCGTCTTGCTATATTAATTCAATTTCTAAAATTTCGACATCAACAAGGCCAAGTTTATCCGTTTGCAATAACCTCTCACAAACACACACCACACGTACACAAATTCTTCGTATTTATTTTTAACCGAAACTCATTGGTTAAACTTTCACTCGAATCGTTATATATTTTTCAAAACACTTCTCCGTAAAACCACTTCGAAGCGAACAACATAAACATGTGCACTATTGCTCCAACAACCTTGTATAAACCCCAAGTCGAGCAAACCAACGTCCAGAATAGGCCTCTATTCAACACGTGTTGTTCCCATCTCGAATCAACTCTCTCTCTCACACCTTGTTTTCAATGTTGGTTGTTTTACCAACAACTGCTGTCCATTCCTATTATTATTGTCAAGTTTTACGTTCATTCCAGAACTCATAAAACCTTCTCTTATACACTAATTGACGTCGGGAACTAAAACTTACTGGAATCGTTGTTGTTTGTTAATTTCTTATCTCCCCTTTACTTTAATACAAGGAAAAATAGACTGTTCGAAGCTCGTTTGAAATTTTTAATATGAATACCAACTTTACTACTATTAGATAAAAGGGTTAGATTTTGTAATTTAAAATATTAAATTTGAAATGCCGTATTATATACGGAATGTTTCTATATGCCATGAGCCATATTTCTTGAGTACTTATCTGAAGGATTATGAAAAATAAATTTTAACTTCTTAAACATTTCTAAAAAAAAATTAATTTTTCAACTATTTACTTTTAAAAAGTTTCTAACGTTGTTTGATGTATTTTCATATGTTGAATTCAAAAATCGCGTTCAAAATGAAAAATAACACTCTTTCGGCGCACCAAATATCACAATATATTTATATATAAAATAATATATACATCTCTTTCCTTTCTGGGTTATCAAAATCAAGAAAATAATTTGTACTGAAGAGCAGCAAACCTATGTATATAGTTTAATACCACAATTTAAAACAAATAAATGTAAATGTTCAAAATTGGGTTAGAACGCCACTCTTAATTTCGATGTTATTCATTTTAAAGAGTCAAGGTTTTGTTTTGCGATAAACCAGGCGGTATTATCTAGCACTGGTTTTGTACACTCGTTTCGAAGCATTCGGCCCGTGCGGTCATGTATTAAAACAATATACATTTTTGGTGTGTGTGGTACTGTGCTACTACAAAATTCCGTCGACAAAAATGTTTTTTGTGGTTTGAGGCTGCCAACCACTTCCGTAGAAGCCAACAGTATGAACATTAAGGTAAGTGCATGATCGTTGTTGGATTTACCGCTAAGAGTATTTTATCGCAACACTACCCCCAAGTCACAGTCCACTTACTCTAAGGAAATAATCTGAGCTTTCACGCTTTGTGTAAATTTTCCCATTATTTCTCCAACATAAACATTTGTAGTCACTTCTGAGAACCGGATCCATATGTAAATTTTGTGTAGAGATAAAATACTATTATATTCAATTTTATTAATTGCATTGATACATGTGCATAACTCTAATCAAAGCTCAAAGTTTGTTCTTGAACTTGAAAAATAATATAGTTCACCTTATCGCCAATTGTGATTGTTGCCAGCTTCATTGTTCAAAATTCTAAATTACGGCTAGCGTTATTGTTATTGTAAACAATAAATAATTTAGCGGTAATTTCATTAAACTCTGGTTATCGGCTTCACTATTGAATCCGATCAGCAAAGTATTGCCGAATTTAAGAAATTACACAATCGGAAAAAAAGGTTATTTAGGCGATTACATAACCGTTTTGATTTGATCAAAGATTTACCTGCTAAATTAGATCATTTTAAAAGTCGTGTTGGTTATTTAATGCCAGTTAGAAATGAATTTCTACAAACTTTAGATGCATTGTCGGATTTATCGAATGTACATGCAAATTTTAGAACAGATACAGTATCATTAGAATCTAGTTTTGACGGTTTATACTTCGAGATTTTAAGCGTTGCTGGTTGATACAGCACAACGATGAACGTTAGTTCTAACGGTAATAAAACACTGAACAGCGATTCGAATGTTCGCCTACCTGAATTAAAATTGTATTAGTTTGAAGGTAATCCTGAAAAATTTGACGCATTTAGATCTTTATACGACCACTTGATTCACACAAACAATACGTTGAGTGACATCGAAAAATTTTCATACCGGTTTTCTTACCTGGAAAATTCCGCTTTGAAGTTAGCACAAAGTGTGCGGTTTTCACCAGAAAATTATTCCGTAATGTACGACCTGCTGGTCCAACGCTACACAAATTAACGGTTAATTGCTCATCATTATCTATCTAAAATCTTTACACTGTCTCAACTGAAGACAGATTCTTTTCAAGCTCTTAGTGATTTGTGCGAAACACTGCAAACTAATGTTACAGCATTAACCGATATGAAACTTCCCGATTTAGCCGATTTTATATTTTTACATTTTTCTCTTGGATTGTTAGATTCCAAAACAAAACAATAATTTGAAAAAGAGCATGACCTAAAACACGAATATCCTACGTTTACAAAGTTTATAAAGTTTTTACGTAATAAATGCTCCATTTCAGCGTCAGTTGGTAGTACCTCTGCTTCAACGAGCATACCAACGTTATGGGCCGCAAAAAATCTGGCGATCGCTACAATAATGCTAGTAACAAACGCATTTCTATGACTTCGCAAGAAGGTCCTACTGTACACACAGTGGCTTCCGTTTCTTGTCCGGCATGCAACCAAGCGCATAAATTTAATAGATGCCCGAAACTACCAGCATTGTCACCAAAAGATAGACATGAATTAGTCAAGAATAACCGTAGATGCTTTGCTTGTTTAAATCCGCATCCGTTTTCTTCTTGTCAATCCAAATTTCGATGTCTACATTGCGGTAGTAAAAAGCACAATTCTCTAGTACATTTCGATAATCCTAGCCCTGTACAGAGTCCCTCTAATACTACGCCTTTATGCACAGACGCCGATGTACAGATTGTTGCCAATACCAATGTAATAGAAAAAGTTTCTACGCCAGTGAATTTTGTTCATTCTTGCGCTCTTGGCCACAGCACAAGTACAAGTCCTCTCGACCGATAGTAGTTGGCAGCGCGTCGCCTAATCTTAGATACAGGATCTCATTCGAATTTTATCACTATCGATTTAGCTGATAGGTTAGGCCTCAAACGAAGAAAGTGCCCATTTGAAATACGTGGTGTAGGACAGTCGCATTTAACAAAAGTTCAGGGTCTAGTCGACTGTAAAATTGGCTCCTTATACGACAGCAATTTCTATTTAAATTATGAAGCTGTAGTTGTACCAAAGATTACCACGAATCTCTCTACAGTTACGTTACCCATACAGTTAAAACAACAATTTTCCTCTCTTAAGTTAGCTGATCCTGATTTCCACGTATCTGCACCAGTTGATATTTTATTAGGTGTGTCAGCTGTTTTAGATATCACGCCAAGTGAGCCTTCATACTTGAAAGGCAAACCCGCGGCATTTCTTACTTCTTTTGGATGGGTAATCATGGGCGAAGTACCTAAAATGATACATTCACCTACGAACGTCACTTTATTTACTAATATGGTAGAAACGCAATCTCTAAATGAAACTTTACGTTTATTTTGGGAATCCGAAGAAATATTTTCTCCACCTTTGCCCTCTCCGGAGGAGAATGCTTGTGAAGAGCCTCAGGTTAATATATGGTCAGATTACCGTTTAAAGACAATGTTTCCCAAGCTCTAGGTTCGACTAGAAAACATGCAATCAATAGGTTCTTAAAGCTTGAAGCGCGTTTTAAACGCGATGAAAATTTTCGTAAATTATATGCGGAAAACATTAGTGAGTATTTATCACAGAAGCACCTTGAACCTGCGGTTGACGTATCCACGTATGTGATGACTCATCACGGGGTTTTAAAGAATCTCGGATCACATACCCAAATTCGTGTAGTTTTTAACCCGACTGATAAAGACTGTAATAATAAATGCCTTAATGATATTCTAATGCCGGGTCTGAAACTACAAACGGATATAGGTCTTGTTATCACATGATTCAGAATTCCACAAGTGGCCCTTACGTGTGACATTCGTCAAATGTTCAGATCAATTTTAGTACACCCTGATGATCGGAAATTCTTGCACGTATTTTGGAGGTTTAATCCAAATGAACCTTTAACAGAGCTAGAACACACACGCGTTATTTTCGGTGCATGTTGCAGTCATTACCTTGCCCTTCGTGTTCTAAAACAATTATTGGTTGACGAAGGTTTTAAATTTCCACGAGCTTCGTGCGCTTTCAGTTTTTCTACATATGTAGACGACATTTTGACAGGAGCAGATTCCATCGAAGATGCTCTACTTCTTAAAACTGAACTCATTGATTTGTTAAAACTGGGTGGGTTTAAACTGGGCAAATGGGCCAGTTCACATGCCAATGTAATTGGTAATTCTTCAGATACGATACAATTACCTAATTCCAGTCCAGATTCTATTAATAAAATTTTAGGGCTTTGTTGGGATCTAAGATTAGATTTACTTAAATGCAAAGTTCGAAATGCCTCTGATACACCATCGAAAAGAGGCATTCTTTCCCGTATTGCGCGAACCTTTGACATTAATGGATACATTAGTTCATTTACTTTTATACTTAAATCTCTTATTCAACAATTGTGGTTACTAAAGGTAGGATGGGATGACGAACTCCCTGCCGTAGTATTACAGAAGTGGAATCAAATTCAATTCAATTTACCACTTCTCGAAAACGTGTCTATTCCGCGCTGTGTATGGAAAGTAGGTGAAGTAAAAGGTTTCATGGTAGGTTTTGCTGATGCTAGCGAGCTTGGCATGGCTGCAGTTATTTATTTACGATTAGAGGTTAATGGCCAAATTTTCATAAACTTAATAATTTCAAAAACTCGCGTGGCTCTACTAAAAACGTGGACAATACCACGTCTCGAATTAGGGGCGGCATGTCTTCTATCAAAACTTATAAAGTCTACTTCCCCAGCATTTGATTCGTTACACCTTCAGGAACCTATTTGTTTTAGTAATTTGTTTTAGCAAGTTAACGTCATTCGAATGTAATGACGCTTTGGTATTTATTATAAGAATTTCTTAGTACGAGCATAATCGAAACGAAATTTTGTTATTAGAAAAGGGTCAACCTTGCACAAAAAATTATCCTCATTTGTCCCCTTTTCTCTCCCCTGCGGGTTTAATCATAGTGGGGGGACGTTTGCGCCAGTCGAAGCTCCCAATTGTTACTAAATATACCTACCTAATTCCGCGGGACAGCAGATTAGCTATTTTGATATGCGATCATTATCACATATATTTGGGCCATGGTGGAAATCGCCTGGTACATTCTCTCGTAAATAGGAGATTTTAGATTCCTTCAATTCGACACTTAATTCGAAATCGTATATTTTGTTGCCTTACATGTTACCGATATAAGGCGCAACCTATCCAGCCATCTATGGCGGATCTTCCAGCTTACCGACTCGAACCGGGAAAATGTTTCACAAACACGGGGATTGACTTTGGCGGACCCTTTATGGTAAAGGTATCTAATCTGCGCACAGCTAGGTATGAAAAGGCCTATATTGCTTTGTTTATATGCCTGGTCTCGCGTGCCATTCATATCGAACTCGTCACCTCGTTAACTTCCCAAGCATGTCTGGCCGCACTAGACAGATTTATTTCTAGACGCGGATTTCCGGCGAAATTTAATTCTGATCAAGGACGGAACTTCCGCGGAGCTGCTAGAGAAATTTCTGAAATTTCAAAATTTTTTGACTCGTCTAAGCCCGAGATTGCACATTATTTAACTATTCGGGGCATTAAATGGTCCTTTAATCCTCCCTACGCACCCCATTTCGGGGGATTGTTGGAGGCAGAAATCAAAAGTGTTAAATTCCATTTATAGAGAATAATTAGTAACAACCAATTTACTGCAGAAGAATTTAACACAATCCTTATTAGAATTGATTGTATTTTAAACTCTCGCCCGTTTTGCTCGTTACCTGCTTCACCCGATGATGGAATTGATGCATTGACGCCGGCACATTTCTTGACAGGCGGTCCTATTCTGGCATGACCCAAAGTAATTTGACAAACATTCCTATTAGCAGACTTACTCTTTGGCGGCTTTGTCAACAGTTAATCCAAGGGTTCTGAAAGCGTTGGTCAAATGAATACCTCCACACCCTTTAGCATAGACCCAAATGGACTACCCCGGCTAAACAGTTGGAAAAAGGCGATCTGGTGCGGTACTTGACTCCAGGTATACTCCCTGCGTGTTGGCCTTTAGCAAGGGTAACAAAGCTGATACCTAGAAGTGACGGCATAGTACGTGTTGTTCGGTTGAAGACACACTCAAGTGAAGCGGTACGACCAATAAATAAGACGGTACCGCTTCCACCTCCTTAAAATTAATATGACGTGATCAACAATCACATTAATTGATTATTTTCTAGAGTTTCCTTTATTTTCTCGTTTTATTTCTACAGAACTACACCAATAGAGCTTATTTGTATTTTTTTTTAATTTTTCCCCTTTTTTTCTTTTCTTCACCCCTTTTAGTTATCAAAATTTAATGATTTTGGGTGGAGGGTATGTTCAAAATTGGGTTAGAACGCCACTCTTAATTTCGATGTTATTCATTTTCGATGCATTCGGCCCATGCGGTCATGTATTAATACAACATACATTTTTTGGTGTGTGTGTGTGTTACTGTGCTACTACATAATTCCGTCGGCGGAGATGTTTTTGTGGTTTGGATGCTGCCAACCACTTCCGTAGAAGCCAACAGTATGAACATTAGGGTAAGTGCATAATCGTTGTTGGATTTACCGCTAAGAGTATTTTATCGCAACACTACCCCCAAGTCACAGTCCATTTACTCTAAGGAAATAATCTGGAGTTTCACGCTTTGTGTAAATTCTCTCATTATTTCTCCAACAGTAAATTTAAATTTATTATTAAGTCAAATAGATATTAAGAGATCGATTTCAATTAATAAATTATTTAGCGTATTTACAAACTGAATCAGTGATTTCAAAACACACCTATTTTATTTTTCTTGAATTAATAGTATTTAACCTCCACCTCGTATGACGTTCTTCTTTATGTGAAGGCAGAAGCCCTGCCACAACAAGGTTTAAAACATCGCAAACAAATGAAGTTTAATTAATGTAAACCCACACAAACTGAAATTAAATTACGCAAACATATGAATATCATCTTTAACATGATTGTTGTCATGTGTACATTAAAACATTTCACTTATTTATGTAGAATTCAAGAGCCCTTTGGTGATATAATGTTGTGTAGACGTTTTTTACCTGAATTAATTTTACTCTGTAGAAGCGACGTGGTTTAGCAGTGAATAGTGCACCAGATAGCTTTCAGTTATGTGTGGCGTGTTAAATAAAGGAAAAAACAAATCGTTTTAGAGATATACAAATTTCAACACTTTCACTAAATACCCTTACACCTACCTGAAAAGGTCTCTAAACACAATGTCTAATAAAGCCTTTGGGCACCAACCCAGAGGAATAAAACTAAATAAAGCCTTTTCGAAGGTGGGTGTTCTAAGAAACGGTTTAACCGTTCTTACTGCAATAGAGATCAATGGAAACCTTTATGTACATGTATCTCACCTTCTAATAATTTAATATAAATACAAATAATAAGAAAACTCCAAGTCTTGTTCGCCTTACCTGTATTATCAAGCATTAATATCACAGTAAGTAACAATAGATAATAAACACAGAATTACCTCAAATTAGCCAAATATGCATAAATCTAAAAAAAATTACAATACGCTTTACTACGTAGAAAGTCCTTTTAATAATAAGTTTTACTCGTTCTTATTACAATCCATCACAATTATTAAATATATTCCAGCATGGAATGTTTAGCAACAAAAATTTCTGTACAAAGCTTCGAACGACCTTTTAATTCAAGAAAACGGTGCAGGTAATCCAATTCTCCAACTTAGCATTGAATAAACGCATCCAAGACAGGGGCACTCTCACCTGAAACGGTATTTTTAATTACGCACTTGTTTTTTTACAATTTTGGGGTTTCAAATACCGACACTTTTGCTACCCGATTTACAACATATTCACACGGCGATAGTTGCATAGGTTTGTTTTGCTGTGCCGTTTCTTATAACTAAAAATAAAAAGCTGCCTTCCCTTATGACGCGAATTTATAGTTCTCATGAATTATGCTTTTAAAACTGTCCCGTTGTTCTGTTTAATATCATTCGATTTATGTCCGCGATCATCTTGTTTCTACACTTTTGAAAGCGGCATCAATTGTTTACGTTCGTGGCACATTTTTTATGACAGTAAACTCAAGGGTATGTCATTATTGAAGTAATCTACCATGGTTTCGGTTTTTTCAATTTGTGTGAATGTATGAACGTTATTTAACCAGATCTATCTTAAAACAATAAGTTTAAAGTTACGATTTTTATTACTGTTTGTCTTATACGCTTTGCTGTTTATTTGTGTCTTAATTTCATATTATAATAAAATTGCCACGTTACTAACGTAAACTACACGAGCTTCTATAAATTTTTTAGCGTACTTTTTTACTAGCTCATTTAACTTACTGAAATTTTCTAAATTCTTTCTGGAGGGATATGTGGGTTATAGCTCTAGACTACTACACTACTTCCACTCCCAACACTATTCAATTTTTTCTTTACACCCTTCGGCCCCTACATACTTTCTTTGCCTCTGCAACATTCAGACATTGCTATTGGTATGCTCTTTTGTTTCTTTCAGAAGCTCATTCAACCATCTTTTACGTGGTGTACCCTTTGCATCTCTACCAGTTATCTTACTTGCATATATACGCTTGTTAAGTCTATCCCCATTCATTCTTTCCACATGCCCAAATCACCTTTTCCCGCTCAACTCCTTAAGTGTCACTAAAACCCCACATTTTGCTTTGAAACATTCATTTGCCATTTTGCTCCTCAATGCTTTTCCGCACAGACTTCTTAGAAACTTCATTCCAGCAGCATTTATACGACTAACATACTTCTTCTGCCATACAGTTGCCACTAACATAATGTTGTAAATGGACAGTTTTGCGTTTATACTCAATCTTTCATTCTTGTTCACTGCTCACGTACTTCCAGACACTTTTCTTCCAGCATTTGTTCTTTCTATTTCACCATCCAGTTTTCTATTACTCAAAAACTTTCCACCAGATACACAAGGTCATTCACTTTCGTTATCGTGTTATTATCCATTCTAAATACAAAGTCATCAATTTCGCCATCTCTGTCAAAAATCATTACGTTTGTCTTATTTACATTCACTTTCAATTGCATATTTTGACACGCTTCCGACAGTCTATCAAGCATTCTTTACAGATCTTGTTGCGAGTCAGCCAAGAATACTGCGTCATCCGTATACAACAGTATACTAACTGTTAAGGCTTTATAAGTATTTTGTTTGTAGTTGTGTTATGCCAATCACAATTAATTTAAGTCCTTAAACTATTCCCCAGCTATAACCCTTCCATTATCCCTACCTTTAGTGCAACGACATAAAAGGGTTGGTAATTTACGAGTGGACGACTATTCAACTTCGTGTCGCTTCTGTCTTTGGTTCGTGATTTAGTTCGGTGCATCGAGCATCAATAATTAGCAACAATTAGTGAACATTATACAGTCCATAATTATTTGATAGCAGTGCAAGTACAATCAACAACTACAACCAGTGAAAGGTAGGTGATATATTCCTTTAAAATATCATTTCCTTTGTGTGATTGTAAATGCAAATTAACATTTTTGGTCCTTTGAGCAAATATTTTGCTTATTAATTGGTTTATTATTGGCATTTTTGGCATTCATTTTAACTACATTGTTAATTGCTCTTCGCTTAAATTAGGGGTTGACCGCATTTTAGAATAAAGGTGTAGTCATACCACCAGTTTCATAGTCAATTGTGTAAACTAACTTATAGTAGATGCAATTTCGCATTAAATTTGAAATTTTGTACTGATACAGAATCTTATAAAGCCTTAAAAATGACAAATCTTGTAAATTTTAGGGATACTTTAGCGTAAGAATTTGTGGTCAGAAAAAAGGTGTAGTTACTTTAAACTTGTAATTCAAGTTCGCTAGAGAATTCAGGTATTCGTAAAACCGGGTAGAATAACCCTTTGCTTATTGTTATATTGAAACTTGCAAGCTCCCGTTAGGCACGTTGTAGTAAAAATTCTTTGCTTAACAGGTAGTTCAACATTACCCTTGGTATATCCTATTATTAGGTGAACAAAACCCTTCGTTTTTGTAGCTGAAATCAATATAAAATCGATATTAGTAACCTTGTTCGTTGGGATGGCACATATTTCATCCGATAGGTTGATTGTAGATTTAAAGGCGGCACTCGATAGATTATCTGATATATCTGATGCGATATATAAATTGGAGCATATTATAGGCAATTGTATTTCTGTTAATATTATGGCTGAAAGCGCCTTTGATATCAAAAACGATGTAGATACTGCTTATAAAACGTGCATCTTGGATGAGGACAACTCAGAATTATTAAATGAAATTACAACACTAAGAATTGAAATAGATAGGTCTTTGTTAAACATTAAAATTATTAAAGCGCAATTTGATAATATATCCACTGCTGAAAAAGGCTTGATTGAAAATATTACTGCCCTTAACTCGTGTAGCAATATTCGACTCCCTCGTATAGAAATGAAAAAATTTTCTGAAAAAATAGAACATTTCCAAGAGTTTATTCAGTTTTTTAATAATTTAGTTCATGAAAATAATCAATTGCTACCGATCGAAAAGTTCTATTTTTTAATTGATGCGTTGGATTTTAAGTCTAGAGAACTCATTAGACATTTGCAAATTTCGAATAATAATTATATGCTAGCTTATTCAATTATTGTGGAGAGGTTTAATTCAAAACGTTTAATTGCAAACACGCATTGGAATGCTTTAGAATCGTCACCAAAAGCAAAATTTAATTCACATACAGATTTAAGAGAATTGCTTAATTGCTTTACGGAAAATCTGTCAAGCTTACGTCAAACTAAGATTGATTTGCTCGACTTCGTATTGTTTAATTTGTTATCAAAAAAGGTAGATACAAATCTTTTGAAAACATTTGAGTTAGAAGATACATCAGACATTCCATCTTATGATCAATTAAAATTATTTCTAGAAAAACATTGCAAGGCATTAGAAATTAGCAATATGGTTGTTTCCGATACACCGTCCAAATTTAATACGTCCATTAAACAAACCATATCATCTAGTGTACCTTCTAAACGTTCCTATGAATATTCAAAACCCCAAGTTCGAAAGTCATTCGTAACAACTTCATTCACTCAGAAATGCAGTCTTTGCAGTGGTACTCATAACTTATACCAATGTGAAAGGTTTTTGAATAAATCGCCACAAGACCGGTATAACTTTGTTAAAGACAAACACGTATGCATTAATTGTCTTCGCAACTCTCATATGGTTACACGCTGCTCTTCCAAACTTGTTTGTAAAAAGTGTGCAAGGGGTCATCATACTTTATTGCACTTTGAAAACCCTACAGTTGCACAGAAACCTGCAATCACTCAGGCAACAGATCAACTTCCCGAACCCACCTGCAACACTACTACAAGTACGTTGTTATCATTTAGATCGTCCAACACAATGACGTTATTAGGCACCGCAAGAATTTCAATTACAGATGGGTTTGGTAAAGTTCGGACATTAAGAGCACTTGTAGATAGTGCATCAATGGAAAATTTCATGAGTGATAAGTGTTGTCGACGCTTAGGTTTAAGAAAATCGAATATTTCAATGAAGGTTGAAGGCTTAGGTCTATCTGCTTCCCATGCGTATGGACAAGTATCGTGTAAAATTAGTCCTCAAGGTAAAACTGTTCCAGAGTACAGGATTGATTGTTTTGTTTTACCAGACATTTGTGGAACCCTTCCTTCATCAAGGATCTTACCAAATAGTTGGCCTCACATAGTTGGATTAGATTTAGCAGATTCGGACTTCGACAAACCTAGCCATATCGATTTATTGTTAGGTGCAGATGTGTTCGCGCGTGTTTTATTAAATGCAACTCGCATTGGGTCACCAGAAGAACCCGTGGCAATTCACACTACCTTTGGGTGGATATTAACAGGGAAGGTTCTTTCTTCTGTTACATCTCGTATATCATTAGCTGCACTTGTAGAAGATGCTAACATTACTCGATTTTGGGAACTGGAAAATATTCCAGATTCTAACAAATTATCTCCTCATGCGGAAATTTGTGAAAGGCATTTTGTGGACACTCATAAGCAGGATGACACCGGTCGTTTTATTGTTTTGTTACCTTTCAATGGTCCTGAACCGCTATTTGCTGGCTCTCGGGAAATAGCACTTCGAAGATTTCTTTCACTAGAACGCCGTTTGGAAATAAATCCTCAACTGTATAATTCGTACAGAGAATTTATGCAGGATTATATCGATAGTGGTCACATGTCTCGTATTGTATCGGATTCAACTCGATCGTCTACATTATCGCCGGTATATTACATACCACATCAGGCCGTGTTCAAACCAGACAGTACAACTACAAAACTTCGTGTCGTATTTGATGCTTCAGGCAGCGCTCAAAGTGGAGGGTCTTTAAATGATCATTTACTCGCATGGCCCCCTCTTCAAAAAGATATCATGGAGTTGTTATTACACTTTCGTTTACATTCTGTAGTTTTAACTGCGGACATTAAGCAAATGTATAGACAGATTCTTATTTCTACTAGCCATCGAGACTATCAACGTATAGTTTGGAGATTTAAATCCTCGAAGTCTGTTATCGATTATCAGCTAAACACTGTTACATACGGCATCACATCATCACCATTTCTAACCATGCGTGTAATTCAAGAACTTGCAAAAAGTCAATCGTTACGTTTTCCTATTGCTTCCAAGATTTTAGCGTCGGATACGTACGTGGATGATTTGATTACAGGGTGTGATTCGATAGAGGATGGCAAACGACTCGTGTATGAATTAAACCAAATTTGCCAATCAGGTGGTTTTATGTTGCGAAAGTGGAATAGTAACGTGCCAAGTGTCATTGACCATTTACCTGATTCCGTTCGGTATCAGCAAACATTTTTGTTTGAAGAGGTAAACAATACGTCTCAAAAAATTTTAGGACTGCAATGCCAACCATTGAGTGATATGTTGTTTTACAATCTTAATATCGTTGATCGGCCTTGTACCAAAAGGAATATGGTTTCGGAAATTGCAAGGATCTTTGACCCTCTGGGGTTATTATCACCATTGGTCTTCTTCGCAAAGCATTTGATTCAATCTGTATGGATATTAGGAATTGGTTGGGATGAACTTCCTCCCCAACAAATTGTTTTAAAATGGAATCTGTATCTTCAACAATTACCCGAGTTATTGAAAATTGAAATTCCTCGACGGATTCTTTGTGATAACTATCAAACTGTACAAATTCGTGCATTTTGTGATGCATCGGAAGCTGGATATGCAGCAGCAGTTTATCTCCGCTGTGTCGATGAGAAAGGGAACATACAAGTATCATTGGTCTGTGCCAAATCTAAGGTCGCACCAACCAATCGTATATCATTACCTCGATTAGAATTGTGTGGTGCAGTGTTGTTGTCGAACTTGGTCGAGTATGTGCAAAATACGTATAGAGATAATTTAGTATTGGACGATACATTTGCGTGGTCAGATTCCACAGTAGCATTAGCATGGATTCGATCTTCGTCGTATAATTGGAAGACATTTATTAGCAATCGTGTCTCGCATATCCAAGAACGAGTGGCTCCATCATCGTGGCATCATATTAAATCACAGGATAATCCTGCTGACTGTGCATCAAGAGGATTATTAGCTGCTGAGCTTGTTAATCATCCTTTGTGGTGGACGGCTCCATCATGGTTACTATTACCTAAAGAGAATTGGCCTGCTCAAATGGAACCAACTCTTACCGATCACACTCAGATGCACATTGAAAAAAGAACTTTATCCCTTAATATACACGTTGCAGATAATTTCGTAGACTCGATGGTAAATCAATTTTCAGATTTGCGAAAAATATGCAGGATTCTGGTATATATTTGTCAGTTCATTCGTAACTTAAAAGTTCGTGCAAATTTGGATATTGGAAACTTAGAACAATTATTGGTCTCCCCCGAACAGTATGCACTTCATTTATTAATAAAACGGGTTCAAGAACAAGTTTTCAGTCAGGACATTGATATCATTCGAAAGGGAAAACTTAGTAATAAACAACTTCGACCTCTCAGTCCTTTCCTTGACAGTGATGGGTTGCTAAGGGTGGGCGGCCGGTTGCGAAATGCAGACATACCTTATGATACAAAATTTCCTTTGCAACTTCCTCGGTCACACCGGGTGACAGAGCTGATTATTCGAGATTGCCATACGAAATATTTACACCCTGGACTTAGAACTACTCATTTTTTGTTAGTACAAAATTTTTGGATTTTGTCTGCAAAAAGGGCTATTCAACAGTGCATAAACTCTTGTATTTGATGTTTTCGTCAAAAACCTATTTCGCTATGCCCTCCTATGGGCGACTTGCCCCCCGCTAGACTTACTGCCGGTAGAGCGTTTCTACATACTGGGGTAGACTACGGTGGACCTTTTTCTATCACCATGAATCGTATTAGAGGTGCCAAATCATTGAAAGCCTATGTTTGTTTATTTGTTTGTCTTAGTACAAAAGCGATACATCTGGAGTTGGCATCAAACCTATCTAAAGAGGCCTTTATTGCAGCTTTACGGCGGTTTGTAGCACGCAGAGGTAAATGCTTGCAAATTCATAGTGACTGTGTAACAAATTTTATCGGAGCATCTCGGGAACTAACCGAATATATGAAGCAGTCATCTGAAACGGAAGGTATTCACTTTGTTTTTAATTCTCCGTCGGCTCCTCACTTTGGGGGAATGTGGGAAGCTGGGATAAAATCTGTAAAGTCCCATCTCAAGAAGGTGGTAGAGGAACAAATTCTCTCGTACGAAGAATTTAACACCATTCTAGCTCAAATTGAAGTCATATTAAACTCCAGACCTTTATGTCCAATGAGTAACGATCCCACTGATTTTTCATTCTTGAGTCCTGGTCATTTTCTGAACGTAGAACCAGTGTCTGTCATTCCCGACCCTGTCGTAGATCTGAAACTATCTTCCTTAAATCGTTGGCAACTGGTTCAACGTATTCAGCAATCATTTTGGAAACGGTGGCATTTGGAGTACCTGCACACACTTCAACAGAAAACCAAATGGTTTTCTGCTAATTATTCGTTAATGGTGGGAACGTTGGTGTTGATTAAAGATACTCAAGTGTCTCCATTACAGTGGAAAATGGGACGTATACATACGTTGCATTATGGAAAGGACAATGTTTGTCGTGTGGCTACCGTGGCAACATCCCAGGGACTATTTAAAAGACCCGTGGTAAAATTGTGACCTCTCCCCATTCCAGAGGCATCTTAGTATTATAGTTAGTATATTAGGGTAAGTTAACTTTAAATTTACGGTTATATTTTTTTTTGTTCGTTTAGACGCACTTAGAAAATAAGTTCCTAATACTTATTTTGGTGGGCGGTATGTTAAGGCTTTATAAGAATTTTGTTTGTAGTTGTGTTATGCCAATCACAATTAATTTAAGTCCTTAAACTATTCCCCAGCTATAACCCCTCTATTATCCCTACCTTTAGTGCAACGACATAAAAGGGTTGGTAATTTACGAGTGGACGACTATTCAACTTCGTGCTCGCTTCTGTCTTTGGTTCGTGATTTAGTTCGGTGCATCGAGCATCAATAATTAGCAACAATTAGTGAACATTATACTGTTCATAATTATTTGATAGCAGTGCAAGTACAATCAACAACTACAACCAGTGAAAGGTAGGTGATATATTCCTTTAAAATATCATTTCCTTTGTGTGATTGTAAATGCAAATTAACACTAACATTTGTTTCACCAATTTTCACTCATTCCATTCCTTCGTAAACCTGCCTGATACATGTGTCCATAAATAGATTAAACACCCACGTATACATCACACAACCCTGTCATATACTTTCCACAATGTCAAAGTATTACCCTATGTTACCATTTACGTGTACATCGCTCAGATATCTCATAGTATCAGCATTAAAGTCAATAGCATAACAAATATCCAGATCAATAACAATAATAAAATCTTTTTCAGGATCCAAAAGCGAGAACCAAGTGCACTCCACTAATACTTACACTTAGCATACGGTTAACAGCTCATGATGAATTTGTATAGTGGTTACCTAAAATTATTTAAACGAGTGGAATTCTTCTTGTTGGCAGCATCTGTATTTATAAAATTAGTGATGTGGAGTTTTTCGCATGATTATCATATGAATTTCTTGGTGTTTATGTCCTCTTCACTAGTTTCTATTGATTTTGCTTAAATTTATTTAGTAAAAGCGTTTAATTTTAATCAACAGTAATCGGTGTATTGGATTTGGCGATGCCTATTTTGTTTGTGGCTTTGTTTTTTTGTTTGATATTTGCAACCTGTCAGTTAACGATGTTTCTGGATCTTTTCTTAAACGCCAATGACTGCGTGTTGCCGATGAAAAGTTTTGACCCACTCTGTGGGTTAGGAGTAATTTTATAAACTGTGGCCGATTTTCTTCTGTATCTTTTCTTGAATTTTATTGGTTTAACGTCGAGAATGCACGCCAGAAAGCTTATACTGAAGGTCAAACGTAACGATGTATTTAAATACAATTCCTGCAAGCCAGTGTTTGAATTAAGTAATTCACTCACCATCAACTTAATTTTTTTGCACACCATAAATTATACGAACTAGCTGAAGCTGATAATATTACTTTATAAGATTATAATACTCAATTATTTACGACGTGCTGTAAAATCTTTTTATGTAATCAGTACACAAAATAATAATATAACCATAAATTGTAAATCTTTTTAATCCTTGAACAATGTTAGTGAAAGGAATTTTTTCACACATAAATCACATTCTTTTTCTAACTGCAATAATTTACATAATTAGACTGGAAATATAATATATGGTTGAGTATACAGTATGCTAATTATAATAACTACAGAATTCGTTCGTATAATAGTAAGTATGCCTGTGCCCCTAAATATAATGCAATAAATAACAGTCAAGTTTAAAGAAAGGTTTATTTAAATATAAATCAAGCTAAGCGACTAAACATCATGAAAGCTTCTTACGTTCTTGTATATCTGAACAACAAGTTACAGAAACCCCTTACTTACTACCTCTACTACCCTTAGGTCTATCGACGCACGCAGAAGGCCTGAAACATTTTACACCTACTCCGACGCGGTGGCACAACTTAGCTTTTCACTTGTTACTTCTAAAGGATACAATAATTGTATTGGGCGCCTAATTACGGTGCCATTCGCAATCTTAACGTAACAGGCACGCACTTTTCCATCACGGCCGTTTATCACCTCTTTCACCAATCCTAACTTCCACAATAAACGTCGCTTATCATTTCCATGTATTAATACAACACCCCCTTGCTTAATCGCACACTCAAGTGTATTCACATTGTGATAAGCTCTTCTTAATAATTGTAAATATTCAGTGCTCCATCTTTTCCAAAAGTAGTCTATAACTTTTGTTCTCTGCTTCCACAGCCTACGAATCTCATCTCCATCAATAACACGATCAACAAAAGGAATAGTAGTCAAAGCGGGTCCCAATAAATAATGCGAAGGGGTTAACGGCATTAAATCTGTAGGTTCACTACATAGGTATGTGAGCGGACGGGCGTTTATTGTTGCTTCAACGTCGATAATGAGTGTATTTAGTTAATCTAAATTTAGTAAAGAACGTCCTATCGCAGCCCTAGGATGTCTTTTACACTTTTTACAAGTCGCTCGTAAAATCCTCCGTGCCAAGCCGCTCGTTGTACTATAAACTTCCACTTAATTTGGTGACTGTTCACGAATTCGATCAATTCTGTACTCGCTATCACTTCGTTTAAAGTCGATACCTCATGTGTTATTCTTTTAAATGTTTTAGCGTTATCTAAGGAAATGACCTTAGGAATCCCTCTACGGGCAAAGAACCATTTAGACGCACTGATTGTAGACGCAACATCCATTTTCAAAACAATCTCTAAATGAAATGCTCGTATAACAGCGCAGGTAAATAAAAGCACATAACATGGCTTTGAGTGATAACTATCTTTAAAATACAACGGTCCGGCAAAGTCAAAACCTGTCACTTCAAAGGGCTTTGTTTGCTGTATTCGATCTCTAGGTAACGGTGCGAAGGGATGCGACCCTGACTTTCCACGAAGTTGTTTACAGATAACGCATCCTGCTAAAACGGACTTTATTAATTGCCGTCCTCGTACAATCCAAAATCCTTTACGTAATTCATAGTGTTGCATTTACACTACTATGATGAAGAGTTTTATGAAACTTTATTATTAATAGTTTACTTAAGTGTGCATTTTTCGCTAGAATAACTGGATGCTTGAGGTCGAAAGCTTCTCTTAAACTATGGACGTCCAGCCAAACGCGGCAATTCATGTTCATCTAAGAAAGGGCTTAAAGTTGAAATACTCGATTTCCGTTCAATGCTCTCATCTTTTTTTAAACTCTTAACCTAAGAATAATAAACTTCCCGCTGCGTTTGCCTAAGTAAACATATTTCGGCCTTTTTAAATTTGTTTACGGTTAAGCTCTTCATTTTTTTATTACTTTTGGTTTTTAAATTTCCTATGGAACGTAAAACATACGCCGTTATCAGCACCAAACGATCAAAAACACTATATCTGGAGGAATCTATAAATTGATCGCTACCTTTTATAGTGTCGTTAATTAGTAAAGACATTTTCGATACTATATCTATCGTTGACGTAGCTTTCTCTATCGTATTATCTGGCCACGTTTGTTCATTTTCTAGCAACCACCTAGAACCGTGTTACCAAGTTTCGGAATTTACTTAAGTACTTGAATTTATTACGCGGGTTAATAAGTCCGCAGGGTTCTCGCGACCCGGACAATGTCTCCATGTTATATCTTTCGATATGGTTTGAATTTCTTTAACACGGTTAGCCACATATGGTTTCCAGTTTGACGCATCGCCTTTAATCCAATGCAACGCGATCAGAGAATCTGTCCAACACTCAATCTTACCGATTTTAATTAACACATTAGTTTCTATAAATACTGTAACCTAGCTGATAATAACGTGGCAAGGTTAGCATTTTATCGCTACAAGCCTTTAGGGGCGCAACGCGATTTTTTGAATACAGTAACGATCGTTTTGTCTTAGATATGCCGCTACCCCGTATGCTCGTAAAGATGCGTCCGCAAAAACATGTAATTGGGATTTGTTCGGATGGTTCGACACACCTACGTAACGCGGTATAGAAAAATCCACTAATTTCATCAATTGTTGACCACATTCCTGCCATTCATTTTGCATATCTTGCGGTAACAAATCGTCCCAACCAATTTTTTCAACCCATATATTCTAAAACAAAATTTTAAGCCTTATTACACATGGTGCAAGGAGACCTATCGAATCATACACACGAGCAATTGTCTGTAACACGTGAGTAGGTAAGCAGGCAAGCAGGTAAGCACCTTGGAGACGCTCATGTTTATCATTTTAGCTACTGCCGAATACTAAATTAAATACGAAAAATTGTCCCTTATGTACCCTACAGAGGGGAGGGAAGCGTACATTTATTTATTTATTTTTATGTATTTATTTGTTCCAACGTTTCAGTAGTCTGCTACCTGAAATTTAAGCAGACCTGGCTTCCCCACAGAAAGTAACCGTCATGTGTTATGTATGTATGTGTGTGGGGGGGGGGGATGGTTGTGTGTGATGTTGGCCCGTGTTACGTTCCGCCTCTAGGACCAAGACCATCGGCAGCCGGATATCCCAGTCGTCAAGAAAGAACGCACAACGGACATTGCCTTGTCAGTCCGGACCATCGGCAGCCGGAAATCCAGATGTTGAAAAGGCAATGGAAGTGTGTGTGTTTAGGTGTGTGTGTGCGTGTTTTTGTGTGTGTGTGAGAGAGAGAAAGAGCGTTGCGTGTATGTGTGTTGTGTGTGATGTTAGTTTCCGTGTTACGTTCTCCCTTTAGGACCAGTACCATCGGAAGCCGGATATCACAATCTTCAAAGAGGAACGCTCGACGGATGTTGCCTTATCAGTCTGGACCATCGGCAGCCGGAAATCCAGATGTTGAAAAGGCAATGTAAGTGTGTGAATAGTGTTTTATGTTTGCACAGTACATAAGAGGTGTTTTGTGTGTTCGTGTGTGTGTGTGTGTGTGTGTGTGTGTGTGTGTGTGTGTGTGTGTGTGTGTGTGTTGTGTGTGTGTGTGAAGTGTGTTTGAAATGTTAATTTGTGTTTATGTTTGCCCAGGTTACTAAAAGGTTGGATTGAATTAGTATAATTTTGTACATCTTTGAACTTATACTATTACATAAATAAAAAATTAGGTTCTTTCAGAGGAAAGGATTTGTTTGCTGTATTGTTGCCTCGGGTATGTGTATCTCACGTGAAGTGCTATTAACGACCTATAGTATCAAGGCTCATATCGTGCTTCACGCTCCTTGGCGAAACCTCTCGTCTACGCCAAAATGTAGAACACCTATCTTTTTCGCGAATGTAGGTCTGTTACGTGACCGGTTGTAATGTAATCTGCGCTTTGCTGCCTTTGGCGACCAAAAATTGCCATATATTTTGATTACTTTATTTGTACTACTCTCCTGTGACTTATTATATATATATATATATATATATATATATATATATATATACATATACAATATAATATATATATATATATATAATAAAGACAAGTTATTTGCAGTCCGCAATAAAAAATTGGTTAAACAATATATACAATAAGATGTATCTGTAAACAAACTCTTATGAAAATAATAAAAGCTTATTGACGAATACAAATCGGGCTAGTAGTTATATAGCCATTAACAAAACAATAGCTTTAATACTTCACAGGGTAGGAAACATCCACTAACCGGCCGGTTTCAGCTTCCTTAAGCATCTTCAGAGTGAATTAGTTTCCAACCCTATGAAGTAATCAACGCTATTATACTGATATAATTTCAAAGCAATCTGTACCATGGCAAAAGTAAATAATACCGCCATCAGGTGGTAAAACACCAACACTACTAAGCGTGGAAGTACAGAGATTGCTTCGATGTTATATCAGTACAAAAGCGTCGATTACTTCATAGGGTTGGAAACTAATTCACTCTGAAGATGCTTAAAGAAGTTGAAACCGGCCGGTTAGTGGATGTTTCCTCTCCTGTAAAGTAATAAAGCTATTGTTTTGTTAATGGCTATACAACTATGAGCCCTATTTGTATTTGTCAATAAGCTCTTATTATTTTCATAAGAGTTTGTTTACAGATACATTTTATTTTATTTATTGTTCTACACAATTCCTTATTGCGGACTGCAAATAACTTGTCTTTTATTATTATGAATTGCCTTTGGGGCAAGACCCTGGTGTTGGCCACGAGAAGGTTTGTTACGTTTGCAAATAAATTTTGCTGTAACATTCCGCAAATCTCAAAGGCGCCAGACATACTTGTATAGCCATCTATAGAACCACGATGTAGTTTCGATTCAATTTTTGTCCTTCCACACTTAGTAGTGTTGGTGTTTTACCACATTTACTTTTGCAATAGTACAGAGATTGCTTTGAAATTATATCAGTATAATAGCGTCGATTACTTCATAGGGTTGGAAACTAATTCACTCTGAAGATGCTTAAGGAAGTTGAAACCGGCCGGTTAGTGGATGTTTCCTCTCCTGTAAAGTAATAAAGCTATTGTTTTGTTAATGGCTATACATTATGAGTCCTATTTGTATTTGTCAATAAGCTCTTAATATTTTCATAAGAGTTTGTTTACAAATACATCTTATTATATATATATATATATATATATATATATATATATAAAATATAATATATACAGTAACAGGCTTTTTGGTCTGCTGGTTAATGAAGTGCACTCTTTATTATAAACTAAGTTTTCGGTTTTATTTTAAACCATTATCAAAGATACTAAAAATTGAGAAACGTTAGTATGGGCATAAAATAGTAAAAACTTACTTACTAATGTGAGGTTTTAGATTGAAATCGTCGATATAGGTAAATTTTGAATATAAGTTAAAAGTGTGGTAAAAAGCTTTAGAAAAGAAAACAGTAATGTGGTTCGCTAATCACACAGACACACACACACACATACACACACACACGCACGCACGCACGCATCCACACACACACACACACACACACACACACACATATATATATATATATATATATATATATTACTTGAGTTGATATTTTTTATTACTATACTGAGTTGTAGGAGTAATATCCTACATGATTATTATGTTAATTTACTATTTATTTTATTTAAGATATTTACCACAATACGACTTTTCTTGCAGTCACGCACCGGAGTCTGTCGCTCGTCTCCTACGACTCAACCCTACTCTCCCTCTGAGCTCGGTACCTGTTGTTTCTGTCGATTGTATTATGATTTATGTAATAAGTTGCATCCAGAGTTGTTCGTGTCAGTTTGGCGCATATTCAGTTTTTGCGAGTTTAACTTTTATATATATATATATATATATATATATATATATATATTTATTATTATTTTAAATTTAAGTTAAACTCTTTTTTATGAATATTTGCGTGACTTCCTGTGGTGGAAATGTATGGTTGGCTGTTTATAATTGCCTATTGATCATCGGCCAATAATAACGATTGTTTTGGAAAGGTGGGAGTCAAATATCGTCCGATGAAAATCACCGCAGGGGATAGAACATTTTTTACCGGAGTTTAGTATTCGTAGACGTATGAAGGTACAGAAGCAGTTTCGTGTTCCTTATATTGCTAATCTGTAATATCTTCTACATATGACTCATCTGTAAGGAAAAGTTTGTCGGCAATGACCAGGGCAACCTGGGATAATTGCAATGTAAATAAAATAAATTTATCTCACCTCTATTTTACTAAACTTAAAATGTAGGCTATTTAAAACACATTTGTAACAATTTATTTTAAATTTAAAATTTTAAATTGTAACAAAGTAAAACTACCACAGGACTGACATATTTTGTAAAAGAGACTAAAAACGTTACATTTATACGTCAAAGTAAGAAGTTATGATTTTTCGAGATGATAATCCTGAATAAAGTTGCAAAGTTAGTCGTGGAAATACATCAGATTTGACCTTTTTTTTTGTATATGTGAGCATATACTTCAACAACTAAAATCAGATCAGCTTAACGCTTACGCAGTTACACATATTAAAAATACGCCACCAAATACTAACCGGTAACAAAAGTTTTATTTCATAAATGGGAAACTAATTTACTGGAAAATAATGATCTTGGCACACAAAATATTTTTATAGCTTTTCCATCATCTGGAGCTTTATGTAGCTCACTTTAAAAACTTTTTATGCTATTTCGATAACACACTTGCGTTAACGTAATATTTTTGTATAATAAATATTTTTCCGTCATTTAAACCGCATATGTTGCGCTAGAACGGCAATTCACTGCTGCGGAAGCATCGTGGCTAGTCTAACTCGACCTTAAAGTCATGTTTCTGTGAATTACTTCTTGAATTGCTCAGTATTTCAGCATTTAAGAGAGTCTAGAAATTTTTTTCTGAAAATATTGAGAGTGCTGTTGGTGTAGATGTCTACGTCTACCGCGTCCATATATGTTTCTGGAAGGTCTGTTATGTCATCTGTATTTCTTTCATGTATGATGATGGCGACTTTGGGTGTCTAGGTACAAGTTGACTATCTTTCTGATGTTCGAAGTAATTTGCCAAGTGGCATAGAGGACTTCCCAGCTATGTATGTGGGAAACAGTCTTTGGGCCCATTGTAGTGCTTCATTTAACATCTTTGTGGTTGGTATTCTGGAGATCTATAGTGGTGGCGTTGCTGTTGTAACTTGTGTGGCATGTGATCTTGTAACTGGTGGTTCCCTTCTCTCTGTATTGCTTTCTTGGGGGCAATCGTGGTTATAATCTTCCCGAACTGTGGTCTGTGCATTTGTTTATGAGTGGCTATGCGTGTGTTTTTTATGTTGTCATCTGAGAGGAGCTGTCTGTACCTTGTGTCCCAGATGTGTTTAGTGTAGTAGTTGCAAGTAGTGATGCTATGATAGGTGATATATGTGTGGTTGGACTCCGTGGGATGCTGATTCCTCGTCTAACCAGAGTTCTTCCTTCTTCTCCTTGTTCACTGTCGGAGGTGTCTAATTGTTGTAGAAGTGGAGCTAGTGGTTGTCTAGTTTTATTTTTGACTTTCAGTTTGTGTTGATAGGCAAGGAACTGACTGTAATTGGTGGAATGTTGGCCGCTGTTGTTGACACAGGTGGGTTTTGTCGCTTGCGTCTTGAGCTATAGGCTGCATGGTATTTTCTGCCACATTAAACACGCCTGTTTGTAGCCGCAGTTCCAGCTTGAGTGCCTCAATTGCTGGCAGTGGTAGCACTGCGGTAGTTCTACTCTTGATATAATTGCTGAAACCCTCACGCAGTGGAAGTAAAGTAACTGTTCCAAGTTGTATATGGCGTATGACTCCGTTTCTGTTTAAGGATGACCTAAAATATGTTGCTATAAGTTTTCTCTTTAGATTGTAGTTTTGTAACGTGATTGACTGTGAATGCTTGATCCGTGAGATCGGTTTGTAATTCCTTTGATGTGGTGTTGTAGTACAACTTTCAGTTCCCGCTCTGCCTTGACAGCGTAAGTATGAAACTCTATAGATGCCTTTCTTGGACGAATTGCTATCCGGTGGAGTCTGCTGTGTAGATCCGTGCGCTTCAGTCTGAAGCTCGAATGTTGATGTCCTTGTTTAGTAGGCTTTTCATCCTTGCAGGGTTGATAAAGTTCTCGATGGCTACGTCCCTGCTTTTATTGCAGTTTCCTTCGGCTATCTTCTTAGTGGTGTCAGCGATCACAGTTATTTAACGTTTAGTTTCGGTTTTCGAAGCTAAATGTTTGTCTTTCCTGTGTCTGTGTGAGTTGATAGTGTTTATGTCCGTCATAGTCTGTGATGGATACCAAAGCTATCTTTGGATCGGTCTTGTTCTTTATCACAGTCTTGGACATCGTTCTGATAAGAACTGTATTAATTCTGAATAATTAGTACAGTATATTAATTTCTATAATGTACAAATAAATATTTGTCGCTTAGTCCAAGCTAATCTGGAATTTGAAGGGAACCCTCAATTCAGATGATGTATTCTGTTCAATCCTACAGAAGACGGCCAAAAAGACAGCGAAATGCTAAAATATTAAGTATATTATTAAAGGCAGGGCAAATAATGGAAATTTAGTATGAGATATGCTCCGACATTAGAATCGAATTACGATAAGTTATTTACTTGATTATCAGAAGATATAATGTACAAGGTTGAGATTAGTTAAAATCTGTACTGCACATACGCAAGACGAATAAAAAAAGGGAGTTTGGTAACAAACGCCAGAAGTGTTATCATTTTATTTGCTGTGTGAGATATATGAGAATTCATTTTAATTTCAAATTAAGTAAAGTTAAATACGTCACAAAATAAAAATGCGTCTTACTTTAAAGCTATTTAGATATCATACACTACTGAAAATATATATTAATATGTAAAATATTTTAACCGCTTAATGGTGTGATAATGATAAAGGATGTAGTTTTAGAATAATTGAGTAATATATTCTTCAAAAAAAAAAATGCTATAGATAATAGAATGTGATGAAATGACAAACATCCACGCTTATTAATAAAAGTTAGATAACAAAGGGTTAACCCTAAATAACAATTGTTTATCTATATAATGATTATGCGGATGCATTGCCGAAATATTCTCAGTTAAGTACATGAAACCATAGTTCGCAAGAGATTGAAAGGTAAAGGGTGCAGTTTGATTATGTTTATAAAAGGGCAGATATCGGTACGAGTAAGATGATAAGTCCACTCTGCTCTTAAAGGTCATCTATTAATATTGCAATTCCTTGCGTCGATCATTACTCGTTGGCTGATCTAATGCAATAAACAATATAAAAACAATATAAAAATTCAAATTTATACTAGTCCTAAAGTCAGAATCACTTACCCTAAAAATTTCAAAGCCAGCAACATATTATTTCTCACAAATCAAAAGTGCATCGTTTATAAAATTTTAAAATTTTTGGAGCCGACGTTGCTATCGACACATCATTCTTGTGATATAAAAGAAAAAGGCAACGCAAACTACAACAAAAGGTGTTTGCAAAAGTCCGCAAAATGAAAATACAGGAGCTAAAATAAGACGGCCAAATAGAAAGTTGAATGAAGCTAGTTTATCAAAAAAAGGGGTGATTAGAGCGCAATAGTATTAAGGTATCGGTGGAAGTTGGCTTCGATATATGCTAAATTCAGTTTTATGAAGTTTTAATAAATCAGGAGTCTAGGAAATGTATAAGTTCCTATTTTCAAACTCTACAGTAAAAATAAAATTGTTAAGTACAGAAATAGGTAATTTGAAAAATGCAAGATTAGTTCTTTAGTGCCCTTTGTGATGACTAATATGTCACTAACATAACGGCCATAGTAAATGATGTGATATAAAAAAATTGTGTGATGCACTCAGTTTCTAAGTTATTCATGAATATTTCTGAAAGCAGAGGAGATGGATCTGATCTCATGGTTGAACCACATAACGTTCGTGCATTAATTACGCATATATTTGTGTACAGGAAGATATTGACGAATTTTAGCCAGTTTAAGAACCGTAGTTAGAAGGTATACGAACAATTTTATAAAAGTTTGGTGACTTATAGTCTACTATCAGGACGATTACATCATATTATTAAAGTAAAATACCGAAATCATTAGTAAAGTACTTGGTTAATTCTTTTACAACCAGCAATTAAAACCCGGGTCTTGACTAAAGACGTACCAAATTAAAAAACACGAACAAACTTTCCAGACAAATCACCCTACAAGCGTGGAGTCAAGAACATTCTCACAAATTGCAAAGATACCGAAATCATTGTAAATTATTTAAATGGACAGAACTACAAAACCTAACAAAATTATATGCGTAAAGGTTAAACCCAAAGGCGCTGAAGTGTCACTTCTCATGTACCGAGAAAGCACTTGACCTCCGCTTCAGAACAGTTTGTCGATCAAACCCTGCATGTCACTGCATCTTATAAAGCTCCGTCGGCATTTTAACTTACATATACCGTTAAATCATACTAGAAGCAATAATTTCAAATGCAGTCGGTCAGACATGCCTATCAAACGGTAATATTCAATCGGCGTCGCCGTGGATCAATGTAGTAAGCGTAAGGCTACGGATCCCAAGGTCCTGGGTTCAAATCCCGACACGGCCGACTGCTTGAAAAATGGCAGGTGAGCATTTTTCACAAAAATTACGCCCTCGTTCAGATGAGAGGTTCAATGGAGGTCCCGTGTGTGAGTGTTGTCACGCACGTTAAAGATCTCTACCTTGCCTGGAACGGCAAGGGTTCGTCAAAACTCTAAATTTCCAGGTAATAAAAACTCGCCTCTTGGCCAATGTAGTACCTTCGGGTGGAGCATTGGAAAATCACATGTAAGGTAATATTCAATCAATTAGGCCGCTCTGTGGCGTAGCGGTATGTATGTGACTACTACGCCCAAGGTCCCGGGTTCGAATCCCGACACGGTCCGCTTGATAAATGTTAGGCAAGCATTTTTCACAAAAATACACCTTCGTTCTGATGAGATGTAAAATGGAGGTCCCGTGTGTGAGTGTTGTCACGCACGTTAAAGATCCCTACCTTGCTTGGAACAGCAAAGGTTCGGCAAAATTTTAAATTTTCTAGGTAAAAAAACTCGCTTCCTGGCCAATGTAGTACCTTCGGGTGGAGCATTGGAAAATCACATCTAAGGTAATAATTCAATTGAAGTGGCTCTGTAGATTAGTTAGTTTGATTGTGACAACTAATCTCAAGGTTCCGGGTTCGATTCCCAACACGGCCCGCTAAGAAAATACTAAACCAGCATTTAAAAAATATGCCTGCGTTCGGAGAGAAGTAAAAAGTAGGTTTCGTTATCAAATTATTCATTCACAAGTAACGCAAAAATTTTATACTAGCTAAACCTACTTAATAATACACAAATTTTCTCTCTGAAGGTTTAAAACAGATATGCTAGCATTTGAATAGTGAATATTTTGCTGGTATTTATATCTCTATTACCAGCTACCTTTGATTATAGTTGCTATCGAAAGATTGTTTCCATTTCGAATTAACTGCATCGAAACATTCCTGTTTTTTTTTTTGATTTCAATTTTAATAAATGTTCATATGTCGAAGTCTACTTTATTAGATTTCGAAAGTGCTTTTATTTTAATAGATTAAAATAGCAAGTGACCTTGCAGCAAGTTTAATTACCATTTATATTCAAGCAATAAATATGTCGTTGTTGCGACCCATAAAAAGCTATCCAGTAACTATATATCAATGGTCGAATGTGGAATGACATATGTTTAATGAATAACAGAATATTAAATCTTGAATGCCCACTCTTTATTAAACTTCGGTTTTATGTAATAAAATTATAAATACGTCATCGGTCTCGAACTTTCCAATTACATTTTAGAAGGTGTGACTCATCCCATAATATAATAATTGATTGTAATTTTGTGTGTTCCTATTATTAATGGCTTGTCAGTTTAAGATTTATGACAATCATAAAAATTTAGTATCTCTTACTAATGCTTGGAGCTAATAGCTGACATTTCTCTCCCTACTATAATTTTATAAGCTAATGTAATAATTTATAGCCATTAAAACTTGTCATCTTATCTGGTTCATAGTCTTTCCTGGTATTATCGTGTTCCATGAATTGACGTCTATTCATTCACGTTAATCGTTAGCGTTAAGAAAGTAGATTCTATAACAATCCCGAAAGTAGCGTGTTTCAAGAAAAAATACCCCGCAATCGATACTCGCAACTACGTTATAGCGTTTTAAAAAGAATAAATTGACGTTGATAATATTTAATATTTTTAAAGTGGATGAATCTTTACACATTAGAACTCGCTTACAGTCTTCATGGTTTGCATGCATGCAATAAAACTCGTTTTAAACTATCGACCGAAGTTGGACAATTAAACTTTTTATCATTACGTTGATTTTATTCTCTCATACTTAAATTTAACTTCTTATAAACATCGCATCTTTTTATAACAATAACATGATTCACGAAATAAGTGCGTGATCTCTCACAGATAGTAACATCAAAATTTTTCTCAAACTAATTTAAATTGTTATTGTCGATAGCCTCATTTATATCTTTATCACCTTCTAATTTATTTTTAATCTTATCTTCCTCAAATTTTTCCATCTTAACTTCGTAAATTTTTATTTTCCATCTCACCATCTTTAAAACATTCGAACGACACAACTCTACTTTATTTTGTACCTTACCCGGATCTTCAGTACTCGTTAACTCTCCTTCGTTTAGTTCTTCTTGTACTTCTTATACTTCTTTCTCTATTTCATTAACTTCTTCATTGAGTTCACATACTTCTTTTTCTCCTTCATATACTTCACATAAATTCAAAGAAATAGAGGTTTTCTCTACCTCAATATTTACCTCATTATCCTATTCAAAATATTCTTCACCACTTGTAATCCTCTTTTTCGGAACTTATTACCCACTTTAACCTATCAATCAGATCCAGTCCTTTAAACGCCTCAAACCTTTTTCTAGTTACAATCATGAATTTTTGTTAAAATCTTATCTTACCTAATTCACATCTTGGAATTGCAATGCTATTTATACTTGCCGACTTTCTGTTGTTTAGTGCTACTAAGGTATGTTCTTTTATGGGTATCAACTTATTATTTAATTTTTACATTGATTTTAATAAAATTTTCTGAAATTAGCCATACTTCAGTTTTCGTATCTATAGGCATTTTGATAATTTTATCTTGTACATTGATATTTAAAAAAGGTAATACGTTCTTGTTTACATTTTCATTATTTTCTAAATAAAATTTTATAAATTCTCTTTGATACTCGTACTGGTTAAAGGTGCTTTCCGTTTGCCTTTTCTGCTCTGCTTACCATCTCCGCATATGTCCGATTGTTGTTGCTGTTTGTACCATCTGTCAGCGAATTTTTTCTGTTTTCCCTTCCTTGGGTTACGGTTCTATCCTCAATGATACGGGATTCATTCTTCACCCTACTCCCATCTCTTTTGATGGCATTTTTCTAACCCCAGTTGCTTCTCTGGACATTTCCCCCCAACAAATGTTCTACCAATGTACTTTTCCGGTTCATTGTTTCTTTGAAATCTGAAGGACTTATAGGCTTGCTCCTTGGTTTGGTCTCCATCCTACGTGGTTAACCCATCTCATCTTCCCTTTGAAGATATTTCGCAAACACATTTCTATCCACGATATTATGTAAGGCGATGCATTGCCTTATCTCTGTTTTAAAATACCTCGCTAAATATTTGATACTTTGATTATTCTATAAAGGAGCATGAAGTTGTTTGGCAGCACTAAATTTCTCTATGGCATACAACTTCCTTGTCATGCCAAAGTCACTACTGTATTTACCCATATGTAAATCTTCTATGACCTTATACTGTTGGTCATAGCCCCAGTAATGATATTTTGACATGGACCTTACGATATTCAATTTAGTTTGTTCATCCCAACTGCCCTGTATCAAAATTTCCACTATGTTTAAAAATATCTTAGGGATAAGTTTGTTATACCCATAAAACTTTGAATATTGTTCCAACGTAACACTAGTTGAACTCCAATTCATGGGCTTTTCCTCATAAATATTTTTCATTTTTTAAATTATCAACCTTATTTTTAAAATTTCCTAGGTCTTCCCTAAATGTTGTAAATCCAGCTTCACCGTTTTCCTCAATTTCCTTTACTTTTTTAACTAAATCTTTCAATTTTCTATTAGTTTCTTTATCTTGCGCGTCCCCATTAGCTTTTATTTAAACAGTGTCCTCTTTCATATTATTCATATCTTCTACAATCCGGACCATCTTTCCTCTAATCTTAAATTTCTTTTCCTTCATGGTTTTGTTTATTTCTTTTAATCCTGAAGTTAATTTTTTCTTTCAAAAGATTCCACAAGGAATCGTCCAATATCGACAAGTCAGGCGATCTAGGCGGCCACTAAACAGGTTTAAACTTACTCATTCATTTACTGGCATATTCTTTATTTAAATTACTACGAGTGACTATAGCATTGTGCGCAATATGGACCATCTTGTTGGAACTACACTTTCCATCTATTTTCGAGAGACATGTCTTCGAGTAATTCGTGCAAGTTCGTATCCAAAATTTCAATATCGGGACCAGCTGTCAGATTGTTTTCAAAATATGGTATCGAAATTTGCCCCCGACAATCTAGTAACAAGCATTCAACCCAAAACGGTCTTTTTGAGACCTCTCATACGTTTGGTAGAAATTTTCATTAGACCAGTGTCGATTGTTGTATCTGTTAAATACACCAGCACTACTCACATGAGTTTCATCAGACCATATAATTGTTAGTTAGCAGCACATTTACGAAGATACCATTGACAAAATTGCCTTTTTTATTGAAAATAGTCCGGAAGCAAACTAAGTATAATTTTAATTTTATGTGGTCGAAACCTATTACACTTCGAGAATCGAAAACTGTTGATTTGAAGATACTCTTTTTTCTTTTAATTTTGCTACATGGTACTCCCTGTATGTTTGTTGTAGTTTGTTTTGTATTTGTCTTGACCTTCTTTGGGAATTAAATTGCAAGTTTAAGCTTTATGACATAAATTAAAAATGACTTTGATTTATTAATGTTTGATGTATTTGGTTTGAATACATTAAATTAAAGTTTTAAAGTTTAGAAGAATGAGTGCCTTTGAGGTAGCTAATACGCTTAACGTGAAGTCAGCTGATTAATTTTTATATAGTAAAATTTCATATAAATTCAATAACTTGAGCATTGACAAACATCTTTTAACATGTTTCTATTTATACGGTTGAAAGGATGGTTGTTATGTACCTAGACGTAGCCGGAAGAAAACTAAATACCAGGCTAACTATCAAACGCGGAGAGTGGGGGGGATTCACCTACATACCAATAAAACCAAAAAAAGCACGTCGCCAACAATTATCTATTAACAAATAAAAATAAACAAAAGATTCTGTACGAACAAGCAATAAATTAAGGGTTACTATTTCAAAACAACCGATTATGTGATACGAACAATTTAGTACTTTGGATACGAAGTGCGCATCTCGTATTTTACACAAAATAAAATTAATCAGTAGTAAATAAACATGTGAGAGCTTTTGTCAAGCGTTTTTAAAATTGTACATAATACCGTTTGTAAAATAAACCAATCAGTAGAAAAGAATAAGCGTGTGTCTGTCAAACATTTTTAACAATAGTTCATCACACCTGTAGAGCAATAATATCGATTCGCAACAACAAACAATAGTTCTACAGAGTCAGGTTTCTTATCACGTAACTACACCATACGCTGATACGGATATGCCATTTATATACACAAAAGAAAACAAGTTGTATACCTGTATGTGTCTGGATACTTAGCTTGCAAGTCGTCGGGAGTTTGTCAGCACCGCATCGAGATGGTAGTCAGGGTCCATTCACCCTGCCACCGTAACTGCAGCAGCGATCTACGGTTAGTTAGTCCACAGACAAAAGCAGTTGGTCTAAATAAAGAAAAAATCCATTTGCCTCCAACTAAGAGCTAAAAGAGGATCTGGTTAGAATGAGTAAGCGCCGGAAAACGCCAATACACGCAAGATACCTCCTACTTGTCGAACCAATAAACGTGCATCGCTTTTGAAGTGCTGTGACAAAGGATGTAGAAAATATTTCAACGCACAAGCTGAAGAATCAAATTAAAAATGGGTTCATATAACACGAGTTCAAACTGCAATTCTCGCGTTATCGAAAGGGCAATTGGGAAACTAAAAAACGCAACAGAAAGCAATTATACGTTATCGAATTGTTTAACAAATTAACAGATACCTAAAACAAAGCATTGCCTATTTAATTTATCGATAAATTTTCGTTTTAAAAGCAACGTGGATTTGAGTTAAAATTAACTTAATCGGACTTATACTGAACAGGTAAACTATATAGGGTATTGTTGGAGAATTTAAGAATAGAAACAAAATTTATTCGAGCGGGTAATGACTTAACCAGTGGTAAAAGGGTATTTAATTTAGGTAGAAAAATAAACGTAACAAATCCCCCCTCCCCCTCCATAGCAAAATTAACAGGTCGCGATAGGAAAGCCAAAATCCGGACATGGACAGGACCAAAAAAACCAAAGGGTACAAACCCAAACAAAAAAAATTCGCTTAAAAACTAAAAGGAAATTCGTTACGAAAACAAAAAAAGACCAGAAAAAAGAAAAAAGAAACTCTAAAATAATAAAAAAAGAACTATAATCCGGATTGAAGGGCCAATAACAGTAGGAGAGAAAGAAAAGGAAGGAAGAAAGGAAATACGGGTAATAAGCAATCAAAGAGGACTAAGATGGAACGGCATTGACACTGCAGTCATCAACCAACGCATGTTTCTCACAAGAAACAGTAAGGTTATCAATCTCCAGAACCGGATTGGTTTCCCGCGAAGAAACCAAAAAAGGCAAAAAAAAAATCGAGACGAAAACCGAGAAGTAATAATCAAAACAGGACCCAAGGGTCAAGCCTCGCGTACCCAAAGGAACAACCACGGAGAACGAGAAGAAGATAGGGAGAGCGCTGGTTAAAGGAAACGATGTACTACTAACTGTGGTAACCAAAACCGAAGAACCAAAGGAAATAAATAGTAACTAGACCTAAATTCGACTAAGTCGTGGTTTCCGATGAAAGAAAAACGGACTAAAAAGCACCTACCACAGGAGCGGATGGACAATACACAATCAGACTAAGGACCGACAGCAAAGAAGACCAGCAACAAGAAAAAAAAGAGGAATGTGGAAGGAAAAAACGAGAAAAAGAAAGAAAAAAAACCAAGAAGAACAACACCAAGCACCAAGCACACAACCCAAAAAGACAAAGAATCGTACAAAAGAAAATAAAACAGAATACCAGTGTAGTTATGTATGAGTAGGTGTGTGCGTGTGCGTGCGTATGTGTATATGTGTGTGTGTGTGTGTGTAAGAAGTGTGTGTGTGTATGTGTTGTGCGTGTATAAAATGTGCGTGTGTGTATGTGTTGAACCGCTGTAGTCGCCTCTTACGACAGGCAGGTCATACCATGGGACTATTCTATTTCCGGACCCACAAGGGTTCAAGGAGTACAAGGAAAAAACGAAAAAAAAGAGACCCAAGTAGAGCTGTGTGTTTATAAAATGTGTGGGTGTGTGTGTGTACAAAGAGTGTAGGTATGGATTAGACGTGTATGAAGTGTATTTGTGTGTGTGTCTGTGTGTGTATGTGGTGGATCGCTGTAGTCGTCTCTTACGACAGGCAGGTCGTACCATGGGGCTATTCTATTCCCGGACCTGCACGGGTTCAGAAAAAGCAAAAAACGAAAGAAAACCTAGCAAAACACGGAAGTAAATAAAAAGATCGTAAAGTCCAAAACGCAAAATCTACGGAGAGCAAAGTCGGCATAAAAATCTAGGGTACGAGGACTAGATATTGGACTTAAGGCGTTTACGCCGTTAGAACGAGATTAAGGACATTAGGATTTCGTCGACCAACATCTTCAGGTTCTGAATCAGTATATGTAAATTTCTGCCTTTGTTGGGCAGTTTTCTGCCACACAGGAACAGCAGTGGGTGCAAAGGCAAAATCTGGTTCCACGTATAAGTTTTTGTCCTAGCTAGAAGGCACATAGTTCTCAACGCGAAATTTTCTGCGTTCTAACTGTAAACACTCAGTTTCCAACTTTTGTAAAAATCGAATCGAAAGTAACCGGGTGAGATAGAAGGGAGATAAATTTCAGGAAACAACATCTAATTGTACATCATCCGGAATACTCCCGTGACGGTGGAACATGGCAGCCATACAAGCTAGATACTCGAGAATTCCTTTCGTTGAGTCCTGGGTTCGTGTTAAAATGTCTTTGAATAGTCTACGTTTATAATCCGGTGGTTCGAAATGTTGGATCAGTAAATTGGACAACGACTTCTAGTCGGAAAACCTATGCCGAATACCTTGATACCAAAGCAACGCTTTAGCTTCGAACAAATCCGCTGCAGAGTCAAATAACTGCAGTTCCGAAACATGTCGAGCTCGTCGGAGTTCTTCCACCCGCTCTAAGAAATTATGTACAGTCAGTGTTCGGGTCGCCAGAAAATTTTAAATTCCACTTCGTCACCGAGTGCTATTGGTGGAAATCTGACACAGGAGTAGCGGTTGACCTCGGCGCGGTAGCAGAAGCGGATTCCTGTTCAGGTTCCGTTTCCGAGTCGGAAGTTAGCAAAGGAGGTTTATCGGAATCGACACTAGTAGCGTGTGCTGAGCTAGAAGTACCTATCGGAGTTTCAGATAACGTAACAGTAGAAAGAATTTTTTTATTTTTGTGTCAAAGGAGCCGCGGATTTTAGCTGAGGTCGGCAGTAATTGACGTTTCTCCTGCATTGGAGACATTCGCGAACAGCGTCATTCCGTATGCAGCCATAGGGAGCTAATGCAGTTAAACGCAGATGAAGATTTGTCCACACAAAATGTAACCAGAGCTTGTTTTAGCTCTTGGACAGCAGCCGAACCGCTACCAGTTCGGAAGCGAGATCAGGCTCCACGTGAACGGAACTAAATCCTGGTTCACGTTTCATGCGGTACGCACTCTGTACGGAACTGCGTAACTCGTCGATATTATCCTCGGGATCTAAGCCTCGAGATGCTAGTTTGTATTGAAGCTCGGTTTTTCGCAACCGATTTACATGGATGCGCCAGTATGCCATGGTACACCAAGAAAAGTAACAACAAATTAATAAATAGTGTTTCAACCCCTAAGTCCTACCAACAACAAAATGATTTGGTGACCCGTAGCACATTTTAGAACCCACAACGTCGAAAGGACGGGTGGTAGAATAAGAAACTCGGAGAAAACCAACTCTAGACTTAACGGGGAGAAAAAAATGTACTAAGATGAAAGGAAGAAAAAAGAAAAATCTTAGGCGCCAGCATTTTCAATGGACTAGGATTATTGGCGAAAACACAAGTCCAATAATCTGACATGAGTTAATCAAAGATATTTAACAATCACGAAATAGAACAAAATTAAAATTCAAGAAGAACGAACCCACACAAGAAATAAAGAAAACCGATCCTCATATGAGGAACACCAAAAAGCCGAAAGAAAAAGAAAAAATTAACAATAAGTCGAACGTAAAGGAAGAAAAACAACTAGCATCAGGCCGAGAAATGCGGGTAATGTAGGACTAACAACAAAAAAAAATCGGAGCAAAAATTAACTAAAACAAACTCGAAGCAGAAATTAATCAAAACCAAATCGATGTAACCGTTAACTAAAACAAAATCGGGGCCAAACTTACCCGAAACAAAATTGGAGCACAAAAAATTCACTAAAACACTCTCGCAGCCCCACGCCAGGGCGTCAGAATTTACGCTATTTACCTAGACGTAGCCGGAAGAAAAGTAAATACCAGCCCAACTATCAAACGCAGATAGTGGGGGATTCACCTACATACCAAGAAAAAACAAAAAAATGCCCACGATTATCTATTAACAAATAACAATAAATAAAGGATTGTGTACAAACAAGCAAAAGCAATAAATTAAACGTTACTATTTCAAAGCATCTCGTATTTTACACACAATAAAATTAATCAGTAGTAAATAAACATGTGAGAGCTTTTGTAATGCGTTTTTAAAATTGTACATAATACCGTTTGTAAAATAAACCAATCAGTAGAAAAGAATAAACGTGTGTCTGTCAAACATTTTTTACAATGGTACATCGCACTTGTAGAGCAATATTATCGATTCGCAGCAACAAACTATAGTTCTACAGTGTCACGTTTTTCATCACGTGACTACACCATACGCTGATACGGAATATGCCATTGATATACACAAAAAAAAACAAGTTGTATACTTGTATGTGTCAGGATACTTAGTTTGCAACCCGTCGGGGGTGAGTCAGCACCGCATCGCCATGGTAGTCAGGACCCATTTACCCTGCCACCGTAACTGCAGCAGCGGTCTACGGACAAAAGCAATTGGTCTACATAAAGAAAGAACCAATTTGGCCTCCAGCTAAGAGCTAAAAAAGAATCTGATTAGAATGGGTAAGCGCGGGAAAACTTACCAATACACGGAAGATATCTCCTACTTGTCGAACAACAAAACGTGCATCGCCTTTGAAGTACTGTAGCGAATGATGTAGAAAATATTTCAACGCACAAACTGAAGAATCAAATTAAAAATGAGTTCAAATAACACGAGTTCGAACTGCAATCCTCGCGTTATCGAAAGACCGCTTAGCAAACTGGAGAAAGCAAGAGAAAGCAATTATACGTTAACGGAATGTTTAACAAATTAACAGATACCTAAAACAAGGTATTGACTATTAAATTTATCGAATAAATTTTCGTTTTAAAATCACAGTGGATTTGAGTTAAAATTAGTGGACTTATACTGAACAGGTACACTATATAGGGTACCGTTAGAAAATTTAAGAATAGAAATGGAATTTATTCGAGCGGGTAATGACTTAACCAGGGGAAAAAGGGTATTTAATTTAGGTAGAAAAATAAACGTAACATGGTTATTAAAGAAGTGTGCTAATATGTTACTGTAAGACCTAGCATTATAATTTAATTAAGGGCTGCTGTGCTGGCGGCCACGTCCCCAATGCTCCACCCGAAGGTACTACATTGGGTTTAAACGCGAAAATATAAGCGTGCTCCTAATTATTCTAACTTCAAAATTATCTCCTAAATAAAAATCTAACCATTAAAACAAAAACTAAAAATAGGGTTTGATTGATGGTATCCCTAGCATTGATTTAGAGTGTGCCCGATCAACAAGACACAAACAAAATGAATGTGGAGGAATCCGTAAGACCTAGCAGCAGTTTTTTTATATTTATCTTGAAAAGAAAAACTGATTATTATTTAGGCTACCTCTCTAGTAGACTTTAACTTGGTTCTGAGGCGACCCTATGGCTGCCAGATACCAATGTTGCTATGCGAATGTTTTATATGGTTCTGAAGCGACTCTAAGGCGGGTTTACACCTGTCAGATACCAATACTGTACAACGAAGATAGTATATGGATGTGAGGCGACCCTATGACAGGTTTACACTTGTCCGATATCAATGCTGTTTTACAGAAGCTGTTAATATACTTATTGTAATTATTGTAATTAGTTATTGTCTGTATAAACAGGAATCGTGTATGTAGGCTGAATTTCATGTTAATAATGCAAAGAAAACCCAAGAAAAACTTGCAATGCTACCTAGATTTTGGGGACATTTGATTTTCATTTGTTATTTCTTTTGCTATTAATTTTAGTAGTGGAGTCCATTGTTTACTGAAAGGCACGGATCGTTTGCTACGCAGTTATTTTTGTTTATGGTTATATCAGCTTCTTTGATTTTGCGTTTTGGTAGTTTTCTTCTCTGTCAATAATTTTTGTCTGCTCCCATATTATTTTATGACTGAAGTCCAATGCATGTTGGCAAATAATGTTTTCAAATTTTCAATTTTTTATTTTTGATTTATGTTCTATTAATCGAACTTCAAATGGTCTGGAACTTTCCCCTATATAAAACTTATTACATTCGCACGGTACTTTATAGATACAGTTATTTGAACTTCGTATTGCTTTTTTAGGTTTTGTTTTTGTTAATTGTGTTCTTAGTATATTGTTGCTTGTAAATACTGTTTTGATTTTGAATTTGTTTCATACTCTTTGGATTTTATCGGAGAATTTTTTAATATATGGTATTGAGAACATTTTTTGATGCGTATCGTTGTTTCTGTTTTCTTCATTTTTATTTTTAGGTACGTTATTTATTTCTTTCTCTGCTATTCTTTTAGGATACTTGTTTTTTACTAGTGTACATTTGATCAGGTCTTTCTCTTTCTTTATAGTTTCTTCGTTTGATGATATTAATTTTGACACAGTGACACAGTGTTTGAATCGAAGCTTAAGTATCTGTTTGTGTGTATTGTTTTTCTGTATACTGATGTATTAATTGTTGTATCGTTTTGCTAATTAGAATATCTAATAATGGAAGTTTTCTATGTTGCTCTAATTCATATGTGAATTTAATAGTTGGTTCTATTTTCTTAATTGAATCTACAAAGTTTTTAATTAATTCTGTATGAGGCCAAATGCCATAGACATCATCTACCTATCTCCACCAAATTAGTGAATTCTTATGTAAATATTATATCTTTTTAGAATTCCTACATAAATATATTATTAAAGATTGGCAAAAGTGCACTTTCGATCGCCATTCCGAAGCTCTGTTAGTAGAATTGGTCATTTATTTGAAAATATGTGATATTGACGCCGACATCAAGTAATTTCATGAACGATGATATGCTTAGTTTTGTTCTTTTTTTAAGATTGTCATCTTTTTCTAGTTTGTTTTTGAAGAGATTTACTACATCAAAACTTACCATTGTGTGTGTATTTTCAATTTTTATGTTTGATAATTTTTCCAAAAAATGTTGGTTGTTTTTTATGAAAGAGTCCGTTTTTCCTGCTAATGGATTTATAATTTTTAGGAGAATTTTTGCTAAATTATGACATGGTGAATCTATGAAGTTTAGGATAAGTCTTAAAGGAATGTCTTTTTTATGAATTTTTGGCAGACCATAAAAGTGGGATGGTTTACTATAATTGGGACTAGTTTACTTCTTTGTATTGATCTCAAAAAATTAGCCCATAACTGCGCAAACAGTTTTATTGTATCTTTAATAGTAATCAAGTTACCGATTAACAACAACAAATTTTGGACACACTGTATATAGAACAAATGAACATAGTTCTATAGTGTGAGAAGTAAGTAGAACCCGATTAACACTATTAAAAATCGTAGACTGGAGCAAATGGAAGTAAACTTGTTATTACTGCCATTCAAGAATTAAACTACAGAAATAAAATCCGCTACGTTTTATAATTTAAAAATCAAAACAATCTTGATATTTAGTTACTGTTTAGAAAAACAAAAAATAGATTAAAATTGTAACATACGAATTAATTGAATATGTTAAAAACAACTCCAAGTAAACATAAAGAAATTGTAGGCGTTTACGCGTTGAAAGGCATTGATCGTTTCGTAATAGTTTGCTCCTACATATTGGAGTATGTCCCTATATTCTACAAAAACATAACTTCTATGTAGCTATTAATTAAGGTAAACTAATCTACTAAGGAATTGTTACAACGCTGTATCAAAAACCAAGGTATCAGTGAGGATGTAACATACTGGCAGTGTTGCTTCACCAACAGATACCTAACATATTTTGTATAGTTGTTGAAACAGTATTCATTGCCCTTTTTAAGAAAAAATTCTTTTAAGTGCTTTAGAGATGGCTATGGATAAGTGAAACAGGTGAAAGATAGAAATGAACTAACTTTTGAATTGCAATGTTTATAAGAGCTGACTATTTTAATGCAAAGTCAGAAACATTGTTTTTGAATATTGTTTATGTAATTAATTAAATTTTGTATACTTTTTTAGCGAGTTTGATAACCATTTTTATACCAATTGGTGGAATTATCGGCGGTTTCATGTTGGATTCATTTGGCAGACTAACAGTTCTAAGATTATCAGCAGTGCCAGGAGTTATTGGATGGATTTTACTTGCTACTGCAATAAATGTACCAATGCTATTACTGGGACGAATTTTGAACGGATTTGCTACAGGTAAGTAGATAGTTCATCGATTTAGATACTGGATAGATTCAAACTATATCAAGTTGTAACTTATTATATTGTAATATGGTGGGAGTGTAAAAAATTTTTATATAGCAAGCCTTTTCAAATAATAGCTTTGATTTCTAATACCAACCGCACGTAATAAAAGCCATTAGAACAACTATAATAATTCTTAGTAATACCTCTTGAACAAAGGATAAATTTGATTATTCAGCATCAATAATTTCTTGGAACAAAATCATTTCAACAAAAGCTCTTAATTATTCATATACAAATATATCAACCTCTTATTATCAGGGTTTGGTAGCAGAATGCTTTTGGTGCTTTTGCACACATACTCTGCAGTAAATATATTTGTATAGACAATTTCAAATTTTTGTAAGAAAATCTTTATATCAACACCCGAAAACGAAATTTCAATTATTTAGTACTGTTCCGTTTATATTTATAGTTAATTTACTGTTAGTTATAACATAATTATATCATACAAATAATTGATAAAAATGTACAATGTGCTTTGCAATAATCTTATCTAACCTATAATAATTGATTTTGTTACGTATTTCAATAATCTCAATTTGCACGTGAGTTCAATGTTAGCTTGCAGGTAAACTCGCATCCGCCTTGTGGACATGAGATGCCATTAAATTTGTCGCGATTCAGCCATCAAGCTACTCTGTGTTATTGATGCACCGCTAAAACTTAGTTAAAAGTGTGCTGTGCGTCGCAATGGTTTTTTGTTAGACAGATAAGACATCCTGTCAAAAGTCGACGTTTTTTACTACTAGTTCATGAATACTACTAATAACTTAGGTAAGTACTTGAAGGTTTCTGCTATTCTTATTGTCAAGTATACATGTCCACTGATCTCACCATCAGTGGTTATCGGAGTTAAATGCGGCATTAACAAGTACAATATGAGTACATAAAAAACAAGTTACATATTTTGCATCATTCTGTACATGCTAAACTAATAATAACTTATACTTCACTATAAACGTGAAGGGCACTAAACGCCTTTTTTTAAAATTTCAAATAACAAATCCTAATAATAGTATTTCAAAAATGTGTTAAACCGTCACTATACTTAAACTACTCATCTCCAGACAAAATTATATATTACCGTTAAGCTAGAAGCGCGTTAGCTTCTGTCGACAGAGATCCCCAGTAACATATCTGTAGTATTTTCTCAAAAGGTTCGCTAATTTTATAGTGGGTTATAGTGGAGTCATTTTAATTTGTTATTTCCACCTTGGTTGTCATAAATTAGATAACATTTTTAAATTTTGTCTGGTAATGCCATCTTTACTCATCATCATTAGGTCTTCAGTCCTAGAACTGTTTAGACGCGTACCATCATTGTTCCCTATTCTGAACTAACCTACAGATTTCTCTGAAATATGCACAGTTTGCATCCATAACTGTCTGATCTAGGTCTACATCTACCTCTTTTTTCCTATCTCTGCTTGTAATATATCACATGCTATTCCCCAAAAATGCCTTAGAACGTATTCCGCCCTACTATTTCTCTTTTTCCCCAGAGATCCTTGTTCCCCTACTGTTTCTGTAACTTATTTGTTATTATCTTTGTCTGTCCATGCTATCGTCCTCATACATCTGAAGCACAGCATTTCAAAAGGCTGCTACTGTTTTTCTGTTTGCGTTTCAGACTGCCCGTATTTCATAGGCATACTATGCTGAGCTCCACACATATGCTTTCAACAATTTTCTTCTTATTCTATGTTTGTTGTCTTTCCTCATAGGCGCTGTTCTTTCTTGTTAGATGCAGTTCGATCACTTTCTATTGTTTTACAATTATATGCCCTATTTCTCCGACCTTCAATGGTTGTGAAGGGAGGTAAGCAGCCTGTGGCTGCCAAGTTCCCCCAACACTTACCCATTTGGCGATTTAATATATTTTCCAATTTATCTTTTCGCACAGTCAACATTAGTTGCAGGTATTTCGCAACCAACAGCTAGTTGTTTATACTAATCATCAGATTTATCTGCGCTTATTTTTTCGTCATTGGGTTTTCCGTCTCAAAACTGGTTGGACACGTACCTACACTTATTTATATTCTGGGCTAGCCTACATAGTTCCCTGAAATTCTCACACAGCATGTATATTCAGCTCATTCCTTTTCTATTGTTTTCTAATTTTATACCCTATTTTACCGAGATTCAGTGAAGGAGGTTAAGCAACCTGTGGCTACCAAGATCCCCCAACACTTAGACATTTGCCGAAATAATGGTTTTCCAGTAAAATCCTTTCTTTACTAGACGGTCGGAAATTTAAAGAAGTTTCCAATAGTTAGTTGTATATTTGAGTATAAAGGGCGTATGGGAAATGTTTTGTATACACTGTGATTCTCTTATAGCTCAAGGAGGACTGCGCCAGTCTGACAAGCTGCAAACACAGCGAAACGGTCATCGACTTTTCTTTTTGTAACATACCCAAAAAATTTAATGTTCGTTACTATACTTGAACAAAATTATGTGTCACCATTAAACCGTTAGCTAAAATTTTAACTTTAATCAGATTATCATAAGAAAAGACTTTCGAAATATTCTTCAGCAGTTTTAAGTGCTAGAATTCATTTGTGTAAACCCATACTTATTGCGATAAGTAATGACTAAACGTTATAAAAGTTATATGTTTATCAAAAAACACGTTATAAATAGATATTACATTGGATAGAACACGAAGCTATTGTAGTATAGGTTAGTGAAAGTGAACACAATTAAAAAACTTTATAGGGTTAAAGTGAGAGATAGATAGATAGATAGAGATAAAGAGAGAGAGAGAGAGAGAGACAGAGAAGAAAAAGAGAGAGAGGGAGTGAGAGATGCATACGTAAACACATGAGAAAACGGTTGAAGATTTTAAAACTTACGTTAGGATCAAATAATGTTGTCTTAATAATAATATGTGAATATCGATATTATATTCCAATTAGGCTTGAATTAAGAGTACTTACTCAGTACACTCGAAAGTTGTTTTGAAATTACAAACGATTGCCTTTCCGTAAATTAGAGTTGAAAATATTTCGTTAAAATTTGAAAAACGCGAAAAGTGGACGGGGAATAGCTTTTAAATACGAAGATAATAGTTTTGGATTCCTTTTCGAAATGTACAGATGTGAAACGTCGTTGAAATTGACACGAGTATTTATTTACAAATGTGCGAACAAAAATTAATTCAATTTTTGTCGTGCAGAATTTTTCATGTAACGAATCTTATTTAATTGCTCAGTGTTAAAAAATTAATCTAGTTAGAGCTTTTGGTGTGGGCAGGAATAAAGAAGTCCTGGTGTGGACTGAGATAAAATACTGATAGCGTTAAGCTAGAGAGGAGGTTTTATCGTTCTTTTTTATAGCGTTTTTTGTGTTCTCCCCTACTAATACAAATTCTTCTATTTGTCTGCCCAATGTAAGATTTGTTGCAGTCTGAACATGGTATTTTGAAAACTCCTTGGTTTTCTAACGGTGTTTGATTTTTGGGATTTTTTAAGACTGCGCTGATTTTTCTATGAGTGTTTATGTTTCCGTAGATCTCTGTAGACTCGGTTTGTTGTTCCTTTAATGAATGTTAAGTATGCTTCGACTCTGGTTTGAGTTTTCTGGTTGTTAGTGACCTCTAAATGATTTCGTGTGGGTACTTCTCGTAGCCTTCATATTCACAGGTTATTATCAGGGGAAGTTGATGAACTAGATTTGATTTTCGAATGCTTTGGTCGAACGTACTACATTGGTTAGGAAGCGAGTTCTTTTAACCTGAAAATTTTTGAATTTTGCCGAATTTTTGCTGGTCCAAACAAAGTAAGAACTTTTAACGTGCCTGCTACACTCACACACGGGACCATCATTTTTAGCTTTCTTCAGAACGTGAGCGTATTTTTGTGAAAAATGTTTACCTAACATTTTTCAAGCGGGCCGTGTCGGGATTCGATAGGTTGATGCGCTACACTTACTTTTCCAAGCCTCCACCAGAAGGTACTACATTGGCAGGAAGCGAGTTTCTTTTACTTCAAAATTTTGAATTGTGCCGAACCCTTGCTGTTCCAAGCTAGGTAGAGTCATTTAGCGGGCGTGAGAACACCCACACACTAGACCTACGTTTTACCTCTCATCCAAACGAGGACGTATTTTTGTGACAATTGTTTGCCTAACATTTTCAAGCGGGCAGTTTCGGACAGTTTCCGGGATCTTGGACATAGTATTCACACGCATACCAACTACGTCACGGGGCCGTCTGATCGGTTGATGCACTATACTTGATTTTCCAATGCTTCACCATAATGTTCTATATTGGCCATAAAGCGACTTCCTTTCTACCTAGAAATTTTGAATTTTGCCGAAATCTTGCTGTTCCAAGCAAGGTAGAGATCTTTAACGTGCGTGGCAACACTCATACTCGGTACTTACATTTTATCTCTCATTCGAACAAGGGCGCATTTTTGTGAAGGATGCTAACCTAACATTTTCCAAGCGTTTCGTATCGTGATTCAAACCCAAGTTCTTAGACTTAAATAAGTTGATGCATTGCATTTGATTTTCCAGTGCTCCGCCCGAAGGTACTACATTGACAAAGGTACGAGTTTTTTTTATCTGGAAATTTTGAATATGGCCGAACCCTTGGTGTTCCAAGCAAGGTAGAGACCCTTAACGTGCGTAACAACACTCGGACACGGGACTTTCAATTTACCTTTCATCCGAACTAGGGCGTATTATTATGAAAAATGCTCGCCTGCAATAACTATAGTCTTTATTATGAACTCATTACACAAGCCTATTTAACGACTCGGAAGCTATAATGAAATTTAATTGCGCTTACGACGATATATTTTCAGATAATAGCTCTCAGTATAAATGCCAACGTGTTTAAAGCTATAATGTTATTTTGTTATTACTATGGTTGCACTATAATTAGCAATCGGAGCACTAATGTTTGGTTCATATCGATCGCTACAATAATTTATATTACATAGGGTTATTTGTGTTAACTCTGTGTTAACACTAATTTGTTTCGTATCTCGATTTTACAGTTCAAGCATCGAATACGGCAATTTATATACATAATCAATAAATCTGGACTATTCTAAGAACGTATCAGAATTATGCAAATCACTTCTAGAAAGTTCGTTATTGTAAGCTTTATAATGGTATAATAACATTCTAATGGCTCTTCCATGGCTCTTATAGTTCTAATTCTATTACATTGTTAAAAGTGAACTTATTAACGACCCATCTAATATTTATGAATAACTGGACCTGTATTCTACCGAATAAAGAGATGTAAGTTAAAGTTAGTAGAGTATTTTTAGACGTTTGCTGAATCAAATCAATTTAGCAATTAATAAATTCAAGGGGTGTGCTTTTCATCCCTTAATAAGTGAACTTCGTACTAGAATATTCCATGTTAATTCAAATCAAAACCAAAATATACCAAACAAGTTCGTAGTTAATTACCGACCGTTTAACAAAACAGCAATCACTTACTGGCGATTCAATTCAGAGCCGAAGGGCGGCCAGTTTACTCTCAAGTAATAAATGTAGTTTGTGTTTTAGTGCAACCATTCTACGTTATCCATAATTTCTTACGGATCTCTAGGTTCTGACGATAAAAGAACAAAGAGCTTTACAATCGGTACCTGTTCTGCATCTCTGGCTTCTGGTTTACGCGTAAGCGCGCCTGGAACTATAGAAACGACATGAGTTATTTATGTTGTATGCGGACAGTTTTCTGTGTGCGCAGTGCAAAATCAAATGCAATATTTGAATTACAAATATACTAAAACCAATGGTGGATATTATTGTAACTAACACTCGAAACTATTTAACTAGTTTATCTGCAATTTCTTCAAACTTTTGCCTACATGTTCAGATTGTTTCGCTGTACACCATAGTTAGAATATCTTCTGCATTTTAAAATTTATACTAATACATGTTTGCTTTCACGTCCGGAAAATTGCTTAATTATACATTAATATTCAATATTTATTGTTGTTAAACTACGATGTTTAGTTGTATTTGATCAAGCTGCTATGTCATCTTTAAGTGCGAGTAATATGTTCAAACTTATTTCTATTCTATAACGAGTTTTGTGTGGGTATTATTAGAAAACAATTTCGTTAAACTGGTTCACTATATTTCGAGTGTTGGTTCGTGTAGGTTGTTTTGTGATAAAAATTATAAACCCAACCGGGAAGTTACAAATCTTTATGCTGATAAACTTCCTTTTTTTGTGTGACTGGTGGGTATTTGAACGGAGATATTTTCTAATAAAAATTTGAATCTTTTGGTCCCAGATCTAAATCGACAAGTTCTTTAAACAAATGTTTACTTGGGTTTAGCACAGAAATATCACATTGTCGTTACAAGACATTTCGGCTAGCTAGGTATGTACAATGGGGTAACCAATAACATTAAAAGCTTACGTGAGAAAATATCATCATAGTTGAAAGGTGATGATTGTTTATTCACTTATGGTACGTGGGGTGTTACTTGTATTATAGAAATATTAAGACATTAATAAGCAAATCCTTGCTAATTATGTGATGCTGATATTAATAGAATAACGATTTAGTGTAAGTCTGTGCCATATTGTTTTTTTCTAAATTGATGAATTGCCGAGATAATTAGATTCGAAATTGTATAGAGACTTAATAATTATGCGGTATTTGATTAGTTATTGGTGCTGATTACTGATTGCGGTTAAAAACAGTATATACATATTTACTTTTTTCTTAGGTTAAGTAGATTTAATTGAGGGCGAGCTCGTCATAGCCAATGCAGTAAGTAAGTACGTAAGATTTTTAAATATTTATATTTATATTAATGTGATATTTTTAATTGATTTGGTACGGATGAATAAACCCTGTAACCCTTCTGTTTATCTTTCTGTGCTTGTGTATTATATGTTATTGAATTGGACAGACTAGTGTTCTATCTGCCCGTATAAGTTGTGCGTATACTAATCATTTTCTTTTGGTCAGAATTGGATTGCGCATTTTTTTGTTTCGTTGTTCAGCCCCACCCCCCTCAACGACTGTGTTAGCGTGACATTAATTTTTTTCTTTTCCTTTTCTGTTACCATAATTTATGCCAACATTCCGTTGTTGATTTCGTTCTTTTCTTTCTAGCACGCCGTTCTGCGTTTAACACATCTGACGCCCAACGTACAGCGACGTTAAATGGGTTAGCTCCCTGTGGCTACACACAGAAAGCCGCTGTACAAAAATGTCCCCAACCAATGCGGTACGTAAAATCCATTCCCAAGTATTACTTACTTTTAAGACTTAGACTAAGACAACACGAGCTCATCCAAGACACTGGTAGCTACTTCTAGTCTTGCTGACACTACTAATGCGGATGCGAATGAAGCTCCGTTACTCACTTTCGTGTCGCAAACGGACGGTGAACCGGAAGCGGCTCCCACTACACTTCCCTCCCTGCCTCTCATCATAGTCAACCAGTATAGAAATGTGTGAAATTTACTGGCGACCCAAATACCATTTCCATCCATAATTTTTTAGATAGGATAGACAATTTTTAAAGCGCTCGACATGCTTCCGTGATTGAGTTATTTTAGTCCGCGGTATACTTATTCGAATCGAAATCGTTGCTGCAGAGTACTGCAGTAATCGTCACATTTTGAACCGCCTAGCTATAAACGTCGTTTGCTTAACGATATCTTAAAACAAAACTAAGAACCTTCTTATTGCTGAGTTCCACCGTGTATGTTTGACGTTATTGTAGTCTACCCAGAGATGTTCAGCTTGATGTGGTTTCTCGTAATCTATCTATCTCCATTTTATCTAACTCAGTTACATACTATGAATTCGTTGCAAGAGTTGGAGGGGAATGTTTAAAGTTAGAACAAAAGAAATTTGGGGCGAACCGTAATGCATTCCTAACTAAGATAAAAGCTCATACGTCGAACTTGATTTTGCCTTCAAACCCGCCACGTCTACTAAAGCGACTACTACTTTCCATGGTCTGCTTTCGGTTTCTACTACTACCCCTGTGTCTACTACCATTATCAGGTCACATGTTACAATTGCGATCAAAAATGGTCATACTTCGACACATTGTAATTGTCCGCAAGTACTACATCCTATGGTCGATGCCGGGAGGGAATCACGCGACCCACCTGTCTTTCTTGTAAAACCGCTTTGAACCTATGGTGGGGTTTTCACAGCGAATTGAAAACCCTATCGTTTTTTATTCTCGGCTTTTCGATGTCATGACCTCAACGAACAATCCCAATTCCTATTCAATTTCATATGTATTAAAATTCGTGGCGACGGAAGTCCATACTTAAAAGTCCGAATTTTTGGCAATCATTTTGCTTGTCTTTTAGACTCCTGAGCTACTACATCATCATTCGCGGTAGCGGTTGGCATCGGTTTCGGTTGTTCGACTTGGCACTTCATATCTTTCTCCTTCCTTTTGCAATCTTGTTAATATCTCTAAGTGTACAATCCTAATTTCCATTTCCCTTCCAATTACTGTTAGAAATTCTGTTATTATCCTAGAAATCATTGTAATCCCCTAAGTTTCAGATCTGTAGACTGTGTCCAAAATTTTCAGGGTAGTTTTTGGACTTTTGTTTCTCCTTCCTCTTTGGCTACCTTCATCTCGACTACTACCCATATTGTCTCAGAACTCATTTCCAATCAACAGCTTCGTCTAAATTCTTTAACTTCTATTGCTCTTAGTGACCAGTCTACTCTTCTTGGCTGTACCACTCTAGTTCAATGTGATTTTTCCGCAGATCCAATCAATCAACGGTACCACCCTCTCTAGCCTACACTTCTTAAAATAGCCAATTCCATTATTGACAGTATACTCCGCCTTGAAGTCGTGGAACCGTTTACCTGTGCCCGTTATAGTTCAATCTTCTTCGTAAATAAAGAACGTGACTCCCATCGATTTTGCATCGGTTTTTCAAGTCTCTACCAAGTAGCCCTAATATGCTTGTTCCCTTCCATATTTCAACAATTACATATCGTGTTCGGGATACTCGTTTCCTTTCCACTCCAGATATCCACCCCTAGATATCGCACATTCCTGTATCTCGTGAATCGCTGCTTGCACTACATACCAGAGTGGCCTCTGTCAAATTTATCGCATCTCCTTTGGCATCCATAATTCTTCTGCCACCTTTCAACTACGTATCGATCAGGTCATCGGTTCTGACCTGAAATAGATCTGTTTCGCATACCTTGGCCTTATTTTTGTCGCTACCTCCTCCTTCGACGAACATCTACGAGTGCTCAACTTACTCCTCTCTCGTCTCTTTTTGGCTGGGCTTACTCTTCGTTAAGCTGCATGTCATTTCTCTATTTCCTAACTCCGTTACCTTGGTTACGTCAGTAACCAAGATAGTCTACTAATCAACCTTGAAAAAGTTTCTGCTATCCTTACTATCCGTCCTCCTGACTTTTTTACTTGTCAGACACACCAATCTTCTTCGTTACGTGTTTTGGTTGGTCGGGGAGGACAACAACGCATATCACTTCAAATCGTAGGAAAACGTCTACACCACAAAAACATAATATTAAAAACTATTTTAAAAACTCCGAGATATTGGTGAAAACTCAAAACGGCATTTTCATAATGCGTAAATGCTGGAAACTCAAAACCGCATTTATATAATGCGTAATACCCTACTTAATTAGACAAAAAATTTCCTACAATTAATTATTAAATGAAATCGGGAAGCCAAGTGAGGCGTATCAACATTTGATTTAGAACTTAATCAAAACAAGTCCTTTAAACTGATTTTTGATATGTAAAGCAATTCATTTTTCTAACATCAAATTGTAAAATAAATAATATACTTCCTAGAGAGAGCTTCCCGAATGGAAAAACGTAATTTAACAGTAAAGTATGTATAAAGAATTTTGAAATGGATTGCGTTTAGGGCACGAGTTTCGAATTTTACAAGCTCTATCAGCGGCAAAATAGTGTTGCAGTCTAAACTGTTCTTGATTTAATTTGAGCGTCCACTTAAATTATCTTTAATGGTAAGCTGGATCAGTACCAGTACGTATATTCATTTACGTTTATTTACAGCTTGGACTCTTGGTGCTACTTTTGTGTACATATCGGAGATCAGTAATCCACGTATTAGGGGCTCAATGGTTACCATTCCTTCTACACTTGGCGCATTTGGTAAGTCGTTTAATACTATGAACCTAGTACTGTAATAGTAATATATTATTAGGAATCGCACTAGCATACGCTTTAGGATACTATTTCCATTGGCGAATAATAGCGTGGACTACCGCTGCGGCGACCATGTTGTTTGCAGTGCTCACTATATTTCTACCAAAAAGCCCAGTATGGCTTGTTTCCAAAGGAAGGGTTGAACACGCTCGATCTGCATTAGGGTGGTTCAATAAGTACCATTCACAACCCGAAACCGAGGTAGGCATTATTGGGATATAAAACTACGAGGTGTGACAACTAAATAGCGAGATAGCACATTCTTTACCGCGCAGCCGTATCGGTTGATAGTTTTTCCGCACTGTCTGCTTTGGTTTATTTTTAAGTGCTAATTGTAGGGTGGGGGGGGGAGGGCTGTTGCGTAGTAGTGCCGCGATCATGGTTGATATAAACGTCGAACGTCGAAATAATCTTGTGCAATACTCGACGTAAGGTTAATAAATATTAAAGGAGGTGATGCATGATATTAAAATGTCATGTGCTCGTGCTTCTGAATGACAGAAGCGATTTTCTAAAAGTCTGGGGGATGCTAATCGTTTTTTTACTATCAAGGGTGTTACCATGACCGATTACAAACAAAAGAATCTAAAAGTAATACTTGCAAAATCCAATTCTCGTAATTAGCGGTCGTAAACATCTTCTCCTTCTATTTTTAAATTGACGTCAAAATCATAGTTCACAAAATTTTCAATATTATTTAAAATCTCTTTAGGACATCAGTTTGCAAAAATTGCATCTTTAATTTTATTATTAGTTATCTTTAAAATAGATGTTTGTATTGAGGAATGTTCCACCTTTATTGTATATTATAAAATGAAATAACTGCATTTAACAACTTCCATATTTCAAACTATTGAAACGTATAATCTTTTTACTTAAACTCTGCATTCTATTTTTGGCTTTATAATCAATATTTCATTTTACTGGGTTAAGAACCGAAATTATGAATAAATTATTACATTGTCGATCGCGTAAATCAAAATGAATCGAAGATCTATAATAAAGTTCCAGCTTATATACACTTTATATAATTGCGTCATGGTTCTCCAGAGTTTTCTTGTTCCGTATAGAACATAATATACCGTAATGATGTCAGATTTCTGGAAATAACTATATTTATTACACCATTAGTGTTGAGTAACGCGTGATTTATGTTCGCAGTGACGTGTGCTGTTTGTCCTTGTCCAACATAACGAATTGATTGCGGCGTCGCATCTCTTGTTACAGTGAAAGGTATAAAATTAGTTCTTATCGATTTTATGGATATTTAATTTTCGTCGCTTCTTAGAATTAACGTTTGTTTATTTAATTAATGTATACGACATTTTTTAGTAATTGACGTATTCTCTTCCCTAATCCCGAAAGTTCGAGTACATGTTTTATTTAAAATGTTATAAGGAAATCAATTTTCTAATTAGTTAAAGCCTTAATTGCTTTATTATGCCTGAGATTTGCATTCTTAACGATTGTAAAAAAATATTTTCTTTCATGGTAACGAAGACGTGCTTTTAATGCATATTTTGTAAAGATGAAAGCGTTATCAAGATTAAATGTAATTTTGTATAACGTAAAATGCTTAAAGCTGGCACTATTACATGCCATTTACAGCTAATGAAGCGCATATTTTATGCATCGGAAATCTATTCTTATGATAATTAATAAATGAAATGAATGGACTGTAATTACTTACATTATTCCATGCCAGTTACGGGTAATAAAATAAATGACTTTGTATTTATAATACGCTTGAAAATGATTGATTGCATTCTAATAAAATTTGTATATAATGCGTTTTAAGGCATTTCAAAAATAGTTATTTTTACATATACGAGTTAACTTTGTCCACACGGCTGTACTATTAATTTAAAATTAGGTTTTTCAAATACACGGAAAATGTGCTTTGCTTTGTATTTTAATGGCTTTATATTTATCATACATTTTTATTTATTTACAAGGTTTAACAACGAGTCTATGGAAATTTTTATTCTATCCGTTTTTTTTTTAATTTGGGTGGGCTTTATTTATAAGATGTGGGTTTCCATTACCTCTCGCATTACGTCAATATATATATATTACTCATATTTAGACCAGGGTAGAAAATTAAATAATCAAATCAAATAAATTTAATTACCATGTATAAGGAATTTCATTAAATAATACGCTTTATTAAAACCTTGAAGCATAAATAAACTCGGTCGTTTCAGTAAAAATAAGAAATTTAAATTATCTATAAGACGCTTTACATCAAAAGAAGCAGTATTGAAAAGCGCAGTGGATAATTTAATTATTCCTAAACAAATGGAAATTACGTGCAAAGTTTATATTAATTAACCCTATTTTAAGTAACGGTAGTAAAACAAAGTGTACATATAATAATTAATATTTAAGGTGTATTCGCTAAAAAAATGAAAAGGATGGAAAGCAATTTTAATTGGAGTTAATTAAACCGTTAATAACATATAATAAGCATAAAAGGCTTGTGAAAACCCAATAATAGTCAAATCGTAGGAAGGTTATTTAAAATGTTACGTTTGAAAACACCTGCGTGTTTTTAAAAGGCAATTTCAAGTTAATTTGTTTGGATAAACATGTTGATTCTAAGGATATTGGAAACGATCAGATGCTTTAGCAGGAAATACAGAACACCTGCGTATTTTTAAAAAAGCTCATTCTGCGTAAATTTGGCAAATAATTAATGTTTCAAAGAATCTTGGAGAAACCGGGACTTAGTATTTACGAGAATGTGCGATACGGGTTTATTAAACCCAGAGAACAGTGCGCGTGGACTAAAATATAATCGATAATGAAGAGTGTCAAGTTGCACCAATACGAACAGGTTAGAGAAGGAAAGAGAAAATGCGTCAAGCAAAGACACATATTTTAAAAGGCGGGATTTAAACAACGTCAGGGGGTTGCGATTGGTTAAAAATAGGATGCATATATCAGAGGTAGAACAACAATTTCTGTATAAAAGTAATTAGTTTTTCTCGGACAACTTTGCGGGCCGTGTTGAAATTTTCTGAGATCTCAATGGGGTGAGTACTAAATTCATAAAAATCGACGTGCAGGCTACAGACTGGGAACGTAGAATGAGGAATTCGTTGGAATTACCCGTTTTAGGGAACAAAGCGACGTGTCGGCTATTCGCTATATATACAGGCGGGAATATGTGTTTCTCTCTTAGACTCTTAGACTTTCGACGATTCGATGCGTTAAAAGCTCGTGCATCCGCGACTTGATATTAAACAGTGCATTTTAGTTTGATTAAATAATTTAAAGTGTGCTAGTATATTTTAGTGACTCAAAATAGTTGGTTATTTTACGTGCTAACATGAATGTACTTCAGTGCACTTAGATACAAGGTAATAAAAGTTTATTATCACGGTACCAATTAGTAAAATTTACAACGACAAATGTATACCCAAAAGTAGGCAGTTTTGGCGTATATTGGTAATATTGGTAAAAGGAAGTATGAATTTCTTTGCTATTTTGCGGGGTGTTAATGACTAAATGGTTCGTAAATGTGTCTGCATCCACTGAACCAGAGGCAGATATACACAGATGAGTTCCGGAAAAGCCTAGAAACAACTTTAAATTAATGGTGATGGAGAACATTTTAAAGCGTTGACAACATGAAGCTGTAAATAGAATCCGGTTGGAATGGTGTGATTTACAAAGGGACGATTACACTGAAGCTACGAGGACAATAACCTTCAGGTAAATTGTACTATTTTGTTTGACATTTTTGTGTGTATTGAATGACTTTATAATTGATTTACTTTAAATGGACATTAGTGGAATTTTTCTAACCATAAAAATTTAATTTTAAGATGAAATTTGCTTGTTTAAGTAAAAGGGTATTTTGTTTTGATGTTCGGGAATAGGATGAAACTTTGGGTAGGTCTTTGAGCTCAATTAGACAAACCTGGTTAATTAACGTAAAGGGGTGGTAGATGCTCCTTTATACTCAGACTCCGGTCTGCTTATATTGTTATATTAATTAGTAGGCATCCAACAAGGACTTTAATTTTGGATGCACAGTAAAATGATAATAAAATTAATCCGGAAATTCTTTTTAAAACTGAATTTTATGTTCAAATTTAATTTGAAAATTTAATGTATTCTGAATATTGATGTAAATAGAGTTAACGTTGATGTTTGTGGTAGGAATGTGTTGTTTAATTTTTATGATTGAGAATGGAAGTTATCTAGAAGAGCAGCCGAGGCGATTAACAGAAGGAATCAACGGACCAGGTAATTCAAGAGGTTTCACAGCATTCTTGACGCCCAAACTGTGGGGCTCGAATGTTTTTTTTTAAAGGGCCAGTACCTGCAAAGATGAGAGGTTACACAGCATTCTTGACGCCCAAACTGTGGGGCTCGAATGTTTTTTTTTTTTTAAAGGGCCAGTACCTAGAGATATGAGAGGTTTCACAGCAATCTTGGCGACCCAAAAGTGAGGCTCGAGTTCCAAATAAAAATTTTGTTATTTTATTCCAGGAAACTGGCGATCTGAGAGAGAGTTTCGTGTGTGTATAAATTTAAGAGTATTTTAGAGTGTGTGAGTGAGTAGAACGTATGCAGAGAAAGGAGTGGTTAAGGAGTCAAGGAGTGGAAATTGGAAGTGACGATAGTGCATTGTGTGAGAAAATTTCGAAAATGGAAGAAGCTGGAGACAGTAGAGATCAGTCGAGGACGGAATCAGGGATCAAGGAAACGAGTTAATGATGAGAATGTTAGAGGAAATGCGATTAGCTAGGAAGAATCCAATAGAAAATTAGAACTGCTAAGCGATGAAGCTAATAGAGCTAGGGAAGAATCTAATAGAGCGAGGAGGAGTCCAACCAAAATTAGAGCAGATAAGCGGGAAAATTGAACAAAATACTAAAGAATTTACAGAATTTAAAGATAGTCTTACCGTGAAACTGGGGAAGTAGAAAATAGGGTTGAAAAAATGAGCGTGATATTACAGGTCTTCGACAGGAAATGGGACATTTAAGGTCCGAAGTACGCATTTTCTGTGAAGAAGAAATAAACGTAAAATGACTGAAGTAACGGACTCATGTAGGGATCAGTTAGGCAGGGTAGAACGCGAAGTTAGTAGTATTAAATACAACATGTCAAATTTAACGGGGATGGTCCCAGATTTTATACAGGTAGCGTATCATTGGACCAACACATGAAGTTTTATGGCGATAACAGAGTAAATCCACAAATTTTTATTAATAGTGTAAGAAATCTAGTGGGAAATTTATTTGACGAACAGACTAAACTAAATACGATAAAGGCTTTATTAAAGGACAACGCGGAAGCATGGTACAATTTAGTAGGACAGGACATAGACACGTATCAGGACTTTGAAGACAAATTTTACAACATTACTGGAGTGATCACAAACAGGATCAGATTAGGGACGACTTGATTACAGGAAAATTTAAGGGAGAGTTTGCAGGTTCTAGGAGCAATATGCCATCCGCAAGTACAGTGTGGCCAAACAACTGAATCCACCATTGACGGACAGACAGATTATCAAGTACCTATCACGACATTTTGAACAGGAAATTAGACAACACGTGGCCTTACAAAACATCACAGAACGGGAGACATTTTTAGAGTATTTGCAGAGATATGACGATGTATGTGTAGGACGGACAAGAGAGATACGAGAACGAAACGTTAACACAGTTAGGTTTGACAACAGGACACCGAATTATCCGAGACGGCCTGACTACAACAGAAATTTTCGACCGAATTGGGAACGACGAGGACAGGAATACAGGAGCAATAGTGCGACTAGGGGACCGACGCCAAGACCTAGTTACACGCGACAGAACAGTTTACCGGAAGTAAACAGGACTGTGACCAGCACGCCGAATAGAGACAGGGACACGGATATTAACACGAGGAGGACGTACGCACAGGTTGTAGAAGGACAACCAGGACCAAGCACTGAAAACAGGACGAGACAGGATTTTTAGAACGTGACAGACCACTAGATTTCTGTGTAAATGTATACGAACATCCACGTGAATTTTTCAAAATTGAGGAGGAAGTAGAGCCAGAAACTGAGGAAAAATTATGTTTGCCAATTATTAATTTAGAAATTTTTGAGAATAATGTAGAAGTATTACTTGATACAGGGGCAGAGGCGAGTTTAATATCGGAGGAATTCGTCAGCAAAATTAGGGATAAGGTTTGTGATAGAATTATGCCTATAAAACGTAGCCATTTAGTAGCTCCAAATAAAAAGAAGTTTGCTGTAGTAAATAGTGTTGTGGTGCTTAGGATAGATATAGGAGGTTTAAGCTGTGAACAGGAGTTTGTAATTGTACCTGGACTGAAGTTTCAGAGCATTTTAGGTGTTGACTGTATGATGAAGTTAGGGGTTTTGATAGATATGGAAAGGAAGGTAATAAGAATTAAGGATAGGGTAGTGCCATGGAAAGGCAGTTATGAAGTCACAGAGGATGACACGGGGTTTAGTATTAATGTAGTAGAGGTAGAGGATGATGAAGGTAAACAGATCAACACGATAAGATGTCCAGAGGATAGGAGAGTAGAGGTTCAAGCTTTATTACGAAAACATGCAGAATTAGTGGGGGTAGAAGCAAGCACAGCGTTAGGCTATGAGCACAGATTGGAAGTGGATAATTCAGAACCGTTCAACGCAAAGGTTTATCCAATTCCAGCAGCATATCGGGAGCAGGTAAAGGCAGAATTAAATAAAATGTTGGAAGATGGCATAATAGAGGTATCAAACACTCATTTCATAAATCCGTTGGTGGTAGTTAAGAAAAAGGATGATAGCATTCGTTTATGTTTAGATGCACGAAAAATTAACCAACGGACCAAACCGCAATTCCATTGTCCACCATCCATGGACACACTTTTGACGAGATTAAGTGGCAAGTTTATTTTTAGTAAATTAGATTTAAGGAATTCATTCTGGCTGATTCCATTACACAAAGATTCTAGAAGGTACACAGGATTTTCCGTAGAGGAAAAATCTATAATTTTAAGGTAGTACCGTATGGTTTGTCAACGTCAAGTGCAGCATTAATTAAGGCAATGCAAGCAATTTTAGGAGCATATGAGCAATTCTGCATACACTATGTGGATGATATTTTAATTTTTAGTGAAACTGAGGAACAACATTACTCTCATTTAGAACGGATATTATTAGAGCTTAAATTAGCAGGATTGAGGCTGAATATAGAAAATGTGAATTTTTTCAAAAACCGTTAAATTTCTGGGGTATGTGGTGAACACTCAAGGTATGTGTATCGATAAAGAAAGATTGTCCGAACTTTTGACATATCCGAGACCTAATAACATTAGGAAATTAAGAGCTTTTTTGGGGGTCCTTAACTTTTATAAAAGTTTGTACCGGGATTTGCTGAAAAGCGGGTCCATTGTTTAAACTTCTGAAGAAGGGAGTAAGATGGAGTTGGACGGAAAGTCAAGAGGCAGCATATCTAACACTGTTGGAACAATTTCACGACCAACTAATTTTGAGGCATCCCAGATTTGATGTAGGTTTCGTACTGAGGACGGATGCATCGGATAGTGCGTTAGCAGCAGAGTTGTATCAAGTACAAGAGGGGGAAGAGGTGCCCATATCTTTTGTTTCACGCACACTGAAGCCGCATGAAGTAAATTACACGATTAGTGAAAAGGAGATGGCTGCAGTGGTGTTTGGTGTTACGAAGTTAAAATTTTTTTTGATAGGAAGACATTTTGTAATCGAAACGGATCATTCGGCGTTGTGTGCGTTGATGAATACGAGATTTTCCAACAATCGAATATATCGATGGGGGTTGTTACTACAGGAGTTTGACTTTGAGATTAAATATATTAAGGAGAAAATAATTTTATAGCAGACGCGTTTAGTAGAAACAGGGACATGGATAACAAAAGACCGTGTGACATCATGATTGCCATGAACAGTCTACTACAAAATGATTCAGTATATGGAGAAGAGGAGATCTTGATGAACCAGAGGCAGAGTGAGGAGCTACAGATTGTTAGAACAAAGTTAGAAAACGAACCGGGATTTAAAATTTCCATATGAGAAACGGCTTTTTGTGTAAAAAATTCAAGAATTAGAAGTGTATGTAGTGGATAGGGTACAAGCAAAATTAATTATCAAAGATCTGCACTTAAGATATGGTCACATAGGAATCCGAAAGACATGGTTAATTTTAGGGAAACGTTTTTTCAACTAAAGACTTAGGATTGGTAAAGTCAGTCATCAACACTTGTCACTTATGTACTTTAGGAAAGTACAAAATAGTACGAGTCAGGATGTGGTACAAAGTATACACGTACAAAATCCCCTGGACTTAGTTGCTATTGATTATTTGAGCAATCTAGTCCGAAGTACAAAGGACACAAACATGTGCTGATTGTGACTGATGTGTTTTCGAAATTTACCAAATTATATCCCACTCGGGATTGTAACACAGTAAGAACAAACAAGAAATTGGAACAATTTTGTAGGAAGTAGGAACTTTTAAACGGGTATTAGCAGACAATGCTACTTATTTTAATAATCAAAGATTTAGAGATTATTGGGAGAGGCAAAACATTAAAGTGGTGTTCTGTAGCATAAGGCATCCTCAAGCGAATCCAGCTGAGCGATATATTCAAGAGACGGTTAAGTTTTGCGTTTAGCTTCACATAGGAATCATCGTTTATGGAGGACAATTTGTCCAAGGTTGAATCTTTTATCAATGAAACCCTAGTACCGTGACAGAAACCAGTCCCATCATGCTGATCAAGCAACAGTATCCCGATAGACCATGGCAAATTGTGCCTAGGGATGATGAATTCCAACAACTTTTGGTAGATGTGAGGGAGAGGTTAAGGAAGAGAGCTGAAAAATATACAAGGAAGATGAACGCAAGAATTAGAAAGAGGGTAAAATTTAAAGTGGGAGACCAGGTAGTAGTAAAAGCTTGAGAGTAGGGAAGAGAGATAAGATGACATGTGCTAAACTACACTTGCCATATGAGGGACCTTTTGAGATAGGTGAAGTAGTAGGGAGTGCACATATTTATTAAGGGAAGTAGGTACGGGAAATGAGAGGGGACGGTTTCACGTCAACCTACTATTCCCTTATACCGGAGAACCAGCACCACAGGAGAATTAGGAATAGGATAGTTAGACGAAAGACTTGGAGGGTCAAGAAGAGAGTTAGATTTAAATAGGATAGGGATAGCATAGGTGTATATAAAAGAGTAGAAGTAAGTGGTTATAGAAAATAAAGCTAGATATAGGACACATATGGGAGATAATTAGGAATAGGTTTAGGATGAGGATAAAGAGTAAATGTAGGAAGAAAATAAGATAGGTTAAGTATAGATATTTTATATAAGATTAGTGGAGAGTTAGGAATAGAGTAAGAGTAGGATAGGCATATAGGATTAGGTAGGGGGAAGTAAAGTATAGTGAAGAGTAGTTAAAAGTTAGGAATAGGATAGGTATATAGGATGTATATAGGATTAGATGGATAAGTAGGATGAAGTTAGGGATAATTTCAGTTTATAGAAGTAGGTGAGAGTTAGGAATAGGATAGGGATATAGGATAGGTGTAAATATTTTTTTTGATTGGAGACAAAGTAGGTAAGTTAGATAGATAAGGATAGAGAGAGATAGGCAAAATTTTGTAAAGATTTTTGGCAGTCTAAATATTTGATATTTGCATTCAAATAAGTGGGATTATTTGTATTCAAATAGGGGGAAAATACTCATATTTAGACCAGGGTAGAAAATTAAATAATCAAATCAAATAAATTTAATTACCATGTATAAGGAATTTCATTAAATAATACGCTTTATTAAAACCTTGAAGCATAAATAAACTCGGTCGTTTCAGTAAAATAAGAAATTTAAATTATCTATAAGACGCTTTACATCAAAAGAAGCAGTATTGAAAAGCGCAGTGGATAATTTAATTATTCCTAAACAAATGGAAATTACGTGCAAAGTTTATATTAATTAACCCTATTTTAAGTAACGGGTAGTAAAACAAAGTGTACATATAATAATTAATATTTAAGGTGTATTCGCTAAAAAAAATGAAAAGGATGGAAATCAATTTTAATTGGAGTTAATTAAACCGTTAATAACATATAATAAGCATAAAAGGCTTGTGAAAACCCAATAATAGTCAAATCGTAGGAAGGTTATTTAAAATGTTACGTTTGAAAACACCTGCGTGTTTTTAAAAGGCAATTTCAAGTTAATTTGTTTGGATAAACATGTTGATTCTAAGGATATTGGAAACGATCAGATGCTTTAGCAGGAAATACAGAACACCTGCGTATTTTTAAAAAAGCTCATTCTGCGTAAATTTGGCAAATAATTAATGTTTCAAAGAATCTTGGAGAAACCGGGACTTAGTATTTACGAGAATGTGCGATACGGGTTTATTAAACCCAGAGAACAGTCCGCGTGGACTAAAATATAATCGATAATGAAGAGTGTCAAGTTGCACCAATACGAACAGGTTAGAGAAGGAAAGAGAAAATGCGTCAAGCAAAGACACATATTTTAAAAGGTGGGATTTAAACAACGTCAGGGGGTTGCGATTGGTTAAAAATAGGATGCATATATCAGAGGTAGAACAACAATTTCTGTATAAAAGTAATTAGTTTTTCTCGGACAACTTTGCGGGCCGTGTTGAAATTTTCTGAGATCTCAATGGGTGAGTACTAAATTCATAAAATCGACGTGCAGGCTACAGACTGGGAACGTAGAATGAGGAATTCGTTGGAATTACCCGTTTTAGGAACAAAGCGACGTGTCGGCTATTCGCTATATATACAGGCGGGAATATGTGTTTCTCTCTTAGACTCTTAGACTTTCGACGATTCGATGCGTTAAAAGCTCGTGCATCCGCGACTTGATATTAAACAGTGCATTTTAGTTTGATTAAATAATTTAAAGTGTGCTAGTATATTTTAGTGACTCAAAATAGTTGGTTATTTTACGTGCTAACATGAATGTACTTCAGTGCACTTAGATACAAGGTAATAAAAGTTTATTATCACGGTACCAATTAGTAAAATTTACAACGACAAATGTATACCCAAAAGTAGGCAGTTTTGGCGTATATTGGTAATATTGGTAAAAGGAAGTATGAATTTCTTTGCTATTTTGCGGGGTGTTAATGACTAAATGGTTCGTAAATGTGTCTGCATCCACTGAACCAGAGGCAGATATACACAGATGAGTTCCGGAAAAGCCTAGAAACAACTTTAAATTAATGGTGATGGAGAACATTTTTAAAGCGTTGACAACATGAAGCTGTAAATAGAATCCGGTTGGAATGGTGTGATTTACAAAAGGGACGATTACACTGAAGCTACGAGGACAATAACCTTCAGGTAAATTGTACTATTTTGTTTGACATTTTTGTGTGTATTGAATGACTTTATAATTGATTTACTTTAAATGGACATTAGTGGAATTTTTCTAACCATAAAATTTAATTTTAAGATGAAATTTGCTTGTTTAAGTAAAAGGGTATTTTGTTTTGATGTTCGGGAATAGGATGAAACTTTGGGTAGGTCTTTGAGCTCAATTAGACAAACCTGGTTAATTAACGTAAAGGGGTGGTAGATGCTCCTTTATACTCAGACTCCGGTCTGCTTATATTGTTATATTAATTAGTAGGCATCCAACAAGGACTTTAATTTTGGATGCACAGTAAAATGATAATAAAATTAATCCGGAAATTCTTTTTAAAACTGAATTTTATGTTCAAATTTAATTTGAAAATTTAATGTATTCTGAATATTGATGTAAATAGAGTTAACGTTGATGTTTGTGGTAGGAATGTGTTGTTTAATTTTTATGATTGAGAATGGAAGTTATCTAGAAGAGCAGCCGAGGCGATTAACAGAAGGAATCAACGGACCAGGTAATTCAAGAGATTTCACAGCATTCTTGACGCCCAAACTGTGGGGCTCGAATGTTTTTTTTTAAAGGGCCAGTACCTGCAAAGATGAGAGGTTACACAGCAATATATATATATATATATATATAGTATATATATATATATATATATGTATATATATATATATATATTATATATGTATATATATATATATATATATATATAAATTTTATATTATGTTTTAGACTACAGAGCAACTTGATGCCATACTCAATTTATACTGCACCAAAGACAAAACTAATTCTACGTTTACCTGCACTGACAAATTGCAGATGTTCTTGGAACCTACTGTATACAAGCCAATTTTACTTCTTATAGGATTCAACATTTTTGTCCAGTTTTCAGGACTATATATTGTCGTGTTTTATGCAGTATCTCTGTTTGACGTAAGTAATTATTGCAAGTGAAAAAGTTTTTATGTTGTCCTTTATAGGAAATTGGAACAAATATTAATCCATTTATTGCATCGATTAGCTTTGGAGTAGCTCGCTTTATTACTGCAATATGTACCATCGGATTAATGCAACGTTTTGGTAGGAGGCAATTAATGATAACCAGTGGATTATTGATGGCGGCTACTATTGCAATATCTGGCTTGTATACAAAATGGATACTAGACGGTAAGCATAAAACAATAATTATATTTAACTTTTTTCTCTGTTGTTTTTTTAACAAAAGGGTTAAATCGAATGGTCAAATTTTATAACACGATATTTAAAAGCAACGACTCAATATTTTTTTAAGCATTAGATGAATTAAAATTTAATTACTCACCTAAAAACCATACTATAAAATAAAGCAATTTTGTTAGTAGATAAACTACTTTCCAACGAGATGAGAGCTGTTAATTTTCTTCAATTTTCCCATAAGAAACTCTAAGGTCCAAAGAGACCATTTTTGTGAGTTTCAATGGTCATTCATCCCACATGTCTAACGGTATATTCCAAAACATTTCGAAATGCTGAATCATTACTATTTGTTCGGCATATGACAAACTTTTCGGTATATACAGAAACATGTTCTGACATATACACATGTTTGGGAATATGGAGTTCGATGAGATTTTTTGGATTCTGGATTTTCCTATGGCAAAATACATGAAAAGTTAACCATTTTTATCGCGTACGAAGGTTGCTTCTCTACTCTTGTTCACAAAAAAAAACACCGAGTGTCATCTTCCATCAAATTATATATGAATATTCTTCGGTGCTAATGATCTTTATCAAAACAACAGGCCCTCTAAATGCTTGTTAATTGCCGATATATATAGATAATTCTGTGATGAGGGGTTGTTTAGGGGTGTATTGAGTAGTAAGGGTCGTGTAGCAATAATAAATAGCAATAGGAATCAGAAAACTGCATTTATTTAGCAGAAAAATAGGTCATTCGTACATTATGTAAATAGTAAGCATTTAACACCCTGTATATAGACCGTTATTATTTTAAGTAATGCCAGTAAGAATATCTTTCACAATAGAACGCGTATTCAGAAGAAAAATGATCGTACATGTAATTGAGGTGTTCTACAATTTATAAAATAAAGACGCCTAAGATAAAAGATAAAACCTAACAAAGCTTCAGGAATTACGCTGGAACAATAAGCGGATTCTAAGAGGAAAATGCAAATTCTAATTGGATTTTAAAAGGACAATTCTAATCGAATTCTGGTACAATTCTGGCACAATTCTAATCTGCGTCAAAAGCATTTAAGCGAAGAGATTCAAGGCATATGCAGACAAATCTAAAATAAAGAAGCACGAGGTGATTTTTGGAAAACAAGGAGTAACTGTACCCAAATATTGGTTCAACTAAGCAGAGCATTGGTATACGAATAAAGACAGCGAGGGGTGTTGATCCGCAACACAAACAACATATCACAGGTCAGATCTACTTAATATTAAGATATTTTTCAATTTAAATTTTAATATTGAATTTATTCAATTTACCACAAAACTTGTAAGGAAGTCAACAAGAAACATTGCATACGTTAAACTTACGTAATAAATCATAAAGAGGTTTAGAACGTTCCAGATTTTTTTGTAAAGAGGTAGTTTTTGGTGACTTTAGATTGAATTCAAAGTATATAAATTTTGGGATAAATGATACATATGATATTGAGTGATTGAAGGGTGTATTTAAAGAATTTCAAAAATTGTAAATAATATTTCTTTTCATTATATGAAATTAATAGACTTCGTTTTATCAATTCAAATAGGTGATCATAAAGGGGTGAAAAGAGAAAATTGATCATCGTAACGTTTGCACTCTGTGTAGATTAAAAAGCGCTAGCCGTAGCATAATAATAAAATTAGTAAAATTTGAAGTGAGAACACAGGGCGGTGGCGTTCAGTAAAACGTTCATTACACCGAGTACGACGTTATCACATCAATATATATATAAAGGGCTGTACATAAATGGAGCTATGATGTATAAGTGGTTTCATTGACGAACGTTAATCCCATTAGTATTCGAATGTTTTCATAATAGCAATTTTTGCATTGTAAATGTACTGTTATCCAAATTACCTGCACTAACAAAAATAATGCGTGCACTTGATGATGCGATGCACTTGAATTAGCCAGCATATGAGATCATACCAGAAGACAGCTCTTGGTCTGCGAAAATTGACCTAATGAAGATTGTATATGTACCCTACACGTGATTTTCTAATGCTCCACCCGAAGGTACTACATTGGCCAGGAAGCGAGTTTTTTTTACCTGAAAAATTTGGCATTTTGCCGAACCCTTGCTGTTCCAAGCAAGGTAGGGATCTTAAACGTGCGTGACAACACTCACACACGAGACCTCCATTTTACCTCTTTTCCGAACGAGGGTGTATTTTTGTGAAAAATGCTCGCCTAACATTTTTCAAGCGGACCGTGTCGGGATTCGAACCCGGGATCTTGGACGTAGTAGTCACACGATTGTATATGTACCGTCGTTGATGTTCAGTATCCTGATTTTTGTAGTCGATTACTGGAATGCGTTGAAATAAGAAAGTAAAAACGCTGTTCATGACAAGGACCCTTTGATGAGGGGAATCTTCTTAGAAACTAAGTACAGCCTCCGTATTGTGGCGAATCTACGGAATCTATTACTATAGTTATTAGGTTGGTAGCGGTTATATGCTTCACGATTAATGGTTCATCGGGCTGGAACCGCTTAGATGGGTGCTATAATTGCGTTTAGTATTAATTTCAGAGCATAGGCGTGTGAAGAGGTGTAAAGAGACAATCGTAAGAAAATAGATTAATCGTCTTGTGCAGTGGCTTATAAAGTCACTTTGGAAACTGTTTCCGATGGCTACAAAATTCTCACAACTATTTCCATTGGCCAGAGATATTGTCACGCAATTTCTAATTGTCACATTTTATAGATACGTCTGCTAGATATGTAAGTTTTCGTACACTTTCATGCTTTGTAGCGAAAGTATTGTGGATTCACATTTTTAATTTTTATGGGGTGAATGATACGTCAACTTTGTAGTCTGACGATAGCATGGATTTTGTGAGAGAACCAGCCCATCAACATCTTTTTGAAGAATTTTCCTTTCATTTTAGTGCGTTTTAGAACTTCTTGTGTGTTTTAGTTTACCTCTACCCTTCTTGCCAAAATTATGGTAAATTCGTAAAACAATAGAAGGTGACCGAACTGCATCTGTCACGAAAAACAGCTGCTATGTTCAAAGACGAAAATATAGAACAAGAAGAAAATTGTTGTGGAGCACAGCACAGTACGTCTATGAAATAGGGGCAGTAGGAAAAGCAGACAGAAAGAGATAGAAGTCTTCTGGAATGTTGTGCTTCAGATGTAATAAGATGATGGCATGGACAGACAAAGTTAATAACAATTAGGTTACAGAAACAGTAGAGGAATAGAGATATTTGTGGAAAACAAAAAAAAATAGGAGAAATAGAAGGGCAAGATACGTTCTAAGGCATTTTTGGGGAATAGTGCGGTATATATTACAAGCAAAGATAGGGGAAAAAAAGAGGTAGAAGTAGATATAGATCAAACTATTGCACGCAGATAGTGATATATGCAGACTGTGCAAATTTCAGAAAAATGTGTAGGTTAGTTCAGACTAGGAAACAATGAGGGTGCGCGTCTAACCAGTTCCAGGACTGAAGACCTGATGATGATTGTAAATTCGCTTTTTCAATTTCCACTTTTCCGAAGGATGATGGTCGAATAAATTAGTTGCCTTGTTAAATTTAAGGCAAATTGTTATATTTTAATATATAGATATATCTTTTAGCTAATTGAAATATTTTAAAACTTCAAATGACGTTTCTATAAATAGTTATAAATTTTGTGGAGTTGCATAATATTTGAAATCCAAAATCACAAAGAGTTAGATGACTAAATAACATAACGGGTGTATTATTGTGGGTACATTTTCTACTTATGATCTTTATCACAATTTCTTTAAATTAATTTTCAGAAGAGCGCTTGTGGATATTCTAATCCACTTCGCTTGCTGCAAAAGAGACCTAGAAATAAGATAGGTATAAAAAAATGGAAAGGAAAGAAGCCCACTTTTGCACAACACACATATCAAGGTACCCGTAAAAAGTGTCTACTGTACTGCCAGGAGTACAATCACATCCCCGTTCGCACTAAAGTGTCAGTTCGCATTGACCTACGATACTCAATGGACCGTTTAAAACTGGTTTTACAATTCCCAACAGGAAGTCGCGTATTGTTCAGAAAAAGTATAAACATGAAATAATAATGCAATTTTGGTAGCCGCAGGTTGCTTAACCCCCTTCACATACCACTGAATATTGCTGAAATAGGGTATATATTCAGAAAACAGTAGAAGGGGAACCGAGCTGTATCTAACAAGAAAGAGCAGGGGCTATATTCGAAGACAATAAACACAGAAACAAGGAAAACATTGTTGAAAGCATATATGTGGAGCAGTCCTGGATGGCTATGAAATAGGGGCAGTAGGAAAAACAGACAGAAAAAGGTAGAACCCTTTTGGAATGTAACGTTTCAGATGTACAGTGCTTCCCAAAAGTAACGGATAAATTCGACTAAACGATTATTGACAATTTCTGAGTAAAAAGCTCTGACACGTCGATTTTTATTTTTAAATTTTCATTTAATTATATAATTTTTAACCTCCCACCCTTCAACCCCTAAGCGCTAGCATCCCCTACTTAAAAATTTTAAATGGCAATGTACCCCTTGTGATACCTCAATTAATAGCATTTTTCATTCAGAAATAAAATTTTACAAAAAATTCTAAATCGGTTGATAAATAACTGTTTTATTTAATAAAAACTTATTCGCTTAAAGTGCCAATTATCGGGTATGCCTTTACAAACAAAATGTTTGTAAAGTGTCAAATAAGTTTAGTGAAAGTACGTTAGTTAAGTACGTGTTGCTTGTTTAATAATAAGTCAGAAAAACGAGACTTAACGAAGACGAAAGGATTGAAATTTTAATGATGATGGTCTTTGGAGATAGAATTCGAACGCACAAAGAAATTCGAATTTTATTCAATGTAATTTATCCAGACCTCTCCCCAATTTCGCAATCAACGATAATCTGAATTGAAAATAAATTTCGGAATATTGGACACGCACGAGATAAATCTAAAGATGGACGTCCATCAGCTTTAGATGAAGATTCAGAATTGGATGACTTGCTATTTGTGCAGGAAAATTCACATTCAAGCATTGCGGGAGTCGCTTCACAGTTAAATTCATCAAAAAGTGCAGTTCATAGAATTCTCCGTAAGCAAAGGTTTCACCCTTACAAAGTGCAAGAGTTATCAGATGATGATTTTGATAAGCGAGCGCAATTTGGTGAGACAATGATGGAACTTTGCAATGAAAATCGTGGATTGGAAGGAAATATTATGTTTTCGGATGAGGCAACATTTTATTTCAATGGTACCGTTAATAAGCAGAATTGCCGTTATTGGGCTGATGAAAATCCGCATTGGATGATGGAAGCAAATACACAATTTCCACAAAAGATGAATGTTTGGGTGGGGATAGTGGATAATACAGTTATTGGACCGTACTTTTTTGAGAGAACATTCAATGAGAACAGTATCTAAATTTTCTCCAATTTGAATTAATTCGAACTTTAGCGGTACTACATCTGAATGCAGAAGATCCTAATTCACCTCATCTCAGTATTTGGCTACAGCAAGATGGTGCGCCTCCCCACTATGCACGTCCAGTACGGGAATATTTCGACCAAGTATTTCCTATGAGGTGGATACAAATTGAATGGACCGCTAGGTCTCCCGACTTAACCCCTTTGTATTATTTCCTCTGGGGTTATTTAAAATCTAAAGTGTATCTGAATAGGCCTCAAAACGTAAACGAGTTAAAGCAGAGAATTCGGATTGAAATTCGCTTAATTTCCCCTCAGATAGTAAACAAAGTTCGACAAGAGTTTGTCTCTAGATTAGGATACTGCCTAGCGACTAACGGACAGCAGTTTGAACATTTAATTTAAATTAGGTTTGTTTTTGTTTTTTATTCAAGTTTTGTTTATTGAATAAAACTGACTTATTATTAAACAAGCAACACGCACTTAACTAACGTACTTTCACTAAACTTCTTTGACACTTTACAAACATTTTGTTTGTCAAGGCATCCCCGATAATTGGCACTTTAAGCGAATAAGTTTTTATTGAATAAAACAGTTATTTATCAACCGATTTAGCATTTTCTGTAAAATTTTACTTCTGCATGAAAAATGCTATTAATTGAGGTATCACAAGGGGTACATTGCCATTTAAAATTTTTAAGTAGGGGATGCTAGCGCTTAGGGGTTGAAGGGTGGGGGGTTAAAAATTATATAATTAAATGACAATTTAAAAATAAAAATCGACGTGTCAGAGCTTTTTACTCAGAAATTGTCAATAATCATTTAATCGAATTTATCCGTTACTTTTGGGAAGCACTGTATGATGATGATAGCATAGACAGACAAAGCTAATAAAAAAGAGGTTTCAAAATTAATAGACGAAGAAAGATATTTGTGGAAAATATAGAAAAAATAAGAGAAATTAAAGGATATGACGCATTTGACGAATAGTGCGGAATGTATTTGAAACAGAGATAGTAAAAAAAAGAGGTAAAAGAAGACATAGCTCAGACGCAGATAATGAAAGGTGTAGGCTATGGAAATTTCAGAAAAACGTGTAGGTTAGCTCTAAATAGGGAACAAGGAGGTATGCGTCTAATCAGTTCCAGGACTAAAGATCTAATGATGGTGGTGATGTATAAAAATTAGATACTAAAAGAAATTTTATACTCGTCAAAATGACACGTAACAACTTATTTACAGGGACGGTGTAAAAATAATGGTTTCTTGTTTGATTGTCCGGCAGCAGTATAGCGTACTACAATACAAAGTAAATTTGCGGATAAACTCATTTCGACATTTTTCTCAAGAAATTTTCCGTCATTTTAGTTTAAAGAAAGGCGCACACACAATAAGCAACTCCTTATTTATTTAAACACCCACTAATCTAAAAATCTATTCCGTTTACGAAACTGTCTATTTCACCTAACTTGAAATAATATTTGTTTATTTATTACTATATTAACCGTGGGGTTCAATTGAAGATTCCTGTACCTGTAGACAATTATCTGCAGAAAGATAGCCAAAAAGCCTTGTGAGCCGCTGCCAAATTGCAACTCTAGTTTAAATTCACTGCTTTATATCTTTAAATTAGTATGAGAATGGGCGCAGGCGTTGTAACTCTATTCTTCAATAACAACACCATATTTGTTAAAACGGCCTCTTATTTTGCAGCTGCGCAATACAATATTTGCTTTTCTTAGTTTGGGGAGCTGCAATAATTTGGAACCTTCTGCACATTACGCATATGTAATTGTTTTCAACATCTGGATTTTCGGCTGCCGATGGTCCGGACTGACATGGCAATGTCCGTTGTGCGACTGGGATATCCGGCTGCCGATGGTCCTGGTCCTAGAGGGAGAACGTAACACGGACCAACATCACACACATACACGCAACCATCCCCCTCCCACACACACACGCACACACACACACACATAACACATGAAGGTTACTTTTTGTGGGGAAGCCAGGTCTGCTTAAATTTCAGGTAGCAGACTACTGAAACGTTGGAACAAATAAATAAATATGTAATGCATAAAATACCACCTTTATACGGTATTTCGTGCAGACAAGAAATGAAACTAAAGTAAACAAAGAAAATGCCCGTACCTAACAACGCAACAAGAAGGGAATGGCAAAGAATACCGCGCTAGCCAAAAAATCGCAAAGTGAGGTGGGATACAAAGAAAGAAAAAGAATACTTCACATTAGAAATTCTATTTACAAACCATTAGGGAGAAAAACAACATCCTATAAAAGGAAAAACCAACTCACAAAAAAACGACATTTATCCAGAACGCCCCGGAGAACCAACAGAGTACAAGAATCAACGCAAAAATAATTTATATCCTCTTTAATAACCAAGAACTAATATTTAACGTCAATTCTCATATTTAAGTAAAACAAATATTAAAAAGAATTATGTTACCGACTTTATTATTTTCAAAATCAATTATTTGTATGTAAGCGATAAGCGATGTAGTGGATTGTTTTGAATCCAATTATAAAACTCTTTGTATATAAAATACTCATTCAGACAAAGAGATTTATATAAATATATACTTACTTAGTGTTCACAATTTCTTAAAAATAACTGGAAAAATTAATGTAGTAGTGGACCGTAGCAACTACAAAGTATCCACTACCAGCTGCAATGCATTTTAGCCGTAGTAGTACAAAATTATATCATAGCGTCACCTAAACAATTGAGTAAATCCAAATAAGTTTATATATCGAAAATGTAAAATCAATCCGTGCGGTTTTTGTTTTATAATTAATATCCAATTAATAACATCAGTTGCCTTAAACATATTCCGACGATTAGAGCGAAGTAAGGTCGGTGGCATCTGTAACATCTTGAGTTGCTCGATAAGTTACATGAAAAACTTAGATAAGAAAACTCAGACCAGATTTAACACGACGGAAGTAAACAAAACGCGGCGTAGAAGAAACGGCAAGTCTTACAGCTAGACATGACGTTCTGTTAAGGTACAACAACTTTTGTAGTCGACATCTACCGTAACACATGGTATTTCATACTTGTATCTACTTATCCACAAAGCTACGGCAATGAATATACCAAATTCTAAAGCAATATATACTTTTGTCGTTAAGTGTATTGATTTGAAGGAAATGTCTGGAAAACAGATCCCATAGTCCCATGATTTTTTTTTGTTCGGTATTACTTCACTATTCCACTGCATTGCGCAAATTGAACTCTTCCTTATTAAATTTTCTAATTTTCCACATACGAACAAACTGTCTCTTAAACGAATCGTTTGTGCTAATTCCTACTACCAACTTACACAAAAAAAATAAACCGAATGCCATAAGCTAAATCCTTCATTTTAGCAATTGAAAATTAAAATCGATCATGGAAAATCCAAATTAACGTCTGCTCTATAGAACCAGTACAAGCGTTCTCAATAACGAGTATACATAAAATTCAAGGACTTGTTAACGACGTGTAAGAAGAGTTGCCCAGCTTTCCCTTAACATTACAGAAAATGTAATATAAACCAATGCATAATTTATCTGCAATACGGTGTAAAGATGAGCAAACTAGAAACTTTCAGTGTATCGAAACCCGAGTTTTTCAAACAACCTTGTAGAAACAAGTCCACCACATTGTAATATTTCTGAAAACAAATGCTCTGGTAATCGAATACTACATTTAAACGCTATCTTGAAATAAAGTACATTTGCAGTATTCAAATTTATAACTGGACATACTATTAAAATCTACAAGGTGATGAATATATAATCGATTAAATTGAAAAAGCGGTTAAAATTGTGAATAAATACTCGTATGACCGTGAAAAACGCAAGAAATGTATAACATAATTACGTACGAACAAGAATATTTTTATGCAAGGACGGTACGGTAACAAATTCCCTTCCCCCAGCAAAATAAAAAGGTTGGGGTAAGAAGTAGAAGCAAGAGACTAAGCAATATACTAATAGGACGCACTATTGGGAAGGTGAATAAGGCCTATTTTGAGAAAATTCGTTTCAGAAAACACAAACAGAACCAAAAACAACAAAAAAAATTTTATCCAGCTCGAACAACCAATATATCGGACCACGCAATCCATTAACAGAACGAGCCAAAAGAAATTTCCTTTGATATATCCCTAGGAAAACCAATAACAAAAAAATTCATCCGGCTCGAAGTCCTAATTAGCAGACCAAGGAATACACTAACATAACGATTTCGCTTCTATGCTTTAGTTTGCCTTTAAATTTAGTTATAGCGGGCATTGTAGCTTAGTAGTGCTACGTTCATAGTTGAAATAGAAATCTAGCAAGGAATTAACCTGAAATTGTTTGTGAAATTAAAGAATTTGCCAACGGAATATTTATATATGCCAAAGAAAGTGTTTTGTGATAATGTCACGTGCGTGATTATCCGAATGACACAAGCGGTTTTCTGAATGTCGCAAAGCGGACGAAAATGCTGATCGTATTTTTCGACATCAAGGGTGTTATCATGTCTGCGTGCCTTATGGTCAGATCGTTAACAATAAGTTCTACAAAGATGTCATAATCAAACTAAGGAAAAAACTTTCGGATTTATGGAAAAACGACTCGGGGATTTTACACTAAGACAACACGCGAGTTCAAAGGGCCATAATGTGTAGCTCAGTTTAGAACAGACAAGCACATTTCGGCGTCTTTGTGGCTCAGTTAGTTCACGTATGACTACTAAGCCCAAAGTTCCGAGTTTGATTCCTGACACGGACCGCTTGAAGAATGTTAAACAAGCATTTTTCACAAAAATGCGCCCTCGTTCGTATGAGCGGTAAAATATAGGTCCCGTGTGCGAGTGTCGTCGCGCATGTTAAAAATCCCTACCTTGCTTCGAATAGTAAGGGTTCGCAAAATTCAAAATTTCCAGGTAAAAAACTCGCTAATATAGTGCCCTCGGGTTGACCATTGGAAAATCAGATGTAGGGACAAACACATTCGTGTTTTTACTTATCCTTCTTATTCGCCAAATCTCGCACTGTGTGACTTCTACCTGTTTCCAAAAATAAAAAGTGCATTGATATAGACAAATTTTCATCTCCTCTACGTGTAAAAGGAAAACGGCGGAGTTGTTGATAAGGCTGTGCTACGTACATTTACGTAACCTAAAAGCCAAAGAAGAAAAAAAAGAAATTGACCGGGCACATTTGGTGAATGGGCGTGGTATAGTACCTACAAAAATAAAAAAAAATTACACACTCGTAAAAATAACCATACAACCTATAATTACCAAAAATATATACATATTACACCAGAACAGTAGTGCCAAAAATGAACGTAGCATAAAAAAATCAATATTTATAATGGCGAGTTGCCATTTTTGGGTCCCCCCCCACCCATAAATTACAAAAAAAGAACAAGAAATTATGACCCTAAAAACAACAGCTCTAAATCATTATCTTAAATACAACAATTAAGCATATAAAAATCATTAGCACTACACTGCCTCATCATCATTTTGTTTTCGACCTTACTTAAGGTCGGTTTGACGCAGCTCTAACTTCTTTTCTATTCTGTGCTAATCTAAAAAGCTCTACATCACAACCTAAATTTCTAATAATTTGACTAATATAGTTTAGTCTAGGTCTTTTTATATCCTTCTATCTTTTTCCTATCCAGCTGGCTCTACATAGATATTAGCAACCTGATGGTTGTTAAAGAATTCTAACATGTTTACATGATTACCATTTATAAGGAAATGAAATATAACCTGGTTATCCGCTTCAAAAAGGAAAAGTGTTAAATTATATGTTATGGTAAGGCTTAAGCAACGAATCACTGCCAACGTGCCAGACCGCTAACTAATTGTGAGTTATGTCCTGGTGACATTTAGTTAACTGATTTTTATTTTTTTTTGTTTTGTTTTCGAACTTACTTAAAGTCGGTTTGACGCAGCTCTAAATTCTTTTCTATTCTGAGCTAGTCTAAAAGGGTCCACATACCCTTCACAACCTAAATCTCTAATAATTTGACTAATATAGCTTTGTCTAGGCCTTCCTACTCTATTTTTATTTGGTAGTCTATAATCTAAGACTTTACTAAATAGTCCCTCATGTCTTAACTGGTGCCCTATCATTCTATCTCTCCTGACCTTCAATTGTTTCCACATACAGGAATCCTCACCTATCCTTCTATAAACTTCCTCGTTTGTTACTCTATCTGTCCAACTAATCTTTAACATTCTCTTTTAACACCAAGTTTCAAAAGCTTCTATCTTTTTCTTATCTGCTTCTTTAATTGTCCAAGTCTCACTACCGTATAGTAGAACGCTCCATACGTACGACTTTAAGAAACTTTTTCTATTATCTAAACTAATACTATTAGCTATTAGTAAGTTTTTCTTTTTTAAAAACATTTTTCTAGCTTGAGCTATTCTAGCTACTATATCCCTTCTGCTACGTCCATCTTTTGTAATTATACTACCTAAATAGCAAAATTCATCTACCTCCTCTAACTCGGTATTACCTATTTTTAATTTTGGTTTAGAACTAGGCTGTAACTCACTTGTCATTATCTTTGTCTTTACTGAGTTAATTCTCATACTATAGTTACTCCGTAGTATCTCACCTAAAATGTTTAAAAACTCTCCTAACTCTTTTCTAGACTCTGCTATAATGGCTATATCATCTGCAAAACGTAACATGTTTATTTTCTGTCCCTGTACACTAATACCTATCTCTTTTCTCTCTCTAGCTAAGTTTAAAGCTTCCTCAATATAAACATTAAAAATCAAGGGAGACAGTATACAACCCTGTCTAACACCATTTCTAATCTTAGCTTCCTTTTCTATTTCATCAACTCTAATTACTACGCTTTGGTTTTTATATAGACTGTAAATAATTTTTCTATCCCTATGAGAGATTCCTATTTTTTGCAAAACCCTAAACATAACAATCCAATTAACCATATCAAATGCTTTTTCTAAATCTACGAACGCGAAATGAGTCTTTTTATTTTTTTGTAACCTTTTTTCAATAATTAGCCTAATCATTAGTATCGGTTCTCTAGTCCCTCTGTCTTTACGAAAACCATATTGGTCTTCGCCTAAATAATTCTCAGTCAAAGCTTCTACTTTATTTTTAATTATTATTGTTAGTATTTTGGAAGCATGAGAAGTTAAACTAACCGTTCTAAAATTCTCACACCTATCAACTCCTGACTTTTTTGGGATTGGGATAATAATATTTTTTTCGAAATCTATTGGAACCTCACCTGTATCATATATTACTTTTACTAGTTCATATAATCTGTCTAAAGTTTTCTGACTTGCATATTTTATTAATTCTGCGAGAATATCGTCTATCCCTGGCGCTTTATTTAGTTTAAGATCCCTAACAGCTCTATCAAATTCCTCTCTTAATATTGAGAACCCTATTTCTACATCCTCTTCTTGGTCGTTCTCTAACTCATCCATATCGTCTCCCTTATATAAATCTTTTAAATATTTTTTCCATTTATCTGCTATCTCAACTTTATTTATTAGTAGCTCATTATTCTCGTCTCTAATACCATTATATTTTTTCCTATCTTCCCCAAAAAACTTTTTAACTGCCCTGTAAGCCCTGTCTGTCTTACCTACTCTCAAATCGTCTTGTATTCCCTTACAATTCTCCTCCATCCATTTATTTCTAGCTTTTCTATACTCATGTACTATTGTATTTCTAACTGTATTATATTTTTGCTTACTTTCACTATCCACTTCTCCGAAAGGTTTAAGCTTTCTTCTATTCTCTATTAAATCTAATATCTCCTTTGTTACCCACGGTTATTTCGCTTCTATTTTTTTCTTACTTATAGTCTGTGTTGCTGTATCATGTACAGTCAGTTTTATTTCTTTCCATCTATTTTCTAGGTTCCCTCCTACAGCTATCTCTTTGCTCTTAATATCTAATACTTGTTTATATTCCTCTTTTACCCTACTATCATTAAGCTTACCTAGATCCCATCCCTCTCTTTTAACCTTTCTCAATTTTTTGAATTTTAGTTTACACTTCATTTTAACTAAGTTATGATCGCTATCTATGTCAGCCCCTGGATAACTACGACAGTTTTTAACTTGGTTTCTAAATCTTTGTTTAACTAAAATATAATCTATTTGGAATCTAGCCCTATCACCTGGCGCTTTCCAGGTATATCTTCTCCTAACATGTTGTTCGAATAGGGTGTTTACAGTTACTAATCTATGTTCCTGGCAAAACTCAACTAATCTTTCTCCTCTATCATTTCGTCTGCCATACCCAAATTTTCCTACCATTTTTCCCTCACTACCTTCTCCCACTGACGCATTAAAATCGCCCATAACTATTAAATTCTCATCTCCTTTTACTTTTCTCACTATACTATTTATATCCTCGTATACCTTTTGTATTTCCTCATCCTCGTACTGAGTTGTTGGCATGTAAACCTGTACTAAAACAGTGTCTGTGGGTTTTGTACTCAATCTAACCATAATTATTCTATCACTAAATTGTAAGTGCTCTTTAACTTTATGCCCTAATCTTTTACCTAACACTATTCCTACGCCTGCCTGTCCATTAGTTGAAAAAGTTGTAATTATTCTATAATTATCTTTCCAAAAGTCATTCCTATCTGGCCATCTCACCTCACTAATACCTAAAATGTCCAGCTTTTCCTTTCTCGTTTCGACTAATAAATTCGTTAACTTATCTACTCTAAGTGATGACCTTACATTCCAAGTCCCTATCACTAAATCGAACTGTTGTTTTATATTCTTACGATGACGAGCCCCAAGTACCCCCTCCCGGAGATCCGAATGAGGGAGTATTTTACCTCCGGACAAGAATTTTACTTGTGAGCTCTCCATCATATGTATTTCGTGTTTTAGGCCACGCACACCTGGGAAATATTGTGGTAGGCTCTCATATCTTTCCACAACGCTGTTTTTAAAGATTTTAGCAAAAAGCCGTATCCGTCACGGCCAACCCCCAACAAGCTTGTAAATTATTGAGGATCGCCCGAGACCAACCGAGACACTGCCTAAATTAACAAAATTTTACAACCCCAAAAAAATACAAAAAAAGACAAACCCTCCCCCTGTAAACATTAAGTAGTTTGGGTGTTAAATTGAAAATTAATATCACAAATTGTTAAGCATAAAACTGGAAATCCTCTTTTTGTAGACTTTACCACCGTAAGTATACAATTACAGATGTATAATGGTCAACGTACATACAATATTAAGGATAAGTACCATCTCACCTAACGATGCTCATGTTCATAAGTACCAAGTGTGGGTTTCGAGTCGAATGTGGACGTGACCTTTTCCCAGGAGCAGTGCCAACAAAGAAACAAAAAAAGAAATTGGACTAAAGACTCACCCACGTCCAAGTTGTAGGCTCTAAGGACGAAGTGGACCAACTGTGTGCGGAATCATGCCATGTGCGTGTTCTCTCGTGCCAACAGGAGCGATGGTTCGAACTGATCGTTAGGCCCACCGGAAGAAGCTAGAATAATTACAGGTAAATTAATTTAGTGCCGCCGAAACGTACATGTTTGTAAAACCACAATTGCTTACCACGCAGTACTGCGTGCACGAAATTCCATAAAAACGGGAACGAAGAATCTAACTATAGCGACGAGTGCCTTTTGAAAATTCAGAAAGAAAGTGAATATTAATTCGTTTAACTAATAATTAGAGTTCAAAGTAATATTGGTGTTATCAAACGAGATTAGAAAACTTAAAAACACGGTTTTATCGGATAGTTCAATACTTCATTTCAACGAGCCTTTAGCTGGAAATCACATAAGAATCAATTATACGCGGTCGTAATATATAACAATTTAACGGATTTCTAAAACAAGGTGTTGACTATTTAATTTTAGCATACTCTTTACGTTTAAAATGAAAATTAGTAGGAAGCGTACTTATTGTAAACAGGATGTTGTCGACGTATTAAGGAGTAGAAACGGAATCGATGTAAATGAAATAACCAAATACGGTCGAAAATGAACGTAACAGCTGATATCTGATGAGCTACAGTGATGTTTCCAAAAATAGCGTATACTGCAGAGTATAGGTAGAAGAGAAATGTTGAACAACTTAAAAGTTTGCTACTAGTTTATTTGACAAAAGTCGCATATCTCATATCTGTCACGTTATTTAATTGCAAAACCTCGTACATAGTTTCAAATGTGTTGCATGGACGATTAACATACAGCTAATGCACATTTCTTTCATTATTATATGGATGCCAATGAAGTGAGCTTTAGAAATGTTTGCAAGATTAACATATGTCCTTTGTAAGTTTCGGCAGAACCAAATATTTCAAAATACTTAATACCTGTCGGTCAGTTAGGAAAGCGCGTAACACAAAAGTGAATGGTAGTTCCACGTATAGCGGCTCCGTGCATCAAATAAGTTTGCGTATAACTGCCGATCCTAAAGTGCCGGGTTCGTTTCCCAACACGGATCGCTTAAAAAACGTTGGGCGAGCATTCTTACATATAAACGCGCTCGCGCCGATGAGAGGTAAAATGTAAGTGCAGTGTAATTCTTGTCACACATGTTAAAGATCCCTACTTTGCTTGAAATAGCAAGGGTTTTGTAAAATTCAACATTGCCAGGTAAAAGAAAACTGCTTCCTGGACAATGCAGTACCTTTGGGTGGAGCACTGAACGTTAAATGTAAAGATAGCCTTGAGTAGGCGGCTTTCTGGAATAGACAGAGCTGCTGTTCCCAAGGTCACCGGATCGATTCCCGTCACGAGGAGTGGTAGGCGAGCAAAAATACGTCTTCGTTTGGATGAGATCACGCTCATTAAAAATCCCTACCTTGCTTAGAATAGCAAGAGAGGCAAAGTTTAAACGTTTTACGTAGAGAAGCTTGCTGTCTGGCCATTGTAATACCTTTGGGTAGAGCACTTTAAAACCAAAAAGATATCAAATGTAGGGGTAGTTTACACAAACCTTTACATGAACTTCCATCGCAGATGCAGTATATTTGCCTGTTATACCAACACTAAGTGCACAAAATCCTAAATAATACAAACGTATCTGCACACGCGCTCGCACTAACGCTCGCACATACACACTCGCACGCACGCATGAACACACGCACAAACGCACGCACGTACACACGCATGCACGTACGCACGCACAGATTCACGTACACACGCACAGACGCACCCAAGCACGTAAGCATGCAGACACACCACACACAGACACACACACACGAACGTTGAAAATAGTTAAAGATAACAGTTGCAGCGCTAAATATTGTAACAATATATCCGGAATCTCAAAAATGAAAGGGTTATAACCATTAAGCAAATAAAGGTATGTTTGGCAGCTTCAAGGCTGTATTTGGAAAACCGAAAAAGTGGACGAAAGGAAGAGACGAATGTTGTAATACATTAAGGAATAGTATATAGGGCATAATAGCCCTACAGGTAAACTGCGCGATACGACGGAAGTATACGATATAAATTATTTTATCAACTGGTTAAAATAAATACGTTTAATGTCTATATAAATTATGGTACAACAGTTAGTAATAAATTAATAGTGCATCAACTCAATACAACGTGTGTAGCTGTATTAGTAATGTAAACGTTGATTGCGGTAATAAAAAGTGTCAGTAACTATTAACAGAAAGTAGTATTTCAATAGACTCTGGTTTCTCCGAATTTGTAAATAATTTAGATCTGTGTTACGTTTACTTTACGATGATCAATTAAAATCTATTCCTTTTAGGTATTTCATTATTCAATTATGTAGATTCTGCTCTTCTATAATCTCAATCGTCCGTACCTTGTTTGAGGTGTCCGTTGACTTAATACACAATACTATAGCGCATAATAACCTATAATTATACCCAATCATAAAGACTCGTTGAAATAATAGATCGTACTTATTTGTTAAGTTTTGTTTCAGGTTTCTAACCACATTTGATAACGCGAGGATTGAAGTTCGAATTCCTGTTATTTAAACAATTTCAATTTGATTCTGCAGTTCGTCCTTATATGTATTTTCTATATTACTCGTCCTATTACTTCAAGAGCGATGCACTTTTTTTACAAGTGTAGATCTTGGGTGTATCGCTCTTAACTGGAAGCCAAATTGTTCTATGTAGGCCCGATTATTCTTTTTATGTAGAACCAACTGCGCTGGTATGTGTTCCGCTGTTGCAGTGATTGTCGCAGCGTTCAACATCTGTCGACCGTGGTGACGCTGCATCTGAACGAAAGCACCTAGACGCTTAGCTGATTCACCTCCGTGGATGCAATGAACACATTATAGTATCATGGCACCTGAAGGTATGTTGTGATAGTCTTCCCATATATCGGGAGCACCTTTTTTTCCTACTTTTGTTGTTGCGTCGCTGGTGCTCAATAGTACATTATTAAATGATTACTAGAATTTGTTCTACCGTTAATACTTTAACACCCTGGTGTTATGAGAAAATATAAACAGTAACTTCCTCATCTTATGTGGATGAAGTTCTTCCTGATGCTGTTTGTTATTGTAAGTTTGATGAACTTCTACTTGATTCTGTTTCTTTATGTAATGTTGTTGAAGTGTTATCGGATTCTGCTCCTTTTCTTAAGGTTGATACTCCTACAGCCAATGCCGTTTTCTTTCCTAACTGTGATACTGCTAGTCCTTTATCTAACGTCAATGAAATTTTATCTGCTTCTGTCTCTTTATCTAACGTACCGGCAATGTGCTCTGCTTGTGTTTCCTTTCGTAAGGTTCGTTCTCATTCAGCCAATATTTTTCCTTTTCTACTGTTTACTTTATTACCACCAATTCTGTAAACAAACAACTTCCTTCTATGATGCGTTTTGAGTTTCTACACTACCCTTGACACCACTTTCTCAACCTCGTGCTACGACGACTACACTCCCTACTGTTCCTGTTTTGCAGAAAACTGCCCAAAAGAGGCAGACATTAGCTTATGCTCCTTCCGAACCTGAAGATATATGTCAGAAAAATCCTGATGTCCTTGATCTCGTTCCATTTTTTTGCTAGCTGCACAAACGTCTTAAGCTCAATACATAGTCCTCGCGCCCCAGATTCATATGTCGATCTTGCTCTCCTTAGGATTTGATTTCTGGACGTTACGATTTCTTTTTTACTTCCCTGTTTTGCTGGGTTTTCTTAGTTTTTCTTGCACCCGCGTGGGTCCGGGAATAGAATAGCTCCATAATACGACCTGTCTATCATAAGGGGCGGCTAAAGCACTCCAACGCATACACACACACACATCATACACACACACACACACACATACACACTTCATAAACACACAGATTACTGTTTGGTTCTCCTTTCTTCCGTTCTCTTCTTTTACCCCAACGTCCGCGTGGGTCCGGAAATAGAATAGCCCCTTGGTACGACCTGCCTGCCGTAAGAGGCGACTAAAGCGGTCCAAAACATACACACACAGTTCACACACACACACACACACACACGCACACACACACACTTGATAAACACACAGATTACTGTTTGGTTTTTCTTTCTTTCGCTCTCTTCATGTACCCCAACACCCGTGTGAGTCAGAGAATAGAATAGCCTCATAATACGCCCTGCCTATCGTAAGAGGCGACTTTAGCGGTCCAACATATACACACACGCACACTTTATACACGCACACTACATACACATACACAGTTCATACACACACACACACACCACACACACACACACACACACACACACCCACATACATAACTACACTGGGATTCTGTTTTATTTTCTTTTGTGCGATTGTTAGGTTTTTTGTTTGTTCTTGAACTTGTACCTTGGTCTTATTTTTTTTTGTTTTTTTCATCTCTTTCTTTGTTTTCTTTTGTCCCTATCGTTCCACATTCCTCTCCCTTTTCCTGTAGCTGTTGTTACTTTCTGTCGGTCTACGTGCTGACTTGGTATATTTTTGGATCCATTTCCTGTGGTAGGTGCTTTCTAGTCCGTTTTTCTTATTTTCAGAAACCACGACTTAGTCGACTTTAGGCCTGGTTAGCTTTTCTTTTCTTTGGTTTTTCGGCTGTTACAATTCTTGGGTACCACAGTTTGAAGTAATTTAATTTTTTTTTCTCCATCATTTTTATTGTCCCCGAGCAAACTTCGAGGCTTGACACTTTGGTCATTTTGGCAGTTGCTATTGGTTTTCTTCCTCGCTTCTTTCCTTTGCTGTTGGTTTTCTGTAGGGAACCAATCTTCGTTTAAGGTTGAAGACTTTACTGTTTCTTTTCTGAAGAAGCATCTGTCCTTTGACGACTTTGATAATGTCGACGAAATTCTATCTTTGTCCTCGGTTATTGTTACTACCTTTTTTTTCCTGTGCTTCTTTTTAATTTCTCTATCTCTCTCTCTCTCTTTCTTGGTTTTGTCCGGTTCCTTGGTTCTTCAAGCCGAATAAAAATTCTTTTTTTTTATTTTGGAGTGTTTTCTTTTGTTGCTTTTTTTGGTTAAGCGAATTTTTTCCTTTCTTTTTCTTTTTGTCATCCCATTATTATATATTGGTCTTTCGAGCCAGATATTAGTTGAATTGTTGGTTTTTTTGATTTTTCTTCGGAGTTTCTTAAGCGAATTTTTTGTTTGTTTCTTTTGTTAGTACTGTACTGTCCGCTTGATTACTTTTGTTTTTCTACCCCGACTTTTTAATTTTGCTGGGGAGAATTTGTTACGTTTACTTTACGATGGTCAGTTAAAACCTACCCTTTTTTGGTATTTCATTATTCATTTACGTAGATTCTGCTCAAATCCTCCAACACCCGTTATATTAGATCTGCCTACAATAAGTACGCTTTTTAATAATTTTCCATTTAAACCTATTTACTTCAAAATGAAGGTTCTTCTATAATCTCAATCGTCCATACCTTGTTTGAGATATCCGTTGACTTAATACACAATACTATAGCGCAAAAATACTACTTATTATACTCAATCATAAGGACTTGTTGAAATAAGGGATCGTACTTATTTGTTAAGTTTTTTTCCAAGTTTCTAATCACATTTGATAACGCGAGGATGGTGGTTCAATTTCTTGTTATTTAAACAATTTCAATTTGATTCTGCAGTTCGTCCTTATATGTATTTTCTATATTACTCGTCCTATTACTTCAAAAGCGATGCACGCTTTTTTTATAAGAAGTGTAGATCTTGGGTGTATCGCCCTTAACTGGAAACCAAATTGTTTTATGAAGGCCCGATTATTCTTTGTATGTGGAACCAACTGCGCTGGTATGTGTTCCGCTGTTGCAGTGATTGTCGCAGCGCTCAACATCTGTTGACCGTGGTGACGCTGCATCTGGACGAAATCACCCTGACGCTTAGCTGATTCACGCCCGTGAATGCAATGGGCACACGATAGTATTTTGCCACATGGAGGTATGTTGTGATAGTCTTCCCATATATCGGGAGCACCTCTTTTTTTCTACTTTTGTTGTTAGTAACACCCTGGTGTTATGAGAAAGTATAAACAGTAATTTTTGTTTTCTTTTACTACTGAATTCTACATGTTAAATGAAATGCGCACTTCGTACGTCAATTCTCAAAATTTGTACTTTGTAATATAAATATTTATTAATTGTTTTTTAATTGATTTAAACCGAATTCTTTTTTTAATTAATTTTTATTATGTTGCTAGAAATCCCCCCCGCATTGGTAGTTAGTCTGGTATTTTTACGTTTCTTGTGTTCTGTTTTGTAATTGTGATTCGTGCGGGTCCTCACTTTAAGTATCCTTTCTATTTCTGTCTGAATCGTACGCTCCTGTACGTAGCACTGTATCAAACCCAATAAAAGAATTTAAATTGAAGTATGTTACACATTTTGTATCTAAACACCCTAGATTTAATTGTGAGAACTTCCAATTAAAAACCGGTTGTTAGAAATAAAACGAGCACTCTATTGGAAGGTATATTTTCAACTAACTTTACAGTGGTGTTCTTAGTTTATCCTATATCCCAAGGGTAGTACGGCTGGTACCTGCCTCGCTTGCCACTTTTCTTGTGCGAGAGTTCACGGCCGTGCATGATGTCGTTTACAGTCGGCCATGCTACCATCATCCACGTCCTCGTGGATTTGAGGAAACTTCTGGTTGACCTATAAATAATAATACAACCTTTAGAATATAGAACCACGACACAAAACAAAGTTACTACATAATACATGTCAACAATCAGCGTCAACTCGTTCAAGATATCATAAAAAAATAATAAATTGGCCAATTAGTGTATCGATACCTTATACGTATGTACATACTATTACCTATACCAGAATCGTTCACCCTATAAAAAAACATTACAAAAAGGTTTAATATGAGCTTCCGTCTAACAACTTTTGTTAATCGTGCCATGTCTTTTCTTTTGAGTACTCCGGTGTTCCTCAGTCGGATCCTTCGTTAGACTCCGAACTGACTTCGACGTTATAAGCGTTAAGCTTGTCGAGGGAAACTACCCCACGGTACTTTCCCTGCGAGCAAGAAGCACCTTTTAAATCCTCGACAACAAAACGATCGTAGTCCAATTTTTAAATAATGACATATGGACCACTATATTTTGCAAGCAACTTTTTACTTCTCCCATCGTTACTTATTGGGATTGTACGCACCAAAACTTGATCGCCAAGACCAAACGATTTTTCGGGGGTGCGGCGTGCGTCGTAGCACGCTTTTTGTCTTGCTTGTACTTTAGTGATTCGAGCCTTTTCGTTAGCTCGAATGTCCTTCAGACAGTTAACTTGTGGTTCCAACGTTACTTCGTTGTCCAGTATTGCGTTGCAGATACTCCTTGGAGAGTATCCAAAAAGGGTCTCGTATGGGGATCTACCCGTTGCTGAATTCGTCGTAGAATTCAGTCCCCATTGAATTTTAGAAACCTGTGTGTCCCACTTTTCCTCATCGTCCGTAGATGCGGAAAGCGGAAAGCGAAATTGTTCTATTATACCTTTTCACCTGTCCGTTTGCTCTAGGTGTTGATGTAGCATTTAAAACGTGTTTTATATTTAGGTCCTTGCAGTACTTTGTAAATTTCTTGCCCGTAAAGCAGCTTCCTTGATCACTAACAATTCTTCTTGAAACTCCAAAATTCTCTATGACGTCGTCTAGGAATTTAATCAGCGGTCCGGTCTTTGTTGACCCGATTGCTCTCAAAAACACAAACTTCGTGAAAGGATCGACGATAACTATCAAGTACTGATTATTTCTTTTGGATTTCACAAATAGACCTAGGTGGTCTATATGTATAGTATCGAAAGGAATGGCAAACTTTTCGATCGGATGCAAATAACCAGATCGCTTCCCTCCTGGCTCCTTATTATAAAGACAAGGTAGGCAGGAACCTAAAAACTTTTTTACATAACGCCTCATGCCTGGAAACCAATACAATTACTTATAGCCGAAATTGTCTTGTCGACTGATAAGTGCCCAATACTATCGTGGAAGTGAAGTAAGACTTGACGTCTGGTTGCCCTAGGCACAATTCACTTTTTACCATCGCACGTTTTTTTGTATAATCGTCCGTCTTCTAAGCTATATTCGCTATGAATTAGCTTCTCTTCTTGATCCGTTGGGTTTTTTCCCAACACTTCCATAAGGTACTTGCATCGATCGTCCATCAATTGAGCCTGTAGAACCAAGTCATCATTACTGATGTTAACGTTTAATACTTTAGCAGTGTTTTGGATATGGTTTATAGGATTTCTGCTTAAAGCATCAGCATGGGCCATTTTTAGTCCTGGTCTGTACTCTACATCGAAGGTAAATTCTTGAATAGAAAGCCACCACCTTCCAATCTTCGGAACCAGATCTCTTTTACAGAAAGTGGTACGAATGGCGTTACAGTCTGTTACAACCTTGAATTGTATGCCTACTAGATATATTCGAAAATGCTTCAAAGAGGTTACTACGGCAATAGTTTCTAATTCGTAGGAATGGTACCTTTGTTCTTCCTTAGTAGTCTGCCTTGAATAATACATAACGGGCTTTAGACAACTATCGTGTCTTTGTAACAAAATACCAGCAAGTCCCTTCTGGGAAGCATCCGTATGGACTTCTGTTGGCAGTTTTCCATCGTAGATCGCTAAGAGGGGTCTAGAAACGGGTTTATCTTTAAAGGCATCGAATGCTATACGTTGATCCGATCCCCATTAAAACTCTGAATCCTTTTTTGTCAACATGGTTAAGGGAAATGCAATGGTTGCAAGTCCTTAATGTATTTCTTAAAATAACTGGCCAATCCAAAGAATTGTCGGACATTATGAACACTAATCGGATCTAGAAAGTTTCTAACGGTTTCTGTATTACGATATACGGGTTGAACTCCTTTTCGTGAAATTTCGTGACCCAGATACTCAATTTTTTCGGAGAGAAATTGACACTTGGACAATCTGAGAGTTAAACCAGCATTTTGGAGAGCAGTTAAAACAACTTTTATTGAATTTTAAGCCCTGATTCAAAATCCATTGAAGCGAGTAATAGATTGTCCATGTAGGCAAGAACATTACCGTAACGTAAGTTGCCTAAAAGTTTGTTTAAAGTTCGTTGGAAGACCGCTGGTGCATTGCATAGCCCAAACGGGACACGAAGGTACTCGTAATGGCCATCAGGTGTGATAAATGCTGTTTTCGGTATTGCCGAGTCATCGACGTCAATTTGATGATAGCCGCTCGCTAAGTCGAGGCTCGTGAAATAACGACAATCCCTTAACTTTTCAAGAAAATCGTCGGCATGCGGCAAGGGAAATCTATCCTTTACAGTTTTTGAGTTCAGCGTCCTGTAGTCTACACACATTCGATTTTCTCCGTTCTTTTTCTTTATCAAAAGTATGGGACTCGCGTAGGGCGATTCTGACTCCCTAATTATTCCACCCTTCAAAAGATCGTCAATTATGGTTTTCACCTCTTGACGTTCGGAATGCGATAAACGATATGGGCGATAGAACACCGGTTTATCGTCGGTAAGGTGAATTGATATTTTAAAAAGATCGGTTTTTCCTAGCTCATTTGTATTTTGCGCAAAATAGTGTCTCAAAGAGTTGACTAGATCAAGCAAACGATTTGCCTGTTCGCTTGTAAGATTTTTGTTATACTGTAGGTCGTCTTGATTAAAATACTCGTATTCAGTTATTTTAACTGAAATATTAGTTGAAAACTGAGGACAAGGCGTTTTGTCCTCAAAACACTGAACACATCTTACTAATATTGGCTTAGTACTCACCTCAACTGCCTCCTGCGACACGTTTGTAACGACGACGTAGCCGTCTTCGCTTTGAGTGATGCATTCTCTAACGTAGTGCTCTTTTTCTGGAACTGGCCTCAGACTGCCTGGCACATAAACTTCACCGTTGATAGCATCGTGTGATGTCACGGCAACAAACACTGATGATTTTGACAGAATAACAACAGCCTCTTTTGCCCACAAGAGTATTTTTTTAGGTTCTAAATGTAAAACTTCATTAATGTCATCATGCGTAGTCAGAATTCACATCCTCTTATTTGCTACTATTAAAATCACTTCGGGTAAGTTAAAAAAGGGTTGTCCAATTATAATTGGTATGTCTTGAACTGTATTCGGAACGACAAAAGCTTTTACGTTAGCACTTGCACGATCCACGACCACAGTAAAATTTGTCACGCCAATCACGGGAACATTTGAAGCACCATAACCTGTTAAAACTACTGCGCTCGATATTATTTTCAGATCAAATTTTTTGCAGTCTCTTCTTTAATTAAAATGCTTTGGATCCCGTGTCAACGTATACACGAGATGGCTTCCCATTTACAGAGCAATCGAAATAATATGCCTTTTTTAAGCGTTCGCCCTCAGATTTAACAAATTGTGCCAATAGTTGTTTTCGGCGGCAGTCCTGGTCTTAATGACCCAATCTTTTGCACCTTTTGCATTCCATTTTTGGTTTTGGGCAGAAATTTGCAAAATGTCTTCTTTGTCTACAATTGTAGCATTTTTGTTCGTTTTTGGGATTACCCCTTGATCTCTTTATCAACGAGCAATCCCACTCGCGACCACTAAAAAAATGAGGACGTCTACGTGACGCATTTGCATCCGAATATTTTATAGAAGCCGTTTCAGATATTAGTGACGACAAATACTCTGCATAGAGTGCGTCCGGTGTTTCGTATCTTCCTGCTCGCGCACCAACTTGTATAGTAAGATCGCCTATTCCATCGATAAGGGAAGATACGGCGTTTTTTGGTTTTATTTCGCAAGCGTTAATGAGCTCCATTTTTCCAAAGTAATATTCTTCCCAAGTTTTTGCTGGCAGCTTGCGTCTATCAACAAGTTTTCTCAAAACACTGGCAAAATCTTGATGTCTGGGAAAGGATTTTAGCAACAAAGTTTTCCAGCTTGTCCAATCAAGGTCATATGACGCGAGGTTATCAAACCACTTACGAGCTAACCCACTTGATCGATTTTGCATATTAAAAATCATGGTATGTTCGTCCCAACAATTTATTTTACCCAACTTTTCTATGTTTTCAATCCATTTGTAACAACTCAAGTTAGGATTTCCTGGTCTAAACACCGGAATAGAGTCTGGTCTAACAAAAACTTTTCTGGGCTCCGATCTGATATCTGCACTGTGTTCTATAAGACGTTCTACAAGTTTTTGTAATCGATCTACGTTACCCGATTTACTAGATTGTGATGGAAGTTGTGTGTAACTCCTTGAGCTAGTTACCGTCGACGTAGAATCGATCACACGTACGGCTGACAGTACACGTTCGTCACTACGTTGTAGCTGCCGCCTGCTGTCGCGTTTGTAATCATAACTACGATATGAACTTCTGCTGAAGCTTCTTGAATACGATCTCGAGCGTCTTTTCTTCGAACTTTTTAATGGGGATTTTCATCGTCCCATAGTGCACAACGCTTAGGAACAATTTTCCCAGATAGCGGATAATTTATTTACGTCGCAACCAAATTAACTTAAACCAAAGGTCACTACTTACTACTAGTTATATGCTAAAATGTAATATAACAACGATTTGTTACTGCTTAATTTTTACGTTAATTAAGCACTTTAACGGATTATTTGCTTTGCAGTTGACAATATTAGTATATAAGGGTACTTGCAATAAAGAATTTATTATCCTTATTATTGCGCGGTAAAAACACAAACACAACTCTTACATCTCACAAAAAATACCATTACGGAACGAAACAGAAAAAAAATGTAAATTTCGCTATGCACTGGTAATTAATACAATTAATGGGTCTATCCCGGCGCTGCACTGAGAACTTCCACTTAAAAACCGGTTGTTAGAAATAAAACGAGCACTCTCAAGGAAGGTATATTTTCAACTAACTTTACAGTGGTGTTCTTAGTCCGGCTGGTACCTGCCTCGCTTGCCACCCTTCTTGTGCGAGAGGTCACGGCCGTGCATGATGTCGTTTGCAATTGTTTAAGTATATTTTGTGTTAAACAACACCACCTTCACAAACTAATTTTATTTTATGGTTATACAGACAATTTTACAGTGAAAAAGCAATAAAACTTTACGGATTAACGTAGTTACTTTGACTAATTGCGTTGTTTTTGATTACGCATTTTTACTTTTTAATCTGATTAAACTTTATTTCAGGAACAACTGATCAGACATGGGTTCCTTTATTGATGTTGTCACTCTACGTAGTAGCAACAATGCTTGGATTCCTCGCCATTCCGTTAGCTATTCCTTCTGAACTATTTCCTACCTCAGTGCGTGGAATGGGACAAAGTATAGCTATGAGTATTTTATATTTATTAGCGTTTGCCGCTACATACACTTATTACGATTTGAAAGACGCCTTGGGAGGTTCATTTGGTTTACAGTTTTTTTTCGCTGTGATGTCTTTTGGTGGAGCTCTTTTCACATATATTTTCTTACCAGAAACGCACAAGAAAACCTTATATGAAATAGAAGACTATTTTCGAAACAATTCGGTTTATCTTTTGTACAAAATTCGCAAAAGTCGTAAACAACAAACAGAGAAAAACGAAATAGATGTAGAATGTAAATAGCTTGTAGGACTTAAGTTTATCGAAATATATAATACAAAATTTTTAATCAAATCAGACTGATGTTTTTTTTATAAAAGGGCTATTAATTGCGTTTCTATTTTCGTATGGTGACATGTTCCAAAAAGCCACTGATTTTAAAAGTTTTGGCTCGTTGTTATAAGAATTTTGATAAATCAGTTATCTATTGTAAAGTTTATTACTCACTTACCACCATATGCAGTTAATATTTAAAAAACTACTTCAAATATAACTCGTTGCTTCATATGCAGTTCTTTTCCTATTTCGTTTATACAGTTCTATAATATTTACTGTAAAGTCTGTATCGCTGACGCGTTACTTAAGCAAACACTATGCATTAGAGATGAGCTTATAAATTTCAATAGGTTTTGGTACAAAAGCAGCCTATTGAATTTAGAGCTTTAGTAGATTGCATTTAATAACGTTGCTATTTTAATATGATATTAAATTAGGATGAAGAATTAGAAGAGGGAAGCACTTAGTTTGTAAATTCAAACAGCAATAAATATCGAGGCTTTATACCCCTTCATATTAAGTTTAGAAGAAGTATATATGGACACTCGGAAAATAACCGGCATAACAAAGTTATTTGTATATATTCACACGCATTTGATAAAGAATTAACCCACGGATTAGACCAATACACTTTAATAACCGTGTACTCGTAGATTGTAGTAATAAAACAATCTGTTAGGAAAGTAACAAATGTCGCAGCTTTCGGTATCAAATGTAAAAGCGTGGGAACAAGATGACCGTTTACGCGGATTAAACTGAGAAGTTCATACGCACTACCTCGTGAAAACTGCAGATCGTGCAATAACTTTGAGCTGTTGAATCTTATGAAACAAGGATAATAAAAGAGAGGCTCATTCTCAGTTGTGCAAGACATAAGAACAGAGCTTCAAATTCGGTTGATACGCAACCATCGCCGTACGAAGCAAAGTTGAGAATTGGGTAGTTAAAATGAGGGTATCAAACCCTAAAACTTTTGTTGAAGATGAGTAAGGGCGTGCATATGAAAATACCGTTTAAGCGTATAAGTAACCTGTGTTTTGAGCTTTATTCAACACCTAATTGGAGTAATTAACTTTCCTGCTACAATTCCTGCACTGGAATGTCAACGTAGCGTGCTACCGGTGCTGGGAAAAGCTTTGGATCGCGTTATGACTGTGTAAGATATTTCAGGCCTTCTGCGTGCGTCGATAGACCTAAGGTTAGTAGAGGGAGTAACTAAGGGGTTACTGTAACTTGTTGTTCAGAAATATAGAAGAACGTAAGAAGCTTTCATGATGTGTAGTCGCTTAGCTTGATTTATATTTAAATAAACCTTTCTTTAAACTTCATGTTGTTTATTGCATTACATCAACTTTGGTGCCGAAACCTGGGAAGATCTGGTGATAAATATAAACGAGCTTTAACGTAAATATTCGGAATAACGGAACGTGAACGCGAATATTTAACAAACGGCTATACTATCGAGGCTTCAAGATGGAACAAGTAAAACGGACAATCTGTAGAAAGCACTTAACTAAAACAGTTAATAATATAAATTCTATGCTAGAAAATAGTTCCAGTGTCGAAGATATTTATACAGCTATGTCAAGGTTAAAGCTTGCAAGTGACAATATGAAAGAAATTGATGAGCAAATTGAACCTCTGCTTAAAGAAATCTAGAGGACGGGTTAATGAAAAGTTAATGAAGAGGTTGCTGTAACTACGATGTCTAAGTTGGAATTTAGATTAAAACTCCCAGAAAAATCGCAGAGAGAGGGTGACACGAATTTAACGAATATGGTAACCAGTAAGTAAAAAGTAAGTATGCCGTCTTTTACGTCAGTGAAGCTTCAACGTGTACAGTTAGCAAACTATGATGGTACTGCAAAGGGCTGGCTTCCTTTCTGGGAACAATTCAGAAGTATGATCCACGACAATCAACAATTAACGAACGGAGATCGATTCAACTACCTGCGAATGTATGTCACGGGAAGGGCCGCTGAAGCAATTGAGGGATTTCCTCCATCTGGAGCATTCTATGAAGAAGCTTTGAATATATTAAAAGATCAATTTGGAAATGGGAAACGGATAATTGAGCAATATATTGATAGTATTATGAAAATCGAACCTGTAAAATCCAGAAATGACGTAAGCACTTTAAAGAAGAATTACAATCTAATCACTTCAGCTATGCGTGCTCTTGAAATCTTAGAAGTATCTAGTTCTTGGTATAACGTAATCGTAAAGTCGACTCTCATGAAGTCGTTGCCAATGGAATTGCGCTTAGAATTTTTTCGACAGATGAAAATGAAATCATCCAATCATCTAGAAATTATTACGAATAATTTAAAAAGTTCATCATCAAGGTCAGAGGAAGATGCAGGTCGCCAGGTAAAGGATTTGTTGCAGTTTCTTAAAAACGAACTCAAGTCTTTGTAACAAGCTTTAAAACCGGGTGCAGATTGTAAAGAAAAGATGCTCCCAACAGAAAAAACAACGCATTACAAAGGAACTGCGTCTAGTTTATTAGTCACTCCGAACAAACGTCTTGAATGCTGTGCTTTCTGCAAAAAAGACCATAAAACCGAAATGTGTGACGCAGATGTACCTTTAGCAAGGAAGAGAGAAATTCTAAAGGCAGCAGGAAATTGTTACCGTTGTACGAGAAATAACCATAGTGCTAAATATTGTAAAATAGATTCTTAAGATGTAATGAATGCAGAGGTAGGCACGCAACAACAAAATGCGACCCAAGCTTTAAACCAGGAAAAGATAGACACAACGCTGAGACGACAGGTATTACAGTGAAATTAACGAAAGGCGAGAGTTCAATGAACACTTCGGCGCCGTCGGTGTCCAGTTTGATGACAAACATAAACAAAAATGTGCTATTGCAAACGGCTTGTGTTTATGTCTTTGGCGAAAATTCAAGGAAGTTAATTAAATTAGTAATGGACGGGGGTAGTCAACTTTCATTTATTAAGGAGAATCTATCAAAGGTATTAAATTTACCTGTTGCTGGACAACATAGGGTTCGTATTGCCGTGTTTGGAAATAGTTCATCAATACCGTCTAAACTTTACAACCGCATTTTAATTACTTTGAAGGGACAATATACAGATGAAATGTTAACGATTAAGGCCATGGAAGTTCCTGAAATTTGCATGGATAATTTACATATACCTAAAGAAAGCGTGGTAGAGTATCAAAACTTGCAGCTTGCTGACAATATCCCGTTTAATATAGATCGACCGTTAATTGTTGATGGAATTAGTATACTTATTGAGGCGGACTATTACTGGACAGTAGTGACAGGAAAAAATATTCGTCTTAACAACGGAGTGGACACGAAATTTGGTTATGCTTTGCATGGTCCCATACCAGTTGATGCTACAACAATAGGAGTAAATCTGCAGACAGTGTTACATGCGACAGTTATAAAGACAAAAGCCGAGATCGAAAGTATGTGGGATTTGGAAACAATAGGTATAACCAAAGAAGCAGACGACAATAAGAGATTTTTCGATAATTTTTTTAAAAATAACGTTCGTAAATGCGATGATCGATATTTAGTAGCGTTACCGTGAAAGAATGAGGATGCAGTGATTGACGATGATAATTTAATTAGTGCGCGAGTTCGTGTTCAGAGGCTAAAGTTTAAATTGACCAATATTAACAAAATATGTGAATATAACGCTGCTATCAAAGGGATGTTGGATAATAATTATGCCGAGTTAATTTCCCGCAGTGATGCTGAAACAACAAATGGCGATCGTGTTTTCTACATGCCGCACAGGTCTGTTTTTAGAGAAGATAAACAAACAACGCGTTTGCGAGTGGTTTTCGATGCCTCTTCACATGCCCCGGGACAAAAATCGTTGAATGACTTATTAGAAAAGGGGCCTAATTTAAGTCCAGATTTAATTAAGATTTTACTTAATTTTCGTGTAGGCGAGATCGGAATTACGGCTGACATTGAGAAAGCATTTTTACAAATTTATTTACATTCCGACGATAAAGACGCACATTGATTCTTATGGTACAATAACAACAATGAACTGGAAACGTATCGTATGAATAGAGTAACATTCGGAGTTACATGTAGCCCGTTTCTTTTAAATTCGGTGATACGAACACATTTAATCAATAATCGAAAACAAAATCCTGAATTTATTGAAATCTTAGAAAGGGGATTTTATGTAGACGATCTAGTGGTCAATGTAAACAATCGAAATGTTGCAGAACATTTAAAAGACTTTTCAAGTAAGCTTTTTCAAGGAGCCTCCATGAATTTACGCAAATGTACGATTAACCATTTCGAAGTAAACAGCAAGGTTAAATCCCAAAATGCACAAAGTTCAAAGGTGTTAGGAATTAACTGGTGCAATCAGAACGATAGAATTAAAATCGAAAAGGTAGTGTGTTGGACAGATTCTCTGATTGCGTTGCATTAGATTAAAGGCGATGCGTCAAAGTGGAAACCATATGTGGCTAACCGTGTTAAAGAAATTCAGACCATATCGAAAGATATAACATGGAGACATTGTCCGGGTCGCGAGAACCCTGCGAACTTATTAACCCGCGGAATAAATTCAAGTACTTTAATAAATTCCGAATCTTGGTTACACGGTCCTAGGTGGTTGCTAGAAAGTGAACAAACATAGCCAGATAATACAATAGAGAAATCTACGTCAACGATAGATATAGTATCAAAAATGTCTTTACTAATTAACGACACTACAAAAGGTAGCAATCAATTTATAGATTCCTCCAGATACAGTGATTTTGATCGTTTAGTGCGGATAACGGCGTATGTTTTACGATTTATAGGAAATTTAAAACCCAGAAATAATAAAGAAATGTAGAGCTTAACCGTAAACGAATTTGAAAGGACCGAAATATGTTTACTGAGGCAAACGCAGCGGTAAGTTTATTATTCGGAGATTAACAGTTTACAAAGGGGTGAGGGCATTGAACGGAAATCGAGGACAGCAATTAATAAAGTCCGTTTTAGCAAGATGTGTTATCTGTAAATGACTTCGTAGAAAATCAGGGTCGCATTCCTTCGCGCCGTTACCTAGAGATCGAATACAGCAAACAAAGCTCTTTGAAGTGACAGGTTTAGACTTCGCCGGACTGTTGTATTTTAAAGATAGTTATCACTCAAAGCCATGTTATGTGCTTTTATTTACCTGCGCTGTTATACGAGCACTTCATCTAGAGATTGTTTTGAAAATGGATGTTGCGTATACAATCAGTGCATGTAAACGGTTCTTTGCCTGTAGAGGGATTCCTAAGGTCATTTACTCAGATAACGCTAAAACATTTAAAAGAATATTACGTGAAATATCGACCTTAAAAGAAAGTGATAATTAAGTTGTCCCGCCGCGCCGGAGGATGTGTAAAATATTTCAGGCCTTCTGCGTGCTTCTATAGACCTATGGGTAGTAGAGGGAGTAACTAAGGGGTTACTGTAACTTGTTGTTCAGAGCTATAGAAGAACGTAAGAAGCTTTCATTATGTGTAGTCGCTTAGCTTGATTTATATTTAAATAAACCTTTCTTTAAACTTGATGTTGTTTATTGCATTACAATAACTACGCGAGTTGAGCACATAGTGCGAGACAGCGGCGGATTTAATAACCGACGGTTCGGTTTTATGGAGAGAAAGTCGACTATTGACGCATTAGAGTTTGTTGTCAGAGAAATTAAGCAGACGAGAGATGCAAAGGAGTATGTGTGGTTATTGCTTTGGACATTTCAGGAGCATTTAATGCTGCCTGGTGGCCATTGATCGTTCGCGAATTGAAAAGTAGGGGTTGTCCGCGAAATTTGATATCTTTGGTCAAGAGTTATTTCTCAGGGCGATTGGCACAGGTTGAAATTCCGGGTGAAGTTTTTTCGCGCGAGATGGAAAGGGGATCCCCGCAGAGGTTATGCTCTGGTTCCACATTTTGGAAGTTGTATGAGAACATTTTTAGGGTCAGGTTGCCCACGGGATGCTCAATCGTTGGGTTTGCGGATGATACACTTTTAATTGTCAGATGGCGATTACTAATGAATATACGCACAAAACCGAACGAGGCGCTTAATAAGTTACACGAATGGTCACAGCAGACAAAGTTAAAATTTAACACGTTGAAATCAAAGGCGCTTTATTTCGGGACGAAACCTTGACAAAGAGCCCTAGTCTAGAGTTAGGAGGAGAAAATCCCGTGTAAGGATTGTTATTACATACCTCGGTGTCAAGATCGACAATAAATTAAATTGGAAAGCCCACTTACAGTACATAAAAGGTAAGGGCAGCGAAATATCAATAAAATGATAGCGGTGGAGAAAATAAATTGAGGTTTCAGGGCGAATCGCTTAGGACAGTTTACGTCGGGGAAAGAGCCGGCGATGCTGTACGCAGCATCCCTTTAGGCAGAGGGTTGTAAAGTAAGGAAAACTCGACGGCTGATGAGCGTGCAACGCATAACCGCGGTAAAGGCGGCGAGGGCGTACAAGACCACCTTCACAGAGACTGTCCTGATTATCAGTAGGACTATCCCTATAGAATATGTTGTTAGAGAGATCAGTTAATACTAGGAAAGGACAAGAAATTATGGAGAGTATGAATCTTGCAAATAGGGAAGCTGAGAGGAAAATCGTCGTGTCAGAGTTAGGGCACCGGGCGATGTTAGAGGTATCGAATTTGTCAAAGGCGATGGGGACGCGGTAGGGATCAGGATTTACAGCGACAGTTTGCGTCAAGCAGGCGCGGCGTTTGTCGTATATAATGAGCAAAGGGAGGTGTTTCGGTTTTAGATCAAACTCGTGAACTAGAGCACTATCTTCCAATGCGAATTGGTTGCTATACGGGTAGCTATCGATTATGTGATAAATCACACGGGTAGGAACGTTTATTACATCTTCAGCGATAGTCAATCAGCGCTGACGGCCCTAACAAATATGAACACCTCGACAGACCTCCAAGCGGACGCCTGGAGGGTAGCACATATAGCGCTCCGGTTACGACATTTTAAGTTCTATTGTGTTAGATCGCACGAGAGTAACGTAGAAAAAGATGGGGCTAATAAATTAGCAAAAAAGAGGCCGCGAGGGGTGACTTCCGGATAACACACTAGTCGATACCGAGGTGTCTGATTAAAAGAAAGCTGTGAGAAAGATCAATACGACAATGGAAGAACAACGCTGTCACTGGCAGGTTGACACATAAATTTATACCAAGTATAGTTGCTAGAGATAAGATCGAGATAAAGCTCGACCATAAAATGGTGCAGCTAATAACAGGGTACGGCGCTTTGAAAGCGTATTTGGAAAGATTCGGTTTAACCAACAACGACCGCTGCGATTGCGGTGAGAGCGCAGAGCACGTGCTCTTCGACTGGTCGCTCGAGGTGGCAAATCGAGGGTTGGCTGATGGAAAGTTAGCTATGGTAGGGATAGCATGGCCAAAGAGCCTAGAGGAAGTCGGAGAACTGGCTAACCGGAAGACGCTCTGGACAGCCTTCAAAGAATTTGCGGGATGAGTCGCGAAATTGGACGGTGATAGCCGCCCGTAAATTGGAGGTTTAGGGTTTAGGAGAGGATTGAAAACTTTTTTGAATTTGATTTGGCATAATATGGCAAATGAGCACGATATAACTAAAACCTGTTAATTTAAAAAAAACCAATTAAAAATAAAAAATAAAAAAAACCAAAGGCTAATACGCACGACGAACCCCTACACCACTAAAACAACCACTGTCTTGCCTTATACGTGCGGAAAATTGGGAATAAATAATAACAAATAAATAATAACAAATAAATCAAAAACCTTAACTAAATTAAATCAAATAATTAAACAAAAAAATAAAATATCCCCCTCAGGACTTAAAATGATAGTGATTGTGACTCCCCTAGGACGTTTAGTGCATATCCACCAGGACTTTAACAGTGTATATTCTTTGCCCCTTAGAAGTAAGATACAAATAGATGTACCCAGATGACCAGCTCTTCAGATGCTGAGGCAATTTATACACGAAGTAAGAATAAAATTGTGGCGGCTGTACTCGCATAAGCCTTGATTTGCATTAACAAGAAGATTTTGTAATAATTTAACGAGCACGTTTTGTGTGTAATGGCGCTAGCCGTCATAATGCTAATGCGAGTACAACTGATAATTTGGGTGATGCTTTTGCTATTTTAAGCACTATATATTTATATTTATATTTTTACATGTACTTTATTATTTAGCCGCTTGGTTTGTTTTGTCTGACGTTCTGCCGCCTATTTTTCGTTGCAGTATCTATAGGAAGAAAAATTGTTATTATAATACAAGTCAGTTAGGCAACGTTAGGGACGAATATAGGACTGACTTAGGATAAAATATTTAGACCAGGGCACGACTTTGTAAATTTATAGAGCAGGCAAAACAACTGGATTTACTATTAAAATATTTGGCGAACGCTTAGAAATTCGAATCCATTTTTTAAATTAGTTAGCTAGATTTAGATAGTTTTAAAACGACCCTTCAGGTCTCTCCGGTGAGCAGAGCTGGCAGATGCTATCAGGTATTACGGATCCCTCCCACTTTTCACTTTTGCTTGTGCCTTGTTCACGGGACACACTTCAAAATCAACGCTAGGGATAACATTAGTTAAACCCTATTTTTAGTGTTAATTTCAGTTTGTAGATTTTTATTTGGATTGATTAATTTCAAGTTACATTTAATTTGAATGACGTTTACTTCGCGCTTAAACTCAATGCAATGTAGTACCTTCGGATGGAGCATTGGGAACGTGGTCGCAAGCATAGCGGCCCTTATCCAAATTATAATGTAGAAAATGTTCTAGCTGGACGACTATCCATAAGAAAAGCTGTCAGCAAATATAATATATCAAGCAAAACGATTAGCAACAAAATATAAGGAAAATATTGGAAATCTGTTAGTGGTCCAACTCTACTATCACAACAAGAGGTACATGAAATTGTTCGTCAGATTTTGGTTTGTACTGATTGGTGAATGCCCTTAGCTGCGATTGATGTAAGATTAATTGTCAGAGACAATATGTGAAAAGCCGGTTGGATAGTTCGTCAATTTAAAAATTGGGTATAGATCTTTCGTTAAACGTCATACAAATGAGTTAATAATACAAAAATGTCAAAATATATTTCGAGCATGACCCACTGTAGGTATTAATTCACTGTCAACATATTTTAAAATTCTTGAATAGTCATTGAGGAGCGTGTCACCAGAAAACGTATTAAATTTTGAATAGACTAATCTCAGTGATGACCCAGGTTCAAGGCTAATGGTCTTTCGTATAGGTGTAAAATACTCTGAGAGGCATAAGAATTCTTCGAAATGGTGCATATCTTTAATGTTTGTTGGTTTTGCAATGGGAGATTTGCTGCTTGTTACGCAGTGTACCAAGCAGAATGCATGTGGAGATCTTGGGCTGAAGAATGTCTATCTGGAACGTATTAGGGTAGAATAAAGAGTGAATGGTTTGATGATGGCCCCAATTTTGAAAAGTGGTTTTTAAGGTTGTTATTGTATGGACTAGACTGAAGATAGACGCCAAATTCATCATTGGCGACAATTTAAGCGATCACAAGAGTTATACAGTAATCGCAGCTAGCGAACAGCATAACTTCAAGATCTTTTTGTTGCCTTCACATACCACTCATCTGTGCCGAACCGTACGCCATTAGACCTTTGGGCCATTAAATGACAATGGAGAAAACTTCTAACGGACTTTAAAATGAAAACTCCTTTTTCAACTTCACTTGAGAAGGCACTATTTTCTCGACTATTGTCAAACCTTTGAAATGCAATTTACGAATACACTGCAGCAAACCATATCGCTGGCTTTAAAAAATGTGAAGTCGTACCATTTAACCGAAATGAGGCTCTGAATAGAATCCCTAGAGAAGATGTGCTAAATATATATGATGGAGAGCTCACAAGTAAAATTCTTGTCCGGAAGTAAAATACTCCCTCATTCGGATCTCCGGGAGGGGGTACTTGGGGCTCGTCATCGTAAGAATATAAAACAACAGTTTGATTAAGTGATAGGGACTTGGAATGTAAGGTCATTACTTAGAGTAGATAAGTTAACGAATTTATTATTCGAAATGAGAAAGGGAAAGCTGGACATTTTAGGTATTAGTGAGGTGAGATGGCCAGATAGTAATGACTTTTGGAAAGATAATTATAGAATAATTACAACTTCTTCAACTAATGGACAGGCAAGAGTAGGAATAGTGTTGGGTAAAAGATTAGAGCATAAAGTTAAAGAGTACTTACAATTTAGTGATACAATAATTATGGTTAGATTGAGTACAAAACCCACAGACACTGTTTTAGTACAGGTTTACATGCCAACAACTCAGTACGAGAATGAGGAAGTAGAAAAGGTATACGAGGATACAAATAGTATAGTGAGAAAAATAAAAGGAGATGAGAATTTAACAGTTATGGGCGATTTTAATGCGTCAGTGGGAGAAGGTTGTGAGGGAAAAATGGTAGCAAAATTTGGGTATGGCAGACGAAATAATAGAGGAGAAAGATTAGTTGAGTTTTGCCAGGAACATAGATTAGTAACTGTAAACACCCTATTCGAACAACATTTTAGGAGAAGATATACCTGGAAAGCGCCAGGTGATAGGGCTAGATACCAAATAGATTATATTTTAGTTAAACAAAGATTTAGAAACCAAGTTAAAAACTGTCGTAGTTATTCAGGGGCTAACATAGATAGCGATCATAACTTAGTTAAAATGAAGTGTAAACTAAAATTCAAAAAATTGAGAAAGGTTAAAAGAGAGGGATGAGATCTAGGTAAGCTTAATGATAGTAGGGTAAAAGAGGAATATAAACAAGTATTAGATAATAAGACCAAAGAGAGAGCTGTAGGAGGGAACGTAGAAAATAGATGGAAAGAAATCAAACTGACTGTACATGATGCAGCAACACAGACTATAGGTAAGAAAAAAATTGAAGCGAGAAAACTCTGGGTTACAAAGGAGATATTAGATTTAATATAGAATAGAAGAAAGCTTAAACCTTTCAGAGAAGTGGATAGTGAAAGTAAGCAAAACTATAATACAGTTAGAAATAAGATAGTACATGAGTGTAGAAAAGCTAGAAATAAATGGATGGAAGAGAATTGTAAGGGAATACAAGACAGACAGGGCTTACAGGGCAGTTAAAAAGGTTTTTGAGGAAGATAGAAAAAAATATAATGGTATTAGAGACGAGAATAATGAGCTTCTAATAAATAAAGTTGAGGTAGCAGACAGATGGAAAAGATATTTAGAAGATTTATCTAAGGGAGACGATATGGATGAGTTAGAGAACGACCAAGAAAAGGATGTAGAAATAGGGTTCTCAATATTAAAAGAGGAATTTGATAGAGCTGTTCGGAATCTTAAACTAAATAAAGCACCAAGGATAGACGATATTCCCGCAGAACTAATAAAATATGCAAGTCAGAAAACTTTAGACAGATTATATGAACTAGTAAAAGTAATATATGACACAGGTGAGGTTCCAATAGATTTCGAAAAAAATATTATTATACCAATCCCAAAAATGTCAGGAGCTGATAGGTATGAGAATTTTAGAACGGTTAGTTTAGCTTCTCATGCTTCCAAAATACTACCAATAATAATTAAAAATAGAGTAGAAGCTTTGACTGAAAATTATTTAGGCGCAGACCAATATTGTTTTCGTAAAGACAGAGGGACTAGAGAACCGATACTAATGATTGGGGTAATTATCGAAAAAAGGTTACAAAAAAATAAAAAGACTCATTTCGCGTTTGTAGATTTAGAAGAAGCATTTGATAAGGTTAATTGGATTGTTATGTTCAGAGTTTTGCGAAAAATAGGAATCTCTTATAGGGATAGAAAAATTATTTACAGCCTATATAAAAACCAAAGCGTAGTAATTAGATTTGATGAAATAGAAAAGAAGCTAAGATTAGAAATGGTGTTAGACAGGGCTGTATACTGTCTCGCTTGATTTTTATTGTTTATATTGAGGAAACTTTAAACTTAGCTAGAGAAAGAAAAGAGATAGGTGTTAGTGTACAGGGACAGAAAATATACATGTTATGTTTTGCAGATGATATAGCCATTATAGCAGAGTCTAGAAAAGAGTTAGGAGAGTTTTTAAATATTTTAGAGGAGATACTACAGAGTAACTATAGTGTGAGAATTAACTCAGTAAAGACAAAGATAATGACAAGTGAGTTACAGCCTAGTTCTAAACCAAAATTAAAAATAGGTAATACCGAGTGAGAAGAGGTAGATGAATTTTGCTATTTAGGTAGTATAATTACAAAGGATGGACGTAGCAGAAGGGATATAGTAGCTAGAATAGCTCAAGCTAGAAAAATGTTTTTAAAAAGAAAAACTTACTAATAGCTAATAGTATTAGTTTAGTTAATAAAGAAAGTTTCTTAAAGTCGTACGTATGGAGCGTTCTACTATACGGTAGTGAAACTTGGACAATTAAAGAAGTAGATAAGAAAAAGATAGAAGCTTTTGAAACTTGGTGTTATAGGAGAATGTTAAAGATTAGTTGGACAGATAGAGTAACAAACGATGAAGTTTATAGAAGGATAGGTGAGGAACCCTGTATGTGGAAACAATTAAAGGTCAGGAGAGATAGAATGATAGGGCACCAATTAAGACATGAGGGACTATTTAGTAAAGTCTTAGATTATAGACTACCAAATAAAAATAGAGTAGGGAGGCCTAGACAAAGCTATATTAGTCAAATTATTAGAGATTTAGGTTGTGAAGGGTATGTAGACCTTTTTAGACTAGCTTAGAATAGAAAAGAATTTAGAGCTGCGTCAAACCGACTTTAAGTAATTTCGAAAACAAAACAAAAAGAATAAGTAAATAAAAATCAGTTAACTAAATGTCACCATGACATAACTCACAATTAGTTAGCGGTCTGGCATGTTGGTAGCAATTCGTTGCTTAAGCCTTACCATAACATATAATTTAACACTTTTCCTTTTTTGAAGCGGATAACCAGGTTATATTTTCATTTCCTTATAAATGGTAATCATGTAAACATGTTAGAGTTCTTTAACAACCATCAGGTTGCTAATATCTATGTAGAGCCAGGTGGATAGGAAAAAGATAGAAGGATATAGGAAGACCTAGACCAAACTATATTAGTCAAATTATTAGAAATTTAGGTTGTGAAGGGTATGTAGAACTTTTTAGATTAGCACAGAATAGAAAAGAAGTTAGAGCTACGTCAAACGGACCTTAAGTAAGGTCGAAAACAAAATGATGATGATGAGGAAGAATATTGAAGTATAAGGCTGGGTGATACATGACTTACCTACCTTAAGAAATGTCACAGCTAGCAAATTATCAGAAAGTTCCAAGAAGAAAAGACCAGTCAGTTACACTCAGAACAATTTCAGATTGGCGACTTTGTTATAGTAAAATTAGCTGGGAAAAAAAGGATGAGGAATTTTATAGCTAAAATTTTAAATATTTGTGAAGATGAATATTTTAAAGTCTCTTACCTAAGAACTATAGATAAGGGAATATTCTTTACGTTTCTTGTTTAACCTGATGAAGCAACTACTACTGCGTCAGACATAGGTTTGAATTCTTCTCTACCAACGGAGAAAAGTTGGAGCTACTTTTTCATGCCTCTACATTAATAGCCTAAATAAATAGTTAGTTTGTTTAAAACGAAGATTTTTTTGTGTTTTTGAAAATAAAAAATTAAGTAAAATAATTTCTCTTGTTCTTTTTACACCTCACTAAGCTGGCATTGTTCTCTACTAAAGAAAACACCTGGTGGATAGTCATTCCTTTTCCATGAGTGACTGCCCACCATGTATTAATTTTTTTCTAAATGGAATAGATAAAAAAAGACAGCTGTTGCATATATTACATCTACAAACCTTCCACCAAATGTGTTTTTTTTTATTTTACGTTTTCGATATTTTTTAAATTTGAAATTTGGGCACAGTAGCCTTAGTTGACCGTACGAATCAACCTAACTCTGCCTAAACATTCAAGAATCGTTATACTAAGTTACAGTTGAAACTTACTAAATCTTAATTCCTTATCACTAAGCATAAACATAATGCTAATAAATCATTTTTTTTAGACAACTATCACACTTGAAACATATTTTATTCAATGTCAAATCAAATTGTGGTAAATATTACATAAGATAAAGGTCATCTAATGAATGATACTGGATTACATTCGCATTGTGTATAAATGACGAGAGTTATGTTGAATAATGATTGCTGAGTTTCAAGTTAATGCAAATCAAAGTGTTCTTAGAAAAGTGCTAAAGTTGTAAGTGACTCTTAACAATAGGTATTGTAGGCGTTGAACGTAGTACCTATATAAAAAAAATGGTTAGGTAAGAATACGCCGCAGTTTTCTCCAAGTGTCAGATTTAATATTTTTAGGTTGTGTCCAAAGAGAACAAGTTCAACTGTAACAACTGACTGCACTAGTTCATCTAAGCGAAATTGTATTTTTAATGGCTACACTTTGCAGGTAAGTAAACAATGTGCAAGTTTTGCTTTAATTTAGCGTATTTGGGGAAAAACAAACGAAACTCTTATAAAAACTTAATACAGGGTGCCTATAAAATATCTACGGAATTTTAAAGTAGAAATATTTTATTATAAAAAAGCATGACAGATTAGATATAGTGTTCAGAAATAAATAACTTTTTTTACAATTTAACACAATACAGAATGTGTTCATTTACTATACGCATTTAGATGGTAATCTACATCGTCTAAAGTAGTAGCCAACATGTCTGAGGTGGAAGTTGTAGCAGTATCGAGATTTTAGCGGGTTTCTATATTTTTAGAATAAATTCCCACAGACTGCATCTTTCACTATTTGCGTGCAATAGTCTGATCTAGGTATACATCTACGTCTCCCTTTCCTAAATCTGCTTCTAATATAGCTCACACTATTCCCCAAAAATGTCTTTCTATTCTTCGTATTTTCCGTTCTCTACAGACAGCTCTATTCCCTTATTAATTCTATAACCTCTTTGTTATTAACTCTGGTTGTACATGCTATCATCAACATACATATGAAGCATAACATTTCAAAAGACTTCTTTCTTTTCCTCTCTGCTTTTCCTACTGTCCCTATTTAATAAACAAAATCCCGCAACACAGACGTTTGCCGAGTTAATAGTTTTCCAATAAATCCTTCCGCACAATCAACATTAAGTGAAAATATTGCAAAACCCACATCTGTTGTTGTTTATAATAATCATCAGGTTTAAGTGCAATTACTTTCTCGTCATTAGGTTTTTCGTTTTGGAACTGGTTCGACGCGTACCTCCATTGATTTTTATTCTTCGCTAGTTTACACATTTCCCTGAAATTCCCACAGCCTATACCTTTGTCTATCTGCGTGCAACAGTCTAACCTAGGTCTTCATCTACCTTTTTTTCTTTCTATCTCGCTTCTAATATATCCTGCACTATTCCTTCATGCCCTAGTATGTGACCTATCATTCTATCTGGCCTATTTTTTGCCGTTTTCCACTGTATTTTTTTGCTGTATTTCTTTGTTTCCCTACCATTTCTAAAACGTCTTCGTTCTTAATTTTGTCTGTCCATGATATCTTCGTCATGTGCCTGTAGCACCACATTTCAAGAGCTTCTATCTTTTTCCCGCAATCTTTTCCTTGTTTCTATGTTTGTTGTCTTTGAACAGAGTAATTGCTTTTTTTTTGTTAAATGTAGTACGACTTTGTGCTAATCTTTGTTTTATATCTTTTACGCTTCTTCCATCTGGTGCTATTTGGTCTCCTATGCAGGAAAAACCCCTAACCTCGTTTCCTATTTGTATTCTAGTTTTTGACTTATTTTCCACTACTTCTAGTAATTTAATTTATGTTAATTTCCAAACCGTATCCCTCTGTTACAACTGTATCCATTTCATTAAGAGCTGCTTCTAACTCTTCCCTGCTAGATGCTAATAGCGTTATATCATCTGCAAATCTAAGCATATCAATCTTTTGTTTCTGCATCACAATTCCAAATGTCTTCATGTAGTTAACAGTATTTATTGCCTCTTCGATGTTTAAGTTAAAAATTAATGTGGATAGCGCGCATCCCTGTATCACCCCTTTCCTAATATTTACTTCTCTACGTTCCTGCTTTAATTATATTACCATCTATCCTTAAAACTCGGTCCAATCGTTTTGGTCATTACGAATATTTTTTTCCATTTTACATTGTCGAATGCTTTCTCCAAATCCAAAAACCATATATACACGCTTTTCCTTTTTCTATTGTCTTCTCCATTATCATACTCAGAGCTAAAATAAAACTAGTCTCCCGCGTTCCGCAAATCAATCTTCTCCTAATACTTCTTCAGCCCGTTCTTTCATCCGTTTTCGTACAATTCTAGTTAACGTATTTGACACGTGCGCTGTCAAACTTATTGTTCGAAATTTTTCACATCTATCAGCGCCTTCCATTTTTGGTATAATGACTATGATGCTACGTTTGAAATCTCTGGGTAGGTTACCAATTGGAAGAGACATTCTGTTACTGCTTGTCCAGTGGCCTTTAGAGTTTCGGCTTGCACTTTATATATACCCCGTACCTTACCATTTTTCAGAACTTGCTAATTTAAACTCATCTCTAAGTATAGGATATCCCAAGTCATTATTTTCAATGTGTGATTCCTGTTCTAGTGCCATTAGATCCTCGCCTGCATATAAATTCTCTATATATTTTTGCCATCTAACCACTTTCTCTACATTTTCTATAACGGTGTCTCATTCTGGGCCCTTTATATTTTTGATATACGGTTTTAAATCCTTATAATTCATTCTAATTAGTTGTATGATTAGTGCGTCTTTCCTATTTCCATCTTAGTTTGTACCTCTTTGCACTTTTCATGAATCCATTGCTCTTTAGCTTTCCTGCATTTGTGAATAATTTCCCATTTTATGGCTTTGTATCTCTGTTTTCCTGGTTCCTCCGGTCTGTATTTGTATTTTCGTTTTTTCCTACTAAATTCAGGATATCCTTTGTTATCCATGGTTTCTTATTTTCTTCTTGTGTATACGCCAGAATATCTCTTGCCGGCATGTCTAAGCTGGATGTAATATTATTCAATTCTGTTTCTACTTCCTTAGTATCAGAAATTTTCCCAATATTTTTCAGCAACTCATTTGACTTTTTCTCAAATTTTAAATTTAAGTGCGACCTTCATAATTACGATATTGTGGTCTTATACTTCATTCCTAAACCGTTGTCTAACAAAAATGCAATCTATTTAATGTCTTCCTATGCATCATGGCATCTTCAACGTGTATCGTCTTCCAGCATGATGTTGAAATAATGTGGTTTTGATGGTTAAATTGTTTCTGTCGCCAAATTCTATCAGCCTACTTCCCATGTCGTTTCTCGCGCCTAATCCAAATAAACCACCTACCGCTCTTTCCATACCCTCATCTACCACTGCGTTAAAATCTCCCGTAATTATTAAAATTTCATGTCCTTTTACGTACCTTAGTGTGTCTTCTATATTTTTGTAGATCGCTTTCTACCTCTTCCTGACTGTAGGTAGAGGTGGGCATGTATACTTGTACTATTACTGTATTTACCAGTTTAGATTCTAATGTAACCATGAGTACTCTTTCGTCCTTTTGTAGATAGTTTTCTACACAGTGTTCTACTTTTTTTCGCATAACGATACCCACACCCGAGTTTCCTTTCTCTGATCTCGTATGAATTACCCTAAAGTTTCCACTCCGCCTCTGCCCACCGAATTCCATGATCCGAACTATAACTGATTATAACATATCCATTTCAATTTTCAATTTCTCTAGCTTACATACTTTCTTCATACTTCTAACATTTTATGCTCCGACTCGCAAAATGTTTCTGACTCTGTTTCTTAACTTTTCGATCACATCCTCCGAATTAGTCCCCTCCCGGAGATCCGAGTGGGGCATTATTCTTTCTCCGGAATTTTTTACCCCATAGGATACCATCATCTTAAACAACAATTTACGTACGCTGTGTACTTGGGGGGTAATGTGCTGGTTTTCTGTTGCCTTCCACATCGCAGTAGTATGTCTTAGAATGCCATACCGACCCCTATGGTATCTGCTATTCTAAGTCCCGAAAGAACTGCTGCTCTCTTTCTGGAACCTGTCTTACTCTGGTTTTTCACTAAAGACCCCACTAATTTGATTAGACCGGTTGTTTGGCTCTTTAGATCACGAGAACTTTCAAGCCGTTCCATCCGTTCTAGCAATTCAGAACTTCTTCGAGGTGCAGGTCCATTCAGAACGGATAATTAAATTATTGTTCAATATTGTCAAATCAAACCAATTTCATCCCTGGATCACTACCTAGATTGATATAAATGTGCAAACACACTCTCGTACATGCACGCACGTACGCTTGCGTTATCGCACTCGCATAAACTAATATATATTGATACGATAAGGCCCCGCGTTAAGGCGTCATTAAAAGTTTTGTTCAAGTTTTGCTTATTTCATTTAAAATTAGTTTACGCTAGCCTTAAATTTAAAAATAATTAAGGTTTATGTTAGTTTTAAGTTGTATTGTTTAGTTTCTAATTAACTAAATTTTGGCTTATAATTAAGGTCTGAATAATAGACCAAAACATCAAGTTAAAAACAAGTGATTAATTGAGGTTGTTTCATTTATGACCAAAAATATCCCAATACATTAATTTCATCTTTATATTAAATATAAATATTTTTCAACTTTCAATTACTGGCTCAATTTGAAATGATCATTTGGGCTTTGCATAAAAGTCTGTTTCATCTTATTCACTGTAATACGATAGTATTTATCAACTTACCTTGTTTAATTAACCACCAAAAGTACTTTTATAGTCATTTTTAAAATTTATTATGTAGTTTCGGTTCAATTCTGTACTTCCACACTTTAGTAGTGTTGGTGTTTTATCACCTGATGGCGGTTTTATTTACTTTTGCCATAGTACAGTGATTGTTTGGAAATTATATCATTATAATAGCTTCGATTACTTCATAGGGTTCTTGGGAACAGTCCACTCTGATGAGGCTAACAAGCCGAAACCATTGGTCAGTGGATGTTTCCTCCCCTATGAAGTAATAAAGCTAATGTTTTGTTAATGGCTATATAACTACCAGCCCGATTTGTATTTGTCAATGGCTCTTATTATTTTCATAGGAGTTTGTTTACAGATACATCTTACTTTCTATATATATATATATATATATATATATATATATATATATATATATATTGCTGTGTTAAATTCTTTCGTTGGAACGTCGCTAAAAAAGAGTTGTGACACGGTACGGCAATGGTAAATAAAACTATTAACTTACCTTCCTTTTGTATCTTTTCTTCGCCTGGTTAGCTCAACAAAAATTATTCTATAAAATTTACAAAGTGAAATAAAATAGCAAATTTCAGGAAAACGTCTGTACATTAAAAAACATTTTTTTCATACAAAGCAGTTTATAAAACAATTCACAGTTCCAGTGCATACAGAATATAATTAAAATTCTTATTTATATTTGCTAATAGATACCTAAATAAAGAGAAAATCTACCCATCTTTTATTCAAAATTCAATTCAAATTATCCCCTTCATAAATAATAAAGTGAGAACTTAATCTAAACTTAAATTACAAAAATAAATTATTTTTATAATTAAGAAATAGAAAACCAAAGTTTTATACTTGCAAAATAGCACTTATAAAAATTTCATCTCCATTTTACTTTGACGTTAAATCCCAGTTTACCAGTTTGTTCACATAATTTTAAATCTCTATTTAGAATCTTAATTTTTAACGGGCATCTTGTATTTTTCAATTAAATAACTCAACGTATTTTTTTTTTATTGAAGAACGTTTAGTCTTTATAAACAAATGATACTTCAAACTTTCATGCATGAAACTATTTAAACCTATAAGTTTATGCAACACGCCATGTTATTTAGCTTTATAATCAAACGCGAATACTACGCATCGCTTGGTTTAAAAACGATTCTCACATGGTACTTGGCAAAATGCAAGTTTATGAACTTTACATTGTCGATCTCGTAAATTGAAACTCTCACATATTGCTTGGTGACGCGAATTAATGAAATCAACCGTCTCAATCGAGTCTAGTTTTTTTAAATTAACTCTATTTGAGAATTTTCCTGTTCCGTTTGGCAATTAATACACCCTAACGATGCCATATTTTCGAGAATAAACCCCTTTATTACCTAATTAGTGTCAGGCTACGTAATTTACGAGCATGGTAAAGCGTGCCGTTTGTCCTTGTTCAACGTACGGGATTCGCATCGTAATTCTGTCCTATTGTAATGCCGAAAGCTATAAAATCGATTTTATGGGTTTTAATTGTCACGCGCCTTGAATAAACATTTATTTATTTAATGACGTTTAAAGCATTTCCTAGGATTTGATGTATTCTTTTCTGAACTGATCAGAAAAATTCGAGAGTATGGTTTTGCAAATGCAAAAAATTTTGATTCTAATAATTGTAACGAACGATTGGTTTTACGGTAAGTAAAACGTGTTTTTATACACCAAATTATTTATTTAGTATTTTAATTAATATAAGCAATTGGAATGGTTGGCAATTTTTCTTCAATGAAGGTCTGACTTCACACATCAAATAATTTGCTCGTAACTCTGTAACTAGTCATCGGATTTTAGTAAGCAAAAACGCGTTTAATGCAGAATAAGATCACCCTCTCTATTTGAAAAAAAATTAAAAGTGCCCATTTGGCACTGAGTAATATGGATCATATTAATTTTATGTCAAAACTTAGTTTAATTGACATCATTGTATGCGATTTTTGTTCGAAGTCGATATGTTATTCCATTCAAAAGTTGAAAGGGTTGAGACAATAATAGTCCTCGCGGTATATATACAGGGTGTCCATTATATATGTAATATAGTATTTATCAGGGTGAATATCAACTTTATACAAAAAAATTTTATATAAAAGCTCTTTAACATTTCAAAAAACAATTGAATGACAAATAACGTTTTCATTTTTTAAAATAGCAATGTACTTTTTGATTAGGCTCATTTGATAGAGAATTTTTTTCTCTTCTATATAGCATAAATTCTTATTATCCTTATATCAGAAAGTTTTTGAAAAAAATGTAAAAACTGTATATTAAGTTAAATTCACCAATAACACGATTCTAGATATCCGAGATCTTATTTATTTGTAATAACATTTGAATATAGGCTATAAATGTGACAGAATTTTGTTTATTTAGATAAGTTGGTACATCGAAAAAAAAAATTGGTCCATTTAACAGAAACTGATGGTTGATTATGGAGATCGCAAACGAGCACAATTTGAAATCCTTAATGAGCATTATCCACGCAGAGAACTAATCACCCAGTCAGTAGTTAGCAAAACTTTGAAACGGTTTAGGGAATCGGGTAATTTGAAAGATCTGCCAAAAGCTGGTCCGCGCAGATCTGCGACAAATGAAGATAAAAAGCTCGATATTTTAATAGAAATCGAAGAAAATCCAAACATTTCAACTCTTCAATTAAGTTTAAGCTATGCCATAATTAAAGGTTCCATGCACAAAATATTACATTCAATAAAATTACATCTGTACTAGTTGACTTTATTGCAAGAATTATCCGAAGATGGCTACGATCGACGTTGAATTTTGTGAAATTATAATGGAGTGAATCAACAACAATCCAAATTTTCTCAACATTATTGTTTTTTTCTGACGAGGTAAAGTTTTGTATAAATGGAAAAGTAAATAGGCATAATTGTCGATATTAGGCCACTGAAAATCCCCATTGAATGATCCCAATTCATACCCAAACACGACAAAATTTAAACGTATGGGTGAGAATTTGTGCAGATCACATAATTGGACGTTTCTTTATTTCTGGTACTCTAACTAGTGACCGTTATTAGCAATTATCGCAAGAACAAATTATTCCAACTTACCAAGCAAGTTTTAATGATCTTTGTCTTTAACAAGACGGGGCACCGTCCCACTTGCATTTAGATGCACGGCGATATTTAGATGAGGTATTTCCGGCCCGTTGTATTGGCAGAAGAAGGTCTGCGGAATGGTTTCCCCTATCTCCGGATCTTTCACCTTGTAATTTCTTCTTCTAGGGATATCTAAAATCAAAAGTGTATACAAACCGACTTCAGAATCTAGTCGAATTAAAGTAAAGAATACAAGATGAAGCTGCAGTAGTTTCTACAAGGTTGCTCAGAAATTCTTTTCAAGCTTTCGTGATAGGTTGCGCCAATGCCTTGCAGTTAATGCCGTACAATTTTAACACTTATTGCCATAACAACTTTCTATTGCCAATTTTCTTTTGTCTTCATGCTTTGTACAAAAACTAATATTTCGTTCATTCAATTGTTAAGACAAATACAAGAGATTTTGAATATCTAATTTATGTTAGTGGAGAAATTAACTTAATAAACTGTTTTTACACTTTTTCAAAAAATACTTTGGTATAAAGATATTAAGATTTTACGTCATCAAAAAGAAAAAAGATCTCTATCAAATGAGCCTAATGAAAGGGTACATTGCTATTTTAAAAATGCAAATGTCATCGTTACTCGATTGTTTTCTGAAAAACGGAATAAATGCTGTCTTAATAACTTTTATATAAAAATCGGTGAGATTAAAGAACCTTGAACGATTCCTATTTGCATGCCAATCACTCGCAGTCATAGAAAGGAAAAAGACAGCAAAATTCTTTTGTTGTTTAAGAATTTCAAGTACGGCATGGAAACCAAGTTAGAGTAAAATGCAAAGACACAAGAACGAACTGCCAGAAGCCTTTTCAACAATGAACCAGAGCGCAGTAGAACTAGAAGAAAGTAAGGCAAATTTTACAGAAAAATTAAAACTCTGCGAGTTTGACAGTAAGAAGAAAATGACTTTGCATGCAATTACAAGAAAACTACAGTCAATTAAAAAGGAAGTTTTTAAAAGAAACTATAAAATTTGCAGGTAACTTTTGACAGCTTACAAAAATTGGAAATCAAGTTATCAAATGAATCTAGTGAACTGGAATCGAGATTTTCCGAAAAATTGTTAAAAAAACTTGCGTAAAATAGAAAATGAGCTACCGAAGTTAAAAAAATGGATTAATTCCATAACATTGCAAGCACCAGAGCCTTCGAGTCGATGATACACTACATTTGAGTTTTCAATGCTCCATCCGAAGATACTACATTGGCCAGAGAGCGAGATTTTTTACGTGCCGATAATACAACAGAATCTAAGAATGTCGGGGCATGCAAACTGACTCAAAATTCAGAGTAAAACTACCCATTTTCAATTGGAAATCACCTTGGCCGACATATTTTAAACAATTCGATACCGTAGCGAGAGCTAACGGCTGGAACGATGGTTAAAGAGCAACCGCTTAAATTGTCACGATACGAGGTGAGGCTTTGATTACTATGCAGATCATACCAGACCATGACCAAAGATACCACGGGGTCTTAACATTAAGGCTGAAAATAAGGTATGGCAATTCCCATCTATAAAAGGTGTACCACGCCCCACTTAAATACCGTTACCAAGGTTGCGAAAATTTGCAGCAGTTTGCAGCATATATTACTTGCTAGGTAAGACTAGCTTATCCAACAGCACCGGATAGCCTCTCAAAACAGCTGGCAGTACAGTCCTTCGTTGATGGAATTACGTAACGAAGGAAAACAGCAAGCACTGCGACCGACTCGACTACTTCATGCTTTGGAATTTGATGTGGAAAAGCAAGCTTCGTACCGTAGTTGTGGCAAAGGTAGATGTTCCGTAGAGGAATTACCAAGAAAGTAGAGAGAAGATGAATCGGCGAGTGCTTTGTGAATACCAACCCAAGAGGAAATACCCAAATGCTGGAATTGTTGCGAGTTTGGGTATATACAGTCCAAATGTAAACAGCCTAAGAATAAAGCAGAGAACCCGGAAAACTACAGGGGTTTGGCAAAGGGATCAAATGTGGAAGTGCAGTTTTGCCCCAGAGATCATCGGCCGCATCGTACTATCTAAGCATGTAGACTGTGAGTTAATGGTAGATACCGGAACCGCTATGGCATTTTGTAATCAGGATGTATGTGCACGACAGTGGTAGAGTGTCACCCTCAACAGTGTGTTTTTGAACCGTGGCTATTGACGAAATTCAATACATGGAATGCTAGATGCCAAAATCGGAGTTAGGGACAAGATATTTGACCATAAGGTAGTAATAGCGAACATCGCAGAAGTAGTTATTTTAAGAATATCTCAAAGAGTTGTGGATTCCATGTACATATGAAAGAGAATGTCTTTAAGCTAAGAAACGAGGAACTGCCACTTTTCAAAGCAGACGACGAGTCTGTGTGAGTTTCTTTGACAGACGACGTTATCCTACCGAGAACAACAGAAAGTGTAGTGATGGTTTCCAGATCCGCTTGAATGGTGCTCCGCAAAATCTCTGTGCACGCTGTTGAGCCGATTAGTGACGAATTCCTAGGAATGGATGCGCTAGTAGGGAAGGCTGTGTCTAAAGCGGTGGATAGTGTACTTTTTAAGATTTATAACAACAATGACCACGATATCGGCTGAAAAGAATACCACTGTTGTGCGGTATTGTTCGGTTGTTCACGTGGTTGGGGTGTGACTGTGTTGAGAAATAAACCGCAACCATTGGCAAGACTAAAAAAGTTTGATGCAAAGGTACTTGGACCTGTTTACGGTCAAAGACGGTCGATTAAAACACCGCAGTAGTCAAGCATAGAATCTATACAGGAGATGCTCGGCCAAGAATCCAACATCCGAGAAGGCTGCCATTAACCAAACGCGAGGAGGCCCTGAAAATGATTGCAGATATGGAAGGGGAAAGAGTGATTGTGCACTCTGATAGCCCTTGAGCATCGCCTATTGTGTCTATTAAGAAGGAGGACAGGGTCGACCAGATTTTGCGTGGATTATAAACGATTGAATTTGCCAAAAAAGTTAGCTGCCCACCTCCAAGGACTGATGACACCCTAGATACACTTTCAGTCTCACGATGGTTATCGTCCTGGGATTTATAGTGTGGCCATTAGCAAGTGAATATGGAACTCGAAGATCGAAGAAAAACTGATTTCACTATTGGTACTGGTTTATTGCAATTTACAGTCATGCCATTTGAACACTGCAACGTTCCTGCCAACTTCGAGCGCTTAATAGATAATATCTTGCGTAGATTATTGTAGAAAGCGTGTTTGGTATAATGGATAACGTGGAAGTCGTTTGAGGAACACTTGGCAAATCTACAAGAACTGTTTCAACGGAGTCAGGTCCAACCCGGAAAAGGTTAAGGCGGTGCAAGAGGGGCCGACACCAAAAGACAACCATCAGTTACGCAGCCTTCTGGAGTTGTGCACTTGCTATAAAAGACTCGTTTCGGGGTTTACAAATGTAGCCAAGCCCTTGACCAAGTTGTCTTAGGAATTTACATTATTTTACGATGAATATTGCCAAAATACGTTCCTACAACTAAGGCATTCATTGACAATAGATTCGGTCTTAGCTATCCTCGATCTGAAGACAAATTTATCTTGAATACAGGCGCAAGCAACCTCGCCATCAGAAGTGTACTATCCCGTATGCAAGACAGGCAAGAGAATCATTGGTTACTTTAGCAATATGCTCACGAAACCGAAACAGAACTATTGCGTTATAAGAGTGGAACTGATGGCTGTGGTGAAATCCAAGATGAAGATTGCTAGAATGTGTTCCAACAACTAAGACATTCATTGACTTTCAGCTCCGATCTTAAGCTATCCTCCTTCTAAAGACAAATTTATCTTGAATATAAGCGCAAGCAACCTCGCCACCGGAAGTGTACTATCTCAGTATGCAAGACAGGCCAAGAGAATCATTGGTTAACCTTGCAATATGTTCACGAAACCAAAACAGAATTATTGCGTTATAAGACTGAAACTGCTGGCTGTGGTGAAATCCGTGCAACACTTTATAAATACCTCTACAGGAGAAAAATTCACTTAAGAACCGACCACACCACTCTGTGTGAGGTTATGCACTTGCTATAGAACACTCGTTCCCGGATTTGCAAATGTATCCAAGTCCCTGACCATGCTGACTAAGAAAGGGCATAATTATTTTTGCGATGAAGATTGCCAAAATGTGTTCCAACAACTAAGGTATTCATTGACTACAGCTCCGATCTTAAGCTATTCTCCGTCTGAAGATAAATTCATCTTGGATATATGCGCAAGTAACCTTATCATTGAAAGTGTAGTATTCCAGATGCAAGACGGCCAAGAGAATCATTGGTTACCTTCGCAATTTGCTCACGAAACCGGAACAGAATCATTGCGTTATAGGACGGAAACTGCTGGCTGTTGTGAAATCCGTAGAACACTTTTATAAATACCTCTACAGGAAAAAATTTCACCTGAGAACCGACCACGCCACCCTGAGTTGGTTATTACAGTATATGAACTCCGAAGGGCAAGTTGCCAGATTCATAAGAAGGCTGCAGGGTATGACTTTGACAAGGAACACCTTGCTGGCAAAACCATTGTAAAGCGGATGCATTTTCGAGACGGCCTTGCTAATGGTTGGAAATAAAGTGTGATTTACTTGGGCGGACTGCTCAATGGTGCGAACGGAGCAGGAGAATGATAAAGACCAAGTGTCATTCTGGGTTGAAAAGTCAAAAGCGAACGATCATCCGCGAGGACGTTGATCCGTTGAGTAACACCCTGAAGTCGTACTGGAATTCCCTCAAAAGTAGAGAATGGGATCTTGGTGTAATCCTTGGAGAAAGGATGTAGATCCGTGAGTACGCTTTTCGGGTGGTGGACATCTCCATAATAGGAGCTCGCTAGCTCACTTTGGTGTTACGAAGACTAGAAAAGGTCCGGACAAGATTTTACTGGGTTGACACCCGAACATATGGTAATTAACTGTATAAATATAGACAATGATAGAATAGACCTACTAAGGCATAAGACAATATACGAGATAGTGAGAAATGAGGAACTATATAAAATCCTAAATGAAGAGACACAAATGTTTTCATATAGAGCCAAACTGGAATATATGGAACAACTGAAACGACCAAGAAAACGACTAGAGTGAATAAGGAATCTAGAATACTTATAAATAAGAATAAGAATAAATTTGTACGAACAGGATAGGAGCCGTCACACGTTCTCCGCTTTTCCGGATGCGAAGGACGAACCCGAGTAACAGGCAATAGGAAGACTTAAAAAATGTAAAATTAGAAAACCGAAATGGCAGGATTCAGCACGAGGAAAACAAATACTTGCATGCACACCTGGTTACCGAATGCGATCGCTAGGAACATACAAGAATAGGGTAGTATAAAAATAGCTGTGTAAAATAAAAAGAAATTATAAACAGAAAGCATAAACTGAATTAGAACATAATAAAAACAAAAAGCAAACAAGTAAAGTAAGAAATATCACTGGTTATTTTCAGATAGACAGAATAAATGAAAGTACTAGAAACAGGAGTAATTTTTAACAAACTACAAGAGGAATTAGTTGAATAAAATAAAACAACGAATTCAATAGATTATGGAAAATAAAAAAGATCAAATTTTGAGTTGAAGTTAAGAATAACAGATTTAATTTTGAAATAAGTATTACTCAACTAGTTTGAATGGGTGGAGGGAGAATGAATGGATGAAGAATAAATAGGTGGAGGGAGAATGAATGAAAAATAAATACAAAGAAATATGGGATTTCGAAAAAGAAATAGTGTAGGAAGTAGAAGTAACTAGATTAGGTTGTATGATTTTTGTAAACACGTAGATGTAGATAATTTAATTAAAAATATAATTGTACGAAATATAAGCAAGATATATTACTATCTGCTATAGATTGCTAAATAGCAGATCAAAGATATGTTAGAGAAATGAAAGAAAATGAGTAGACAGCAAGGACGAAGGACGATATAAAAAGTGAGTGACATCACTGGGTGCTCCATTGAGAAACTATAAGGCTCCGATGAGGCAATACAACTTGTGCAGCCCCTTTGAAAAAGCAGTAGTCGGTATAACCGGTCCATTCACTGAGACCCACTCTGAGCATAAGTATATCTTGGTAGCTATGGACTATTTTACGAAGTAGACCAAAGCGTGTGCGATAAAACCAAAAATCTGCAACCGTAGCTGACGTGCTGCTAAAAGAACTGCTTTGCTGTTTTGGAATTCCTATGGAGTTGCAGGCCGGCTAGGGCATAATGATCATTTAGAAAGGTTTAATACGTTTAATACGTAGGTTTAATACGTTATATTATTTAAGACATTAAAGGTTTTAGAAAATTTGCTACTGCCTGACGATTCCGTACCACATGCGAATTTTTGCAAATCTTAGACCATTCATATACTACTATAAACAGTGAGTATTACTGCAAAAAAATACTTTACTTCCCAGATCAGCAAGAAGTTATCTTCTCAGGAAATCGTAATGTTTCTATAATTTTTGCGAAGAGAAGTTTATTTATAATAGGCAAAAGATAACGGGTGGAAAATTTATGAAGCAATTTGTAGAGATAAGCAACACGTGAAATTACTATAGCCTAAAGACATTATTCTCAAGTAGATAAGCGTGATTTATTAATATGACGTCATTCGCAGTATGACTTTGACGTTCTCTTTAAATTTTTCTGTGATATAATCAGTGTGACACTAGATAGAGTATTTCCTCACCATGTTGATAATTTCCTCTATTGAAACTATACTAAAATAAAAATTTTCGCGTACGATCTAGTGTTCTTCGAACTATGTTGTAGAAATACCACTTACTTAATAAAGTATAAATTAAAAGAAGGAGAATTACTTTTTGTATTCGCCACATGTTTTGATGGTATTAGAGAATTTAAAGAAAGCCCATGGGCAGCGCTTGCTTTATTATATTCAGATTCACAATGTACTAATCTTTTATCCGCTACTGGTGCGTCTAGGATGCTGAAACAAAGTTCTGAGCGCACACAAACTGAAATTCTGTATATATAAGAAGCTGTTCAGCCGGAAACCCAAATGGAAATCAAAACATTAAATATATACAGCTAAACAGGATGGAATTAGTTTGATGTCATTAAATTGAGGAGGTAATAGAGATTGGCTAAGCAAGAAACTTATAAGGCATGTTACTCTTGGACCTATTTATAAATGTTCGACCGAGATCAACTTAAATAAAAGTTTTATGACTCCTGTTTTATTACAACCTCACCTATGCTAATGTTATCTTGAATCACATAACGCACATGAATTGATTATACTAGTATTTAAAATGGTCACCTCTTTCACTAATACAAGGTATAGCACTCCGGATCAAATTGCTAAATACTTGATCTATAATATTTGGTAAGTCTAGATTGTTAAGTACCTGTTCAACATATTGTTGTATCCTGTCTTTTAATTGCTCCACTGTATCAATTGGTTCACGATAAACAAGTTCTTTAAGATAGCCCCAAAACCAAAAAACCAATGGGATTATAATCAGGGGACCGCCAGGCCTCACATTTGATTTACGAATGTTTGACAGGAAGGTACTATATTGGCCAGGAAGCGAGCTTCTTTACCTAAAAATTTTGAATTTTGCCGAACTATTGCTGTTGCAAGCCAAGTGCGTCACAACACTCACACACGGACATACATTTTACTTCTCATTTGAACGGGGGCGTATATTTATGAAAAATGATCGTCTAACATTTTTCAAGCGGGGCGTGTTGGGAGTCGACCCAACTAAGCCACGGAGCTGCCTGGATAGCGCAGACCAGGAAACGATTCTACCATGGCAATCCATTGTTGTGGGAAATGGTGATTTAGGTGCTCACGAACCACTCGGCCAAAATTTGTTTGAGCAACATCGTGTAGGTAGCACAATTATTTTCATCACCAAAGGCACATCTTTCAGCAGCAATTACAATCTTCCGTCCAAAAACACCAAATGAAGCGGCATTTAATTTCGTTGGCAGTTCTTGAGACTTGATGATTTCTGCTCGCATAAGTCCAGCCCGTAAATTAATTTAAAACCTGCAGTGAAGGTTACACCTCAGTAGTGTCCGTTGTGTGCATTGAAAACTCCATTCCTGGTAAAAAGTGCTTCATCGAAGAAACAGACCACATTTAGAAATTCAGATTGTCCCTGTGATGCCTAATTATCCATGTGTAAAATTGAGCATGCGTCGTGTAGTCTTGCGTTTATAATTCTTGCACACTATGGTAATGGTATAGGTGCCAACCCAATTCTTTAAGTGTCCTTCACACCGCAAAGTGTGATTACCACTACGCTGTGCGATATCGCGGATGTTTAAAAATGAATTCTCTTTCAAAAGGTCATAGCCTGCTCTTTCGCTTAAAATATTTGCTCCTTGTACTGTGGCCCTCATTTTCCTGGATATCCAGCAAGACGACCTGTTTTTATAAGCCGCTCAACAACGGCCACGAATATCCATAGACAAAGATGGCGTCTCATTGTTAATTTTTCAGCGTATAAGCGTGTTGCAACTGCCCCATTTTCAAAATATTTCCCGGGCGATAAATGCATATTTGCAATTTGCAGTTCCTGACCATCGTATTTACAAGACACAATGCACTAAACTATGTACGCGACAAAGTGTTCCTGATTACCTACAACCTAGTATAATTACAGTATTTAACTGTATAACTTAAGTAAATTGTAGAACTGCATCCTGTGTGATACATTATAATATGAATAAGGGTCTCTATACTTGCGGCCACGTCCCCAATGCTCCACCCGAAGGTACTACATTAGGTTTAAACGCAAAATTGTACGTGCTTTAAGTGTAATCTATCTTCAAAATTGATCGATTTTAAATAAAAATCTAACAAACTGAAACAAAACTAAAAATAGGAATTGAATAATGGTATCCCTAGCGTTCACTTTGGAGTGTGTTCGATCAACAAGACACAAGCAAAATGAAAGAGGGCGGGATCCGAAATACCGGATAGCAGCTGCCAGCTCTGAAAACTATCCAAATCTAGCTAGCTAAATTTAAAGAAAAAGCACAATCGACGTAAATCAGGTTATTGTATGCTACATAATAGCTGATCCCAACAACCTCCAGGCAATGCAATCAGAAACCAAATCAGGGTCATGATATACTAATTATTGTTGTGTTCACCACCAGTGCTTCCGTATATTTACAAAAAATTTTAAACTGATTTTAGTAGCAGCATTGGGTTGTTACATGCCAAACTAACCATGTATCATGTTTAGGTGTAGAAATAATTTGTAAGTTAATTGCTGCGTATTTTAGAATTAATGCGCTAACTTCCGTCGTTGCTGACAGTCGAGTTTGCGCAGAAGGAATGCGGATGTGCCCGTGTCGAGAAAGCGACATTAAGCTACGAGACATGGACTAAGCAACAAGTATATATGTGCGTGGTAGTTTTTTAAGAAACATGTATGTAGGTTTCCTGTACCTTGCCTTTATCGTACCCGCTACCTATTTCCTTTACCCCTATGAGGTACAATAGAAGTTCAGTGACGGATAACAATTTGATGTTCAACATGGCGTAATCAAACCCAAACCACGTGCTGGACTCTGATGAAGTTCCGAGATCCACTTCACGTAAGTAATTTTATTTTACCTAAATTGTGCATGCAAATTGACTTATACAGTGATTGCATTATCCGGTAAAAACGTGATCTGTAGATGTTATAACAATGGCGTTAGAGCCACGCCTAAAGTGTAAAAATATATTGTCGGAGGCTTTCACGGCCGGAGTCATTATAATTATTTATGGTTCCGGGTTGGGACAGTGTCATTTTGTAAATTAAGGTCGACGTTTCGCCCACTTTTGTAAGGGGCTTCATCAGGACAATAAAATAATTTTTTTTTTTTAATTATATAAAAAGAAAATGATAATATTAAAAGGACAAGTTACAGTGTAAAGAGAAGAGTTACTTCTGAACTAGCAGACTCACTAGCCCATTCATAGCCAAAAGGTGTCTTGTGGCGAAGTAGCTGGTGAAAACCACCACTTTGTTATTTTCACCAGCTACTTCGCCACAAGACACCTGGCATGAATGGGCAGTGAGTCTGCTAGTTCAGAGTAACTCTCTCTTTACACTGTAACTTGTCCTTTAATATTATCATTTTCTTTATATAATTAAAAAAATTATTTTATTGTCCTGATGGAAGCCATTAAATAGTGTAAATATAGCGCGTAAATTATGCTGCATAAATATAACAGGGTTATTTCGTTTTACAGGTCAAATACAAAGTATTTCATCAATTTATTTTGCAGAACGTCACAACTTTCTTGGTCGACTCTAAAGGATGGTGTTAGTGCGTATTTGAATCTTGACAAAACTAACACTGCAGCGGTTCTTTAACAGTTTGAACACTTTTCTTGTATGTACGTTTGTAGCTTAACCATTCGCTTTTAGGCCACAAGTTAATTAACAATTCTTGTGTGCCTTATTGGTCTCTACATCCTCTTTAAACTAATGATATAACACTAATGCCATCCTGTAAATGAGACGTAAAACGTAAATAGCTATATATAAAATACATAGCACAAGAAACGCAGATGTAAATGTATCAAAACGCAGCAAATTCAGAATAAAAGATATAATCAACAAAACTAGAAAATACAGGCACCTAGAGCTGATTTAATGTGAAGGCTGCCATAGATGGATGGCATCTTGAAAGGTATAGTGGACGGTGTCGTAGTAGTGGTGTGTCAGATAGCACGACCATCCTAGTAAACGTTAAGAAATTCTCTGTACCTGTACGTCGAAAACGACGTAAGGGTGGTGCGGTGTGTTGTAGAGTACAACTTGCATGAAGATAGATAAACAATTACCTGTCACTAGTGATTCGTAGAGGCCACCAATGAAGGTGCCTTCTAAGACAAAGTAAAAAAGGATTCTGTATGTTGAAGGCCACAACTGGTTTGAATATGGATAAAGAATCATCTGGATCGTCTGTGGGGGCTGCCGAGAAAGGTGCCGTCAAAAACACGGAAAGTGTAATAAAACTGCTGCTATACCTGGAGATATGGTGTGTCGTAGAAGATCATGAAATTCCTCTGCTCCTGAAGGTGTTGTCACAAAACTTCAATCTGCCTTCTACCCATATGGTTGAACTCAGACTGAACTACCGATTTGGGGTAACTTTATCCCTTTGGGTTTACATAAGATCAACGTAAATGTTGTTAACCAATAGCTTCTAAGTATTCATTGCTAAACGGGACTTTCGTACTACAGTTTAACATAACTATCGGCTGTTCTTTATTATTACATGATGTGTGATTGATTTTGATAACAAATTTTAAGAAGTTTAATGGTTTTTAGAGTCCGAGTCGTGATAGACAATGCATTTCTTAGGTATGGAAACTATATATTAAAAATTAGTCAAGTAGAAGCTTCACATTCGCAAGGCGCGCCATCAAGACAAGTTATAGTTCCGAAGAAACCTACTTCTGGACAAGCAAATCCACACATTTTATTAAGGTACAAGGCGTCTTGTAAGAAAGCAACTAGAAGACAATGGTAAGGTCACGGTGTACACGAACATAATCACGTGCAGCGCCAGTAAAAACGTGTAAACCGACTAGTTGTTGCAGTCATACCCATGAATGAAAGTTACGGCGAGCTTCAGTGCAGTTACTACTACATTTATGTAAAAGACAGCTGGCAACTATTATTTATGTCCTTGTTAGAATTTTTACTGATTTCAAGTACCTGGTTTTGTTACCGTACAAGAAAGCATTTTATAGATTTTCTTACGCCAAACTTCTACGTGTGGCCCGATTCATGTTGGTGTTTGGTCATTGCGGAAGGTCTCACTAAAATTAGTCTTGAGGCACCATTTATTCTGATCTGAACAAATCGTCGTACTTCCGTACTGTAGACCATATTACAGCTGTGAGGTATGTACACACTTGAACCTTTAAGGTTCCTTAACATATTTTACAGCAAAAAAAAATTTGAGTGCGCTTTAGTGACATGCCTATAAATTTTTTGGTTGGGTGCTTATGTAGATTTCACAAATACCGTCAGTTATTCTTATACACGCAGATAGATTGCTGAATACTGTACGTTGGAATTGTGTTTGGGATTAACGTTTGAATTGAATGAGTATGCCGAAACATATATATATATATATATATATATATATATATATATATATATATATATATATATTGATATGATAACGCCGTACGCCGATGTGATAAACGTCCAGTTGAACGCCACCGCTCTGTGTTTTTCTCTAATCTTCTAATTTTATTATGCCACGGCTAGCCCTTTTTAATTTACACAAAGTGCACAACGTTACGATGATCAATTTTCATTTACCCCTTTAACTCTTACCTGTGTGAATTTATAAAACGAAGTCAATCAATATTCATATAATTAAAAGAAATTATATTTACACTTCGCAATTTTTGTAATCTTTTAAATACACCCTTCAATCAATTAATATTATATGGATTATTTATCCTAAAATTTATATCCTTTTAATTCAATTTAAAGTCACGAAAAATGACACCTTTTACAAAAAAAACTGGAACGTTCAAGACCTTTTTATGATTTTTACGTAAGTTTCAACATATTCAATGTTCTTGTTGACTCCTTACAAGCTTTAGAGAAAATTAATATATTCAGTGTTAAAATTTAAATTTGAAAAGATTCCTTAAAACTAGGTAGCGCTAACCTGTGATATTTTGATGAGTTGTTGCGTGTTATGGATCAACACTCCCTCATTATCTTCAATCGAAAACCAATGCTCTGCTTTGTACTACTTGTGTTTAAACCAGTAATTCAGTACGGTTACCCCTTGCTTCCAAAATTCACCTCGTGCTTTATTCTATATTTCTCTGGATACGCGTTGGACCTCTTCCCTTAAATACGACTTGAAATGAATTTAGAATTATTCCACTTATCGTTGTAAATTAGAAATAGAATAGAAATAGACTAGAATTATCTTAGAAGTGTACCAAAATTCGATTAGCAGTGGATTAGAATACCAGCATTAGGACGATGGATTAGAATTGTCTTTGAAGTGAACCAGAATTATTTTACACGCGGATTAGAAACCCTGTATCATTATAAATATTTAATTTAAATTAATTAATCAATTTCTACTCACGTTCTCTGCAAAAATGGCAAAAGCTTTTCATATATTTTTAGCGCAATTCTTACACAGCATGTTTTGCACTATAATATAAAATTTATTTATCTGACGCGTAAATATTTGACTAAGGGTATTGTGGATTCGACGTGTTTCAAATTGAGACTGACTATTTCTTATCACTTCTGGGCGTTATATAGCTTTTTCCCTCTACATTTGGATTAGTTTTCCAAGCAGCCTTGCAAATTGTCGTGACCAACCATATTTGTCCTGGACATCCCTAGTATATTTTCAAGCTGATTTCTGATGAAACTATTTCGGAGTTTTGTATCATGCTGTTATTTACGATCTTTAATCGCCTTGTTCTTGTTATCATTGCTGGACTGGCTTATGTCTGTTGTTTTGTGTAGATAAAGCTTTTGAAAATTGTACAAAAATACATTATGTAGCACGATTGCTGTTTTCGTTTATGTATTTATTTAAACTCATCTTTGTAAGTGCGTTTTCTTATCAAAGCGCTTATTGTTCCTTCTTTATCACAAGCGTAATTGCATAAGGATTTATTAGGTTTTATCTTATCTTTTGCGTATCTGTTCTATAAACTTGTAGAACACTTCTCAACGCTGATTAATTACATGTATGATTATTTCTCTGCTGAATACGCTTTCTATTATTGGAAGTTAATTACGGTCCATATACAAGGTGTTGAATGCTTGCTATTTACATAATGTGCGAATTATTTATTTTCCTGCTAAATAAATGCAGTTTCTGATTTCCATTGCTATTTACAGTTACTACGCGACCCTCACTACTCAATACACCTCTAAACAACCCCCGATCACAACATTATATATATATATATATATATATATATGGTTATAAAGTGAACCGCTGGCAATTTGGCGACGTTTCAGCAAAATCACATCTGCCATCTTCAGTCTCTGTAGGTTGAGCAGTGAATGAAGAAGTGTTCCTTTGTCCTGCTATATGTACTAGTTAGAATACATGCTCCGTTGCACTTGCTTGATTTCTGGTGCGGCTCCGTGTCATTGGTCGTGGTACGTGTTGTTTAGTTGGTTTTCACGGCTGATTTAACAAAATGCTCCTTACTGATTGTTTAACGATGTGTAGACTAATAATTGCTGGTTTTCATGCATGCGACAGGTATCTTCCCTTGTGTTGAGACTATGTGGGTGTTTCTCTATTTCAATGGCATCTCGGATTATTCTCGAGATGTAGTGCTAAATCTTAGCTAACGCTCTAGTATTCTTGAAGGCAAAGCAGTGACCTGTAGTGTTGAAATGCTGAGCTAATGATGAGGTTTTTTTGTTCTTCTTTATTGCGTGTTTATGTTCTTCCTTCCTAACACTAGTTCTTCTGGTTGTCTGCCCAATGTAAGATTTGTTGCGCCTGAGAATGGTATTTCGTAGACTCCTTGGTCTTCTAATGGGCTCTGATCTTTAGAATTCCTTAGGATTGCACCAATTTTGCTATTAGAATTGAATGTGGTAACTATTTTGTATTTTCGTAGAATTCTTCGATTATGTTTGTTGTCCCTTTAATGAATGGTAACTATGCTTTAGTTAGTAGCGACTCTGGCTATGGTTTGGGTTACCTGGCTGACAGTGACTTCTGAATGGTTTGGTATGAGTATCCATTCTTTTGCAGTGCTTCTCGTAACTTTTGTATTTCCTCTTGTCGTCAGCTAGTCTCTGGGACTGTGTAGCTAAGATTTTCACAACAGGGTAGAGTTGTGTCGGGTGATGATGTAGCTTAGCGTTTAAGTATCTATCCGCGTGAGTTGGCTTTCTGTAGAACGCATGGCTAAGTTGTTCGTTAGCCTTTTTCTTCACTAGTACATCGAGGAACGGTAATTAGTTATTCTTTGCTATTTCCATGGTAAACCTTATTTTTGGATGTATACCGTTAAGGTGTTCTAGGAAACCATTGAGTTGTTCTCTTCCATGTGCCCAGACTACAAACGTGTCGTCATTAAAGGGACAACATACAGAATCAGCAGAATTATGTAAAACTACGAAATAGCTACCACATTCAACACTCACAGAAAAATCGGTGCAATCCTAGGCAATCCCAAAGGTCACATCCTATTAGAAGACCCAGGATTCTACAAAACACCATGCGCAGACTACAACATATCTTACATTTGGCAGACATACAAAAGAATTAAAGTTAGGAAAGAATAACATAAAAACGCAATAAAAAGGAACAAAAAGACCTCATCGCGAGCTCAGCATTTCGGCACTACATTTCACAGCATCGACTTCAAGAATACGATAACGCTAGTTGAGATTGGGCACTACACCTTGAGAATAATCCGGGAAGTCATTAAAATAGAGAAACGCCCACATAGTTCCAACGCAATGAATTATTTCCAAAGACTGCCGCAGACATGGCAACCAGCAATTACTAGTCTATGCATCGTTAAACAATCAGAAAAGAGCATTTTTTTAAATCAACCGTGCAGAAAATCTAAACAACACGCACCAGGACCAATAACACGCAGTCGCACCAGAAATAAGCAAGTGCAACGGAGCATGTATTTTAACTAGTATATATAGCTGGCCAAGGTAACAGTTCTTCATTGACTGCTTAACCTACAGTGCCTGAAGATGTAGATGTGATTTTGCCGAAATGTAGCCAAATTGACAGCGGTTCACTTAAGAACCAGCCAGCTATGCGGAACAATACCTGGAAAATTGACAAAGCAGACAACGTCCACAGAAACCTCAAAATTAGCACATATACGGATGATACATTCTGCATGCGCGTAGCCTGACAGTTATCCCGTTTCTCTCCCGCCTAGTTGATTTGCGTTTGACTATATAATCAAGATGAAACGTTCTTCGATATAAAAGTTACTTTAAAGTTTATTAAATAAAACTTGTGGATACTCTTTGAACATTAATATTCTAAATGGTGCTTTAAAAGAATATGAAAAATCGTATACACCGAGATTTTAGTGTCAATGTAAAACGGAATCCAGGGGTATTTAATATCATTAATTACGTTGGAAATGAGATTACGATAAGCGCTCTTTCAAAATAGTCATAAGTATAAACTTTTGGATTTCTTTGTGTGTTAACTGCTAAGAATATTCGAGTAATTTGAATTTAAACTTTTTTTTTGTAAGGATTATTTACAGCACACTTTGAGGTCGAAGTTTGAGGTGCTTTTTACCTTTACTAAATAGATTATTTGTCGAGGATATTGACCAATCACCCTTACAAGCGTGGTAACAACGGACGGGTAAATTATCCACCAATTAATTACAAAGAATAAGGTACCTGTTAGCAAAGATTAGATAAGAATTTTAATAATTAAGTAACTTGTAGAAATTATTTTCGGTATGTACCGGAATTGAAAATTGTTTTATAAACTGTTTTGTATAAAAGAAAAATGCTTTTGGATGTATAGGCGTTTCTTGAGATTGCTGTGTTTTATTTCATTTGGTAAATTGCACAGTAAAAACTTCCGTTGAGCTAGCTAGGCAAAGAAAAGAAAAGAAACTTAAGATAATAATTTTAAATTTCTCAATGTTGTACCGTTGTGACGCCACTCTTTTAGCTCCTACTCCAAAGAGGGGGTACCACAGCTCTCTTTAGTGGCGCTCCAACGTGCGGCCGTTGTCACAACTCTCTTTTAACGGCGCTCCAACGAGCTGCTTTTGCCACAGTCCTTTTTCGGCGGCGCTCCAACGTGCGGCCGTTGTCATTTAGGATACTGCATTGGTAAAATCTAACAAAACACATATAGCTGTTTCTCTAACGCCTTAAAAGTAGTTTTAAAGATCCGGGATATACCATACCATATCGTTCTGGTATTGTGCAAAGACAGCGGGCTGTAGAATCTTAAATGGGTGAATACAAACGGTGCTTTAGGACTTACCAAAACAATTGTTTTTCATTCTGCTCACATGATATCTGACCTGCTTTAAAAAGGACTTAAGTAAGTTAGCTTATTCTACTTCACAATTTATTTTGGCACTGGTTATATTGATTAGTTATAGCAGTTTTTCCAAATGTACAGTTCGGCATTGATAAAATTACAAAAACGCATCAAACCATTCCGTAAATGCTCTAAAAATACTGTTAAGGACCCAGGTGTATATCCTTTACCTTGCAGTTCAGCATGGGGAAACAGGGTGATTATTATAAACCCAAATATATAGACGTAAATGGTACCATAGGACTTGTCAGTTCATATTTTTTCATTGCACCAGCATTATATCTGATGTGCTCTCAAAAAGGTTAAAGACATAAGTTTATCCTTCTTCGCAATTTATATTTGGACTGAATAATGATGCATTAACGGCATTAATGTGTATGTTCTAATCTTGTGCAGCTATTACTGTCACCCATGTTTCACGGTGACTATCCACCTTGTTATTTTTGTTAACCCTTTAACCTAGTGTCTATAGTGTCTATTTACTACCGTCCTAAACTATAATTACACCTATACTTTAGATCATAATTGATCTCCTATCATAAGTATTCAAGAATTGAGAATAAGACGCTCCACCTAAAACTATTTCGTTGAAACGATAACTGAAAATGCTGATCTCTAAAAAAAACTAGCTTTTAGGTAAAAATTAAACGCATGAAAATACTTTTTATTTACAGATTGCAGCGACAGTCATTACATCGCTCTTGCATATTCCACTGGTAGGTGTTAATCTTGCATATTCTGCAGTTTTGATAGCTCAGCTAGAAGACTGTCAATATTCAGAGGACAGTTGCAACGATATCATATATATAACTGAAAGCGACAGTTCATGGATTGGTAGGTATTACAATAGCATTTAAAGGAGTTTAAATTATACTAGTGCGAGTAAATTCGACTCGTACGTTTATCCTCAATCATGCATACAATAATCAACATGCATTAGTACCTAGAAAGGAGATAGTGTGTGTGTGTGCGTGTGTGTGTGCGCGCGTGTGTATGTGTGGTATGTGAGTAGAGTATAATTGACAATCCCACCCCCTCATTTCCTCCAGAATCCCTCATTTCCTCACTCATTTACATGTAAATTCCCATAAGGAGGAAATGAGGAGGTCCCTCATTTCCGCACATATCTGAACCAAAAAGTTTTCTTCGACTAACCATTTTTCATCTTTCGAGATAAATATATCTTAAATTTTTCATCTTTCGAGATAAATGAGCATCCTCATTTCCTCCCACATCTGAACCAAAAAGTTTTCTTCGACTAGCCATTTTTTTATCTTTCATCTGAACCAAATAGTTTTCTTTGTCTAGCCATTGCATCTTTTGAGATAAACCTATCTTGTTTGGTATCAATTAATATTAGATTTTCTCAGCTACCCAAATCTCTAGGAATTTTTAAGATATCATCACCCCAGAGCTACCCTCATTTTAAGATTTCTTATCTGTAGCGACTTTTGAGCGTTCTTATAAACTTTTAGTCAGCGATACATCTTGTTAGCTTAGAATTTTAGCAGAATCTGAATCTGCAAACAGATTTAAAATCGGACTACTCCTTACAAAGTTACCCTTTAAAGCTCTCAAACCTCTAAAATTTGCTCTTTGCTTAAAACTAACAAATAGTTTTCTTCGTCTAACCAATGCATCTTTCGAGATAAACCTATCTTGTTTGGTATCAATTAATATTAGAATTTTCTCAGCTACCCGAATCTTTAGGAATTTTTAGATTGGCCATCCCCAGAGAGCTACCCCATTTTAAGATTTCTTACCTGCTGGATTTCTGACAATCTTAAACATTTTTTAGTCATGCGATACATTAAATTAGCTTAGAATTTTACGCACAACCGAATCTGCAAACAGATTTAAAATCGGCCACGCCTTCAAAGTTACCCTTTAAAGCTCCCAAACCTCTACATTTTACTCTTTGCTTTTCCAAAACTAACAAATACTTTTCTTCGTCTAGCCAATGCATCTTTCGAGATAAACCTATCTTGTTTGGTATCAATTAATATTAAATTTTCTCAGCTACCCGAATCTTTAGGAATTTTTAGATTGCCATCCCCAGAGAGCTACCCCCATTTTAAGATTTCTTACCTGCTGCGATTTCTGACAATCTTAAACATTTTTTTAGTCATGCGATACATTAAATTAGCTTAAATTTTACACCAACCCGAATCTGCAAACAGATTTAAAATCGGACACCCTTACAAAGTTACCCTTTAAAGCTCCCAAACCTCTTTAAATTTTTTCTCTTTGCTTTTAACCAACTATTTCCTGTCTAAAACCCAAGGATTTTAGAAAATTCTTTGATAATTTAATATTTAAAATTTTTCAAACGAATTCTTTTTAGAATGTTGCAAAAACCCATTTAAAATTTTTCTTTTTAAATAATTCTCACAATTAAATTTTAAAATAATAACAAAAAACAACCTTTAAATTATTTTAAAAGTAGATAAACAAATTTTTTAAAATGTATAAAAAAGTACCTTTTTTTTAAATTATAATGTTTGAAAATACAATGATATTCATTAATGGAAATACCTAAATGCAACAATTAACAACAATTTAATATTTTAACCTATTAATTTTTTACAAGGAAACAAAAAAATTTTAAATTATAACATTATTTATTTATCCCCATTTATTGCTGTACTATTAGGACCAGGGTATGCAGACTTTAACACCTCCATCTCGCAGCTTTACACGGATGTTGTTGTTTCGTACAAGACCCTTTAACAACTGTTGGAGTTGAACGTTTACTGAATGACATACCGTGCTGTTTTCCTTGTGTTGCTGTAAGCTATTCTTGTAAAAAAAGCCCGGGATTTTGGCAAAAGAACCCGATGTTACACCACGACATTAAATGGCAGGCTTGAATATTTTTTTTGGAAACAATCGAAGATTGCCGAAGACACTCGAAGAGTGCACAAACGCGGTCACTAAACCACAATTAATAATCGCCTTTATAGGTTTAACATTTCTACCATTACCAATGACTTTAATTTCTTATTGGAGAATCCTTATTCTCCACGCACTGTTGCGTAGCTGGATGCCCACCCTTTTGGGGATATATGCTCGTTATAGGTTGTAGCACCCGGTTTTACTTAACTACACTTCGTGAGATCCCTTTAATCTTTTTTAATCGTGTCCTTCTCGCGCACAATACAGTAGGACTTAGCCTTACTACCTACAAATTCTAACACCAAGTCACCGTTAAACTCGTCTTTAAATTTCCCCACAACTTTTTGTTAACATGCGGTAAATTGTGTTTATTATTTGCGGGGTACACCACTTTAAACTTAAAAATAAAAACAGGATAGTTTAATACGTCTATTAATAATTTATGGTAATGTTGACGATACAAATATGTAAAACAAACTTTATCAAGAAAATATAATGTTTTAATAGAATACATACATGTATTGATAACATCTATAAACCGCTGTGGTAACCAGAGTCTGGCGAATCTGGGATATCCAAATCTCTAAACATTTGCGCAACCGATTGCCTTGCAGTTGCATCTTTTAAGTACTGAATGGAAACATTTAATAAGTTCCAACACTGTCAAGTAATTTAAATTGCTGCAATCATTTGACAGAGAAATACTGGCACTGCTCTCTCCTCTAATAACGTTTGAACCCCTTCTTCCTCCGTCGTATTTCCACATACTTTTTATATCACCAACAAATTTTCGTAAAATTCTGGAAAGTTTCTACACCTTAACTCGGTCATTTTATAACAGATCAATTCTCGCAAATTTAATAGCTTGATGCACTCGTACGCAGGTAGCACAATAACATTCCCATCTTTCGTAATCTCCATATTATATAAATTCTCTTTTCAAAATTGTTCAACAGCCATATACTTCTATTAAAGGCTGTGCTCAGCTGCAATTTGAAATTTGATCCAATTGTATGTCAACAACATCGTTTCCAGTAGTCAAACCATTTAATCGGACTTGTTTTGAGTCTTGAGCAAATTGGCGAATTTGAAATTCCACTTGAAAAGTACACAATTTCTTCCAATCGAAGTAAGAGAATGTTATCGTAGAATCAGCACACATACCACTACAGCAAATAACTTGGATGGCAGGTTGAAGACCACCATATAAATCAAAACCAACTTCTAATATATGGTGGTGATAATTTGAAGGAAATTCGCCTAACCTATAGGTTGACTTACCAACTAGTTGGTTGATATTTAATTGCGGTACTCGCACATCACTTGTAACGTTAACACAAGAAAATCCATCTTTAATTTATAATTTTAATCAAACTCGACAATACTTTGACGACTAATGCACTGGAACGTGGCTCTCGCCTTTTATGCCGATGGTCGAGCGTGCGCAGCTCCCATTATATTAGTTGGCGTTATATGCAAGTCTTGACTGGAAAAGTGACGTCTATAATTGTTTTATAGTGGGTTTTACCTGTATGTATTTAACCACCAACGCCATTTTAGAATTATTAAACAAAATTACTCTTAGCAGTATTTTAATATACCATCGTGTAAGATTTCAATTATTATTGTGTTTTCCTCAGGTTCTCAAATCCCTCGGAATTTTTTCAAATCGAATGACCCCTTACTGATTTGCAGAATAACCTTTGCAATCACCGTATATAATTCATCTTTAATCTATTTCTAAACCGTATCGCTCTGTCTTTTGAGATAAACCCCTGGTGTAACCTATAAATTAGTATAGAATTTTCCTGGGGAATTGAAATTAATTATCACGTCTTTTAAAATTAGTTCCAACAAAGACCTGTATATATTGTATTAATATTCAAAAACCTATCAGCAAAACACCTTTGCATTTTTATTTAGATTTAGCTCGATAATAGAGTTAAACTCCAAAAATATTTATTAGTGGCTAGAATTGTTAAAATTTTCAATTAGTGAATCCACATACAAATGATTAAACCAAAAGGTATAATACATATATTAATTCTATACGGTGACCTAGAAAGTGGTTCGATAATCTATTTTAAATGTAGTTCAACATAAGACGTATATTCTAAATAAATTTAGTGAAATGTATGATCATTAGCCTTGCATTGTTTGTCGATGACGTCTGACTATTAATTTAATAAAAGCACTTTCCACAATTCTAGTTAATATACGGGAATACACATTCTATAATTTGATTTAAATTGGGTTAATGTAAGGACAAATTATACTTATACTTTCTCCTCAACGTATTTAGGAAGTTTATATCAAATCTTCCGCACATTATACGCACTATGGAAGTTGACATGCAAAATCAGATATGCAAATTCGAGAACTTGCGTTTTATTTAAATAAGAATTCTTTAGTGAAGATGTTGACATTTGATGGGAATTATATGATATTTACCAAAGGAACTTTAGAGCACTTTTTAGGGTATCTCAGATCGTTCTTAACCATGCTAATACTTTAAAAGAACTAACGGAAAAGGGTACTCCTAATATAGATCTGTTTCTGTTAGATGTCGCAATGGGAAGATATAATAGGAATGATGTCCTACAGAATCTCGCACATGATGTAATTAAAAGCAAATACAGTAATAGTGATATTGGGATCATATTATACGAATTTATAAGAACCTACCCAAGATTGTTTGAAAACAGTATTTGTAAACAAGTTGAGTATATGGAAGAATACAACAGGTTTCCATCCCACGCATTTACGAGCGATGTTTAAATTTTAAGCCGAAGACTGAAAATTTTGTAACACTATTAATCACACTTTTGTTTTCTTATACGTTTCTAAATTGTTGTATTTCAACTACAGATATTAATAGATGTCAATAAAATTATGTTATAGTTTTAAATAAAACAATTCTGATTAATAATTTTGTAAAACGTTTATAACACCCTTTTAAAAAAATAATACACATCTTTGTTATAATTCTTTTCATAATTACTTAGATACCCATTTCAGTTACGTGGACATTTGAAAAATTAACCAATACCAATGTATGCTTTATATTTTAAAACATAAACAAGCTAATATATACAAAAATAATTTCTAAATTCACATAATTCATTTCTTATGATAACAGTTGTGGTGGTTAAATTTTTATTCTAAAACTTACAATTTAGTATATATTCCATTTGAATATCTGCCAACAGTTTTATAAACCCCATCTCCTCGATTATTTCCATAAAATCATCCAGATCCTCGGGCATTGATAACACTGCAGCACAGTGCTGTATTGCTTCCTCGTATGACTGACACATAAGACATTTTTCTCCTTCTATCGAAAAGCGTTGCCCACATTCTGCTTTTTTTACTCGTAGAGCATTGCGAAATCTTCGAATAACCTCTCCAAAGTCTTTATACATATTTGTTATATTGTCTCTTTGAACCGTACAATCAACAAATAATAACTTCTACGCGAACAGTCCTTTTATATGAGCTACTCCTATTCGGATATGTACCGATTGCACCCGATTTGTGTGCACGCACGAAGCAACCGGTATGGAATGTATTCTATGAACAAAATCATTACATTTCTTAAGAAAAATGCTAAGGACTTTAAAAATAATTATAACTCTTGTTGATATAAACTTCCTAAATACGTTGAGGGAGAAAGTATAAGTATAATTTGTCCTTACATTAACCCAATTTAAATCAAATTATAGAATGTGTATTCCCGTATATTAACTAGAATTGTGGAAAGTGCTTTTATTAAATTAATAGTCAGACGTCATCGACAAACAATGCAAGGCTAATGATCATACATTTCACTAAATTTATTTAGAATATACGTCTTATGTTGAACTACATTTAAAATAGATTATCGAACCACTTTCTAGGTCACCGTATAGAATTAATATATGTATTATACCTTTTGGTTTAATCATTTGTATGTGGATTCACTAATTGAAAATTTTAACAATTCTAGCCACTAATAAATATTTTTGGAGTTTAACTCTATTATCGAGCTAAATCTAAATAAAAATGCAAAGGTGTTTTGCTGATAGGTTTTGAATATTAATACAATATATACAGGTCTTTGTTGGAACTAATTTTAAAAGACGTGATAATTAATTTCAATTCCCCAGGAAAATTCTATACTAATTTATAGGTTACACCAGGGGTTTATCTCAAAAGACAGAGCGATACGGTTTAGAAATAGATTAAAGATGAATTATATACGGTGATTGCAAAAGGTTATTCTGCAAATCAGTAAGGGTCATTCGATTTGAAAAAATTCCGAGGATTTGAGAACCTGAGGAAAACACAATAATAATTGAAATCTTACACGATGGTATATTAAAAATACTGCTAAGAGTAATTTTGTTTAATAATTCTAAAATGGCGTTGGTGGTTAAATACATACAGGTAAAACCCACTATAAAACAATTATAGACGTCACTTTTCCAGTCAAGACTTGCATATAACGCCAACTAATATAATAAGGAGCTGCGCACGCTCGACCATCGGCATAAAAGGCGAGAGCCAGTTCCAGTGCATTAGTCGTCAAAGTATTGTCGAGTTTGATTAAAATTATAAATTAAAGATGGATTTTTCTTGTGTTAACGTTACAAGTGATGTGCGAGTACCGCAATTAAATATCAACCAACTAGTTGGTAAGTCAACCTATAGGTTAGGCGAATTTCCTTCAAATTATCACCACCATATATTAGAAGTTGGTTTTGATTTATATGGTGGTCTTCAACCTGCCATCCAAGTTATTTGCTGTAGTGGTATGTGTGCTGATTCTACGATAACATTCTCTTACTTCGATTGGAAGAAATTGTGTACTTTTCAAGTGGAATTTCAAATTCGCCAATTTGCTCAAGACTCAAAACAAGTCCGATTAAATGGTTTGACTACTGGAAACGATGTTGTTGACATACAATTGGATCAAAATTTCAAATTGCAGCTGAGCACAGCCTTTAATAGAAGTATATGGCTGTTGAACAATTTTGAAAAGAGAATTTATATAATATGGAGATTACGAAAGATGGAATGTTATTGTGCTACCTGCGTACGAGTGCATCAAGCTATTAAATTTGCGAGAATTGATCTGTTATAAAATGACCGAGTTAAGGTGTAGAAACTTTCCAGAATTTTACGAAAATTTGTTGGTGATATAAAAAGTATGTGGAAATACGACGGAGGAAGAAGGGTTCAAACGTTATTAGAGGGAGAGAGCAGTGCCAGTATTTCTCTGTCAAATGATTGCAGCAATTTAAATTACTTGACAGTGTTGGAACTTATTAAATGTTTCCCCATTCAGTACTTAAAAGATGCAACTGCAAGGCAATCGGTTGCGCAAATGTTTAGAGATTTGGATATCCCAGATTCGCCAGACTCTGGTTACCACAGCGGTTTATAGATGTTATCAATACATGTATGTATTCTATTAAAACATTATATTTTCTTGATAAAGTTTGTTTTTACATATTTGTATCGTCAACATTACCATAAATTATTAATAGACGTATTAAACTATCCTGTTTTTATTTTTAAGTTTAAAGTGGTGTACCCCGCAAATAATAAACACAATTTACCGCATGTTAACAAAAAGTTGTGGGGAAATTTAAAGACGAGTTTAACGGTGACTTGGTGTTAGAATTTGTAGGTAGTAAGGCTAAGTCCTACTGTATTGTGCGCGAGAAGGACACGATTAAAAAAGATTAAAGGGATCTCACGAAGTGTAGTTAAGTAAAACCGCGGGTGCTACAACCTATAACGAGCATATATCCCCAAAAGGGGTGGGCATCCAGCTACGCAACAGTGCGTGGGAGAATAAGGATTCTCTCCAATAAGAAATTAAAGTCATTGGTAATGGTAGAAATGTTAAACCTATAAAGGCGATTATTAATTGTGGTTTAGTGACCGCGTTTGTGCACTCTTCGAGTGTCTTCGGCAATCTTCGATTGTTTCCAAAAAAAATATTCAAGCCTGCCATTTAATGTCGTGGTGTAACATCGTCCACGGTTGCTTATACATCCGTCGGCAGCAAAGTACTTAAACTCTGGGTCTTGCAGTATCGCTTTTACAAGAATAGCTTACAGCAACACAAGGAAAAACAGCACGGTATGTCATTAAGCAGTAAACGTTCAACTCCAACAGTTGTTAAAGGGTCTTGTACGAAACAACTAACATCCGTGTAAAGCGTGCGAGATGGAGGTGTTAAAGTCTGCATACCCTGGTCCTAATAGTACAGCAAGCTACACATGGGGCATAAATAAATAAGGTAGTTACTATATTTGAATATATTTTGTTGTGTTTCCTTGTACAAACAATTAAGGTAGGTCAGTAAACACTATTAAATTGTTGTTAATTGACTTGCATTTAGCGTACTTTCCTATTAGCATCGAGCATATCTATTGTATTTCTCAAATCATATACCCGCTAATTAATAAAAAAGAAAGGCTACTTTCACTTTACGTCACATAATTGTAAAGCAATTAGTTTGTCCTCTATGCTACTTTCACTATACGTCACATAATTGTAAAGCGATTAGTTTGTCCTTGTCTATGTATTTTCCAACAATTTAGCATTGTGCATGTAATTATGTTAAAACCAGAAAAATTTTAAGTCATGGGTTTTGCAACATTCTGAGAAAAGCACATTACTGTTTGAAAAATGATTTTAAATATTAAGCACTTATGGCTTATAGAGAACTCGTTTCTAAAATCCTTGCGGTTTTAGATTTCTAGGGAAATAGTTGGTTAAAGCATATGTCATAGACGAGCAAAACAATTTAAAGAGGTTTGGGAGCTTTAAAGGGGTAACTTTGTAAGGAGTAGTCCGATTTTAAATCTGTTTGCAGATTCGGGTTGTGTAAAATTATAGACTAATTTAATGTATCGCATGACTAAAAAAATGTTTAAGGATTGTCAGAAATCGCAGCAGGTAAGAAATCTTAAAATGGGGGTAGCTCTCTGGGGGATGGCGCAATCTAAAAAATTCCTAAAGATTCGGGTAGCTGAGAAAATTCTAATATTAATTGATACCAAACAAGATAGGTTTATCTCGAAAGATGCATTGGCTAGACGAAGAAAAGTATTTGTTAGTTTTGCTTATAAAGCAAAGAGTAAAATGTAGAGGTTTGGGAGCTTTAAAGGGGTAACTTTGCAAGGCGTGGCCCGATTTTAAATCTGTTTGCAGATTCGGGTTGTGCGTAAAATTCTAAGCTAATTTAATGTATCGCATGACTAAAAAATGTTTAAGGATTGTCAGAAATCGCAGCAGGTAAGAAATCTTAAAATGGGGTAGCTCTCTGGGGATGGCGCAATCTAAAAATTCCTAAAGATTCGGGTAGCTGAGAAAATTCTAATATTAATTGATACCAAACAAGATAGGTTTATCTCGAAAGATGCATTGGCTAGACGAAGAAAAGTATTTGTTAGTTTTGGAAGCAAAGAGTAAAATGTAGAGGTTTGGGAGCTTTAAAGGGTAACTTTGTAAGGCGTGGCCTGATTTTAAATCTGTTTGCAGATTCGGGTTGTGCGTAAAATTCTAAGCTAATTTAATGTATCGCATGACTAAAAAATGTTTAAGGATTGTCAGAAATCGCAGCAGGTAAGAAATCTTAAAATGGGGTAGCTCTCTGGGGATGGCGCAATCTAAAAATTCCTAAAGATTCGGGTAGCTGAGAAAATTCTAATATTAATTGATACCAAACAAGATAGGTTTATCTCGAAAGATGCATTGGTTAGACGAAGAAAACTATTTGTTAGTTTTGGAAGCAAAGAGCAAATTTTAGAGGTTTGAGAGCTTTAAAGGGGTAACTTTGTAAGGAGTAGTCCGATTTTAAATCTGTTTGCAGATTCAGATTCTGCGTAAAATTCTAAGCTAACAAGATGTATCGCGTGACTAAAAAAGTTTATAAGAACGCTCAAAAGTCGCTACAGATAAGAAATCTTAAAATGAGGGTAGCCCCCTGGGGGGTGATGATATCTTAAAAATTCCTAGAGATTTGGGTAGCTGAGAAAAATCTAATATTAATTGATACCAAACAAGATAGGTTTATCTCAAAAGATGCAATGGCTAGACAAAGAAAACTATTTGGTTCAGATGAAAGATAAAAAAATGGCTAGTCGAAGAAAACTTTTTGGTTCAGATGTGGGAGGAAATGAGGATGCTCATTTATCTCGAAAGATGAAAAATTTAAGATATATTTATCTCGAAAGATGAAAAATGGTTAGTCGAAGAAAACTTTTTGGTTCAGATGTGTGAGGAAATGAGGGACCTCCTCATTTCCTCCTTATGGGAATTTACATGTAAATGAGTGAGGAAATGAGGGATTCTGGAGGAAATGAGGGGGTGGGATTGTCAATTATACTCTACTTATGTGTCTGTGTGTGTATGTATATATGTATGTATGTGTGTCTGTGTTTGTGTGTGTTTGTGTGTGTATCAATATATAAACACCGTTACAATCACAAGTGTAATAACGAGAGGATTGTGTTATTGATAAAAAAGGGCATTTATTATGTTTAATCTGCGCTTATTTAAAGATTTCATCTATTGAAACCTCGCATATGTAACGGAAATCCAAAGAGTTTGATTTGTAAGTAATCCTGTTCAAACGCTTAAATATTCTAAAGGAAATTTCGGGATCAAATTTACAGTTAAAAGTAAGTGTCAATTTCATCATATAACGCGTGTATAAATACCTTAATTCTCATGTAGTAAGCAAAAAATTTGCATTATTTGAACAACGCATTGATTAAGTTTAAAATACTATATTTTATAAAAAGTCCGTTAGTATTTCGAATTAAGGCAAATAGCCTTAAGGCAAGAACGAACTAGTAAATAAACCCATGTTCTAGACAACAATAAACTTTTTAATTTTAATAAAATAGGTAAAGAGCTCAATTATAATACAACCTAAAGCGGTAATAAGCGTATAATACATATTACAATAAATTCTCGGAAGTTGACAGTAGATGTGAATACATCACACTTTTTAGAATAAACAGGAATGATTACCTACTTCTATAAGCAATTTTAATATGGAGACAGCAACCAGATTTACCGCGAATGCTCTCGAAGCATATGTCAAAAGAGGCCCGCATTATAAAGCCAATGAATGTTAAATGAAGAGGTCATTCTTGATTATACCCATAACATTGACATTGACGATGAGATAAGATAATACGTTACGTGAAATGTATAGCACTCAGTAGTGAATGTTAATTAAATATTAATGACGACGATTTTAAAAACGATTTTGAGAGAAGTGTTACTTGATAGCCGACGTTTAAGTGTGAGTATTTTATTTGACATACGTAGAATCGTCTTAAATGGGAAATAGGTATTTGAAGATAATTAAAACAATCGAAAGATAAAGCCTTCTTAATTGGAATAAAGCATATATAATCGGAGTGGTTTGACATATGGTATATGGAGCAATTGACATAAAAACGTTTACTTTGAAACGATTTGAACAATTTTTCAGAATGGATTGGTAAGTACGTTCTGAAAAAAGCTAACAACATGCATATTTGTATTGTAAAATAAATATATCGTACCCGTATCAACTAATTAAGTTGCATGCGAGATTTTTCTGTATGCAAGTGCTTTGAATTTAGAATAAAGAGTAGAAATATGATTTAATTTTAAAAAGGTTGATAAATCTAGATATAGATTTTCGCTATTATACAGAGTAACTGGTTAACCTAGCTGAAATCAGATAAGTTGAACACTATTTTTAAGTCAAATTTTACATACTAAAAATAGAGTACAGAAGCTCTCTTAACTAGGATGATCACTCACTAATTCTACTAATCTTAATCTCGTGATTATCATCATAAACAACTAATTAAGTGTTCCTTAATATATAACAAATATACCTTAATAAATCGCGCAGTGAAATATCTACCTCTTTAAAACTGTTTCCAAACTTAACTGAATTCAGCTAAGAGTTCATAATTTTCTTGAGTAAGGGTAAAAACCTGTATCGTAAGTCTACCAACCGTTTAAAATAAATTATCTCGACTTTTACACACAATTTTTACTCTTTAATTTAAAAGACCTGCACACCGAAGCATCTCATAATACAAATTAAGTAACTAATTGATAGATATTAGTCCTTTTAAAAATGTATACAAGATATATTAATTTTACCGGTACAGATCTGCTTCTAATTTACAGACTTTGGCATCAATCCATGCTCCAAAACCGTTCAATTCGTTTTGAAAAGTAAACATTTTTATGCCAATTAATCCAATATACATATAACATATCACTCCAATCATGTATGCCTTATTTCAATTGAGAAACTTTATTTACCGAAGTTTCAATTATTATTAATTATCTATTTTTTATTTTGAGATCGTTATAAGTACGTAAAATAACCTACTCACGTTTGACTATCAATAAGCACTTCAACGTCGGCGATTCAAATAATACTCTTCTTAAACCGTAATTAAATAATTTTTACTACTAAATACCGTACATTCTACGTAGAATTTTGAACTACGTGACATATTATCTAATTAGGTCGACTATATGCCGACGTTTAAATCAAGACTGACCTCTTTTAACACACATTGAGTTTTAGAAAGGCAATCCTCTTCTTACGTAGTTTATCTAATGTGCTGTTTTCACGTTATCATTTGTTAGCAAAGGTGGGTTTGTTATTCTAGTACCATTGCCATTTGTTCTAGAAGATGTGTCGTATTTACGACTGTTATCAATATTTGAAAGTCTAATGTTTTACTACTTTTATAACATCCGCGCTATATAATTATTCAACATTAGATGATCGTACTGGATAGAACTTAAAATTGTAAAATATAACATTAAAAAACTGTTATTTATATGCAACTTGCCGTGTGATTATGTTGACTGTGAATAAATTTAAAATGATAATTTCTTTATAATTTTGCACTACATAACCTTCTAACCAGTTAACTGGAGTTTAGACATTTCTTGCACGAATGTGTGAGATGTGTTTGGATGTTTGTGTGTATGTGTGTGTATATTTGTGTGTGTGTACGCGTGCGCGTGTGCGAGTTAGATTGTGTGTGTGTGCGCGTGCGCGCGTTTTTGTGTTAACGAATTAAGTTGTTATGGGTTTAAAATTAAGGAGATATGTGAATATAACACTTAATGTATGTGTATATATATATATATATATATATATATATATATATATATATATATATATATATATATTGCTGTGATCTGTGTGTTAAGCCTTATACATCGAGCCCCAGCGTTGGGCCGTCATAAGATTGCTGCGGTATCGGGTACTTAAACTTTTAACATCGCCAGTGTCAAAAAATGCTTTTTTACCCGTTTATTCTGTGCGTCTTCTCGAATACCTAAATTTACAATCATTCTTTCTTCCCACTCGCACACCATTCAATAAAATCACCAAATAATACAATCTTTTATTTACCGCTATTTACAGACAAATTATTTACAGGTATAAACAGTTTGGTACACTAATTACAACTCAATAAGTGATATGTTTTAAGGTCCTTGTTTTAAATTATTATTTGCAAACACATTTAATACAATATGAGTAGATGGGCCCCAAATAATACCCTAACTTTATTGTACACTGGAGTATGGTGAGGTCATAATAACCCAGTTTATTAATGTATGCCTTTTACCTTGCATAAAATTAATACAAAATTAATAAACCCGTTTACCCTTAACAATCCAATTTATATTCATAATAAAATTTAGTAAGTTTTACATACACCCTTTTTCAAAATTTTAAATAACCCCAGTAATTGTCCAGTACACGTATCTTTTCCGATACGTTTCTATAACCATAAATAACCCCAATATTCACTCACACATCACCAAATAATACAAAAGTTTATCAGATAACAGAAATTTCAAATAAGTTACCTGGAGAATGCTTCAGGCCTCCATCCCTTCGACGATGCTCACCAGAACCCCTTGGCTTCGTGACTATGCGCTCTGATACTCCACATATTCATAAATAACCCCACTGAATTCGCCAAGCGTTTTGCTTCAAAGTACCATTCCATAACAGCATACAAACTCACGTATATTATACTTCTGTTTATTGATTTACTAGCTTGGTATAGTAGTAGTTGGACCTCGGTTAATTTGAATTACACGTATCTCACGTTAATAACTAGAAGGCCACAACTACCAAGTTACCAGTGCTAGCACCACATTTACTGCATTATGAATATATTTAAAACTCACGTAACAGAAATTCTACTATAACGTCGGTCTATCGTTGTAAAGTAGTATAAAGCGATGAGAATATAAAGAGAGCCCTCCTAATTTTCCTAGAGTATTTATATCTTTTAAAATGCTACCTCCAGGACACACTTCACGCGAAAAACTTATTTTCAAATAACAATTCTGCAAATTTTGATATACCCGACTTGAAAATTCCTGAAATTCACTCCGTGAACGTGCCGTATGATCCGAAATCGCTCCCACCTGTCGCATGTTCGTACGTTTGTAAAACTATCGGTTCCCAACCAATGATACTATTCTGTGTTGTCATAAACCCCGCCTGTAACATTTTTATCTGTCTTATGCATATTTGATGTCGCGTTTCAAACCCCACTTGAGTTATAGAAAATCGATATTGCTGACAGCTCCTCGTCACTTCACGTGGATTAGTACGTGCGTTTCGTACACCAATGCTTTTATATCCGTCTCTGTCTGTAGCATCTTATCGATCGTGCATCTTCCCTGCTCTTTAAGAACTTTGTTTGCTTGTTATTGGAACAAACTGACGGTTGAAAGCTATTTTCTATGAAGTCCTGCTTTATTATGCTGATAATTTTAAAGAATGTAACCTTTTAAAAATGCAGGTGTTCTTAATTATAGACCGTTTAAAACATCAATTCTTGGAGTTTATATTTCACCGTATCCGATAAAACTGACGTTCTTGTTTGTTACCAAGAAACCTTTTGCCTTGGGATTATTGATTTTCTTTACCCTGGTGTGTTTTCTAATGCTTTCAAAATAAATTATATTAATTATGCGTTTCTATTTGTTTTTAAAACTGTTTTTCTTTATGTTCTTTCAACCTTTTAATCATTAATTATAAAAATACGTCAATACCTATCCGTTCTCCCTAAATGAATTAAATAAATTTTGCGCGTAAATAAATTGTCCTTTTCTCTATACAGGGTGGTTGAAATTGCATTGTTTACCCCAAATTTAACCCTTTGAATCCATAACAATATATATATATATATATATATATATTTATATATTAGATATATATATATATATATATATATCAGCTTTTCAGTGCATGGCGTGTTTCCTTACACGTGGCATATTTCCAAAAAATTCCCCTTCTGATCGCTTACGTTCAATGTGTAATGTTTTAGGGTTATTAAAGTCTATCTTATGTTTGCTGGAATTCGTGTGTGTGGTAAATAGACAGTCATTGAGTTTAACACGCCTGTCGCTTTTATGTTATGTAACGCGTGGCTTTAAATTTTCAGAGCTTTGGCCGATGTACATTAAATTGAAGTCTAAACAATTAATTTTGCATATAATATTTCGTTGTTGTAATGATGTTGTTCGACCTTTAAATTTTGAAGAAAAAGCCTTTAAAGTCCAAATTCCCTTTATTTGCTATTTTTATGTAAACATTTTTTGTTATCATGTTCCACATTGTAAACTTTGAATATCGGAAATTTTTATTAATCGTACAAATTAGTGCAAGATAAGTACCAAATAGTGCGGCAGTCCTGAACGAATCCCGCCAAGTTAAATTGACAGTTGAATCGAGGTCCTTTTACACTAATACTTGATGCTGATGACATATTACACACACTTCTAATTGACGAATTTACAATTCGACTAATTTTTATTTTTTTAGCCAGTCTCCTTACGATTTTTATTCCGGTGGGAGGAATTTTTGGTGGTATAATGCTAGACTCACTTGGAAGACTAACTCTACTAAGGTTATCTGCAGTACCTGGTGCCATTGGATGGATTCTTTTAGCAACTGCAACAAATGTTCCAATGCTAATTGTGGGGAGAATATTGAACGGGTTTGCAGCATGTAAGTATTAACTTTTATTGAATCTTTAATAGCACTAAGCTAGCCATCATGGATTAATGTGGGAATATTCTTAGTATAAAACCAAATAATTGTAGAATTTAATCTCGAGATTGTTACAATGTTTTGATTACATGTTGTAAGATAAGCATCACTACAGACACCTATGTCTGTTCGAGCTCTATTCTAAGGAGTATGGCAACCAGCAGCGTCTGCTAGAGATTTAGCTTCATTATGCCATACACCTTGCGCCATGTCATTCAGATACAAATTGAAAGTATAGCAAATTAACACGTCAACTATGGCCCTGTCACATAGTGCCCATACGTAGATGTTTGATAGAATTTTTCAACCATGTTTTAATACGTGTCTGTATTTGTCTGTTAAGGTCCTGTCATGAAAACAAAATACTTCGGTCTTTTATTCAGGGCCATAGTAGATACACGCGTACAGTGAACAAATTCAAAGCAGTGAAAAAAAGGGTTAACGTTAAATTACTTGCAGCACGTACAATAAATAGAAATACAGAGTGTATTGCAATAGAAGTTGTGTCGATCTCAGGTCGTCACCACATTAATTCACACAAGCTTTCGAAATAATTAATAATTAATAATTTTTTACATAATGAATGGATTGTGTTTCCACGGTAGCCTGAACGTAAATATGTTTCAGAGCCGCTACAATTTCCTGGAACTGTAGGTGTCATAGATTGCAGTCACGTTGCTATATCTCCGGTGGTGTTGCACCGCTTGCATCCTGCTGGCCAATATCACAGTATAATGTAAACAAAAGGCCATTACTCTTGCAGCCACGACCCCAGTTCTCCATCCCAAAGTATTACATTGGGTAGCCCATATTACAACCGAAAAAATTATTACCACATTAACGAACAAATCATATACATTGCGAAACTAGAAATTATTAATATGAATGCACAATTCCAAGATCTACTCATGATACAGGGGTATGGAGAATGTCAAATATCAACACACACGTAGAAAGGTAACATTTAAATGGCAATTCGAATTATCGCTTGATAGGTGATGAGGGATATCCTCTGTTACGATGGTTAACCCTTTCAATACTATGATGCGTCCTTGTGCATCAAGTATGAGTGCCCGCTACGTACGGATGATGGAAAAGGGTGCGTCATTCTGTTCCATTGGTATATACGATGTATCAAGCTTATGCACACATAACACACAAAATATAAAAGTATCTTTATAGGCGACCTTGAGATACTATTCAGTTCTCAACTCAGAAAGTAGAGGCGTTTAGTTCAATCACGTGATCGTATATTTTGATCAAAACTACAAAACGCGCATTTGACATAAAAACGTAGTTGACATCTTGACTATAGACAACTAATATCTTGATCACATGGTTTAAACTTTATTTGCTAATTCCTGTGTACTTGTACTAATTGTTCTTGTAGATAAATTTAATATTATGGGTAGAATAAGTGACCTATATTAGTTATTAAATAGTTAGTACAGTTTTACTTAAAAGACAATTCGGTAGTGTTTTGTTTAGTGACAGAAGAAAAATATTGCGTAATAATTGGTAAGTGTTTGAATTTGTTTCTGCTATTATCTAACCTTTTTGCTGTAAATACATATCAATATGAGCGACTAGCTTTGAATTAAAGGTTTCAAAAGTACAATAAAACACAATTAAATTACAATAAATTAAGTTTAGTTTTTCATTCGTTAACAGTGTAATAAATTGTGAAAATCTGGCTCTGTTTTGCTTTAATTTAATTATTGTGTTTTGTTAAAGGTTCCAAAAAATGTCTCCACAGATTAAAAAATGTGCTGTTCCTGAATGTTCTGATTGTATTAGCCGGCGACATAGATTTCCAAATCCCTGGAGAGCGAGTGTAGATATTATAAATATATGGTTAAGCAATGTTAACAATCCAATGTTAATAAATTTAACTCATGAAAATTTGCATTCTGTATATTACGTGTGTGACCGACATTTTGCAGATAATAATAAAGTTCCATTTTCTATAAAATGCAATAGAGGATTAATATACAATGCTGTTCCTACACTTCATTCTCACAGTATGAATTTAGCAACTTGTATTTTACCTACAAACAAACTGACACCTGTTACACCTCAAACGTTGTCATCAAGTATGTATCTTATTTGATATGTATAAAAACCTGTAATTAACATTTTAGGTGCACAAGTGAATGCAGATTTTAAGCAAGATACTGCACCAGTTACTCCACCATTGTTATCTTCTGGTATGTATGCTTTATTTCATAATTATAAAAAACCTATGATTTACATATTTCAGGTGCAAAGCGTAGAATTTCAATTTTACACGAACTTATTGTAACTCGCCAAGATGATTTGACACCTAAATGTAGGAAGTTTTACAAGAAAATTGTTAACTGGGGAGTAAGAAATCGGAAACTTCAAAGCTCTATTTCTAGTTTTAGAAAAAGTTTGGAAAATGCAGAACATCTTGCTAGTTCTGGTGACTTTAACAAATTTATAAATGATGTTAATGACACCACTTATACTTTTATATGTCAGCAGTTAAAAAATCAGAAGATTTGTGGAAAAGCTCGACGATTTACAGTGGATGAAAAAATTTTACAACATCTTGTAAATTTTTAATTATTAATAACTTTATGACTGCTCATTCGCCTGCATCAAATTGTGATGAAGATCATGCGTTTGGATTGGAAAACTTACGATGCTTTCTTACTGAGGAAAGCATAAGCGGTGTACAGCAACTAGACAATCTAAATGACATTCCATTTGAGGAGAAATTCCTTTCTAATAAGAAAACTCGTATTGCAATAAATACAATTACCTACATTGCGGGGTATGTAGCGAGTAAGGCATTGGCCAATAGTAAAAATTGTGCTTCTTGCAAGGAGTTTCTCACTAGTTTTAATGATAATAGAAATACAGAGTTTATAGAAGTTCGAGCATATAAATCGTGCGAATTAATGAAGCCAGGTAGATTTTTAAATTTTATAATGAATAGGTCATTATCGTTGTTATTTTATATTTTACCTAGAGTTAGTCAAGAGTTTAAGCTTTGTACAAAACTGGAGAATTATATGTGTACAAAAAGGTGGATTTTACACCTTTAAAATGTCAGAGTCATAATCTAAACTAAATAGTTTCTAATTTAATTGTTAAGTGTGTTGTATAATTTTGGTGTAAGCGGATCAATTTAATTTTGAAAAGTAAAGATTTTAAATGTATAAAACATTTGAATAGTTCGCAAGATAAGACGCTTATTGATCCTATGAAACAGTTGGCACACACATTGTTTTTGAAGCAACATAAGAGGAAATGTTTGTTTGACATTCTTTCGATCAATTTTGTATCTCACTTTGAAAGAGTTACTGCCATGTTTTGAACTTTGAACTATATTCTACTCTTACTGAATGAATGTAAAGTAATTAGAAATAATGAAGATTCTATTTTTTGTAATTTCATACTCGTTTCACTAGATACACTAGATACTAGATAGTGATATTTTTTTTTACAATTCTTTAATATTGTTGTAACATTGTAATAAGTTGCAAGTTATTTTTATATATAAAAAGAGCTTGAGCTAGTTTTATAAAACCATCCACTAATGTTAAATATTTTTTTCCATCAAAAGTAAATACGTCCATATATGTACAATTTGGAATGGTTTTTTCGTCATTTCAGTTAGTATTATTGGGGGGTATGGGGTCTGTCTAGCGTATTTATTTCTTTGACACAATGTACATTCATTGATAAGGTTAGTTATACTAGTTTTTATATTTTTCCAATAATAATTTTGTTTTGAGTTTTTCATAGGTCTCGTTTATTCCTCTGTGTCGTTTTATCTTCGTGATAGTTTCTAATTACTATTGTTTGCTCTTCAATGTTTGTAAGTGTATTAATCAATTTGGTACATTTAATTAACTTCAACCCGTTTTCAGAAAAATGCTGTTGATATATGTCATTGAAGTCATTATACAATTTGTCTTTGTTGAAATGTAAATAAACAAGGGTCACTAGGGTCTGTGTACTGAATCAAGAAATCGAAAATAAATTTGTCATCAATTTCTGGAATTTTGACTTTTATAATTGTGGGGTCGCTTTGATTTTCTAAGGTTACGTCTGTCCTGTAATACAAATTTCAGTAAACTAAAATCTGACGTGGTTTGTTATTTATAATTTCGTCCAAAATAACAATTCCTTGATTCATGTTTCCATTAGAGTTAGAATGTTGAGTAGATATGTTGTCATCATCAGGAATATGTGTTGTCCATGCAGGTTCGGGAGTGTTTAATTGAGGTTTGTCATGTAATTCTGTTTCAAGTTGAGTTTCATTTTGCGGTTCTTGATCTAGACCTTTTAAAAATTCTGCTATGTTGTCATCTATGTCACCTGGATTATTTGCAAGAGATCCTGTTTTTAAAGCATTGACTGGTATACAGTATAAACAATGTGTATTAGTGTTACATTTTCCTTTCTTATAAAGAATTTCATAGTCATACTCTAATAATTTTATTCTCTATATTATCAATTTTGAGTTTGCAGATTTTAAGTTGAAAAGCCATGTTAGTGGTTTGTGATCAGTATATATATATATATATATATATATATATATATATACCGATCACAAACCACTAACAATCAAATTCAGTTATCAATTTATTCAATAGACTTGAGATGTAAGCAAAACTGACAAAGTAGAACAAACAACCATAATAATTGAAAATTTCATTGGGGGTTTTCCTTGGAAAATGATGAGTAGAAGACTCCAAATTGGAACCTTGTGAAACATCTGAAGTCTCACAGCATGGAATTGACTTAAATCCATTATATATAACATAACGATCGGTGATAGGGAAACTTAAGACCTTAAATACATGGGCCAGAGTTTCCTTAAACATCAGATGGTGGATTTTTGTGGTATTTTGCAGTCGTAAATGAACAACTTACTCTTCTAACACTTGCACCAACTCTTGAACACATTCATTAATAAAATAAGTCAACAGAAATTATTTACTAAGCTAGTAAAAATATTAATACAATATAACAATTTCATACACCATTAAATATCTGAACGCTTACAAAGCAAGTCCTACAAAATTATATATCATTTACAATTACTACATCACTACAATTTATGTAACATACATGAAAAACTTCAAGTAACTCGCTGGCTGTTTAGTATTAAACTAACTTGAACATAGATCTGATATTAGGTTCACAGACTTCAATCACTGACCACCTAAATTTTGATAATAAGAAATTAGATAACAATAAATGGTAAATCTTGGGTGAATGAGTTGACATATATCATCTCTCGTTGTTCCGAGGCATGACCTGTATAAAATTTTGATGAGTAGTATTTTTACGATTAACATTGCAATTTATATTTTCACACGCGTTATCTGAAGACTGAATATTGTTTCTACCGGCATTATGTAGTGACTGAATTTGATATGTCATTTATTTCCAAGGTTTAAACCTAATGCAGGTTATTTACTCCGACTAACAGGCAATGAACTTAACCTTTCGTAGCTAACGTGTGGTCTCTGAAACTGACAAACAAGAACAACCAAATACTACTAATGCAGCAAGCTCTGGGTGTCATGCCCTTTAGTACCTTTCTAATTCATGCTTTTACATCTAGTGTGCAAGTTCGAATAACACGAACACCGAAATTTTGGTAAATAATTTAGGGCTAATTTAGATAACTTAAATAATTCAAACATGGCAACTGAACAAACAAATTATCAATTGCTAAAATTACACTTAGATTCCATTCTCCCTTACGATTAAACCCTCATATCTTGACAATATTTATCAAACAATGAGAATGTAATTAAGGTATTCACAAGCCAAACTAATATTCAATTAAAGAGTTTCTTACTTAGGGCTATTATAGGCAAATTGAGAGGTAGAGCTCAGATATTAATAGGTTCATGCATAGAGTTAAAGTATTGGGACGAAATTAAAACGTATTAAATTTATGTTTTGGCAATCAGCGCAATATAGATTGTCTTATTCAAGATTTAATTAGTTTAAGACCAAACAAACATGAGACGCCATATAATTTTGGAATGTGTGGCAGAGACGCAAGAAGTTTAATAATCGCAAAATTAAATTTATTGACCATTTCAGCCGAAAAGCGTACTATTAGTCTTAAAAGTTATGATGACCTTGCGCTTGAAACATATATTCGCGGTTTGCCGGTAACCATTCCATCGAATGTTAGACTATGTAACCATAGTAGTTTAGAGCAAGCTATGGGATTAGTTATTGAAGAAGAAAATTTCTTATATTCAACACAGAAATACTAACTTAAATTCAAATTTCAGACCCATTTCAAGAATGATGCCTAGTAGATATCCAAATCACTCTAACATTCCATTCAGACAAAATTTTAACAATTTCAATTATAGATACCCAAATACATCTCAATACATCTCAATACATCCAACCTTCATATTCGCAATTTCAAATGCAAAGTCTCATTTACAAAACATAAACTCAAACAGATTTTACACCCATTAGACCATCAGAGAACATATAATCCAAGTTTCCATTTTAATAACAGGTTTGAGATGCAAAACACACCATTTAATAACAAACACAATTGTACAAATTCATCCAAAGATTTGCTCAAGTTTGCCCAAATAACACATCCAATTTTAATAAAGACGAACCGACGGAACATCTTCCAGAAATACAACTATTAAACATCAGTTTCAATCTCAAAGGTTATACAATCAAAATATAAATAGTTCAAATTGCAATGGTCCTTATTTTATAGTACGTGAGAATAATGTAATTACTGCAAACTGTAAAGCTTAATTATGATAGCAACGATCCCGTCCATTCCTTGGAAATAAATGACATATCAAATTCAGCCACTACATAATGCCGGTAGAAACAATATTCAGTCTTCAGATAACGCGTGTGAAAATATAAATTGCAATGTTAATCGTAAAAATACTACTCATCAAAATTTTATACAGGTCATGCCTCGGAACAACGAGAGATGATATATGTCAACTCATTCACCCAAGATTTACCATTTATTGTTATTCCCGAAATTAATGCTAGATTTTTAATCTATACTGGTAGTACTCGTAGTTTAATCGATCCTGAAATAGCACGTTAGTTTTATGCAAATTTCATTTACCCAGAGTCTTTAAATATTCATCCGCACATAACATAACTTATCATAATGAAGTAGCATGTATACCACTTTTTCAAATCTTTAAAGTGAAGGATTATTACAAATTTTTTCTCAAATAATAACCCCACATGCAACTATTCCTATTATTTTAAATTTCGAACCAGAAATGCAAAATAACCAATTCACAAATTATTCGATAATTTAACCAAGCGTTGCAGACAAATCATAAAATCCCAGTAAAATACATAATGGAATTGGAATATTAAACCACACACATTTTGGAAATGAATTTGAAACAGGAAAGCTTTGGTTTAATGTTGTCGAAAATTTTGCGACTATTGTCATGTAATTCTGTTTCAAGTTGAGTTTCATTTTGCGGTTCTTGATCTAGACCTTTTAAAAATTCTGCTATGTTGTCATCTATGTCACCTGGATTATTTGCAAGAGATCCTGTTTTAAAGCATTGACTGGTATACAGTATAAACAATGTGTATTAGTGTTACATTTTCCTTTCTTATAAAGAATTTCATAGTCATACTCTAATAATTTTATTCTCTATATTATCAATTTTGAGTTTGCATCTTTTAAGTTGAAAAGCCATGTTAGTGGTTTGTGATCAGTATATATATATATATATATATATATATATATATATATATATATACCGATCACAAACCACTAACAATCAAATTCAGTTATCAATTTATTCAATAGACTTGAGATGTAAGCAAAACTGACAAAGTAGAACAAACAACCATAATAATTGAAAATTTCATTGGGGGTTTTCCTTGGAAAATGATGAGTAGAAGACTCCAAATTGGAACCTTGTGAAACATCTGAAGTCTCACAGCATGGAATTGACTTAAATCCATTATATATAACATAACGATCGGTGATAGGGAAACTTAAGACCTTAAATACATGGGCCAGAGTTTCCTTAAACATCAGATGGTGGATTTTTTGTGGTATTTTTGCAGTCGTAAATGAACAACTTACTCTTCTAACACTTGCACCAACTCTTGAACACATTCATTAATAAAATAAGTCAACAGAAATTATTTACTAAGCTAGTAAAAATATTAATACAATATAACAATTTCATACACCATTAAATATCTGAACGCTTACAAAGCAAGTCCTACAAAATTATATATCATTTACAATTACTACATCACTACAATTTATGTAACATACATGAAAAACTTCAAGTAACTCGCTGGCTGTTTAGTATTAAACTAACTTGAACATAGATCTGATATTAGGTTCACAGACTTCAATCACTGACCACCTAAATTTTGATAATAAGAAATTAGATAACAATAAATGGTAAATCTTGGGTGAATGAGTTGACATATATCATCTCTCGTTGTTCCGAGGCATGACCTGTATAAAATTTTGATGAGTAGTATTTTTACGATTAACATTGCAATTTATATTTTCACACGCGTTATCTGAAGACTGAATATTGTTTCTACCGGCATTATGTAGTGACTGAATTTGATATGTCATTTATTTCCAAGGTTTAAACCTAATGCAGGTTATTTACTCCGACTAACAGGCAATGAACTTAACCTTTCGTAGCTAACGTGTGGTCTCTGAAACTGACAAACAAGAACAACCAAATACTACTAATGCAGCAAGCTCTGGGTGTCATGCCCTTTAGTATCTTTCTAATTCATGCTTTTACATCTAGTGTGCAAGTTCGAATAACACGAACACCGAAATTTTGGTAAATAATTTAGGGCTAATTTAGATAACTTAAATAATTCAAACATGGCAACTGAACAAACAAATTATCAATTGCTAAAATTACACTTAGATTCCATTCTCCCTTACGATTAAACCCTCATATCTTGACAATATTTATCAAACAATGAGAATGTAATTAAGGTATTCACAAGCCAAACTAATATTCAATTAAAGAGTTTCTTACTTAGGGCTATTATAGGCAAATTGAGAGGTAGAGCTCAGATATTAATAGGTTCATGCATAGAGTTAAAGTATTGGGACGAAATTAAAAACGTATTAAATTTATGTTTTGGCAATCAGCGCAATATAGATTGTCTTATTCAAGATTTAATTAGTTTAAGACCAAACAAACATGAGACGCCATATAATTTTGGAATGTGTGGCAGAGACGCAAGAAGTTTAATAATCGCAAAATTAAATTTATTGACCATTTCAGCCGAAAAGCGTACTATTAGTCTTAAAAGTTATGATGACCTTGCGCTTGAAACATATATTCGCGGTTTGCCGGTAACCATTCCATCGAATGTTAGACTATGTAACCATAGTAGTTTAGAGCAAGCTATGGGATTAGTTATTGAAGAAGAAAATTACAGTTTTACTTAAAAGACAATTCGGTAGTGTTTTGTTTAGTGACAGAAGAAAAATATTGCGTAATAATTGGTAAGTGTTTGAATTTGTTTCTGCTATTATCTAACCTTTTTGCTGTAAATACATATCAATATGAGCGACTAGCTTTGAATTAAAGGTTTCAAAAGTACAATAAAACACAATTAAATTACAATAAATTAAGTTTAGTTTTTCATTCGTTAACAGTGTAATAAATTGTGAAAATCTGGCTCTGTTTTGCTTTAATTTAATTATTGTGTTTTGTTAAAGGTTCCAAAAAATGTCTCCACAGATTAAAAAATGTGCTGTTCCTGAATGTTCTGATTGTATTAGCCGGCGACATAGATTTCCAAATCCCTGGAGAGCGAGTGTAGATATTATAAATATATGGTTAAGCAATGTTAACAATCCAATGTTAATAAATTTAACTCATGAAAATTTGCATTCTGTATATTACGTGTGTGACCGACATTTTGCAGATAATAATAAAGTTCCATTTTCTATAAAATGCAATAGAGGATTAATATACAATGCTGTTCCTACACTTCATTCTCACAGTATGAATTTAGCAACTTGTATTTTACCTACAAACAAACTGACACCTGTTACACCTCAAACGTTGTCATCAAGTATGTATCTTATTTGATATGTATAAAAACCTGTAATTAACATTTTAGGTGCACAAGTGAATGCAGATTTTAAGCAAGATACTGCACCAGTTACTCCACCATTGTTATCTTCTGGTATGTATGCTTTATTTCATAATTATAAAAAACCTATGATTTACATATTTCAGGTGCAAAGCGTAGAATTTCAATTTTACACGAACTTATTGTAACTCGCCAAGATGATTTGACACCTAAATGTAGGAAGTTTTACAAGAAAATTGTTAACTGGGGAGTAAGAAATCGGAAACTTCAAAGCTCTATTTCTAGTTTTAGAAAAAGTTTGGAAAATGCAGAACATCTTGCTAGTTCTGGTGACTTTAACAAATTTATAAATGATGTTAATGACACCACTTATACTTTTATATGTCAGCAGTTAAAAAATCAGAAGATTTGTGGAAAAGCTCGACGATTTACAGTGGATGAAAAAATTTTACAACATCTTGTAAATTTTTAATTATTAATAACTTTATGACTGCTCATTCGCCTGCATCAAATTGTGATGAAGATCATGCGTTTGGATTGGAAAACTTACGATGCTTTCTTACTGAGGAAAGCATAAGCGGTGTACACAACTAGACAATCTAAATGACATTCCATTTGAGGAGAAATTTTTCTAATAAGAAAACTCGTATTGCAATAAATACAATTACCTACATTGCGGGGTATGTAGTAAGGCATTGGCCAATAGTAAAATTGTGCTTCTTGCAAGGAGTTTCTCACTAGTTTTAATGATAATAGAAATACAGAGTTTATAGAAGTTCGAGCATATAAATCGTGAATTAATGAAGCCAGGTAGATTTTTAAATTTTATAATGAATAGGTCATTATCGTTGTTATTTTATATTTTACCTAGAGTTAGTCAAGAGTTTAAGCTTTGTACAAAACTGGAGAATTATATGTGTACAAAAAGGTGGATTTTACACCTTTAAAATGTCAGAGTCATAATCTAAACTAAATAGTTTCTAATTTAATTGTTAAGTGTGTTGTATAATTTTGGTGTAAGCGGATCAATTTAATTTTGAAAAGTAAAGATTTTAAATGTATAAAACATTTGAATAGTTCGCAAGATAAGACGCTTATTGATCCTATGAAACAGTTGGCACACACATTGTTTTTGAAGCAACATAAGAGGAAATGTTTGTTTGACATTCTTTCGATCAATTTTGTATCTCACTTTGAAAGAGTTACTGCCATGTTTTGAACTTTGAACTATATTCTACTCTTACTGAATGAATGTAAAGTAATTAGAAATAATGAAGATTCTATTTTTTGTAATTTCATACTCGTTTCACTAGATACACTAGATACTAGATAGTGATATTTTTTTTTACAATTCTTTAATATTGTTGTAACATTGTAATAAGTTGCAAGTTATTTTATATATAAAAGAGCTTGAGCTAGTTTTATAAAACCATCCACTAATGTTAAATATTTTTTCCATCAAAAGTAAATACGTCCATATATGTACAATTTGGAATGGTTTTTCTCATTTCGAGTATTATGGGGTTGGGCTTACTATTTATTTCTTTGACACAATGTACATTCATTGATAAGGTTAGTTATACTAGTTTTTATATTTTTCCAATAATAATTTTGTTTTGAGTTTTTCATAGGTCTCGTTTATTCCTCTGTGTCGTTTTATCTTCGTGATAGTTTCTAATTACTATTGTTTGCTCTTCAATGTTTGTAAGTGTATTAATCAATTTGGTACATTTAATTAACTTCAACCCGTTTTCAGAAAAATGCTGTTGATATATGTCATTGAAGTCATTATACAATTTGTCTTTGTTGAAATGTAAATAAACAAGGGTCACTAGGGTCTGTGTACTGAATCAAGAAATCGAAAATAAATTTGTCATCAATTTCTGGAATTTTGACTTTTATAATTGTGGGGTCGCTTTGATTTTCTAAGGTTACGTCTGTCCTGTAATACAAATTTCAGTAAACTAAAATCTGACGTGGTTTGTTATTTATAATTTCGTCCAAAATAGCAATTCCTTGATTCATGTTTCCATTAGAGTTAGAATGTTGAGTAGATATGTTGTCATCATCAGGAATATGTGTTGTCCATGCAGGTTCGGGAGTGTTTAATTGAGGTTTGTCATGTAATTCTGTTTCAAGTTGAGTTTCATTTTGCGGTTCTTGATCTAGACCTTTAAAAATTCTGCTATGTTGTCATCTATGTCACCTGGATTATTTGCAAGAGATCCTGTTTTTAAAGCATTGACTGGTATACAGTATAAACAATGTGTATTAGTGTTACATTTTCCTTTCTTATAAAGAATTTCATAGTCATACTCTAATAATTTTATTCTCTATATTATCAATTTTGAGTTTGCAGATTTTAAGTTGAAAAGCCATGTTAGTGGTTTGTGATCAGTATATATATATATATATATATATATATATATATATATATATATATATATATACCGATCACAAACCACTAACAATCAAATTCAGTTATCAATTTATTCAATAGACTTGAGATGTAAGCAAAACTGACAAAGTAGAACAAACAACCATAATAATTGAAAATTTCATTGGGGGTTTTCCTTGGAAAATGATGAGTAGAAGACTCAAATTGGAACCTTGTGAAACATCTGAAGTCTCACAGCATGGAATTGACTTAAATCCATTATATATAACATAACGATCGGTGATAGGAAACTTAAGACCTTAAATACATGGGCCAGAGTTTCCTTAAACATCAGATGGTGGATTTTTGTGGTATTTTGCAGTCGTAAATGAACAACTTACTCTTCTAACACTTGCACCAACTCTTGAACACATTCATTAATAAAATAAGTCAACAGAAATTATTTACTAAGCTAGTAAAATATTAATACAATATAACAATTTCATACACCATTAAATATCTGAACGCTTACAAAGCAAGTCCTACAAAATTATATATCATTTACAATTACTACATCACTACAATTTATGTAACATACATGAAAAACTTCAAGTAACTCGCTGGCTGTTTAGTATTAAACTAACTTGAATGACTGATATTAGGTTCACAGACTTCAATCACTGACCACCTAAATTTTGATAATAAGAAATTAGATAACAATAAATGGTAAATCTTGGGTGAATGAGTTGACATATATCATCTCTCGTTGTTCCGAGGCATGACCTGTATAAAATTTTGATGAGTAGTATTTTTACGATTAACATTGCAATTTATATTTTCACACGCGTTATCTGAAGACTGAATATTGTTTCTACCGGCATTATGTAGTGACTGAATTTGATATGTCATTTATTTCCAAGGTTTAAACCTAATGCAGGTTATTTACTCCGACTAACAGGCAATGAACTTAACCTTTCGTAGCTAACGTGTGGTCTCTGAAACTGACAAACAAGAACAACCAAATACTACTAATGCAGCAAGCTCTGGGTGTCATGCCCTTTAGTACCTTTCTAATTCATGCTTTTACATCTAGTGTGCAAGTTCGAATAACACGAACACCGAAATTTTGGTAAATAATTTAGGGCTAATTTAGATAACTTAAATAATTCAAACATGGCAACTGAACAAACAAATTATCAATTGCTAAAATTACACTTAGATTCCATTCTCCCTTACGATTAAACCCTCATATCTTGACAATATTTATCAAACAATGAGAATGTAATTAAGGTATTCACAAGCCAAACTAATATTCAATTAAAGAGTTTCTTACTTAGGGCTATTATAGGCAAATTGAGAGGTAGAGCTCAGATATTAATAGGTTCATGCATAGAGTTAAAGTATTGGGACGAAATTAAAACGTATTAAATTTATGTTTTGGCAATCAGCGCAATATAGATTGTCTTATTCAAGATTTAATTAGTTTAAGACCAAACAAACATGAGACGCCATATAATTTTGGAATGTGTGGCAGAGACGCAAGAAGTTTAATAATCGCAAAATTAAATTTATTGACCATTTCAGCCGAAAAGCGTACTATTAGTCTTAAAAGTTATGATGACCTTGCGCTTGAAACATATATTCGCGGTTTGCCGGTAACCATTCCATCGAATGTTAGACTATGTAACCATAGTAGTTTAGAGCAAGCTATGGGATTAGTTATTGAAGAAGAAAATTTCTTATATTCAACACAGAAATACTAACTTAAATTCAAATTTCAGACCCATTTCAAGAATGATGCCTAGTAGATATCCAAATCACTCTAACATTCCATTCAGACAAAATTTTAACAATTTCAATTATAGATACCCAAATACATCTCAATACATCTCAATACATCCAACCTTCATATTCGCAATTTCAAATGCAAAAGTCTCATTTACAAAACATAAACTCAAACAGATTTTACACCCCATTAGACCATCAGAGAACATATAATCCAAGTTTCCATTTTAATAACAGGTTTGAGATGCAAAACACACCATTTAATAACAAACACAATTGTACAAATTCATCCAAAGATTTGCTCAAGTTTGCCCAAATAACACATCCAATTTTAATAAAGACGAACCGACGGAACATCTTCCAGAAATACAACTATTAAACATCAGTTTCAATCTCAAAGGTTATACAATCAAAATATAAATAGTTCAAATTGCAATGGTCCTTATTTTATAGTACGTGAGAATAATGTAATTACTGCAAACTGTAAAGCTTAATTATGATAGCAACGATCCCGTCCATTCCTTGGAAATAAATGACATATCAAATTCAGCCACTACATAATGCCGGTAGAAACAATATTCAGTCTTCAGATAACGCGGTGAAAATATAAATTGCAATGTTAATCGTAAAAATACTACTCATCAAAATTTTATACAGGTCATGCCTCGGAACAACGAGAGATGATATATGTCAACTCATTCACCCAAGATTTACCATTTATTGTTATTCCCGAAATTAATGCTAGATTTTTAATCTATACTGGTAGTACTCGTAGTTTAATCGATCCTGAAATAGCACGTTAGTTTTATGCAAATTTCATTTACCCAGAGTCTTTAAATATTCATCCGCACATAACATAACTTATCATAATGAAGTAGCATGTATACCACTTTTCAAATCTTTAAAGTGAAGGATTATTACAAATTTTTCTCAAATAATAACCCCATGCAACTATTCCTATTATTTTAAATTTCGAACCAGAAATGCAAAATAACCAATTCACAAATTATTCGATAATTTAACCAAGCGTTGCAGACAAATCATAAAAATCCCAGTAAAAATACATAATGGAATTGGAATATTAAACCACACACATTTTGGAAATGAATTTGAAACAGGAAAGCTTTGGTTTAATGTTGTCGAAAATTTTGCGACTATTGTAGTCACAAATATTAATGAATATCCCGTTAAAATTTCTATTTTTCAAACCTCTCGAAATCGAACCTATAAACATTTTGATGTAAATTTTATAGAAAATTTGGAAACAACCCTAGAAATAATCGAACCATATGATGATAAATTAAAAAGAAATTTGAAAGATCTTCGACTTGCAATAAGGAAGAACAAGACGCTATAAGGAAATTGTGTTTAGAATTACATGATATTTTTTATAGTGAAGGAATTCCCCTCAGTTAAACATAAGATAAATTTGAAAAACGATTCCCCAATTTTTACAAAATCATAGCGCCTTCCAGAAATTCACCGTAATGAAGCTAAATCACAAATAAAAAAATGTTAGATCAGGGCATAATTGAATATAGTGTTTCACTTTGGTCTTCCCCAATTTGGATAGTAGAGAAAAAGGTTGACGCATCTGGTAAACGTAAATGGCGACTTGTAGACTATAGAAAATTAAATTCCGAAGCAATTCCTGACAAATACCCATTACCTAATATTAATAAGATTTTAGACAGGTTAGGTCGGGCAAATTATTTCACGATTCCAGATTAAGTCAGCGGGTTTTTTCAAATTCAGATGGATCCCCAAGACGTACAGAAAACAGCATTTAGTACCCCGCAGGGACATTTTTAATTGAAAAAGATGCCTATGGGCTTAATTAATGCCCCTTTGACATTTCAACACGTGATGGATAGAGTTTTACGCGGACTGACGGATCAATCGTGTATAATCTACCTTGACGATTGTCTTGTGTTCAGCTCATACCTTCAAGAACACAAAAAAATTGAAAGAAGCTTTTGAAAGATTCAGATTGTAACAATTTTATTTTCGCATTAAAAATCTCTTCATTAAAGGTACAACGAATGTTAAAACACCTTTATTAACTAAAGTAATAATACGTGTAACAATCAAATTTTTGCATTAATACAGTATCTAGAGTCGTTAGTCTATTTGTTTCGGAGGTCGGTGTATTCCACAGCCACAGGCACGCGCGTGAGAGGATTGACAACCCCCCTCGGGACCCTCCCACCATGCAAGAACGCGGCAGGGGCACTCGTCGATAGGTAAAAGCAGCGACAGCATGCATTCGAAGAGAATGGCGAGTGACCTCCGGGTCGCATTAATTGTGTGACACACTTCCTGAGTAACGGTTGGTATTGTATATTCGTTATCATAGTATCTAATTTAAAAATTTGTTTAGCGCAACTACGACTTACAAACTACGACTTACAAACTACGCAACGAAAATTATATTTATAACTAAGATTAGACCATGGAAGATGACGCTACAAAATTTATGCAACTTTGAATCAATGTAAGAAACCCACTTCGCTTCAACACCTGTATTTAAAGCATGGAAAGCAGGAATAATTAGCTGCAGACTCCGCACGGCGATGCAGTTCCCAATCTGGCCAAGGACAGCAGCCCAGGGTTGGTTCGTAATAGCTTTAAGATTTCCTCAGTGCTTCCTTCTAAAAGCACGTTATTTCGTTTTGTTTTATAGAAGCACAAATTTGTTATTCAGTTTATCTGTAGCTAAGCTGGTTTTCTCCAGTATCAAATTTAAATTTCACTTAGTTTCGTAGATATGTGACTACACGTGGCTTCAGCATAAATTAACAGCTGCGGCTACGTCACTTGTTTGTTTGAAATAAGCCGTCAACAATTGCACAATTGCAAGCAGATGTTTAGTATTACATTACTACCACCTTGATAAAATTAGAGAATATCTTTGTGAATATTTTGACTTCAAATCGATTTTAATACTGTTAACTTAAAAGAAAGTTTTGTATATTAATTTGTAAATGACCTACACAGATCTGATTGGGTTAGAAAACCTTAGTATAACCAGTCACACTGGGTTGTAATATATTTGAGTAAGAATCAAGTTGATAAACTTTACATTAATTTTTCAAGTAATTCAATTATTCATTTTATTTTATTGCATTAAATTTTATTTACAGAAACAGAAAAAATTCTTTCTAGTAAATTTATAATCCACGCTTAAAGTCTTTTATTCTGATCTAGTTTGATCAGACCTGATAAACAAAAACAATAAGAGTTAAATTTTTATGGTACCCTTATGTAGGAAACATTCTTTTGCATTTTAGATATATTTGAGGGACACAAATAGTGTTCCCATTTTTATGTGACTTAATTATTATTTTTCCTTACAGGAACAGCGTCTTATTCTGTTAAGACAGGTTTTTGTCAGCGAAGGCGATCTTTTTTCTTTGGGTCTCCACGTCCGCCCTTAGAAATTAGCCATGCCATTTACATGAATCAATCTGGACTTGGTGGCGCCTGTTTGTTTTAGTTTGAGTGTGACCCCCACAGATTTCGACTTACCCCCATTGCTCATAGCTCTACCCAAGGAATAGACCCTAGTTACGTCGGAAGACTTTGTTTTGCAGACACCTAACTTGGAGCATGGTGATTATAAAGTAGTGTCTGCCAGAAGTTTAGAAAACGTTTCACTAGCGCCCATGCGTGAGGCTAGCGGAGCCAATTAGAGACGAAAAATCGTTACATAGATATACATAATTTTGAATACTCAATATCAAATTCTTATCCGTATGGTATTTAAGACAGTATATTACCTAAGTATATACATAACAAAAATATATACACTTAAAATTATTTTTTTACTGATCACAAACCACTGAAACAGCTTTTCGACTTAAAGATCTACAACGTTCATAAGACTTTGCAAAATTAAGAACTAAAATTCTTAGAGTATGCTATAAAGTAATTCTCAAAGGATTTCATCTAGAACAGCTTTAGAACTTGTTAAATTGTTAATCAACAGTCCTTTCAGTAAAAATTTATTTTGACAACAGACGAGTAACTTGCGATTGCAATATATAAATTACCAATGACCGAACAATAGCATATGCATCTAGGACATTCAATGAAACCGAAAATTTCATAGTTATATTAAAATTTTATTCTCATATTATCAATTTTGCAGTTTTTATTTTATAGATATATATATATATAGTATATATATATATATATATGGCAATAGTCATATATGATATATAGTATATAGTATATATAATACTGTCAAAGCCACAACTATTGGTTTCAAGCTGTAAAAGATGCTCAAAATTGTGGTAAAGAATAAATTTTACGAGACTGTTGAAATTTTCGTTCTGTGTTTAGAGGAATCTATTGTCGTTGATACATTACTTGTGATTTTGTAAGCATAGTTTGATTTGTGCTAGTTTCATAAATTATGTACTGAATCTATTCGAAAAACTTTCATTTCAAGTTTTTGTGTTCTTGAAATTTTGCTGTTGTTTAATTGTCATTTAAAGCTTAATTTTTGTGTTCTTGAAGGTATGAGCTGAACACAAGACAATCGTCAAGGTAGATTATACACGATTGATCCGTCAGTCCGCGTAAAACTCTATCCATCACGTTTTGAAATGTCAAAGGGGCATTAATTAAGCCCATAGGCATCTTTTTCAATTAAAAATGTCCCTGCGGGGTACTAAATGCTGTTTTCTGTACGTCTTGGGGATCCATCTGAATTTGAAAAAACCCGCTGACTTAATCTGGAATCGTGAAATAATTTGCCCGACCTAACCTGTCTAAAATCTAATTAATATTAGGTAATGGGTATTTGTCAGGAATTGCTTCGGAATTTAATTTTCTATAATCTACAAGTCGCCATTTACGTTTACCAGATGCGTCAACCTTTTTCTCTACTATCCAAATTGGGGAAGACCAAAGTGAAACACTATATTCAATTATGCCCTGATCTAACATTTTTTATTTGTGATTTAGCTTCATTACGGTGAATTTCTGAAGGCGCTATGATTTTGTAAAATTGGGGAATCGTTTTTCAAATTTATCTTATGTTTAACTGAGGGAATTCCTTCACTATAAAAATATCATGTAATTCTAAACACAATTTCCTTATAGCGTCTTGTTCTTCCTTATTGCAAGTCGAAGATCTTTCAAATTTCTTTTTAATTTATCATCATATGGTTCGATTATTTCTAGGTTTGTTTCCAAATTTTCTATAAAATTTACATCAAAATGTTTATAGGTTCGATTTCGAGAGGTTTGAAAAATAGAAATTTTAACGGGATATTCATTAATATTTGTGACTACAATAGTCGCAAAATTTTCGACAACATTAAACCAAAGCTTTCCTGTTTCAAATTCATTTCCAAAATGTGTGTGGTTTAATATTCCAATTCCATTATGTATTTTTACTGGGATTTTTATGATTTGTCTGCAACGCTTGGTTAAATTATCGAATAATTTGTGAATTGGTTATTTTGCATTTCTGGTTCGAAATTTAAAATAATAGGAATAGTTGCATGTGGGGTTATTATTTGAGAAAAAATTTGTAATAATCCTTCACTTTAAAGATTTGAAAAAGTGGTATACATGCTACTTCATTATGATAAGTTATGTTATGTGCGGATGAATATTTAAAGACTCTGGGTAAATGAAATTTGCATAAAACTAACGTGCTATTTCAGGATCGATTAAACTACGAGTACTACCAGTATAGATTAAAAATCTAGCATTAATTTCGGAATCAATAAATGGTAAATCTTGGTGAATGAGTTGACATATATCATCTCTCGTTGTTCCGAGGCATGACCTGTATAAAATTTTGATGAGTAGTATTTTTACGATTAACATTGCAATTTATATTTTCACACGCGTTATCTGAAGACTGAATATTGTTTCTACCGGCATTATGTAGTGGCTGAATTTGATATGTCATTTATTTCCAAGGAATGGACGGGATCGTTGCTATCATAATTAAGCTTTACAGTTTGCAGTAATTACATTATTCTCACGTACTATAAAATAAGGACCATTGCAATTTGAACTATTTATATTTTGATTGTATAACCTTTGAGATTGAAACTGATGTTTAATAGTTGTATTTCTGGAAGATGTTCCGTCGGTTCGTCTTTATTAAAATTGGATGTGTTATTCGGGCAAACTTGAGCAAATCTTTGGATGAATTTGTACAATTGTGTTTGTTATTAAATGGTGTGTTTTGCATCTCAAACCTGTTATTAAAATGGGAACTTGGATTATATGTTCTCTGATGGTCTAATGGGGTTTAAAATCTGTTTGAGTTTATGTTTTGTAAATGAGACTTTTGCATTTGAAATTGCGAATATGAAGGTTGGATGTATTGAGATGTATTGAGATGTATTTGGGTATCTATAATTGAAATTGTTAAAATTTTGTCTGAATGGAATGTTAGAGTGATTTGGATATCTACTAGGCATCATTCTTGAAATGGGTCTGAAATTTGAATTTAAGTTAGTATTTCTGTGTTGAATATAAGAAATTTTCTTCTTCAATAACTAATCCCATAGCTTGCTCTAAACTACTATGGTTACATAGTCTAACATTCGATGGAATGGTTACCGGCAAACCGCGAATATATGTTTCAAGCGCAAGGTCATCATAACTTTTAAGACTAATAGTACGCTCTTCGGCTGAAATGGTCAATAAATTTAATTTTGCGATTATTAAACTTCTTGCGTCTTGGCCACACATTCCAAAATTATATGGCGTCTCATGTTTGTTTGGTCTTAAACTAATTAAATCTTGAATAAGACAATCTATATTGCGCTGATTGCCAAAACATAAATTTAATACGTTTTTAATTTCGTCCCAATACTTTAACTCTATGCATGAACCTATTAATATCTGAGCTCTACCTCTCAATTTGCCTATAATAGCCCTAAGTAAGAAACTCTTTAATTGAATATTAGTTTGGCTTGTGAATACCTTAATTACATTCTCATTGTTTGATAAATATTGTCAAGATATGAGGGTTCAATCGTAAGGGAGAATGGAATCTAAGTGTAATTTTAGCAATTGATAATTTGTTTGTTCAGTTGCCATGTTTGAATTATTTAAGTTATCTAAATTAGCCCTTAAATTATTTACCAAAATTTCGGTGTTCGTGTTATTCGAACTTGCACACTAGATGTAAAAGCATGAATTAGAAAGGTACTAAAGGGCATGACACCCAGAGCTTGCTGCATTAGTAGTATTTGGTTGTTCTTGTTTGTCAGTTTCAGAGACCACACGTTAGCTACGAAAGGTTAAGTTCATTGCCTGTTAGTCGGAGTAAATAACCTGCATTAGGTTTAAACCTTGGAAATAAATGACATATCAAATTCAGCCACTACATAATGCCGGTAGAAACAATATTCAGTCTTCAGATAACGCGTGTGAAAATATAAATTGCAATGTTAATCGTAAAAATACTACTCATCAAAATTTTATACAGGTCATGCCTCGGAACAACGAGAGATGATATATGTCAACTCATTCACCCAAGATTTACCATTTATTGTTATCTAATTTCTTATTATCAAAATTTAGGTGGTCAGTGATTGAAGTCTGTGAACCTAATATCAGATCTATGTTCAAGTTAGTTTAATACTAAACAGCCAGCGAGTTACTTGAAGTTTTTCATGTATGTTACATAAATTGTAGTGATGTAGTAATTGTAAATGATATATAATTTTGTAGGACTTGCTTTGTAAGCGTTCAGATATTTAATGGTGTATGAAATTGTTATATTGTATTAATATTTTTACTAGCTTAGTAAATAATTTCTGTTGACTTATTTTATTAATGAATGTGTTCAAGAGTTGGTGCAAGTGTTAGAAGAGTAAGTTGTTCATTTACGACTGCAAAAATACCACAAAAAATCCACCATCTGATGTTTAAGGGAACTCTGGCCCATGTATTTAAGGTCTTAAGTTTCCCTATCACCGATCGTTATGTTATATATAATGGATTTAAGTCAATTCCATGCTGTGAGACTTCAGATGTTTCACAAGGTTCCAATTTGGAGTCTTCTACTCATCATTTTCCAAGGAAAACCCCCAATGAAATTTTCAATTATTATGGTTGTTTGTTCTACTTTGTCAGTTTTGCTTACATCTCAAGTCTATTGAATAAATTGATAACTGAATTTGATTGCCTCAAATTCTATTTATCGAATTAATTCTAACATTATAGTATGTTTACATGACAATTGCATTATAATGTTTTTTAACTATTATTTCAGGCAACAAAATAGTTATTAATTTTCAATAGGTTTGAATATTGAGCAAAACTCACAAGTAGTAGTACTTATTTGAATAGACCGCCATTGGCGGCAAATTCGCCTTAGTTACGCAGATCAGTTCATAGGTGGCGCCAATGTTTTAGTTTGGTGTTATTACATTGCAGTTACCCTTATATTTTGTGTGTTATATGGCTTATGCATCAATTCTAAGCACGGTCGTGGTAACCCCATATTTCAAATTTCAAATGGAAGGGTTTAGGGTGACGCTTACATATTTATTTCTTCCAATACAAAAACAGAGGGAGATGATACATTAGTAACAGTTGTGGACTTTATGTAAGTGCACTTAGTAATTTAGTAGAGTACTGTTTGTTGTAGGTTTGTGACTATTTTAATTTTTTTAATTCGTGCACTATGTCGTTGAAATCCGAATGTAGCGATATTGATATGAAAGATGAAGATTATATTGCGTCGGGAAGTAATTTGAGTTCTGATAAAGATTATTCTACCACCAACGAACCGGAGAATGAAGAACCTCTTCAATTTGGCGATTGGACAGTAATTTATAATCCATTCGAAGATAAAAGAACAACGGCAGTTTATAAAACTAACTTCGATTACGACTTTCGTCCAGCTCTCGATATACAATGTCTAAAGAGCACAAGAGAATGTTTTGAAGCATTTATTTCTTCTAGCAAGTGGACTAACGAACGTGCTGAAATGTTTTTGGAGGCAAATGGCAATTTGGTGCAAAAAATTCATGGTCTGTATAGGAAAACTGTAACTACAGCTGAAATGTATGTATTTATATCGCTGATACTGCTAATGGGAATGTCGCACCTTCCTAATATGCACGATTATTGGAAAAAGGGGTTTCTAATTGGTGGACCTCCAGTGTTTTCATCAGGTATGAGCAGAGATAGGTTCTTTTCTATACTGAAGTTCTTGAGATTTAGTTCTCCAGACGCTGCAATTAGAGCACGTCCGGTTACACGTTTTGCCATGTTTCTCGCTTACATACATGAAACTATAAAGTTACTTGTTTACCCAGGAGAAACATGTGCTATAGATGAATGTTTGATGCTGTTTAAAGGTCACTTGCATTTTAAACAGTACATAAAAACTAAAAGATCACGGTTTAGTATAAAGCGGTTTTGCTTGTGTCTAAGTGACTCTAAACTTAGAGGTTATACTTATAATGTTAGAGTGTACATTGGGAAAGACATTTAGGATATATCCCATATTGATGGTACGAAAAGGTTTTGTCTAAGTCTGAAAGGATTGTTTTTACCTTAAGCAAGACTTACGTGATGGAGGTCGGAAAGTTATATTAGATAACTAGTATTTGTCAGTTCGTTTGGCGGAATTCTTGCTAAATAGAAACACTTACGTCACTGGTACTATCAATGTAAGAAGAGGCGTTCCTAAGGAATTGACAGAGGTTCCATTGGCTAAATACCAAACATGCTTTGTTCGCAAAGATGATGTACTCATTGCTCGCTTTAGAGCACGATGTTTATGTGCTAACAACCAACTTTACAGCCGATTTTGCGGAAAAACAAAGATATGATACCGCTACAAGTTCAAAAGTTGTCTTCAAGAAGCCCCAACTTATTGAACACTTGAAACAAGTTTATTTTCTAGCAATATTTTCACAAATACCTAATTTAATTAATTCACAAAAGTTAAATTAAATATAATATCTCTACACAATCTACGTGATAAATATTACATATTGTTGAATACAATATAAGCTTTCGAATTGAGAGCATAAAATTATAAATTAAGCGGTGACAGAAAATGCCATTTGTTAGCGTCACTGGAAAGGCTCCCTCTTTTTGATGATTGTAAAATCATAACTGTTGTCAGACGGCAGCATACGTCAATAGAACACTTCCACCTGAGCTGTTGTTAGAAAAGGTCAATTGTTCTTTACCTACAAGAACATGGCGTTGCAGACCACGTGTTGGAAGCACCAAAAGATTAAAGTCGATTTCAAGATGAAATCGTCTCGGCGAAACTCATTATATGTCCACGCTTGGCAGGTATTAGTTCGTATAAGACGGGACGTTAAATTGTTCTGAATGGCCTTAGGATAACAGTACGTATTACTGAGTTTAAAGCCCTTATTAATTTATATTTGCAGTGCAACTTTTGCAACTTACTATAATTTAAGAAAATTTATTTAATAATCAATGGAAAATTTATTGGCAACTATTTGAAATTTAACTTTATATGGAAATCAGTCTGGCGTGTTTTATTTGTTCGATGCGAACGTCCGTAATGTTATTAGATATTCAGTATCCAGTTGATTGGATTGTATGGTGTTGAAGATTCCTAACCTGTAAATGTTGAAATAAGAAGATTTCAATTTATTAATTATTATTCCGGGTATGGTCCTAATACCTTGCAAGTATTTTTCTGATGGATTAACATCTGTTATGTAATTAGTTTTTTTAATACGTCAGCTGTAACCTTTGGTATGACAGACAAATAAGTTTTGTTTGTTCACATGGAAATTTCCTAGTTCATTATGTGAATGACAAACAAGTTATTTTTAAACTTTGGTGAAAAGAATCTATAAAGCTTCACTTTTAATCTTTGTATTAGTACTAACAAAAAATGGTAGATGCCGATATAAAATAGAAAAGGTTAACTTTCAGAATTAACAAACATTGAGGTTATTTTAAAGAACTAAATTGTTTCATTTTGCATTTCATTAATTAATAAATGGGAATATTTTACCATTTAATATGAAGTCTATGTAGTACTACCAAGACCAAATAAAGTTGTAATATAAATTAAATTAATTCAAAAACTCAATCTTTAACATTTTCAGGAATAAATTTTGCTAGATTCTTACCATGTAAAAAACTATATTATTCTATTTTTGAGAGATGCTGATTATTACCAAGTACATATGTACATATTTTTCATTATTATAATTAGTCAAATTTTTAAAGATGATGTTTTGTATATAATTTTAAACTGCAGCTTAAAGGAATAGATATTCATTTTGTTCAAGACTATGATTATTAGTTGGAATGAATGAGGTTTGATTCTTATTAATTATGAATTTTTTGAAATGAATGCACAAACTGTACTAGCCTTGTTTTAATCTGTTTACAGGTATAGCAGTGCCTCTTTAAAGATCAATATCGAGCCATAAGGTGAGAAAACTTTAGGGATTGGGTTTTCGTAATATTTTTTGTATAGCGGTATTTGAGTATAGGTTTCCGCATTCGCCTTATACAAAAGACTCAAGTGGGTCTTTTTAGTATACAAAAATTTGGTGGCGCCATATTCACTATATTTTGGTCGCAGTCCAACCCCGACCCAAAGCTCATGTTCTACCCAAAGCAAATCGATCGACTAACCGCTTAACCTTTGGAGTTTCCTCATCTACGAGCCATTTTTCGTCGAAACTAACCGTGGGCTCTTTACATCTTCAGGAAATCCTCGTTATCTATCCTTGTGCCTTTCAGCTGGCCATACAGAAGTAAAGAAAATAAACCCCTTAGTAAGACAAAACGTTATACACTATAATTCAAACATTGGTGCAGTCGATATTGTTGATAAGAATTTGGAACCGTATAAAGCCGCGCGAAAGAATTATAGCTGCTTCAAAAAGTTGGGTATCCATATTATACACAGAATTGTATTGAATGCCAAAATTGTTTATGAGAACTCGAATAATAAAGTAGTACCATTTTCAAAATTTACCAAACAATTATGCGATGAGCTGCTTCAACACTATGGAACAAAATACAAGGACTTGCGCAACAAGCATTAGAACAGCACCAAAAATATAAAATCAGTCTTGAAAGAATCAAAAACTCAGCATAATTTGATCCGCCTTTCTAAGGAGCAATAAAAGAGAAGAAGGTGTTGGGTGTACTATAATATAAATAAAACTACAAAATTTACATATTTGTTTTGTTCTGCTTGTGACAAACCGTTTTGTGCCAAAGAACATTTTGAACAATATCACTGCAAATATTTGAAATAATATAATTGTATATATGTTCTTATTATTTTTATTTGTTTTTTATTTTTCTTTGTTTATACAAAATAAGTAGTCCATATTTTTCACAATACACAAATGTTGTAGTATTCATTTTCTTCAAGTGGTTTAATTTGCCGAACGCAGTAGGCGTATTCGTACATCACTGCGTATCCGGACAATACAGGTTTACCTAGAATTCTTCCAACCAGCGCGAAGGGATTAATGGTAAAGCATCTAAGGAATTTTCCTGCTGGTTCACCAGAGGGTAGATTTAACCGGCAGATCAGAAGTCCCAGAGCCGATAGAGCGAATCAAGGGTATACTAGAAGGGCGATTTAAATTCTTATTGAAGCACAATATTGAACTATAACCCCGATAAAGCTGCAGAGATAGTTTACTTATGTGAGGATGCTCCATAACATTGCCACATATTTCAATGTCTCGTTTCCTGAAGATGCTAAATTTGATGAAGTGGAAAATGATATTTAAGAACGTCAGTGGTATCGCATTTGGTAACCAATTAGGAAGTGGCGTTGTTAATGATTAGGAATAACTCAAACTTTTTTAGGGCATGAGTCTGCATGTTTATAAATATTATTTGAGACATTTTTGTTTACCAAGTCATAGTTATGAATTAGTACACTGTTTTTAATAATTTTTTCTTTATTAGAAACTACAATACTATAGCTTGTGATGTACCTTATTCATACAAAAGACTTTCTGGATAAAAGATTTTAATTTTGAACGTCTGAAACTAAACCTATATATCACCAATAACACTACAACATCGTTACTATCTACTATAACACTAACATATTTAATACTAATAACAAATACGCTGTTACGTTCCAATTTTGCTCTAGAAATTTTCCATGTTAATGCATAAGTCCGCCTTACAAGAATTTTGTTAAATCAACGACGTTGCTATTCTCACATCCGTCAACTTAATTAATAATAAATACGCTTTCTACAATTTTCATTTTGAACTTACTTATTTCGAAACGACAAGTTTATGCTATAATTATATAATCTATGTCCTGTTTTAGGTAACCTTTAATTTGTTAAACCTTCCGATAGCGTTTAATTGCTTGTTTTGTGTTTTCCATCTAAACATTCGTCTACATAGTGTATTGAACTATCCCATAGAACCGTATTTTCCAGTTTTACCGCGCTTCGATAAGCTAGGATTTGCAGTTCGACTCCGTGTTGTTTGAACGATTGTTGAATGTGATTCTACAGCTCGTACGTCTAAATATTTTCTACATTTATTCGTTACCGTATTTCAAAAGAGATGCACGCGTTTCTGTTCGGCAACTATGAGGTGTCTTGCGTGTATTCGGTGAGTTTCCACGCGCGTACCCATTCTAATCAGATTCTCTTTTTAGCTTTTTTTTAGCAAGAGGCCAAATGGGTTCTTTCTTTATGTAGAACAACTGCTTTTGTCTGTAGACCAACTATTTTTGTCCGTAGACCGCTGATGCAGTTACGATGGCAGGGTAAATGGATCCTGAATACCGCGGCGTTCCTGTGTTGACTCACCTCCAACGGATTGCAAACTAAGTATCTGGACACCTACAGGTATACAACTTGTTTTCTTTTGTATGTGTCAATGGCATATTCCGTATCAACATTTAGTGTAGAAACGTGATATTGTTGAACTATTATTTGTGGCGCTAATCGATACTATCGCTTTACAGGTGTGATGTACTATTTTTAAAGATGCGTGTCAAAAGAACGCACACGTTTATTCGCTTTACTAATTAGTTATTTTATAAAAATTATTAGGTGAAATTTTTAAAAAACGTTCGACAAAAGCTCTCATACATTAATTCTTTCCCGCTAATTAGTTATTTTATAAAAAGTATCAAATGAAATTTTAAAAACACTTGACAAAAGCTCTCACGTATTTTATTTGCTACTGATTACTTTTATTTTGTGTAAATACGAGATGCGCACTTCGTTTCTAGATTCCTAAAATCTACGATCTACTTTATTTTTTTGTTTTTTTGGCATATAGGCAAATCCCCCCACTCTCCGCGGAAGTTAGCCTGGTATTTACTTTTCTTCCGGCTACGTCTATTATCTACACTATCAAATATTACAACTATACTAAGAAATCTAATTTATTTAACTATAAATAAATGCAAACTTAAAACAACGTGTTTTGACTAGTCCCCGCATTGTGTGATCAATATTACTATTATTGCTACGGACCACGTCTGTAACACCCACTACAAGTAGAGGTCGTAGGCGGCGATGGAACCTACGTTATGACGTATTTCCACCAGATGCGGTTGGTTGTGGAATTTCAATAGACTTAACTTCTTTAATAACCTGTGGCATTTCAACAAAATCCACATCTACAAAGCATAAATGTAACCACATACAAAATATTTATAATAAAATGCACACTCTCTACCTGTTAAATCATTGACTTCTACTCCTATTGCTGGTTCAATTACCGAAGATGCCAGTTATAACAATGGAAATGCAGTTTCACAGAAAGCGTAAGTAGGGGTAGCATGTGCATTAGTAATTAGATCGTTACGCGCTTTGCAAACTGTAAGATGTATTAACGTTCGTCCTGCTGTGAATAAAATTTGTTTCATCTTTCTAAAATAATTTTTTTAAATAAGACGTTTTCGAGAATGGACCTGATAATTTGTACAGTCGGTAAAATTATTTCGGCAATTTTCGGTAAATAAAAATTGATCCACTTTGCGGTTTACAAAACAGAACTCTGAGAGTATACTAGAGTAAGGTAATATCAGGTATCCGGGATCCACCCCCTACCACTTTTACACCTTTCTCTACTTCCCCTAACGCCTCACAGTCACGCCCTTTCTCACTTTTACATTTCCCTCCACTTTCCCTGACGTCACACAGCCATGCCCCACCAATAACACCAATTGCTTTTTAATGGGAAAACTCATTACCAGTAATCGTTTTTCAATGGGAAAACACATTATAATAATACCATTCTTCTTACGACACATTTGTCATCCGCCATTTTCTTATGTCACTCCGCCATATTTTTTTACGTCAATCCTTTATTTTTTCTTGACCACCCTGTATGTAAATGGTACACTTTCATTACTCCATCCTGTGTATACATTATATCACAAATTCTTAGAGAAAAAAGTTTTTGTAGTACCGGAAAATCAAACCCGTGCCGCCCGCATGCTAGGCAAGAGCAATCCAAATCTGTAAAAAATTTTAATCGGGACACCTCCGAAAAGCTACCCCTATTTTTTATTTTTTTACCAAAATCTATTTTTAACTACCGCCAACAACTACTTTCGCGTTCTAGCTATCTAATGAGATTAAAGTTTTGCTTTCTCGAGTTTTACTCGATTCACAGGTTCGGCAAAAACTTTTTTCTCTAAGACCTTGTGATAAGGGTAAGTGGTGGGATGATGTAAAAGTGGAGGGGCGGTCGAGGCGTGACTGTGTGATGTCAGGGGAAGTAATGGGTGGTGTAAAAGCGATGGAGAGTGAGTTCAGGATGCCTGTTTATACCCTACTTACTGGCTTACAGCGAATGTACATCGCTAGCACAGAGTTCTTTTGTATATTTTCCATTTAAGAAATTCCCAAATTTTTTGGGGATCATACCCCCTTTTCTCCCTCTAAACTTTATTTGAGGCGCGTCACTAATAGATTTTAAAACACAATGAATTTTCAGTTTTGAAACTTTTTGATCTCTTGCAGTTTTTCGGACCTGTGACCGTAATTTAGAAAAATATATGAAACTATACCTGATCAACGAGTATTTTCGGATATTCATAGGCGTCTTGTAGAAACTAGAACTTTTAATAAAAAACCAATGATGCAGGTAGGCCACGTACTGTTAGAACACCACAGATCGCACAAACTGTTCTAAATGAAATAGAAGAACATCCAGACACCAGCACCAGAAAAATCGGCGAACATTTAAATGGTAGTTATCAAGTTGTTTGGCGTATCCTGCATGATTCTCTACTATACCTTTATCACATACAAAGGGTGCAGGCGTTCCCTCTTCAAGATTTCCCTTTAAGGATTAATTTCTGCCAGTGGTACCTAAATAGACTAGCAGTACAGTCAAATTTGTTTGACGAAGCCAGTTTTTTAAGGAATTCTATTATAAATTTTTACAACAAACACATGGGCTGAAGACAATTCACATGGAACTGTAGACACGCATTATCAAGTGCAGTTCTAATTAAATGTATGGGGTGCCATAATTGGTCCTTTTTTTTGCTTGGTCAACCTACTGGTCACTCATACAGGTATCTTTTGCAACACGAATTGCTTTTATTACTCGAAATCTTACCTCTTTTACTGCGAAATCAAATGTGGTATATGTGCGATGGCGCTCCGGCACATTTTTCTATCTTAACGAGTGCATGTTTAAATGAAGTGAATGAAAACAAGTGAATAGGAAGGGATGGACCTCAGTCATGGTTTCCTAGATTCCTGGACTTAAATAGTTTAGATTTTCTCCTGTGGGGCATATCTAATCTCTAGTGTATACAACACCAGTGAATAATATTGATGTTTTACGAAATCGAATTATAGCTGCATTTGAAACCGTAAGAAATACTCCGTGGGCATTTGAAAGAGTACGAACATCAATGAGAAGAAGAGTGGGCGCATGCATAAAGACTGGAGGAGGTAATTTTCAACATTTGCCTTAACATAATTTCTTTGTCATAGTTAATATTTAGGTTTTTGCATTGTAAATTTTTTGTATTTTAAATACTTGCTACATCGCAGAAAATAAGTTCTTACTATTTTCCTAAATATTGGTCACAGATACGAAAAAACTGCAAGAGACCAAAAAGTTTCTACACAAAACAAAAAATTCATTTTGTGTTTATCTACCAGAGACGCACCTCTAAAAAGTTTTGTGAGAGAAAAAGGGACATGACCACTGGAAAACTACCACTCTGTAGATTCTCACAACCATTCGACATGCCCAATAATGTAAGTCCAACACCAAAACCCATATTTCAAATTTGATCTTAATATCTCAAAACTGCAAAATCTATAAAAAGAAAACTCAAAAAATTTTGATACTTCAAGACTATGTAGATCGGAAACTAGGCGTTTGCGGATCTGTTTATATAAATTCTTAGTCATAAAATTCGCAATAAATCACACCCTTTCGTATATATTTGATACTTAGGAACATCCTGTATATCCCCCCTTACTTGTTGTAGTCGGATGTTATAAACGTTCTACTTAACGCCACCTCTCTGTTTCTCACTTTAATCTTTTAATTTTATTATTATGCCACGGCTAGCCCTTTTTAATCTACACAGAGTGCACAACGTTACAATGATCAATTTTCCTTTTTCACCCCTTTATGGTTACCTGTTTGAATTGATAAAACGAAGTCAATCAACATTCATATAATGAAAGGAAATAATATTTACAATTTTTGAAATTCTTTGAATACACCCTTCAATCAATTAATATCATATGGATTATTTATCCCAAAATTTATATACTTTTAATTTATTATAAAGTCACCAAAAACAACACCCTTTACAAAAAATCAGGAACGTTCGAGACCTTACGTAAGTTTAAACGTACTCAATGTCCTTGTTGACTCTTTACAAATTAGTGAGAAAATTAATATATTCAATGTTAATTTAAATTGAAAAGATTTCTTAAAACTAGGTAGATCTGACCTGCTTTGTTTCGTGTTGTGGATCAACACCCCCTTACTGTCTTTAATCGAATACCAATGCTTTGCTTTGTCGAACCAATATTTCAGTACAGTTACACTTTTTTTTCCAAAAATCACCTCGTGCTTTGTTCTATATTTCTCTGCCTGTGCTTTGAATCTCTTCCCTTAAATACCACTTATAATTCCAGACTTCGGATCATAAATTAGCAGCGTATTAGAATTATCCTATAATTATACCAGAATTAAAATTAGAATTGTTTTATAAGTGAACCAGAAATAGTCCAGAAGCCGATTAGAATTGAATTGTTCCAAAATTAGAATTGTCTTCGACGCAGATTAGAATCATAAGTATTTTTGACGTGGATTAGAATTTTTTCAACGCAGATTAGAATTAGAATTTCTTTCGACGCTGATTAGAAGCCGTTTTTCTAAAAAAAAACGGCAAAAACTCTTCATGTATTCTTAACACAATTTTCATGTAGCACTGTTTTTACTATATTATAAATTTAATTTACTTGACGCGTAGATTTCTGGTTAAAAGGGATGTGAAATCAACCTGCTTTAAGTGGAAACTGAACTGTCTTATCACCGGTGGGTGTTAAATAGCATTTCCCACCACATCTGGGTTGGGTTTCCAAGCAGTTTTACAGATTGTTTCAACCAACCAGCTTTTGTCTTTAATATTCCCTGTATTTTTAAGCTGTTTCTGATGAAATTATGCTTGTTATTTGCTATTGTTTGATACTTTATTATTTGTTATCGTGACCAGACTTTCAACTTACGTCTATTGTTTTGTATAGACAATGCTTTTGCTTAATTGTTCAAAAATAAATGCTGTTTTTCTTCATGTATTTATTTATTTGAAAGTGCGTTTTCTTATCAAAGCGTTTATGGTTCCAGCGTAATTGTATGAAGATTTGTTAGGTTTCATCTTATCTTCTGCGTATTTTATTTTATAAACTTGTAAAATACTCCTCAACGTCGTTTAATTACATGTACGGTTATTTCTTTGCTAAATAGGCGTTCTATTGTTGCATTGCTTAAAGTTAATTACGGTCTATATACAGGGTGTTAAATGCTTGCTATTTACATAATGTACGAATTACTTATTTTTCTGGTAAATAAATGCAGTTTTTGATTCCTATTGCTATTTACAGTTACTATGCGACCCTTACCACTCAATACACCCCTAACCAACCCCTTGTCACGGCATTATATATATAATACATGTACGTATGTATGTATATCATCTTTTCGTTTTTAAATCAGCCATACAAAAGTTGTTAACATAATGACACGTCTATTTCATTCCAAATAAAAAAAAAAAAATTTTTCGTAATAACACAATAAAATTCATATTTAATAGTACTCAAACGGAATTGTAAAAGAGTTTACACATATTAACATTGTATGTCCTAAAAAACTACAAAAGTATTCACTTAATTATGATGTGTCAGATCAGTCTGTCGTATCACTTACATATTTAATTTTAGACTTTAAAACTAAATTAATTAATTAAATTTCAAATTGTATAATAGATTTGTTAATTTGTTTTTTTATTTTTATAACAGGCAAAGTTGTTGTAACTCATCACACAAAAAAGCATGTTAGAAAAACTTTTTTAGTCCGGTCTAACACAAATGAGAAGGACAAACCAAAGAAACCTCAAATTACAACAAACTAGTTTTTACAAATTTTAAACAGTATTCCATTCAAGTTAACTTTTCTTTCAACAATATATCCAAATCTAAAGAATTGAAACTTTTATTACAGTTTCGTTTTTAAAAAAATTCAATGAAATTAATTCAAGGTACTTTTGATCTATTTGAATAAGAGTGTTGGTATTCACACTTCAAGTCTTAAGAGAAGTTGTTTAATACAGCCGGGTTTCATTAATTTAAGAGGGAGTTCAGGAACAGAATATATCACTCACCCTTAACTGCAAGCTGTGAATAATTACCCCGATGGAGCTAATCTACCGTTTTACAGGGTTCTAAATTGGTGGCGCTTTAAGGTTTATATACATCAATTGTACTTCAAATAGGTAAAGTAGTATTAGGAGGTAAAGATTCCGTCATCTACTTCCTTATGATTTCTTCTAACTACATATGCTTCAGACAAACATATCCGAAGGGATAAACTATATTATGTTTCCCATCAATATTTTCACATAAAGAACACAGAACAGACTAATCACTAACCAATTATTTTGACTAAATTTTACCATCAATTCAACTAAAAATATCTCGCAGCACAGAATATGAGTGACAAAACAATCTGAACGGTACATAAGAACGATACGTCTTGGGAAATTCTTTCTACACGGAACTATGGAATATCAGACATATGCTTAACAAGACTAAAACGGACCACCTGCGGTGTTTATAAAACAACTCGAAAATCTTGAAATATTTGAGAATAATAAAGTATTTACTCACCATTTCTATTGTTAAAGGGCTATTTTAAGCAACAACCTCGTTTTGCCGACACTATGCACTAGTGTTCTGCACGTATTATAGCAAAGTGTGGAACTTAGCTTTGCAACAAAATTAATAGAAATAAATGATAGTTCATTATCTACCAATTGGAATACATAAATAGATATTTCGGCGAATATTATTTTATTGTTTTTATTTAAAAAATTGTTTTGAGAAAAATTTACAATGCCCGTTGACCCTCCCAATCGTTTTTGCTACATAACAGATTTTGTAAAATATATCAGGTCTTCCTGACTTCATACTACACTGTTTATATCTGTACATGGTGAATTGCGATAGTAATGGCCAACAGTAATATCGAAACAAATTCTCTAGTTTGAGATACGTGCAATGTTAAATGTAAAACTGGTTTCAATTTTCCAAGATAGTTAGTTTTGCAAAACCAAACCCTTTTTTACGTATTTGGTGTTGTTAAAACATTCTCACAAAGTCAATACCAAAAACTAAGAAACGTTGTGCGCCAATTAAGATTGAACTTTATACATCTTCACCAATATTTCAAACGAATATGAAACGTAGTTGCTTCTTAAACTTTTTAGAATTGAACTCTAACTAACAAGTTCCCAATTTACCCTTTTGTTTGAAATGAAATATAATTTAAATAAATATTCAAAAGGGAATGTGCTCAACTTGTATTTGTTTCTTCTGAATTCAGTTTTTGTGTTTATATCTTACCTGTTACAAATTGACATTCATCGTCGGTTGACTGTTTAATTACAAAATCTAGCATTTGTTTAATATAAAAATATTGAATAACATACTTTCATGAAATATATTACAAAACAAATATTAGAGTTATGTGTATTTTTTTTAGCTTGGGTCATTTCTGCTGCATTTGTATATATATCTGAAATTAGCAAACCGCATATTAGGGGTTCGATGATTACCATTCCTTCGACCTGTGGAGCTTTAGGTAAGAATATCAATAACTTAGCATTATAATTCCAGACACTGTTCTCAGGAATAGCACTTGTTTACACAATGGGATACTTTTTGCACTGGCGAATTATTGCTTGGGTTACTGTAATGATCATTTTATTAAGCGCACTACTTACCTCTTTCTACCACAAAGTGCTGTATGGCTTGTGTCTAAAGGAAGAATTGAAATGGCTAGGGCTGCTCTAGAATCAATAAATAGGTACCATGAAAATCCTGAACAAGAGGTAAGTATATTATATTTAAGTTACACACGCGCGCACGCACGCACGAACGCATGCATGCACGCACGTACGTACGCAAGTACGCACGCATGCACGCACGCACACACACTCACGCACGCACGCACGCACGCAAGCATGCACGCACGCAAGCACGTATGCGCGCACACACACATAAACACATATGCACAGACATATGTACGAATTAATAAAATGTAATAACTTGGACCTTTATACAAAGTCTAAGTAATGGTTTCAAATCGAACTAATAATTGAAAGACTGTAAGGTTAAAGTCACAAATAGAATTCGAACACGCATCTTCGGCTATGGCCCCGGATGCACTAACCAATTACGCCATCCGGAGGAGTGATGACAAATGGATAGACATGCAAATCCAAATCGTGTACGCAGCCATACATTAATCTAACTTTCAATTGCGTTTGGCAGTTGCACTCTGACAGTGTCAAGTTTTTGATTAATGTTAGATATAGAGTGGTAGTGACACTCAAATTCACGACTGTAAGCAAATATTAATTATAGACATTGGGTAATTGCACAATAATAACTAAGATAGTATAATAGCTTAGGCTTTTATGTATCATGGGCCATAGCCGAAGATACAGGTTCGAAACCAGTCGGGGCCACTATATTTTTCATCATCCAATTACAAGCTCGATTTGAAATGATCATTTAGACTTTACATTGAAGTATACGCTATTATTTCATCTTATTGATTAATATTATGGTATTATAATCAACTTTCCTTTTGTAAATAATAGTATCTACATTTTATAGTTGGCTTACAGCCGTGATTTTGAGCGTATTGTTAATATTTGACTTAATCAAAATTTTAATACTGCGAGAAATGGTTGACAATAATGCCAAACGTAATTAAAGCTATGTTGATGAATGGTTGCGTACACGATTTATATTTATATATATTTCCAATTGTTCTCACCGGTCCAAGGTGGCACAATTGGTAAGCGCATTGCTGGACATAGTTGAAGATACGGATTAGAGTCCTGTTTGGGACATTATATTTTCCATCTTTCAATTACTAGTTCATTTTGAATTACTAATTTATACATTTCATAAAAGTCCAAGCTATTGTTGCATCTTATTGAATAATACTATGGTATTATAATCAACTTACCTTGTGAAATTATACAACATCTGTGTGCGTGTGTGTTGTGTGTGTATGTGTGCGCGCGCGCGTGTGTTAATATATATATATATATATATATATATATATATATATATATATATATACGGTTATGATGGGTAAAACTGCCCTACCGTTGGGCCACACAAATTGGTGATTTGAATATCCCAGTACAGTCGCCGTTTCTAATATAAGATTGCAGTGGATTCTTGTTTAATAGAAAATAGGAATTCTTACCTTACTGAGCTGGTTATCCTCTTCTGCTAGCTCAGCAACGAATATCCTATGGACTTTACGAAAATGAAATAAAACAAAGAAATCTCAAAAACATTTATAAACAATCTTTTATACATTCAAAAATATCTTTCTTTTACACACATTATATAATTAATCTACTTACACACAAACATAAATAATGTTTATAAATGCACTTTACAGCTTAAATTTAGAAACAAACAGTATTTTAATACTACTTACGTATTGAGACAATCTTCACCTAATCCTTGTTAATTATTAGAAAACCCCAAATATCTTATACGTAAGTCGCAAAAAGATTTTAAATTTTTCGTGATAATTTTAATATTTTTGGATTACCCCGTGTCAGTTTAGTTGATCAACGACGTTTAGCAGACATTTTTGTAAGGGTTAAAACACATAAAACTTTGACCTTAAAATTGCTAAAATCAAACTATCCATTTACAAGTAATTATTATACGCCAAATAAAAATTTATTCAAGCTTAATCTACTTAATAATACACAAATGTCTCTCTAGGTTTGAAAACAAAGTTATACTTGTGCTTTGAATCATCAATTTCTTGCTGGTATTTAATCGCTATTTAAAAATCGTTTCCAATATAATTAATTGCATCGAGAAATTCCTGGTTTCATTTCAAATTTCCATTTTTAAACAATCCTCATACGTAGATGTACAAATGTACAAAGTAAATTTATTTTTAATAGATTAAAATTAGCGGGTGTTCTTGCACCAGGATAATTTATATTGCAGCAATAAATTACTCTTTTCTGCCGTTCATTAACTACCAAATATTGAAGTATATATGTTCAAAATTTTAATGCTAAACCTTGAATGCCGAAAGAACGAACGCTCCCGCTCCTTAATAAATTCCTCTTTATATAATAAAACTATAAATACGTCATAGGTCTCGAAACTTCTGATTACATTCTGGAAGTATTATTCATTCGCCTGATGTAGCAATTACCATAAATTTGACGTTCTTATTTATTTACTGAGATATCAGATTAAAGTCGTTTGTGATAATAAAAAGTTTCTCATCCTTTATTGGTAAATTAAATCCACTGCCGCGTTATCTCTTCTACGAGCTTTCGCATAGTCATTAAACTCGTTATCTTATTCGTTTTTATAGTCTTCTCGGCATTATAGCGTTCTTTGAATCTACGTATATTCATTGACCGAAAATAATCGGTTGTTCTTTGCTTATGATTTATGGCTTTTCAGAATACTCTCGAAAGAAGGCAGTATTTTACATAAATATAATGAACTAGAAGATTTTATTCTATTTGTCTTTCAGTAAATGCAGTGTATTACGTCTATTAAGCGATATTTATTAAAGTATGGATGCATTATGGAATTTACATTTTAGAAAAGGGTTAATGTTTACATTTTCTCCGTCTGGAACTTGTTTCAAATATTTCAATACCATTTAATATTCTTAAACTCGTTTTACGATCTCTATAAATGCAAGAAAACTCATATTTCTTAAAAATATTTTTCACGAGAATAAATAAATAATTACACACGGATTTGAATCAATGCTTTTGTATTTCACGAATTCTAAAGTTGGGATTTTTTTCTTAAATGGTATCTCACAAAGCTATATGCACTTAAAACATGTTATTTTACATGGGACTGCATTTATATGTTTATAATGAGTAAAAATACAAGCATTCGTATATTTATAAGATACAAGGTCCATACTTTTTAAAAATATCACTTAATAAACGTATTACACTACATTTATTTAAAGACACATAGCCTAGAATTTTTGAATTTAATACATTTACTGAAAATACTGCCTACCTACGAAAGTATTCTTAAAAGTTATGTCACAAGTAAAGAACTGCTAATTAATTATCTAATATGAATGACCGGATTGAATCGTGGAAAGAGATAACATCGAGACAGATTAAAAACCCAGATAAGATAACAAACTTGATAGCTCTAATTATTACAAAATTTTGTAGGAGAGAACTACTGTTGGTTGTATTCACTAGTAAAGAATGGAAAAGCTTTACAATCGCTATTAATTTTTAAACTGACAGGCGGATTACATACTTCGGGAACTTAATCGAAATTCGAGAAGGATGACGTACTAAGATTATTTTAATATCTATAGAGAGAGGCGTAGAAGAGCGATTTATTCAAGATTCGGCGTTTACGATTTGGTGGTCAAGGTTTGAACATAAGTACTTTGTCATTTGATAGTTCTCAAATAGAGTGCAACAATGACTAATTTATTACTCCTAAATAGATAATCTTGCTGCAAGGCCATACGCTACCCTAATCTGTATAAAGTACTTTTCAAAAGTGATGCAAATTATTTAAACGTATGGAGATTAATTAAAAATAGAAATCTAAAAATTTTGAACCAGAAAAGTTTCAACGCAGCCAAAGACAGGTGATCATAAAGATAAAAATACCAACAAGAAATTGATGATCTAAAGGGCAATATAACTTTGATTTGAAACCTAAAAAGACATTTATATATTATTAGTTAGATTAAGCTAGAATAAGTTTTTATTTGCGTATAAAAATTATTTGTGAATGGATAGATTATTTCATTAATTTTAAGGTCAGAGCTCGACGTGTTTTGACTCTTACTACAATTTCTGCTCAAGGTCAGCAACTAGACAGACGGGATAAGGCAAGAAATTTAAATTATTCAGAAAAAATTTAAAGTAAATTTTGTAACTCGCATATGAAATGTTGTGGGATTTGCTAATAATTAATGATGATTGAATAAAGATTGTATTAATACGCAAGTAGTAATAAAATACTGTTTATTTCTAAACTTAAGCTGGATATTGCATATAAGCGTTATTTATATCTGTCTGTGTAAGTCGATTACATGGATAATGTGTGTAAAAGAAAGATGTTCTTAAATGAATAGAGGATTGTTCATAAATGTTTCTTGAAATTTCTTTGTTTCATTGCATTTTTGTAAAACCCACAGCATATTTGACATCAGCTAACAGGAGAGACAGATGGGTGTTTTGAAAGGTGCAGGTGCAGCCTTGAATGAGGTTTTTAACCTACTAATTTAAAATAAACACAAATACTAAGAAAAGACTTCAAGTTTTATTCACCTAACCTATATTTTCAAGCATGAATATCGTAGTAAACAACAAACCTGAAACAGATTTGGGGATCCAACTACAGCTACAAAGTTTGTGTATGGAATCGTTATATTTTACTACGTATCTTAGTTTAAGATTTTTTATAATTTTTAATATTTTTCAGACGAAGGAGCAACTGGAAGTCCTAATTAAACTCTATTGTTCGGAGGAGAAGTCGTCATCTACAGTTTCTTGTATTAATACACTGAAAATGTTGTTGAAACCAGCAGTTTATAAACCATTGCTCATACTAAGCATATTCAACTATTTTGTTCAGTTCGCTGGAATAAGCGTCGTCATATTCTATGCAGTATCGCTTTTTAAAGTAGGTATCAATTAATACTTGGAAAGATTTATACTATTTGTTTTAAGGATGCTGGAACAGATATAGATCCGTTTATTGCTTCAATTGGATTTGGAGCAGCTCGTCTTATAGCTTCAATAGGCACCATTGGGTTAATGCAACGTTATGGTAGAAGACCCTTAATGATTGCCAGTGGTTTAATAATGTCTGTTACTATTGGAATATCTGGAATGTACACCAAATGGATTTTGGAAGGTATAGTTAGTCGAAAGGTTAAAATGTGCTATTAATATTGTTGAGAATTGAGCATTTGGAACTGCTTGAATTATAATTCTCGCGACGTAAGCAAAATGTTGGTCTATCTTGTTCAAGTTAGTTTTTATTGCACCTCACATTATAGAACGACAACCATCAACTTGCGTTTATTGATGACCGGAATCGTTGAGAACCAGGTCGAGTTTATAGATGATAAACAACGTCAAGGACTAATATTCCTGTCAGTAGTGGAAAGCAGACCGAAACTAGCACTATGACAGCACCAATTAACTTTCATTTAAATCAATGTATTCCTCGTATTTCCCTAACCGACATCGATTTTTTCCGAAAACTTAAGTTTACCCACATAACCACGCACGTACTATCAATATTTATTCGAAAATCATAGTTCTACTGGCAAAAGTTAACGTTCAAAATACGCTTCTTATAATACTCGTTATTTCGACCTCGCTTCAATACATTCACTCTAAATCAGCTGTCTACCTTGTCTGTTATCCTCGTTGTTCCTGACCGTTAAAGTCCCCTTTCTGCTTATCTCACTCAAATCCATTTTATAACACAATTGCTCTTTGATTACTGGTTGGCAAATTCTATTGTAACGGACAAATTACCCTTTCTTCCTAACTTTACACTTTGTCTATGTTAACATGTGATGTTTCTGTCTTACTGTTTACGTATTCAAACAGCTACTTCTCTTTGTTTCGCAGTTGCAAGCAGTATTTGTAACCGCCTAGATCCCTCAAAACTATAATTCATTCCTAATTGACAGCCACCTTACCACCTCTTCCTAAAAATTCGTTTGTTATTTGTATCGTTTTATCTTTTAACGTTTCTTAAACTATACCGGGAAAACTCCGACAAATAGCTTCAAACTAAATGGTTTCAAATACTAAAACTTTTCTACAATTTAACTTTTGGAGGTCATCTTAGTTTAAAATGTGACATTTACAATGCTTTATACATTTTAAATACAACAGTAGAGATATGTTTATCATTTAACACACGCTATTCGTAATTATTATTCATATTTAAAGGGTAATAAATAAAAGAAGAATATCTTAGTACTTTTATTTTCACAATAATAAAATTGTTATAATGTCAATTTAATTAAAATACGACGAGCGCTTTCGACTGTTAAGTCATTATCAAGTCTAACAGAAAACTAAAATTGAGCTAAAATATATATACATATATAAGCTAATGACATGTAGAGAGGGATAAACAGGTTACAATCTTGAAGCAAAGTCAATTATTGGAGATGCATTTATAAATGTAATATCATTAACAATATTTTGCCCAAGTGCCAACGCCTTTTTAATTTCTATATTTTCTAAACTGTCCAGCTTCTTACCTTTATTTAAAATGTGAAGAATTTCAAAATTTGAATTAAAATCACAATTGTGATCATTGTCATTAAAGTGTCTAGCGAATGCACTAGAAGCCATATCTTTACCAATATCACGTTTGTGTTGGTCAAATCGTAGTTTAAAGCTGGTGCCAGTTTGTCCAATATAAAAACTATTACAATTATTACATTTAAATTTATATACCCCAATTTGATGAAGTTTGTCTATTTCTGGCTTACAATTTTTAATCAGTGATCCTATTGACGAACTAGTGTAAAATGAAGGCTTTTGTCTTTACTTTTATTAAATATCTTATTCGAAATAGCCATGGATAATTTACCTATATATAGCAGTTTACAATATCTCATTTCTAAGGTGGGTACAACCTTAGGATAGATCAAGTTTCTAACCCTATTGTTTTCATGTTTTCTTAGGAGTTTAGTGATTAATTCGGGTTTATATCCGTTATTCAAAGCTATTTTAGTCATTGTATCTAGCTCTCTCGTAAAATTATCGGCGTTTGTAGGTATATTAACAAGTCTGTGAAGCATTGAGTTAAAAGATGCTAGTTTATGACTAATGGGATGTCTAGATGAAAGGGTATAATGGCGTCCGTATAGGTAGGTTTTCGAAATATTTTAAAAGAGTGTTTATTGTGTACATTACTGATATTCAAATTTAAAGAATTAATATTTTGATTTTTCTCTAGCTCCATCGTGATTTGTATTGATACGTGTCGAGAGTTTAAGTATGTTAAAAATTGTGTCAATTGCCTATTTGTATCATTCCCATAAACATAATATATCGTCAACATATCTATACCAATATAAAATGTGGGTTACCAAGGTATTACTTGATTTCATTAAATCTTTCTCGAAGCGATCCATATAAATTTCTGCCAACAAAGGACTTAGGGGCGAACCCATAGCCAGCCCCTCTGTTTGTTTGTAGAACTTACCGTTCGTTGTAAAGTAGTTTTGTTGTATATAAATATGTAATATGGCCATATACTCTTTAATGATATTCTGATCCAATTTATTATCCATCAGAGTTTCATGTACGATATTAATTACTTCAAGCGTAGGAATGCAGGTAAATAGTGAAGTGATATCAAATGACACAAACTTCGCGTTGTTAGGTATATTCACATCTTTTAGTTTGTTTACGAGTTGTACCGAATTCTGTATTGCAAATTTAGGACTAAAATTTGTAATAGCTCTATATTCTTTATTCCAATGTACCGCTATTTTAGATGTAGGTGCATTGATGTATGCTACCACTGGTCTAATAGGTGCCGTAGGCTTATGGATTTTAAAAGGCCATACAAACGTGGGCAAGTTGGATTCATTACGCGGAAATTATTAACATTTTTCCCCAAAATTGTTATACGCTCGTTAATAGTGGTTTTAACGTTCGCTTGATAATTATTGGTAGTCTTTAGGCAACAAACTAAATTTGTTACCGTCGATAAATTCAATAATTTTCTCCATATACTCGTTTTTCTTCAAAATAACAATACTGTTACCCTTATCTGCATTTGTGATAGTTAATTCGTTATTAATGATTTTACTCCGAATTGATTGTAGAACGTGGTGTTCATTATTAATTCTACGATTAATTTTAATTTTATTCTTATTATTTTTGTTACGGGCCAATTCAGCACTACGACACCAAGGGACGGATCGGGACCCGTGAGCGGCCTAGCTCTAGCCGGTGAGGGGTAGGTCAGACAAAAGTCGTAGATGGGGATTGCTAAATGCCCTAACATGACAATTATAATGAGATGTGAATTCGGTAAAACGTCAAAAATCGGGTGGGCACCACCAGTAATGTCACAATGCTAGATGACAAAAGGAGAATCTCGTCACTGGTCGGTAGACTCCTTGCAGCTCAATATTTAACATAAAATCCACAGAAAATCTCGCAAAGTAAAGATGTTGAATTCACCCTACTAACATAAACTTCTTACTAAAATAACGCACGTAGACAACTTTACTTAATTCTATTAACAAATCCCAACGATTGAAATAAATACATGGGTTGGTTACATAAACAAATATGGCACATACATATATGAACAAGTAAATGTAAACATTACCACAAGTAATATTGTCGATAAAGTAAATGGCATACAATTATTATTACTATAAGGTGTACTGGCCAGTAAAGCAATGTGTAATAAAATTAAGGTGGAGTTGAGTGCGCAGGACACCCCCACTTGCTCTACTTACACAGTAACTAATGAAATATTTGAAACGTAATGCGTAGGACGCCGTGTGCATGCAACTCTACGCTACTAACTTAACGGCAACAACAACATTTAATTCAAAATGTAAATGGTGGTCTTAATTCAGCAAATATGTAATCATAATAATTTTGAATAAGTGGAAGTATCTGTATAACTGTCTTAAATATTACGTTAATCGGAAATAATATGGATTAACTAATTATACTAGTTAGATGTTTTTTTGTTCACGACCACGGTAAAGTATCAATAAAGCGCACACACTTTAGGACTCGGTGATAAGGGATTGACACAACTTCATGTACGGGTTGTGCTTAGTTTAATTACACAAACATTCAATTATAATCGACGTATTTGGGGCTGCACTGTAAAATCTACGAATACAGTCGCTTACCTTGTAAGGTGGATTGTACCAGTCAACACTATGAGGGTATCGAGTTTTCTACTTTTTAATCACGTGACAATTAATCTATTACTTGATCCCCAACAACTGGGTTATAGTACGGGCCTAACGCAACCGTAACGAGATTTCCATTCATCCTCCAGACAGTAACTCCCAAATTACTTGGCATTAATTAATACTTCTAAAACGTAAACGACAAAAGAAGATGCCTCAACCTACAACAGAATGATTAACCACGTGCAGCACGTGACGCTAATAGCGAAGGTCGACAATCAAAACTCGGCACTTGTATTATAACTTCCACTGAACCACCAAAATAAACGATCGAATAACTATAATATTGTAACTACATATCTCACGTAAGAACTGTATAAATCCGCCCAAAGCGATCTTTATCTCCCCCAACTCCACTTGACAAATTTTACCCCATAAACGTCACAGACCTCGGCCCTTTTGATTTCCTCCAAAAACAAACTGTCGAAATTGTGAAGGGATGCGCGGGCAATGCGCTCCTTGTTATATTTTAAACTGATGAATTATTTACACAAGCTAAGGAATTTTATATACATATTTCTTCAATATAAGGTAACAAAATAAACGGAACGTTACACCTCCCCCACTCGAAGACGGAAATCCCATTTTCGACTTAAGAAAACGGAAACATAAACTAAAGAAAACGAAACTAACTAAACAACACAAAAAAAAACAAAATCGAAAAACACTAAGAACTAATCGGGATGGTGTTTAAGATCTTTGGCGTGCCATACACCTTTAGACATGCCAGTCGAATCGAACAAATCATATGTCGAATAAGACACTTTTTTACGAATAATAAAAGGCCCAACAAATTTAGGGGCTAATTTCGCGGTAAAATATTTCGACGCGTCAGACAAAACATAATTCCTTCTCCACACGGAATCACCAACTTCAAAATCTGCGGGATGTCTTCGTAAATCATATTTGATTTTAGCGCGATCATATACCACTTTAAGTCTCTTAACAATATCATCGTAAATTTTCTGCATCGCAGCAGAACGCGATAGGAGATCTCTTCGATCAGCAAAATCAACACCATTTAAATCACGAGAATTATCAGGCACATTGGGACTTCCTTCAAGATTCATCTCACGACCAAAATTAGCAAAATATGGCGACATACCGGTAACTTCATGAATAGCAGTACGTACGGCGCAAGCTACTTTAGGTAAATAACGATCCCAATCTTTGTGATGGTCTTTCACATACGACGACAACATGCTCCTCAAAATTCTATGTACTCTCTCAACCGGATTCGCTTGAGGATGATAATAAGCATTAAATATTATCTGAATTTTATACGAGGATGCCAACTTGCTGAATTCCTTTGAACGAAACTGAACACCATTATCGGTAAGTAAATATTGCGGAACACCAAACACTAAAATAACATTTTCTTCAAGACGTTGCACCACAGCTGAAGCTGTAGCAAAACGTAACGAGAAAAACAATGAAAATTTCGTAAAACAATCGGTAACTGATAAAACAGCAATAACCTCTAGAAGAACGCGGTAAGGGACCTATAATATCACAAGATACCATCTGCCAAGGTTTCTTAACAATTGGGTGTCTGGACATCAGACCTGCAGGTTTCTTCTGCTCAGGCTTTTGCTCTAAACACACTTTACAATGGTTCACATAACGAGTAACATCAGCTTTCATTTTCGGCCAATAATATAAACGAGAAATACGACTAAACGTCTTAAAAATACCTAGATGACCTGAAGTAGGCTCATCATGAAACTTTACTAAAAGATCTTTACGACGAAATTTCGGGACAACTTCTCTCCAACAATCATCTTCTTCAGAAACATCCGGATAATCAACTTTCATCCGCATATACAGAGTATCACCAACAATTTTCCAACTATTATAGACAATCGGTTTAGTCTGCACAAGCTTACACATACGATTATACCAGCAATCAATTTTCGAATTTACAGGAGGCTCCACCTCTTCACGCTCCTCCACAACCACATTGACAACATTAACCTCAGGCACGGAACGAGATAACGCATCAGGTACATGATGGTCTTTACCCTTCCTGTGTAAAATCTCAAAATCATGCTGCTGTAACCTAATAGCCCATCTGGCTAATCTACCTGATGGCTCTTTCAAATTATTTAACCACACTAAGGAATGATGGTCCGTAATAAGGGTAAACCTAGCGCCTTCAAGATACGTACGTAACCTCTCAATAGCCCAAATCACGGCTAAACATTCACGCTCGGTAATGGAAAAATTTCTTTCAGCTTTAGTAAGAGAACGACTAGTATAACATAGAACATATTCTTGACCATCCTTGGTTTGCGTTAGGACTGCGCCTAAGTCATAACCAGAAGCATCTGTTTGTACACAAAACGGTAAGTTAAAATCAGGACATCTAACTATAGGGGCGGAAATCAAATGGTTCTTAATAGTAGTAAACGCAACATTACAATTTCGGACCAATCAAATTTACAATTCTTTTTTAACAAAGCCGTTAACGGGGCAACAATTGACGAAAAATTCGGAATAAAACGTCTATACCACGAAGCCATACCTACAATTCTCCTAACTTCGCTAACAGACTTCGGTGGCGGTATGTTAAGAATAGCGGTAACTTTTTCAGGATCAGGGAGTAACCCCTTACTATTCACAATGTATCCAAGATACTTAAGTTTAGGTTTGCAGAAATTACACTTCTCACGACCTAACGTCAGATCAGCATTACTTATACGGGTAAATACTTCTTGTAGCATTTCGATATGTCTCTCAAAATCAGGTGTACATAGTATTATATCGTGCAAATAAACGAAAACGTAGGGTTCCAACTCGGGACCCAACACGGTATCTATTAAATGTTGCCACGTAACCGGAGCATTATGTAATTCGAACGGCAAACGACAAAATTCAAATAAACCACGGTTTGGTACCGTAAAAGCTGTATACTGACGGGATTCCTTAGCAACAGGGACCTGCCGATACGCTGACTTAATATCTAACGAAGTAATATACTTTGCATTACGAAGACGATCTAAAATAGACGAAACATATGCTAAAGGATACGCGTCCTTCTCCGTAACTTTATTAACTTGACGAAAATCTACACAAAATTGAAACGTATTATCACGCTTCTTCGCCAACAAAATCGGACTAGACCAAGCGCGGTTTCGATCGCTCCACCACACCTAACTTTAACATCTTCTTCAAGTCGTCATCAATATGTTTTTGCATAACCGGCGACACCGGATAATATCTCTGCTTAATCGGTCTTGAAGAGGTCTTAATTTCGTGTTTAACTAAATTCGTGCAACCTAGAGATTCACCAGAATATTTAGCAAAATGTTCATTCACCAGCCGTTCTAATTCCAGACGTTGTTCGCAAGACAAATCATGAGCAGACTGTAAGACAGAATTACTCAACGTATCATCAACAGACAAAATATCAGAATTAGTAAACTGCCATTGACGTTTCATAATATCTGGGACTAAACCAATAGACGACCAAAAATCAATTCCTAAAATTAACGGATGCTTAACGTCAGGCATAACTAATACTTCAACAGTAACAGTTCGTTCCTTCAAAGTAACCGGTAACATAATTGTCCCCTAACTATTAACTTTTTCACCATTCGCTACGGTACAGGCGGGACGAGAATCTTTTCTTATCGGTAACTTCAACAAACGTAATAAATCCCAACCTGTCGAACCTAAAATTGTTCTACTAGCACCCGAGTCTAAAAGTCCAAGTAACTTATAACCCAAAATATCAACAGTAACATGAGGTTGCGCATCGGGTGTAGAATTCTAAAAACATAATCCAGAATAACTTTATTCTTAACAAAATCGGCATTCTTAACCTTAACTGAATTTTGTACATAAAAAGTCGAGTGAGTTAGTAAACGTACGGGACAAAATTGCTCGACCATTCAATTTCCCCTCGGGTCGCTTCCCCAAAATCTACGACACTTATTGCAAGTATTCACGGTAAAACCAGGATTTCCACAACGGTAGCAATAATGACGACGGCGCGGTACATCACATTGACTGGCTCTGTGATCACTTTTATCACAATTCCAACAACGGAGTGTTTTCTGACGGATATCGCCTCCAAACCTTCGACCTGCAGTTGTAGCAACTTCGGTAGTGCATAAATCACTAGAAGAACCCATATACGCTAAATCAGCTTCCAAATCTGTGCGACGACGAGAAGGCGGTACATAAGTATCAATAGAAAAACGTCTCTCTTCCATCTTCCTACCATACGACAATAGTTCATTTACAGAACGCACTTCAACAAGCGCTAACTGATTTTGATAAAAGAGAACAATATTACGCATTAAAATTTTAAGTTGGTCTGGTTCCGAAACAATCTCACTTAACCTACTAAACATGTTCAGCAAAACTGCAATATAAATCCCCATAGTCTCTTCGGAGCCTTGGGTGCGACGCTTAATTTCCTCCATCAAGCGCTCATCATAATTAATTGGCTGAAATTCTAAACGTAACAGACGAACTAATTCTTCCCAATTACTTACGGAACATTTATTTGCTCGGTACCATAACAACGCTCTACCGGTAAAAAGATCAACCGACTCTGAAAATAACTGAACAAGATTAACATTACGAGCTACCCTCAGCTCATTTACACGTTCAAGAAACGCGCTTAGCAACATGGTTCGAGGCTCGCCCGAAAATTGAATTCCCCATTTTGCAACTGGGACTGATTTTGTCGAATAATTTTGAAACATTGACACTTGCGTCACAGGATTAGTATCAACAACAGTATCGTCAATACAACTAGTACCTTCATTTACTAATTCATCGGAATCAACTTTAAGCGACAGTAATTGATAACGAGACAACAACAATAAAACTTTCGTCAAAAGTGTTTCTTTCACAGCTTTTTCTTTATCATCGGGACGACTATTATTCACACGATTAAGATAATGCGATAATTTAGTTTCAACAGATAACGCAGATTCTTTACAAAGCGCACATTCATACGCCTCAATTAATTTTTCTAAAATAGATCATCCTTTTTCGACAGCTTCAACATCGACAGAGAATTCTGGAATCTTAACAGCAGTTACCTTGCCGCTCTCTTCTCTTCTTTAAGAACCTTACGTAAATTAACCCGTAGTTCTTTTACTAAACCTTCCGTTTTACAACCTTTAATACCAAGTGTATACTGCAACTCCTCTTTACTCAAACGTTCAACAATCATTCGTAAATTCATACTGACAAATCTTTAAACAACAATACTAAGAAAAAGAAAATAGTCTTCAAACGTCAAAAATAAGTATTTTCTACAACTTATAGGAACACCAAACAGGCCACACGCAATGGGCGCCAAATTAATTTGTTACGGGCCAATTCAGCACTACGACACCAAGGGACAGATCGGGACCCGTGAGCGGCCTAGCTCTAGCCGGTGAGGGGTAGGTCAGACAAAAGTCGTAGATTGGGATAGCTAAATGCCCTAAGATGACAATTATAATAAGATGTGAATTCGGTAAAACGTCAAAAATCGGGTGGGCACCACCAGTAATGTCACAATGCTAGATGACAAAAGGAGAATCTCGTCTTGCAGCTCAATATTTAACATAAAATCCTCAGAAATTCTCGCAGAGTAGAGAGGTTGAATTCACCCTACTAACATAAACTTCTTACTAAAATAATGCACGTAGACAACTTTACTTAATTCTATTAACAAATCCCAACGATTGAAATAAATACATGGATTGGTTACATAAACAAATATGGCACATACATATATGAACAAGTAAATGTAAACATGACCACAAGTAATATTGTCGATAAAGTAAATGGCATACAATTATTATTACTATAAGGTGTACTGGCCAATAAAGCAATGTGTAATAAAATTAAAGTGGAGTTGAGTGCACAGGACACCCCCACTTGCTCTACTTACACAGTAACTAATAAAATATTTGACACGTAATGCGTAGGACGCCGTGTGCATGCAACTCTACGCTACTAACTTAACGGCAACAATAACATTTAATTCAAAATGTAAATGGTGGTCTTAATTCAGTAAATATGAAATCGTAATAATTTTGAATAAATGGAAGTATCAGTACAACTGTCTTAAATATTACGTTAATCGGAAATAATATGGATTAACTATTTATACTAGTTAGATGTGTTTGTTGTTCACGACCACGGTAAAGTATCAATAAAGCGCACACACTTTAGGACTCGGTGATACGGGATTGACACAACTTCATGTACGGGTTGTGCTTAGTTTAATTACACAAACATTCAATTATAATCGACGTATTTGGAGCTGCACTGTAATATCTACGAATACAGTCGCTTACCTTTTAAGGTGGATTGTACCAGTCAACACTGTGAGGGTGTCGAATTTACTACTTTTTAATCACGTGACAATTAATCTATTACTTGATCCCCAACAACTGGGTTATATTACGGGCTTAACGCAACCGTAACGAGATTTCCATTCATCCTCCAGACACTAACACCCAAATTCCTTGGCATTAATTAATACTTCTAAAACGTAAACGACAAAAGAGGATGCCTCAACCTACAACAGAATGATTAACCACGTGCAGCACATGACGCTAATAGCGAAGGTCGACAATTACAACTCGGCACTTGTATTATAACTTCCACTGAACCACCAAAATAAACGATCGATTAACTATAATATTGTAACTACATATCTCACGTAAGAACTGTATAAATCCGCCCAAAGCGATCTTTATCTCCCCCCAACTCCACTTGACAAATTTTACCCATAAACGTCACAGACCTCGGCCCTTTTGATTTCCTCCAAAAACAAACTGTCGAAATTATGAAGGGATGCGCGGGCAATGCGCTCTTTGTTATATTTTAAACTGATGAATTATTTACACAAACTAAGGGACTTTATATACATATTTCTTTAATATAAGGTAACAAAATAAACGGAACGTTACATCTTGCAAACATTTTGTAACAATGTGTTTATCCGTAATGTTGTTATTTAATGCTATCTCAATATCAGCGCATAAATTGTATACCTCCTGCTTTAACATTGTTGTTAACAATATTTAAAACCTTTCTCCAGTAAACGAGATTTGTCCTTAGTAAATTGAATGTTAGTTCTATTATCAACACGTTTGTAGAATCTAATATCGTCTAGATTATGTCTATAAATAACATTCTCAACAACTAAGTTAGATTTTTGTAAAATCTCAAGCTTTTTTAAATGTTTTAAACGCATATGATATATGATTTTACTACAATGTAAGTAAATATCATCTAATACAAGTTCTAGTTCCACATAGTGAAATTTAAACACAAGTTCTGAATAAAGATAACATAAATATGAACTAACAGTGTCTCTCACCTTAACTTTAAAGGGTGATAGTGCTTGACGTTTAGCTCACTGAAATTCTTCTTTAGTACAATTATTGATTTTTACTCCACAGAAAAGCGCTTCACTTGTTTATTCGAATTTTATATACAGAATCATGGAATAAATACCAAATTGAGTACAAATGCTGTTTTAAACCTAAAATATCACAGAATTATATATACACACATGCGCGCAAACACACACCCACGCACACACACGCACACGCACGCACGCACACACACACGTACACGCACACGCACACGCACACGCACACGCACACGCACACGCACACGCACACGCACACGCACACGCACAAGCACACGCACACGCACACGCACACGCACACGCACTCACAACTTAGAAATAAGATCTTAGACCTACAATCGTTCATTAAAGGGAAAACTAATATCCGTCATGAGATTAGAAAACTTCTCAGCGAAATACGTTCATTACACGACCGTACTTACATGAATATAGGTGTAAATGTCTTACATAATGTAAGTACTTGTATGACCCCAAAAAAATTTAAATCTACAAGCACGAACATACCAATATTAACTATAGTACAACCTGATTTTGGTATGCAATGTACATCGGTAATATCAGAAAATAATGCTGCAATTGCAGCAAACATAATAAAAGATACGTTAATTAGTAATATAAATCATCAAAATGTAGTTGGACAAGATCTTAACAGTGCAATACTTCCGAATATATCTATACCCTAGATAAGAAAAATATCGATAATCAGACTGTAAATAAATCCATTCACGTTAGAAATACGATACCACGATCAGATGCTTTGATAATTAAAAAGACAGGAGAAATGTCTTATGCTGATATCTTGAAAAAAGTCAAAGCTGACCCAAATTTAAAAGAACTTGGATCAAATGTTACCGGAATAAGAAAAACATCAAGCGGCGAACTTTTACTATAACTAAATAAACCAAATAATTCAAAACTAAGGAATTTCAAAGTAGTCTATTAGACGTACTAGATTCACAGGCTGAAGTTAAAGCACGAATTAATCAAGTGCTAATTGAAATAAAAGACTTAGATGAGGTAACAACAACCCAAGAAGTACATTATGCTTTAGAATCAACACTAAACGATATATCTGATAAATCGATTAAATCAATAAGAAAAACATATGGCGGAACACAAACCGCTGTCATTAGTGTACCCGCTAAAATTGCGGAAAAGATACTAGAACTTAGAAAGATACGGATAGGTTGGGTGCTTTGTAGAATAAGACAAAAACTAAATCGGTTGAGGTGTTATCGATGTTTAAATTATAATCATTTAGCAAAAACATGCAAAAGTTCAGTCGACCGATCAAATTTATGTTCAAAGTGCGGGGAACCATGTCATATTATTAAAACGTGTCCAAATCCCTCAAAATATTTTCTGTGCAGTGAAAATAATAACGGGTCCACTAACCATATTGTATGCACAAGCAAGTGTACAGCATATCGGAGTGCTGTAGAATTTCTTAAACATAAAACATGAAGCTTTTACAATTAAACCTAAATCATTGTGAAGTTGCCCAAAAGCTTTTGTTACAATCAATAAGTGAACTAAACATTAAAGAACAATACAAAGACATAAAAGATGTGCGTTGGGTAGCAGACATTAAAAGTAAAGTCGCTATTTGAGCTAGTGGTAAGTTTATTTTCCACGAAATTTGGGACAAAAAAGAAAACGGTTTTGTGCGTGTCAAAATAAATAACATTTATATTTATAGTTGTTATGTTTCTCCAAATGCATCATATAAAGAGTTTACTAGATTTCTTGATGGACTAGTTAGTGATGCGAGGGATCGAACTACAGTCATCATTGCAAGAGATTTTAATGCATGGGCCGTTGAATGGGGTAGTCGACTAACTAAGAAAAGGGGACAAACAAATTTAGAAACATTCTCTGTTTTAAACATAGTGTTAGTAAACAAAGGAAATTCTTACACTTTTAGTAGAGGTAAAATAAGATCAATAATAGACTTGCCATTTATGAGTATGTAACGGGCATTTTTATAGTTTAACCTTTTTACACTACTCAATTGGTAAACACATTTCTGGAACTACTATCTCTATGTTTTATCTTTATTAACTCGTGGGTATTACTTTAAAAGTAGATAAATTGAAGTTTGATTTTCATTAATAAATAAAGTGCAATGAATTGTAAATAGGATTATTCGTAAATTGCTTTCCAACTTGTTGAAAGTGATAAACCGCGGTAATTAAGTGTTAGATAAGATTGCGGCATTTCACGTTTTGTATGTTCCTTATGTTATTATACCAGTCTAGATAAGAGTCGATACGCGGTTGGTATAATAACGATTTTATATCTACAATTGAAGAGTTCTAGTTTGTTCTTTGTCGCTATATGTTAATTACGTTACGTTGTTAGTTTCGTGCTTGGTTCCGATATATGTTAATTACGTTGAGTTCTAGTTTGTCCTTTGTTCCTATATGTTAATTACGTTACGTTGAAAGTTCTGTTCTGTGTTCCGATATGTGAAGTACGTTGAAAATACTGCTTTCTGTTTGCTTTGATAATAGTGAAAGATTAATGCGGTATTAATTTTTCGAATTGTACATGAAAAACACGGCACGATTTTAGTTGTACTTTAACTGTAGAATGTGTTTACTCGACTGCACGTGCTTGTTTTACGGAACAGTATTTTAGTGATACACGTTGCTTTACTAATTGTGTTTTGAGGGCGTTGCCCTTTTCTTATTGGAGTAGTTCATACTTTGGATTATCCCAAATACTGTGGATACTGTAGTTTCTGAATTTTCTAACCCCAAAGAATCTACAACAGATCTTTGCTTGTGCAAGTTTCGTGTTTGCGAAGTATAACAGATTACCAATTTACTAAGGTATTGTTTGAAGTTTCTCACTGCTTATTGGGATGTTTATGAAAATAATATACCTTTGGTCCCAGTTGAAATTAAACTAGTGCTACAGAATATTCCGAAATTATAGTCTTTGAAAATAGAATTACCAAGAAATTTATCAACTACATAGTTACGACGCGTGATATTGTCTGCTGCTAACCCCAGTGAAATACGTAGGTGTGATTAGTGTAATGTGTGATAAGTTCCATCAACACCCTCACAGTCAAGGGTGAAGTGCTTCGTTTGTACAGGACATCGTTGAATCCCACACTTCAAATGCAAGGAATCGCTCCTGAAGGACTTTCTGTAAGTTGAACTATTTCTTACTTGTTATTACGTTAAATATCTATCCGTTGTTTTGCCATGTCTTTGTCGTTCTGATACCTTTTACAATAGACTGGCCTGCTATTAAAAAAAAAAAGAAAGAAAAAAACAATCAATACTACTGAATTACTCATATCAATTGTGTCTTATCTATTTATCTTTTGTTAACTTTTTATCTGATTTATGTTTAATTGGTGTGTGAGGAAACGTTTCTGCAACTCCCCAATATTACCTCACTTTGTACTAAAAATTTTTGTATTGCTTTTACCGTTGTTATATTATTTAGTTTATCTAAACAGTTTTATTTACATTCTACAAAGTACTGAATAACTTAGACGTTTCATTGCTGCTATGCTTATTCTTTTTTTTTCAGGTTTGCTTAACTAATTTTCTTGCAGGTATTGTCACTAACTCCTTACCGCCGCATACATTATATGTCAGTTTACTTTCTACAACCCCCCTTAATCTCCGATTGAGCCCGGTCATTTCTTTGTTTTTCTTTGTGTTACGCACGGCTACGAGCCAACGTAGCATAAATTTTGGCGCTCAACGTGGCTGCCACGAAAAAAACGTAACAGGAATTTTGGCGCCCAAATTGGGGCCCGATTTTTTTTGATTGGCCCGATATTATTTTTTCTTCCTTTTCGTTTGCGGCTCGATTTTTTTTGAGGGGCCTGATTTTTTTGATTTGCTCTTGATTTTCTAAATTTTTGTTTATGACTTGATTTTTTTGGCCTTGATTTTTTTTTCTGGTGTATCGGTTCGATTTTCTTTTCTGCCTATATTGGCTGGCTCTAATTTCTTTTCTGGTGTAGTCTTGAATGTTTTTCCTTCGCTATATAGAAATTCCTTGATTGTAATTTTTTTCTTTTTTTGTTGTGTGAATTATCAGAGTTGTGTTTTCGCTGGTAATTTGGTTCTGGAAAACACTGGCGCCCAAGTTTTCTGTACACCACCTTTTTTTTCTCTTTTTTCCTTTCCTTTTCTTCACATCACTTTCGCTACCTCACTTAAATATAATCTAATGTCCCCGATATAGATCTGGTTGTATTATACCACTTTTTTTTTCCTTCTTGATGCCCCAGTTGAAGCCTTTCGTTACTTTTTCCAGTTTTCCGTTTATCGTTCCCTAGCTTACTTGAGGCTTGACACTTGTGTCTTATGTTGGCTATTGCTGTTGGTTTCCTTCCTCGCTACTTTTCTTTTCTTTTGGTTACTGCGCGTGCGAAACCAATTTCTTGAGGTTAGAAACTGTGCTGTTTCTTTTCTAAAGAGACATCCATCGTTTGACGAATTAATGGCAGCGTTTATGCCTTTACACCTTGGTCCTCTCCGATTGCTACTGCTTACCTATCTTTTCCTGTGGATTTCTTTACTCTTAGTTTTGTCCGACATTTTGATTCTGAACCTCCGGATCCTAAAGGCTCCCTACGGCCGATTCTATTTTGACCCCTACGTGTCGCTGTCCCTAATGACTTGTTACTTTTTTTTTTGGCTTATTGGTCTTGTGTTTTCTCTGATAAGCTTGTGTCCGAAAACACTAGCGCCCATTTCGTATTCCTATTCATATTTTTGTAGCTAGCCCATCCCGTGACTCTTTCTTCTGGCTAGTTCTACCATTTGTTCACTATTTGACTATTATAGTCGCTTTCTACATCCATTCCTTGAGGTAGGCTTCAGATCTATTTTCTTTTCCTTTAGGGATTTCGACTTGGTCGCTTCTGTAGGTCTGTTAGCCATACTCTGCTTGAGTAATCGTTTCATACGAATCTGTGTTACCTCAGTTGGAAGTATTCTAGATGGTGTACTAGCTTGCCTTTGTCCTTTACTTTGTCTTGGTTCTTTCTTTGCTGCACACTTGAGGTTGACAGTTTTGCTACGAGTTTCTTTCCTCGTTTTTTTCTTTTCTCTTGGTTTCTCCGCGGGAAGCCAAAACTTTTCTTTGAGGTGGAAAACAGAAATGTCCCTTTTGGGGACATCCGTCTTTTGACGATTTTGAAAGTAGCTAAGACCTTTAATCCTCAGTGGGTGTTTACTTAATGCTTTCTTTACCTATTCTGTCGTTGTTGGTTACGATAGATGACTTTGTTTTCTTTTGAAAAAAAAATGTTCTTTTTCTTATACTGGTATTGGTCCTTCGAACCGGATAAAAAAAAATTTTTTTTTTGTTTGGTTCCTTGTCTGTCGTTTTTTTTCATTCACCCCGACGTCTTTATTTTGCTAGGGGGGAATTTGTAACGGACATTTTTATAGTTTAACCTTTTTACACTACTCAACTGGTAAACACATTTCTGCAACTACTATCTCTATGTTTTATATTTATTAACTCGTGGGTATTACTTTAAAAGTAGATAAATTGAAGTTTGATTTTCATTAATAAATAAAGTGCAATGAATTGTAAATAGGATTATTCGTAAATTGCTTTCCAACTTGTTGAAAGTGATAAACCGCGGTAATTAAGTGTTAGATAAGATTGCGGCATTTCACGTTTTGTATGTTCCTTATGTTATTATACCAGTCTAGATAAGAGTCGATACGCGGTTGGTATAATAACGATTTTATATCTACAATTGAAGAGTTCTAGTTTGTTCTTTGTCGCTATATGTTAATTACGTTACGTTGTTAGTTTCGTGCTTGGTTCCGATATATGTTAATTACGTTGAGTTCTAGTTTGTCCTTTGTTTCTATATGTTAATTACGTTACGTTGAAAGTTCTGTTCTGTGTTCCGATATGTGAAGTACGTTGAAAATACTGCTTTCTGTTTGCTTTGATAATAGTGAAAAATTAATGCGGTATTAATTTTTTGAATTGTACATGAAAAACACGGCACGATTTTAGTTGTACTTTAACTGTAGAATGTGTTTACTCGACCGCACGTGCTTGTTTTACGGAACAGTATTTTAGTGATACACGTTGCTTTACTAATTGTGTTTTGATGGCGTTGCCCTTTTCTTATTGAAGTAGTTCATACTTTGGATTATCCCAAATACTGTGGCTACTGTAGTTTCTGAATTTTCTAATTTTCTGAATCTACAACAGATCTTTGCTTGTGCAAGTTTCGTGTTTGCGAAATATAACAGATTACCGGTTTACTAAGGTATTGTTTGAAGTTTCTCACTGCTTATTAGGATGTTTATGAAAATAATATACCTTTGGTCCCAGTTGAAATTAAACTAGTGCTACAGAATATTCCGAAATTATTGTCTTAGGAAATAAAATTACCAAGAAATTTATCAACTACATAGTTACGACGCGTGATATTGTTTGCTGCTAACCCCAGTGAAATACGTAGGTGTGATTAGTGTAACGTGTGATAAGTTCCATCAACACCCTCACAGTCAAGGGTGAAGTGCTTCGTTTGTACAGGACATCGTTGAATCCCACACTTCAAATGCAAGGAAGCGTTCCTGAAGGACTTTCTGTAAGTTGAACTATTTCTTACTTGTTATTACGTTAAATATCTATCCGTTGTTTTGCCATGTCTTCGTCGTTCTGATATTTTTTACAATAGACTTGCCTGCTATTAAAAAAAAAAAGAAAGAAAAAAAAACAATCAATACTACTGAATTACTCATATAAATTGTGTCTTATCTATTTATCTTTTGTTAACTTTTTATCTGATTTATGTTTAATTGGTGTGTGAGGAAACGTTTCTGCTAATCCGCAATATTACCTCACTTTGTACTAAAAATTTTTGTATTGCTTTTACCGTTGTTATATTATATAGTTTATCTAAACAGTTTTATTTACATTCTACAAAGTACTGAATAACTTAGACGTTTCATTGCTGCTATGCTTATTCTTTTTTTTTCAGGTTTGCTTAACTAATTTTCTTGCAGGTATTGTCACTAACTCCTTACCGCCGCATACATTATATGTCAGTCTGCTTTCTACAACCCCCCCCATCTCCGATTGAGCCCGGTCATTTCTTTGTTTTTCTTTGTGTTACGCACGGCTACGAGCCAATGTAGCATAAATTTTGGCGCCCAACGTGGCTGCCACGAAAAAAACCTAACAAGTAGCTCCTTAATAAAAAACAATGTATACTGGAAAGTGTCTACACACTACACTCACAGAGATCATAATGCTACATTATATGAAGTGCGTAACCAAATTAAACAGAACCAAATGCCAAAGGTTAAACCATATGACTGGATAATTAAAAATTTTGATGAAGAACTATTTAAAATTATACTGGATGAATTTAAAATATCAGGCTCAGCAAATTCAAAAACCAGTCATCTACTAGACACTTTAACGAAGGCCTATAAAGGACGCAATAACGTTTACTGGTGGAATGATCACATTGCTGAACTCCGTAAAGAATGTCTTCGTTTACGGAGAAAATATCAACGCTCTCAGTGTAAAAGCAAGTTCAATAATCGTCGGGAGGAATATAAAATTGCACGAAGAAACTTGACCTCTGCCATTAAGTCGAGCAAACAACAATATTGGAATGATCTTTGTAAAGAAACTGATGATTATTCTTGGGGAAGGCCTTATAAAACAGTAATGGAAAAATTAAAAAGAAAACATTTTTCACAACCCACATGCCCAATCTTTCTTAAGAAAATAGTAAACACCTTATTCCCAAAGCAATGCGAAGAAAAATATAGAAATGCAATAACCTGCGATGAAGAATGCATACCACCAGTCACTGAAAGTGAAGTGCTAGATGCTTGTAATAAGATAGGAAACAATAAAGCGCCAGGACTAGATTGCATCTCCAACACTGCTCTTAAAATAGCTATTAAAAGCCGTCCTGATATCTTTGCCTCCGTGTATAGTTCTTGCTTAAATGACGGTGTGTTTCCCTAACCATGGAAAGAACAGTTTCTAGTGTTAATACCCAAAGATAATAAATCTCCTGACAAACCATCGTCATACCGTCCAATATGTATGCTGGACACTGCTGGAAAGGTCTTAGAAAAGATTATAAAAAACAGATTGGAAATGGCTATAGAAGAGGCAGCCGTACTTTCAGAAAATCAATATGGTTTCCAAAAATCGCGTTCTACAATTGATGCAATTAACTCGGTTCTCTATATTATTCAGACTAAAATCTCAGGGAAAAGATGGAAAAGAGAATCAAAAAATTACTGTGCAATAATAACAATGGATGTCAAAAATACATTTAACTCTATTAAATGGAGTTCCATAGAGAAATCTATTGATATAGCGTCGGTACCTACATATATAGGAAAAATTATTGGAGACTACTTTAAGAATAGAATTCTCAGATACAACACTGATGAAGGTCCAAAACAATATATGATTTCAGGTGGAGTTCCACAGGGTTCAGTTTTAGGCCCACTACTTTGGAATTTAACATATGATGGAGTCCTAAGACTGAAATTACCGAATAAAGCTAAAACTGTAGCATTTGCAGATGATTTGTTACTAGTGGTTACTGCACAGCTAAAGCAAGAAATCGTTCAAATCTGCAATGAATTTGTGAAAATAATTAAGCAATATCTAAAAAGTTTAAACCTTGAACTAGCTGCAGAAAAAACTGAAGTCGTTCTTGTGTCTAGCAGAAAGATACGTGAAACAATAAACCTGCATATAAGTAATCACGAAAATACTTCTAGTCCCAGTGTGCATTACATAGGTGTGAAGATCGACGACAAATTATCATTTAAAGAACATTTGTCCTACGTGAGCAAAAAAGCAGCAAACACAACAACAATACTCTCACGAATAATGCCTAATGTTGGTGGACCAAAAACTAGTAGAAGATTACTTTTGGCATCGGTTGTTAACATCTATAACCTTATATGGAGCTCCTATTTGGGCTAATGCAGTAAAAATAAAATTTCTTCCGTGTATAGATTAAGCACTCTACGAGTAATATGTGCATACCGCACAATTTCTTATGAAGCTGCATGCATTATTGCAGGCATGCCCCCGATGGAAATATTAACACACTACCATGGGGAATGGTATCATAGAGATAAAACTCTATAGCAGAAAAAGAAAGAAAAAAAGGCAGAATTAATAACAAAATGGCAAAAACGTTGAGATACATCGCAGAAGGGTAGATGGACGTACCATTTGATACCACTTATAGAACCATGGCTCAATCGATGTCATGGAGAATTAGACTTTTATCTAACCCAACTTCTAAGTGGTCACGGGTGCTTTAGAGCATACTTCTATAGATTTAAATTAGATACAAATCCTAATTGTCCAATGTGCACTGACGTTCTTGAAGATGCAGAACACGTATTTTTTCACTGCCCACGATTTAACGAACCACGTGAGAAACTAACTGCCCTTACAAAAATAAACCTAAGCCCAAACACGTTGGTCCAGAAAATCGTAGAATCAAAAGAAGTATGGGCAGCAGTTACCATATTTGCTGCAATGGTAATTAAAGAACTGCGACAAATTGACAATACAAAGAGAGAAGCGTTAAATACATAATACAATTATATACATAATTTTCATTCGAGTACCAAGTCAATCATTTTAGGATGCAGAAAGTCACAGTGGGATGTACGAAAAATTTAATAAGACGCCATTATCATTGAGGTTAAAAAAAATGAAAATTATAGGAGACGAACAGATCCAAATAATGGAACAACCAATTACTCATTCTATTTAATCTAATCCTCAAAAAAGAGCGTATGAGCAACAACCACTTCTCGTAAAGTTATGCTTAATTGCGGTTCCGCGGAAAGATATTGGTATTGAGAATGCAGTGCATGTATTTATTAGTAATGTAACACACACACACATACATACATACACACGCACGCACGCACGCACACACACACGCGCACACGCACACACACATGAAACACAGTCTGACTGATACCTATATTGAGTTTTCTGAAAACGCTTCCATGCTCACCTGGTTTCCAAAATAGGTTCACTCCAACATCCAGATTTTTAACCGTTTTATCATCATATTTCATCTCGCTCAGATACCAGATTTTTTATTCACTCTAGCAAGATTTTTACCACTCCACTACAGTACTACAGTACCTTTACCATTTCAAATCAAGATTTTTCCACTAGATACCAGGATTGTCCCACTCCATACCAGGAGTCCTAATTAATATATGTTGTTTAGTATCTGACAGTAACATAAAACCAGATTTGTTGTGTGAGAAAATTCATAACTACTAAATTTCCACAATACAACTACTCTAGGTTATTTATCATATTTCATGTTTAAAATAATTACATCACTAACTTTGCACGAAGTTTCAGACTTATCAAATATTGGTTGTTGAAATCAAAAAGGAAAGCGAAACTTAATTCGTTTAATATTTAAACGCGATCCTTTCCTATTTTTCCGTCACGTCTAGACCTTCACAAACAATTTTCAAGATGAAATTCACTGAAGGACCAAACTTGCATTTTCCTTTATTCAAAATAACACTATCTCTATCGTAAACTTATCACCCTTTACTCAGTAAAATATTCTAAGAACATAAAATCGATACTTGCACATAAAGGTTAATGCAACTTATACAAGACGAATACAGGTTTCTAAGGTAACTCTATAAAACCCTAAAACATATTCAGCCTTTTGCTTCAAATAAATATTTCTATCTCACCCTAACATTATAAAGCTGTTTATCATATTAACTCTCTCTAACTCATATTACTAAAACCTTGTATCTTCTCCATAAGTACGCGTGCGGCTTCGTACCCTATAATTATTTCTTAAACTTATATTGTTTCTTGACTTTAGTCGACTCCTTATATTTGTTATTCTCACAAATGAATTTCTGGACGTCAGTACTTGAAAGTGTTGAAGGTTATTTTATTATTTCTACATTCAAACTCTTATTATGACATTTTCTTAGAAGACTTAGAAAACTTAATTTCAACTAATGGTTACATACCTTCTTTTAGAACTTTTATTAAAATACCGTTACTTGTAAATATTAACTAAAGTTAAAATGAAAACGTTTAATGTCTTTAATAACAATAATAAAATACTAGTTAATTGGTTTAATTCAGCAGGTACAGAATGTTATTAGGGAATTAAAAAGTTGATTTTGTGCATAAGAATTTTTCTTTTTTTGTATTAACCTTTCTGAAATTCTTCAAGCTTTCAGTGAGTTTTAAAGCAGTTTAACTATTACGTCTTAACACATTTTGAACTAAGTTATGTAAATGTTTGAATATTGCGAAAAAGATTGAGAACACTTTTTATACCAGTTTTTAATTTTGACATTTTTAGGAACGACCACGCAAACGTGGGTGCCACTGGTAATGATGACTTTATATGCAGTTGCAACGATGATAGGCTTTCTGGGAATACCGATAGCAATACCTGCTGAACTGTTTCCAACTAAAGTGCGAGGTTTGGGTCAAAGTGTTGCCATTGGTATACTATATATTTTAGCATTTGCTTCTACCCGCAGTTATTATGAGTTAAAGAACGCGCTAGGTGGATCACCTGGATTACAATTCTTCTTTTCCGCAATGTCGTTTGGAGGAGCGCTTTACACGTACATTTTCCTACCAGAAACTCACAAAAAAAGTCTACAAGAAATAGAAGAGTACTTTAAGACAAATTCGATTTATCTTTTGCACTTAATTCGCTCAAGGGAAAAACGATCTACAGGAAAAGAAATCGATGTGAAAGTATAAAATGTGAAACTGTGATACACCTAGAAATTGTAAAATTACTGTGAAATTGCACCTCTAAGAAAATATTAAATAAAACACAAGATTAATAAAATAACTGTAAATTATTTTAATGATAGCAATTAAGAAAATGTTCCTTAGAATAATTCTATAGCCGTCGTTAAACAATATTGAAATTAAACATTTGGGCGCTGCAAGTCTTCTGCTGCCTTGGAGCGTTTAATAGATAACACTTTACCTGGGCTGTCGTGAGAAACGTGCCTTGTGTATTTGGATGATGTGATCGCGATTGGAAAGTCGTTTGAAAGCACTTGAGAAACTGGGAGGCGTGATTTAGAGACACAAAAACCAATCGAAAGCTGAGTGTATAGAAGTGTCGCCTGCTAGGCGAATAGGTAAAATTCCTAGGGCATGTAGTTTCACGCAACAGAATCAGACCATAACCGGAAAGAATTATGGTAGTACAAAAGTTGCCGATGACAAAAGCAAACATCAGCTATGCAGTTTCTGGGGTTGTGCACTTACTATAAAAGACTAGATTCTGTGGTATTGTCGGAGGCTTTTAAGGCCGGAGTCATAAATATTTATGGTTCCGGGTTGGAACCGTGTCATTTTATAAACTAAGGTCGACGTTTCGCTCACTTTTGTAAACGGCTTCATCAGGACAAAAAAGAAAATAAATATTAAATAATAAAAATAATAATAAAGATAGGAATAATAGTATTAAGGAGACAAGTATAAGTGTAAAGGGTGTGTATAGTTATTTCTTTAACGTGCGTGAAAACACTCACACACGGGACCTCCATTTTATCTCTCATCCGAACGAGGGTGTATTTTTGTGAAAAATGCTCGCGTAACATTTTTCAAACGGACCGTGTCGGGGTTTAAACACGGGAAGCAGAATCACCGCTTAAATAGCTAAAAAAATTTTTGTGGCAAAGTAACTAATGAAAGTAGCGAAGGTGGTAGTTTATATGGGCAACTTGATTCATGAGTAATCACGATCATCTCTATTCGTGATCACTCATACATCAAGTTCTCTCCCTATATAAACTACCACGTTCGCTACTTTCATCAGTTACTTTGCCACAAGTCACTTTGTGGTTTAAATGGGCTGGTGAGCCTGCTAGTTTAGAAATAACTTTACATACCGTTTACACTTATACTTGTCTACTTAATACTATTATTCCTATCTTTATTATTATTTTTAATATTTAATATTTAGTTTCTTTTCTTGTCCGGATGAAGCCGTTTACAAAAGTGAGCGAAATGTCGACCTTAGTTTATAAAATGACGGGATCCCAACCCGGAACCATAAATATTTATAATGACTAGATTTTGCTTCGCAAATATTGCCAAGTGCTTGACCAAGCTGACTGAAGAAGGGGTGATTACGTTTGAGATGAAGATTACCAAAATGCGTTCCAATAACTAAAATATTTATTGATTTCAACTCCGGCTTTAAGCTGTTCTCGGTCGGAAAGCAATTTTATCTTGTATACGAACGCTAGCAATATCGCCATCGAAAATGTACTGTCCCAGATACTAGACGGCAGAAAGGAGTAATTGGTTACTTCAGCAAGGTGGTCTCGAAGCCGGAACGAACCATTGGTTGTGGTGAAATCTTTATTAGTATCTCTACGGAAGAAAGTTTTACCTAAGAACTAACTATACCGCCTTGAAGTGGATATTGCAGTTTAGAAATTCCGAAGGGCAAGTCGCTAGATAGATAGAGAGGCTGCAAGAGTATAAATTCGACACAGAACATTGTGCTGGCACGGGTTAGCGTAATGCAAATGCGCTTTCTAGATTATCTTGCACAGAAGATTGTAGCCATTGCTCGCGGTTAGAAACAAAGCGTGATATACTTGGTTGGACTGCCGTGATCAATGACGACAACTCTACAATTGCAAACTAAACCGGAGAATGGCAAATACCTAAGTATTATCTTTATCTTTACACATATTGTCTTCTCTAGAATTATCTATAATAAATTTCTATCTTTTGATTTTATATTGTGGTGCATAAATATATCGTTTTCTTGATACCTGAGTTATTGCAAGATTTTTCGTTTCCAAGATACCTTATTTAGCTCAAAATCACATATTTCTCTCTCCCTTGTCTTTAAAAAATTATTAGTCGCTATACTTCAATATTTTATTTTTCTTAAATCTGCATCTTTTATTTTTTATGATTCATGTTATTACAAATTTCACTGCATTTTTCGAGTGGTTGACCTTTGAACAACTTAACAATTAGTTAGAACCTGTACTAGCTGATGTCTGAATTTGCTTTACTCTTTGGACACACTACCTATGCTTCTATAGTAAAAAGAAAATTTTTACAGGTGTAACTACTAGACCTTTCTATTCAGGGTGTTTTCTTTCGCAAATATTTCTTACAATTTTCGTTACCAACTCTCTCTTTTTCTATGTCATAGAAACGTTTGTAAAATCTTCTTCTGTTACTTTCCTGAACATATTGCTGAGAAGCTCACGTCTATTGTTGTTTTCATTGTTAATTCAACATTGTTGTTTCGGTACATTTAAAATTTTCTACTGCTGCTTTTGAATAATTGCTTATCGTTTAATTGTATATGTATGTTTGTGGTAGCTACTGTTTTTGAAACTATCGTATGGGCACATAAACGTAGGTTATTTCTACTTTTATATGCTTTTTTTATTGCAGTGGATGCGCTCGGCAGGAAGATGATTTGTTTAAATTTTATCTGGAGTGTACTTATAGTCTTAATTATTGACGTAATGGTATAGGGCTTATTTTATTGCTAATATTGCACGCGATCTGTCAGACCGATGTGTTTTAATATTGGCATCCTCTATGCCTTTCTCTTTCTCTATGATGCTTATCCTAAAACTCTACCTTTTCGTATACTTTTATCTCCGTTTCGCTATATTTTTCCCCTGTTGGCCTTGTCTAAGTCCCGAGACAACAGTTTTACATAAACTTGGTTTTCTCCCATTATGGGCTATTGTAAATATTTTGATGGATTGCCCAGTGAACTCCTATCCACCATCTGTCTATCGCTTTTACTCAATGCGAGATCTTCTTTTTCATCCCTCTATCTCCTTTACTTTTTCTATTTTCTTTCTTTAGCTTTGAAGTTGCTGCATAGCTTAGAGGGTCGTCACCTCACGACATTGGGTCGTGGGTCTAGACACCTCCTTCCGGCTTTGTATAACCATTATCTTCCGCTGGACTATACACCAAAGTCGTCAACAGTGCAATTTGTTATTGATTTGGCCAATGCGCTTATCCTTTCTGGGTACGATTCTCGACACAGAGCGCTTAGTAAATTTAAGGCGAGCAAATTTTACAAAACTACGCATACGTTCGAACGAGAGGTTCCGTGTGTAAGTGTTGTATGGAAGTTAAAAATCCCTACCTTGCTTGGAATGGGAAGCATTCTGTAAAATTTAAGCTTCCAGGTAAAAAAACTCGTTTCGTGACCAGTGTAGCATCATCGGTTGGAGTATTGGAAAAAAAAAACAAATGTAGGGCTTATCCTCAAGGCAGCTCCGTTGCTTAGCGTTTGACTACTAAGCTCAAGATCCAGGATCTGATTCACGGCACTGACTACTTCAGAAATGTTAAGCGAGCATTTTTTACAAAGATACGTCCTCGGTCGGATGATGTAGTTGGTATGTACAAGGTCCCAGATTCAAATCCTGACACAGTCCGCTTGAAAAATGTTAGGTGAGCATTTCTCACAAAAATATGCCTTCGCTCGGATAAGAGGTAAAATGGAGGTCCCGTGTGTGAATGTTGTCACGCACGTTAAAGATCCCTACCTTGCTTGGAATAGCAAGTGTTCGACAAAATTCAAAGTTTCTAGGTAAAAAAATACTCGCTACCTACCCAATGTAGTATCTTAGGGCTGAGCATTAGAAAATCAAATGTAGGGACTTATCCTACTTTAGTCAATGCAGGGATGCACGGTCTGTATCCAGATTCCTACCTGGTTCCTCGTGTTATTTTCATGAACGGGTGGCGCCTCTCGTAACCGCTCCTTTTGGAGGGCATAAGAAAATATCATTTTTTTATATAAAGGGATTACTTCACTTCTTAGGAAGTGCTTTTATGTTTCCAATATATCTTTTGATTTTATATTGTGGTGCATAAATATATCGTTTTCTTGATACCTGAGTTATTGCAAGATTTTTCGTTTCCAAGATACCTTATTTAGCTCAAAATCACATATTTCTCTCTCCCTTGTCTTTAAAAAATTATTAGTCGCTATACTTCAATATTTTATTTTTCTTAAATCTGCATCTTTTATTTTTTATGATTCATGTTATTTCAAATTTCACTGCATTTTTTCGAGTGGTTGACCTTTGAACAACTTAACAATTAGTTAGAACCTGTACTAGCTGATGTCTGAATTTGCTTTACTCTTTGGACACACTACCTATGCTTCTATAGTAAAAAGAAAATTTTTACAGGTGTAACTACTAGACCTTTCTATTCAGGGTGTTTTCTTTCGCAAATATTTCTTACAATTTTCGTTACCAACTCTCTTTTTCTATGTCATAGAAACGTTTGTAAAATCTTCTTCTGTTACTTTCCTGAACATATTGCTGAGAAGCTCACGTCTATTGTTGTTTTCATTGTTAATTCAACATTGTTGTTTCGGTACATTTAAAATTTTCTACTGCTGCTTTTGAATAATTGCTTATCGTTTAATTGTATATGTATGTTTGTGGTAGCTACTGTTTTTGAAACTATCGTATGGGCACATAAACGTAGGTTATTTCTACTTTTATATGCTTTTTTTATTGCAGTGGATGCGCTCGGCAGGAAGATGATTTGTTTAAATTTTATCTGGAGTGTACTTATAGTCTTAATTATTGACGTAATGGTATAGGGCTTATTTTATTGCTAATATTGCACGCGATCTGTCAGACCGATGTGTTTTAATATTGGCATCCTCTATGCCTTTCTCTTTCTCTATGATGCTTATCCTAAAACTCTACCTTTTCGTATACTTTTATCTCCGTTTCGCTATATTTTTCCCTGTTGGCCTTGTCTAAGTCCCGAGACAACAGTTTTACATAAACTTGGTTTTCTCCCATTATGGGCTATTGTAAATATTTTGATGGATTGCCCAGTGAACTCCTATCCACCATCTGTCTATCGCTTTTACTCAATGCGAGATCTTCTTTTTCATCCCTCTATCTCCTTTACTTTTTCTATTTTCTTTCTTTAGCTTTGAAGTTGCTGCATAGCTTAGAGGGTCGTCACCTCACGACATTGGGTCGTGGGTCTAGACACCTCCTTCCGGCTTTGTATAACCATTATCTTCCGCTGGACTATACACCAAAGTCGTCAACAGTGCAATTTGTTATCGATTTGGCCAATGCGCTTATCCTTTCTGGGTACGATTCTCGACACAGAGCGCTTAGTAAATTTAAGGCGAGCAAATTTTACAAAACTACGCATACGTTCGAACGAGAGGTTCCGTGTGTAAGTGTTGTATGGAAGTTAAAAATCCCTACCTTGCTTGGAATGGGAAGCATTCTGTAAAATTTAAGCTTCCAGGTAAAAAAACTCGTTTCGTGACCAGTGTAGCATCATCGGTTGGAGTATTGGAAAAAAAAAACAAATGTAGGGCTTATCCTCAAGGCAGCTCCGTTGCTTAGCGTTTGACTACTAAGCTCAAGATCCAGGATCTGATTCACGGCACTGACTACTTCAGAAATGTTAAGCGAGCATTTTTTACAAAGATACGTCCTCGGTCGGATGATGTAGTTGGTATGTACAAGGTCCCAGATTCAAATCCTGACACAGTCCGCTTGAAAATGTTAGGTGAGCATTTCTCACAAAAATATGCCTTCGCTCGGATAAGAGGTAAAATGGAGGTCCCGTGTGTGAATGTTGTCACGCACGTTAAAGATCCCTACCTTGCTTGGAATAGCAAGTGTTCGACAAAATTCAAAGTTTCTAGGTAAAAAAATACTCGCTACCTACCCAATGTAGTATCTTAGGGCTGAGCATTAGAAAATCAAATGTAGGGACTTATCCTACTTTAGTCAATGCAGGGATGCACGGTCTGTATCCAGATTCCTACCTGGTTCCTCGTGTTATTTTCATGAACGGGTGGCGCCTCTCGTAACCGCTCCTTTTGGAGGGCATAAGAAAATATCATTTTTTTATATAAAGGGATTACTTCACTTCTTAGGAAGTGCTTTTATGTTTCCAATATAGGCGCCCACGCACGCACGCGCGTGCACACACGCATATATAGGAGTCCGGTGTGCTTTGCCAAGGGTAGGGCCTTCGAAGCATAAATTGTTGTTATCTCTCTCCTCGCTGAGGACGGTATATGCCGGAGCGATAGAGCCGGCAATTCTGTACGCAGCATCTGTATGGGCAGAAGGTTGCAAAGTCCGAGAGATGCGTCAATTGACGAGCGTTCAACGCATTACCGCGGTGAAGGCGGCGAGGGCGTACAGGACCCGGAGACGATGTTGGTTATCAGTAGGGCTCTCCCTATTGAATATGTCGTTAGGTAGTTTTGAGATAGAAAGTTAGTAGATACAAGGAAGGGAAGCGAAATTATCGAAGATATTCATCTTGGCAATAGGGAGGTAGAGAAAAAGATTGTCGTATCAAAGTTAGGGCACCCGGCCAATATTAAAAGAATCGAGTTTGTCGAAGGGGATGGGGACGCGACGGGTATTAGAATTTATACAGACGGTTCACGTATGGATGACGGGCAACAGGCGCGGCGTTTATTGTGTTTAAGCAGAAAAGGGAAGTGTTTCGGTATCAAACCAAACTCGCAAACTGGAGCACTATCTTCGAGTGCAAATTGGTACCCATACGAGAGGCAATCGATTACGTCATAAACCACACGGGCGGAGATGAATATTATATAATCAACGACAGCAAATCAGCGCTGACGGCTTTGACAAACATGAACACCTTAACAAACCTCCAGACAGACGTCCGGATGATAGCGCATACGACGCTCGAGTTTCGACGTTTAAAGTTCTGTTGGGTTAGGTCGCACGATGGTAACGTAGGGAACGATAGCGCTGATGAATTAGCTAAAGAGGCCGCGACGGGTGACTTTCGGATATCACATTCGTCGCTACCGGGGTCTCTAATTAAAAGAAAGCTGCGCTAAAAGTCAACCAGACAATGGGAAGAGAGGTGGAACAACGCTGCCACGAGCAGGTTGGCCCATAAATTCATACCGAGCTTAGAAGCAAGAGACAATATCGAGGTAGAACTCGATCATAAAATGGTGCAACTGACAACAGGGCACGGTGCCCTAAAAGTGTATTTACAAAGATTTGGTTTAACCGACAACGACCGCTGCGAATGCGGTGAGGGCGCTGAAAGCGCAGAGCACGTGCTTTTGACTGCCCGCTTGAGGCGGCAAATCGAGGGTTACCTGATAGCAAATTAACTATCCTAGGTCTAGCATGGCCAAAGAGCCTAGAGGAAGTTGGGAAAGTAGCTAACCGGAAGGCGTTGTTGGCAGCCTTTAAAGAGTTTGCGGGAAAGGTTACGAGATTAGACGGCGATAACCGCGCGTATAACGGTGGGGGGGGATTGGAAATTTTAGATTTTGACCTGGCGTTAAATTATATGAGTTTGGTAACCAAAACCTGTATTTAAATAATTAAGAAAAAAATAAATACAAACAAAAACTAAAAAAACAAAAAAAAAATATAATATTTATAAAAGTCCATATGCACGACAACCCGCACCACTAATACAATCAGTATAACCACTATCTAACCTTACACGCGCGGAAATCGGGAATAAATAAAAAACTAAAACTTAATCCGGGCAAATAAATAAATAAGAACATATAAGTCAATAACCCTCATTAAACTAAATCATTGAAATAAACAAAGGAATAAAATAATAAAATAAAATAGAGTGAACCCCGCATCCCGCCAGAACTTAAAAGTGAAGTGCTAGTGATTGTGACCCCCAGGACGATTAGTGCATACCCGCTGGAACTTTAGCAGTGCATATCCATTTCCCCTTAGCAGTAAGTTTAAATGTATGCAGACGACCAGATCTTCGGATGCTGGAGAAATATATTAACGAGGTAAGAACAAAATTGTGGCGATTGTGCTCGCATAAGCATTGATTTATGATAATTAGTAGATTTGAAATAATTTAACGAGCACGTTTTGTGCGTAATGGCGCTAGCCGGTATAATGCTTATGCGAGTTCAACTGATAATTTGAGTTATGCTTTTTGCAATTTATTGCACTGCTCAACGCTTAATGCTTATAGATGTTTATTTATACATTTACATAAATATTTATATTTATTTTTATATTTATATTTTTGCCTGCTTTTATTGTTTGTGGCTTGATATTATTTGTTTGATTCTGCCGCAATTTTTGGTGGCAGCTTATATATAGGAAGGGAGATTGTCTGAGAAGATTGTAATTACAATATAAATCACTTAGAGAATGATAGGGAAAGCTAGGGACGGACTTAGGCTAACAAATTAATTAGACCAGGGAAGACCAATTTGTAAATTTATAGAGCAGGTAAAATAGCTAGATTCACTATTATTATTCGGCATATTCTTAAAAATTTAAATCCATCTTAAATTAGCTAGCTAGATTTGGATAGTTTTAAGTCGACCCTTCAGGTCGCACCGGTAAGCAAAGCTGGCAGCTGCTATCCGTCATTACGGATCCCTCCCCATTCATTTTGTTTGTGTCTTGTTAATCGGGCACACTCCAAATCAACGGTAGGGATACCATCGATCAAACCTTAAATTCTTTGTTTCAATTGTTAGATTTTTATTTAGGATGTGTTAATTTTGAAGTTAGAATAATTAGGAACACGTTTATATTTTCGCGTTTAAACCCAATGTAGTACCTTCGGGTGGAGCATTGGGGACGTGGCCGCAAGCATAGTGGCCCTTAAATAAATTATAATGTCATCTCTCTCCTTAAGATTTTCTTAGAAATTTTATCTTATCTAACTACTTTTCTAAACCATAAATGGTTAGTTATTCATCTTTCACTCTGAACAAGTTTTTAATGTTTTGTCTTATGTAATTGGTGTTTCATACCATAAAGTAGAATACTTACCTTTCTCTGTGAAAATATCTGAGCGATATTGCCTTATCTAAACCATACTGCAAATCAAAATTATTTAAGCATTTTTCTCCTAGAGAAAATTTTTGAGAGTATTATCTTATCTAGTTAATGTTCCGAACGCTTAGTGTTTATGATCAAAGGTAGAACTTATTATGTAAATGATAAGGGCCTAACGTTTCGTTTTAGCTTGGTATTTTGGTATATATATTGCTATGATAAGAAGATAGTTTAAGGGTATATTAAGACATAGGGGTCGTAAGATAAATGTAAATATTATTAGCGTTAAGAAAACCAAACAATTCCACCATTAAATAGGAGTAAATCGACTATTTTACATAAAGTCAATAGGGAGTACGCTATATATAAATCATGAACAATTTAATTAATACGAAAGAAGCTCATTATTCAATAATCAGATACTATTAAGCAAAAATAATAATGTGTGCGTCGTATAATACGTTCTAAGTTAAATATGCAAATCCAAAACTGGAAAAAAACGAGAAAGAAATAAGGTTTTAAACGTATCAAGTTTCATCAAAATAAACACGCATTTGGTGAAGATAACCAACCTGGCATACTAGCTATTTAATAATATCGTTAAATATATTAACGCATAAATAAGTAAACGCGTTCAAAAACGCCATAATAGAAATATGAATACGTGACCAAAGACATTTTATTTCGATAAAATCTAACATATTTGAAGCAACAAACAATAAATAACAGGCGGTCCGTGATATGATAACGTAAACTATAGTCAACACAAACATGAAAGACGTAACAAAATGCTATAAAGTTTGGACTTTTTGCGAAATATGCTATACAAAATTGAACGTCTACGTGTGAAACGGAATGTCTGACCAAGAATCGGAACAAATAATTTTTAGAAATATCGAGTTCTGCAGAGGCAAGCGCAAGACACAACGCCTTTATCAACAAACACACGATGAACACCAATAGGAAAAATAGATAGTAGGAGTCTATAAATAATATGGGAACCTCATAAACATTTAATGTCTCTTTGAGGCACCAACCACGTCAATTGAAAGTGAAATATTGCGTAAAGTAAACTTAGTGAAAATTAATAATTTATTAAAGTAGTGAAAATTAAAAGTGCCAATTTATACAACAAGAAGTAGCCGCTTTGATCTTAAAACGTAGGGTAAACTATTCATTGAATTTAATTCTAATATTTAACAATTTAGGACTCTGAATGTACTTCCAAACATACTTCTAAATAAACGTCTAAATGTACCTCCAAACACACTTCTAAATATACGTCTAAATAAATCTCAAAACAAACTTCGAAAATATTCTAAAAATACTCCTAAATAAGCACAAAATAAACGTCAAGATACTCAAATTAAACTACAAGTAAACTCCAAGTTATTCCAAAATTCGAAGCGAGAATTCGAGCGACAATAAATTAATCATTATGGTCAACAAGTGAAGAAACTACGCTAACAAGTCAAGCTGTAACAATCCAGAGGTGCTGGCCATCGATATTCAGAGGCAGTTCCTAGGAACATGCAGGAAAAACACAAGTGAGAGATTTTATTCATTAGTAGTATAAGACTGTTTTTCAATTTTTTTGCATTTAATATTTGCTATATCAAATATCTGTAAGGGTCATCAAAAATCATTTGAGAATTTGTAAAATAGAAAGAGGACCGTTTTGAACGTTCAAGACGTACTTAAAAGTAATTACAGTGGTATTTTTGCTGACTTTCAGGCAACATAAATTTTGGTAAAATCAGATAAATATCAATATTTTATTCAAAGGCTAATTTTGAATATTAAACAAATTAGTAAGTTATTGACATAAAAGTGTACATATTATCGATTATTATATTGTATATTTTTGGATTCATTTTCATTTACATTATTTTGACAGATAGCTAATAGAAAGAAAAGGGGTTAAACAATCTTTATTGTCGTGACGTAGGGCACCCTGTGTTTAATAGATTACGCTAGCCGAGGCATAGAAATTCAAAGAATTATAGGATTTAGAGACGCGGAGGAAAGAGGCTGAGTACTAACATAACAGTAAAGTTTTAAAAAGGGACGGCAACATTAGAGGCTGTGACATAGCAAGCTTGTATAACCAGCAAAATTAATACGACATCCAATCGTGGGGCTGAAATCACAGCAATTAAGATATCGTACCAACGTTAGGGACTATTCACAGCAAATTTATATAACGTCCAATCGTTAAGTTACAGTTTTTGTTGCTGTAGTATATTTTGTTTTATCTTGCTAATGAATCAGTGCTTTAATTAATCTGAGTTAAAGGAATGCCTTGAAGGTATTTTTAAATAGATAGGTAGGTATTGATATCCAATGTAAAAAATAAATCTTGTAGTTAGGTTTTATAAAATTAAGTGTTAGTTTTCCGTATCAAGTTTCACACTTCTCGACTAATCTTGCGCGCTAAGATGGAGTGACATGACGATCAGGTGGTCAGGTCATTTGTTCCATTTCTTGGTATAGCAAGATTGGCACGGTTTAATAACCAGGTGGCGCCTAAAGACATTATTAGAATATAAGTGTTTCGTGTTTATGGACTTTTGTAAAAAGAGGTTTTATGTGTTTTCTGTTTGAGCTTTGACGTAATAGTTACGCGTAATATAACGCTTTACAAAAAAGTCTAGTAATTAATTATGTTTGGAGAATTTTTGTATAATTAGGTTGGGATATTACACATATTTGTGTAAATCGGCTTTAGAAGTATGTATAGCGCATTATATAATTTTAGTTTTTCGCCCGGAAATGCATAAGGGATGGTATTTATTATTATATAATTTTGTGGGGTAGACGGTTCTCACCAATCGTGAAAGGAACCTGTCGGTTTTTGACCAATCAGAACGCGTACGTAGAAGCAAATGTATTTATAAGTTAGAAAAAATGATCCACTTTGATTCATTCTAAACGCGACTACCTTATCTTGAACACTAGTGTGAGTGTTTTATAAAATAATGTAGAAAATGCAATGTGTGCTACAAGAATTAGATCTACAACAGGATTGAGAACCCACTATCTATAAAGCTGAAGACAACCCGGAGAAGATGCGCAATAATCATTAGCTACCAAGCTTGCAAAAATACAGTAATCTAAGAAATTTATTAGCTGGCTTTACCTTAGAACTTAAACATTTAAACGGTTATAACATAAGCAGAGCTATAATGAATTTGCATGTTTATTTTGTAAGCGAATTAAATATTTCGTTTGCAATTTCTGTGAAACCTATTACACCCTCAGGCAAGCTCACGATTAACTACTGTACCTTTGTATTATAACAAACTATAAGTATGCTTTTTGAAAAGATTTAGGTAAAACATGTACAGTCACCAAGAAATTCTTTGCAGCCTCTCGCATATGCCATTCGCGTACACTGCACACTTTGTACAAATACCTCCAGGTGAATATTGTGACAAAACAGCTTTCTTGATAGATTTCTGGTTAGTCTACGATTTTTATCGTAGTATTTTAGACAAAATGAATTGAACGTAGTCAACAAGTGGATGTATCTAATACAATTTGAGTAAATCGTATTTGCGTTTGCGGAGACAACGCAAGATTCTTTCACCAAATGTAATAATTCAATCACGGCACCTTTTTAATAACGTATCAAATTTACTTTTATGATTATACTAACACGATAATCATCAAGTATACGTAAACATTCTAATAATACATTCTCGTCTGAAGGTGCTCAAGGATTAAAGCATAATTTGTAGATAAGATACGCGAAACATTTATACTATTTACAGCTAATTGTTTTTATTCTCGACGACTTAATGCTACACTGTAGTATATGCATGTAAGCATAACAGTCAGTAGAGAAAGTCGTAAGTGATTACCAAAGACTCATGTTTTAGGTTAAGTCTGCGTGAAATTGATTAGATAATGGACGAAAGAGATCAATTAAATAAAGTGGAAAACCCGAACAATGTAGCCGGTGAATCATCCAAACACAGTATCAAAGCTTTAATTCCACAGGTAAATAAACGTTAAACTTTATAAATGTCAAAAGTCATGGGGTATTTTAGAACCTTTTCTTTTAATAAGCTAGGAAGCCAGCAAATACTAGCTCTTAGTGACTATTTCGTTCTACATATGTAGCGCTTTTGATTAGATATTTAAATTATGACTCTCATTAAATAACAGGCGACTAGGGAAGCGTATCGTTCTGCAACTATCTTATATTATTAAAATCTTGGGAAAGTAAAAGTTGTAAAGTAAACAACAACCGATTGTAACTAGTAATTACTGGTACATTATGAATTATATATAATGTCAATAAGAGATGATCATTAAAAATAATCCTATCTTGTAGCAATGAAAACCTCGCGCTTATCTAATTTTCTAATAACCACAAGGTCGTGTAGTTTATCAAAAAAAAAATTAAGAATGATGACGGTTAAAATATGAGAAGCATATATATCATCTTACAATATATATACAAAAGTAGTAGCAAAATCCTATGGCGTGTATTTAAAATGCTTTTTACAGTCAATAGGAAGCTTTTGTTCTTTCTCCAAACGCCCAGAGTGACTAAAATACCAAAAATCCCTAAAAACGCTAACAATCCATAAGAATTCAGGTATATTAAGCTGCTTTAGTCACGCCGAAAAGAATGACGTCATTGACCATTCAGAAACCGAATCCAGATAGAAAAACGCTCAACGACTTTTATTGAACAGAAAGTTCAAAGACCTTTCCAGGTAGGCGTTAATGAAAGTTTTGAAGTTTGTACACACCTAAAAGATTTGCATTTGCCTTTATGGAATTCAACCTCTTGCTACTGCAAGCTAGCTGGTGCATTATTTACTGTTACATCTTCTCTGTATCGTAAAATTTAGTTCAGGTAATTAGTTTCAATTTAGCACGTAACATGACGTTACTCTAACATTTTACTTTACTATAAAAGGAGATGGGTGACGTAACAGTTCTGCAGATGCACCGAGTAACTACTGTATTATAGGGTGGTTCCGAAGAAAAAAAGTACAAAAATGGCGACTGTCTAGTTACCTACGGCTTCGTACAGTACACTTTTGCCTAAAAGGTTGTTTGATGTTTTAATTCAATTCTGTAAGGACCTGCACCTTGAAGAAGTTTTAAAATACTAGAACGGGTGGAATGGCTTGCGCGTTTCAGTGAGCTAAAGAGCTGAACTATAGGTTTAACTAAATTAGTGGGGCCTTTAGTGAGGTACCAGACTAAGACAGGTCCCTAAAAGAGGGAAGAAGCTCTTTCGAAACTTAGAGTAGCAGAGAATTTGAGGGTCGGCATAATACTCTAAGACACACTACTGCGATTTGGAAGGCAACGGTAAACCACCACATTATACCCCAAGTACACAGCGTACTAAAAATGTTTTAAAATAATGGCATCCTCTGGGATGAAAGGTTCCGGAATTAAAATAGTTCCCCATTGGGATCTCCGGAAAGGGACTACTTCGGAGTATGTGATCGACAAATTTGAAGAAAGAAGCAGGGAACGTTTTGCGAATCGGAGCGTGGAATCTGAAAAGCATTAAGCAAGTAGGTATGCTAGAGAATTTTAAAATTGAAATAAGTATGTCACCATTGGACGTAGTAGGAATTAGTGAAGTTCCATGGCCAGGGACGGGGTTTCTTGGACTGCGGACTTTAGGGTAATTCATACAGGATTGGAGGAAAGAAATTCAGGTGTGGGGATAGTTATGCAAGTATAGGTGCATTCTCTAGCTACAGTTACTAGGATGTAACAGCGATCTACGAAGATATCGAAGACATATTAAGGTGCATAAAGGACATAAAAATTTAATAATTACGGGAGATTTTAATGCAGTAATAGTCGAGGGTAGGGAAGGAGCGGTAGTACGTTTATTTGGTTTAGGCACCACAAACGACAGGGGAAGGCTGGTAAAATTTTGCGAAAAATAACTTAAACATCACAAACACCTTATTTCAACATCATGCTAGAAGACGATTCACGTGGAAGATGCCAGGAGACATAGAAAGATATCAAATAGATTACATTCTTGTTCGACAACGGTCTAGAAACAAGTAATAGACTTTATAAGTTACCCAGAAACAGATATAGAATTCCATAGAAATTGCTTCAACCGTCAATTGGTATAAACAGCTATAATAGCAAACATCTTAAGGAGCGAGTGGAATGGACAATCGGTAATATACAACAGATAGAGACAAATATAGAGCATGCGTTGAATTGAAAGTCACGTAAGGTATACACGTGAAGTTGATGCAGGACGTCGACAATATCGATTTTCTGTAACGCAAGTGGGGTTTGAAAGAAAACAACACACATGAATAGAACAGAAAAGAATAGCGGTTAGGAGGAGCATTGTAACGACAGAAAATTTTGTCATTGGTTGAATGCCAACAGTTTTTGAAAGGAACGCACACGGTAATGTAGATATCGAATTCTCTGAAAATAGCACGCAGAACGGGAGAAATTTTGCAGAATTTAGAGACGATTAGATTTAAAATTTTGAGAAGCCGCTTTGGAAAATAAGCTTTTCGAATAAAACTGGTCCGTTAAGGGGTTTGAAAGATAATATAAATACCGGAGCAAAGATATTAAAGCTCTCTTCTCTTTTACGTCCATTGAATTCTGAATGCGGGTTCAGAGCAAGATTATAGTAAAGCTTTTGGTTAGAATTTATGTGTCTAAAGTTATATTTAACATCGCATTTGAGAGTATAAAACTGTAGTAGCGGACTTCAAGTTACTAAACGTCATGCACGAGTTAAATAAAAAGTCCGGCTACTACGATAAAATTATTAAATGGATGCAGGCTATATGGGGTAAGCAGACCTGAAGATTAATTTTGTATGCGTGCCATATATAGTATGGAATGGTACTGTGAGACAAAGGGAATATCTTGCATGGTAGCGGAGACATCAGATAGTAGAGATCTGTGGTTCCTGACATCAGAGCAGTAGATGGAAACAACGCCGAGGGGTTCCTGGTAGCCATCTCCTGGGGTAATGAAGAATGAAGGTGCCTCCAGGTAATTAATTTAAAATTTCTGTTGTTATATAAACATTTGTGGATATTTTTGTGTTGTGTGGTTGACTTTTAGGTGGTATATTTATTGTTTTATAAACTTGTTTAAAAAGATAAATGTACGGACAATTTAATAATTTTGGGTATTGAAAAAGGGTTTATTTAGAATATATAACAATTTATTTAAGCTATAAATTGTGTTTGATGATAAAGCCAAGTCCCAGAGTACACAGCAATTTTATAGCGGCCCAACGCTGGGGCTCGAATAATATTTTGAAGGCTTGAGTGTTAGAGAACGTCACTAGAGAACACAATTTATATATATATATATATATATATATATATATATATATCTGTGACAAGGTTCCGTGCTCGTTTCCACTAAAAGAGTGTTGTGGTAATGCCTCGCTGAGTTGGTAGCCACTAGAAGGGGTGATGTGACAAAGCCGCGTTGAGAGCGTCGCTGAGAGGGTATTAATTAAAGTTTTAATTGCTTTACAATGCAAAAGACTTGCATCTTTAATAATTGTTGTCACAAAAACGTGTTCTAACGCATATGAAGTGAATAGTTCTTCATTTTAAACTTTACAACGGAGTTCGTATCTTTAAAAACGTATGTGATGCGTTTTAAGGATTCTCAAGAGTAATTATTTTATATATGCGGCTTAAATTTGTACACACAGCTGTATTATTGATTTATAATTGGAGCTTTTAAATACACGGGAACTGTGTCTTGCTTTGCATTCTAATGGCTATGTATCTACAATACGCTTATATTATAGAGGTTGATTATTTACACGCACGGAATTATGTTTTCGCTTTGCAGTTTAATGGCTAAAAGGTACGCTTGTATTATATCAGGTGGAACAATGAATCTTTGGTAAATTTTTATTTTTTCTGGCTTTTTTTATATTTGGATGGGTTTTATTTGTAGTCTTTATTTGTCTTGATAAGGGGTAACAAAAGTCACTGAAACCCCAAATTCAACAAATAAAACCTACTAAAATATAGAAAAATCCGAAAAGAATAGAAATTTTCGTAAATTCATGGTTACATCCTGTATAATGCAAGCGTACATTTCTTTATTAAAGTGCCAAGCAAATATGCAATTGCGCGTGTATAGATAATTACCCTGTATGATACAAGCGTATTGTACTACATAGCAAACAATGTAAGCGGAATATATAAAAATAATATTTTTAAGATACCTAAAAACGCATTAAATGCAAATGCAAATCGGTCATTCTAAAATAAATAAAAAGTCATTCATTCGTAATAAAAAAATGCCCTTATCGTGCATAAAATTAAATAACTTTGTGTATTTAAAACCCCAAATTTTAATATTAATGTGTATTAAAAACACCTTTTACCGTGAAAACAAATATTTTATATAAAAATGCAAGTAGTTTGTATTATAAGGCCATTAAAGTTTTAAAGTGACATGTTGACTTTTGTATTAGATAAATTCATTTTAAATAAACATGTTTTTAAAATAGGCGCGATTAAGGAAAGAGTCTTGGGAGAAATACGTCAATTTCGTATGAACTAATTAATAAAGAAACGTTTGTTCCAAAAAGCCACCGGAATATTGAAAACCCCCATAAAATGTAATAAAAATCGATGAAAATTGTTCATTACTTTTTGTAATTACTGGATTAGTATGCGACACTATAAAAACATTGGGTGTTAAACAAAGACGAGCAGCACACGTCACTAATAACTGCAACAAAATTACGAGATAATAAAATGCGACAATTTAAATGCTAGCGAAAAGTTCCCAGAAAATTACGTCAGATAGGCGTGTATTATTTGGAAGGGAGTCACGTTAACACTAGCATATTCTAGAAAATCCATAATTTTTGTATATAAACGGAAGCGTTTATTAAAGAAATCATTCATAAATTTGATCGCGAAAATGTCACATTGAGAAAAGAGTTTCGAAGCTATTGTTTTAAACTGTGCAACACGCATACTGTAATTAATAATTACTATGTAACAGACTACACAGCAGTTAGTTTTAGACGTAACCTGCGTAAATACGGAAATTGATAAATGTAGTTATTTGATTTTGTAATATACAATGAGATAGCAAACGCTTCGATATAAAAAGCTATTTAAAATTTTTTTGAATAATTAAACCGATGATGCACAATGGTTTCTACCTGAAGATTTATATATATGCAAGATTTTGTAAACTGGGATTTGAACGTCAATTTAAAATAAACCCAACAAGTCGAAGATTTAAATTGAAGAAGTACTTGTGGATTTTTGCAAGTATTACTTTAAAAAGCTTTTTTTGTAACTGATATTTTAGTATTTGTCATTTAAATTTAAGTTTGAATAAGTAATAATCATTTTATTTTTTGTAAATATATTTACTAAGAAAGTTAGTAGTCAGGGTTCGAGACACTCTGATATTCCTTTATAGATTATCTGTAAAAAACCTTTTGGCCAAACAAATCTCACAAGAGTAGGAATAGCAAGCCAGGTAAACTATCCATACGAGAAGAAATTGGGTGCTGTAAATTTAAATCTAGATAAGATAAGGAACATTTTATAGTTAAGTAAATAAGTACTTGTTAGAAATAATTTGATGTTTGAAGGAAACGATGTTGTAAATGTTCTACATGCTTTTGTATGAGAAAAAATTATGATATTGTTGCGTTTGATTTCATTTTGAAAACTCCGTCAAATCCACACGCACTCACGCACACATGCACACACGCACAAACGCACACACACAACCCACACACGCACAAACACACACACACACACACTTATGTATATATATATATATAAGGTACTAGACTGATCCTTTTCAACTTACGTAACACAACTTACATAAAAATTCGTCTACTTTTTGCTATATCCACTATTATTAGGCGGCTCCATGGCGTAGTTGGTATGTGTGTGACTACTATGCCCAATGTCCCGGGTTCAAATCTCGACACGGTCCGCTTGAAAAATGTTAAGCGAGCATTTTTCACAAATATACACCCTCGTAAAATGTAAAGGTAAAATGGAGGTCCCGTGTGTGAGTGTTTTCACACACGTTAAAGATCCCTACCTAGCTTGGAACAGCAAGGGTTCAGCAAAATTACAAATTTTCCAGGTAAAAAACTGGCTTCCTGGCCAATGTAGTACCTTCGGGTAGAGCATTGGAAAATCAAATGTAATGTATGCATTATTAGGAGTTTTTTAAAGTGACTTAATTTTTTTAAGGTAAGTGCAGCGATTGTCGTGCATTGTTTTAACATGCTTAGTGGTTTGGCCATTGCATATTCAGCTATTCTAATTTCTCAACTACAAGCAGCTCAAAAATCAGCTCAAAATCTATATGATGTAATACAGGTTACAGAATCGGATAGCGCATGGATTTGTAAGTTTTCCTCACATTGCCATGTTAAATTCTTCATAAACTTCAAAATTTTAGCTAGCGTCCTGCTAATAGCAAGTCCTGTAACTTCCATAATATGCGGATTTTGTATAGATTACATTGGCAGGTTGAATATGCTTAAAATTGCAATAATACCAAATTGCGTTGGATGGGGTCTTATTGCTGCAGCAAAAAATGTTCCAACTCTAATTATTGGAAGACTGCTTTGTGGAATAGCGATAAGTAAGTGTAACATTTTTTTATTGATTTCTTGCGTTATAAAGTGAGAAAAACATTATTTTGAAACACAGTGTTGGTTTTCAGCACTTGGTACCAGTTCTACTATGGTTTACGTTACCGAAATATCAAATCCTAATATAAGAGGCTCCTTATTGTCGCTTGGGTCAACAGCTGCTTCAGTTGGTAAGAATTTAAGTGAATACTATATTAATCATTAATCCAACTGCTTACTTTGATACAGTTTTAATTCATTACCTCACAAGCACTAATGGAATAACCGTTATATCTTAATTTATATAGATATAAACGGGAATCTATTTTATCAGTTTGAACAACAATAATTTATTTCATATCACTAGCGGTTCCCCAGAAACAATGGTGTGCATATCTCGCCACATGTTTCAATGTCTTTCTAGAAATTTTCAGGTGGTTCTTCAATCATTTCTATTGTTAGTTTCCACTAGTTCTTGAAGCACGTCTTTGCTGCTTTTGCATATGCCATTGTTTGCTTCGTAATCTTATACATTTCAATTCAGGACAGTTTGGCGACAATGCTACCATAGCATTGCATTATATTACTTGGTTTAATATGTTTTATATTGGTATACGCACTTTACGAGAAGGTACAGAAATATTTGCAGTAGTTGTGTAATGAAATAGAGAATGTACCACCTGTTCCAATAGGTTACAAGGATGCAGTAGATCATGAAATAATAGAGACCATAATGGCGATGCTAAAGTGCAGTTAGATGATGATGATGTTACTGATTATGTGAAAACATTGTTGAAAAGTAAAAAATAATTGAAAATAAAATATTGAGGAAAATTTCGATGTTTCAGAAAGTCCCCGAAGCAGCTGGAATAATGTGAAAGTTATCGCAGCTTGATGTATAATCCGTGCGATTCGGCAGGGGTGAGTTTAGTCTGATGTTAATTCACAAGTGATATCAAACTAATTACTAGATCGGTTGTTGAAATAAACACGCTTAGTGCCCATGTAATTTAAATATAACCGTTAGAACGGTTAGTACTGAAGTAGACAAATTACGCGGTAGCATTTAGTAATGAAGATAAAGTATAGTCACTGGTTCAAAGAAGAACTTGTATTAGTACACATAGTAGTAATTATCTTCAATAATCTCTTTAGCGACATCTCAGTACATAAACGGTACTCTGTAAGTGATTGTGAGTAACTAACCATATATTGGAGGATCGAATAAAGACCTACAAATTGAAGTTCGTAACAAAATAAATAACCATACACCTACCAACAAAGTAAAAAAGCATTACTAAGAAATTAACAATTTTAGACAACACTGTTTGTTTAGCGATGACAAAAACTTGATAGTGATGGCATAACAATATACGTTCAGTATAATATGAATATTCCTAGACAGGTAATCTGTGTTGTAACTTATCTATTTTCATATATCTTAAATTTAAACGTAATTAATTATGAAAAGTTTATTAGTTTACAGAATGCAATAATGTGATGTTGGTATTGTACTGGTAATTGTAGTTATAACTCAATTTAGTTTCCCTGTTTTTGCCGTTACTAACACATCTAATTTGGATATTGATTAATCTTCAAAATAAGGCGAATAACATAAATGGAAAATATTTGTGTTTCATAAATTTTATATTTACAAAAAATACTCAAAAAACGATTAATTATTTATTACGATTTGAATTAAATTGTAATCAATGCAAAAATATGTTTTAACTCTAATAGAACTTATTATCAATAGAGGATATACCTTTCTTCTGTGCCACTTTAATCCTCACTTGATCGATCCCTCCACCCTGCCTACTTACGTTGACTGTTGTTGAGCGCGCGTGTCTTATGACAATCCTCATGACTCATTTGAATTCTTCATTACGTTTATTAGCCTTGCGGGTGCCCCATTCGGCATTTTGCGGTCCAGAAAAGATTTAAAAAAATTACAAATCGAGTAACATATGTTAGGGTTTATTAAAAATCAAATCAAAGTTAATACAATTAAATAATATAAGTATGGGGAATTAAAATTGTAAAGGGTAATTGTTTCCGTTCTCTGGGGTCGGTGATTGAGCACAGAAACAAAAATAAGCCGCAATATTTATGGAAATAAAAATTTAATAGACACTCTATACACTGTGTAATAGATTTTTGTGTATATATCTACATTTACAATAATATTATCATTTCAATGGGGTTTGTGATGTTCAACAGTGTACACCAAATAAATTACGCCTTAAACATTAATAGAGCAATACAGTAAAAATGGCACCTCCCCATAGACATAACAATAAAAAAGGTGGCAAACATAGACCCAAAATAAATACGTGTCTACTAAAAGCTACTACAAGTATAAGTTGAAGTACAAGCAACTAAATATAAAATTAAGTGTTCTTTGAGAAAAAAAGATCAAGAACAGATTTATTACTTAGCAGTATTGTGCACGTTTTTAGGCTAAACATGTATATATATATATATATATATATATATATATATATATATATATAAATATTGTGACCCCTAAAACAGGCAAGTAATGTATACAACTTAAATCTAAGCAATATATAAACTTATAAACTAGGTAAGATAAAATCTATCATCTATTTCCCTATGCCCCCCATGCATACGTTAAGTCGTGTTAGGGATGACTAAACGCTTGTCATCTGCGCCCGATAAACTAACCTTGCTAAGTAACAGCGTAAAAAAATCATAATTTTTGCTCCTAATAGACCGCATCGAATGCACGAGAGCTCGAAAGTTACAGTTATGTGCTACGTCTTTAAAACTATTAACACTTATACCCTGCACAACACTACGCTTAACCCCTTTAATCCTTTTTATTATATTCCTTTCGCTAACTATACAGTAACTCTTGGTGCGAGTACCCACAAACTCTAAAACTAACTCACCACCAAACTCATCCTTGAACTTGCCTAGCACTTTCTTGTTTACGAGTGGTATCTTATATTTATTGTCTGGGTGGTAGTCACTAGTGTCGAATAGGTCCAGGCAGGCATGAATATCACTGTTCAAGTCTTCTGTCTTTATTCTATACACGAGCGAATCGGTATCTGTATACAAAAACGAAAGCTTAGACCCATATAGAGGCATCAGTTCCTCACAGTGAAAGTCGTAAATCAAGGTTTTTGATAGATCCAAAATGGAAAAGTCAGCATTTATAGGCTTGTTATAGGTGACTTTAAAACGCGGTCCATCTGTATGAGTGCTAAATTTCTTCTTCGGGCGGGCAATCAGGGTACTCGCGCACAAGGCCTTGGGGTCACACTCCCACCGAGCCACGAGCTTGACATCGACGCGTTTGTCTACGTTCTCCATGGTTTTACCAAAAACAGCATTGTTCATGAGTTTGAAAAGGTCCTTCTCAAAAGCGTTGGTGGCACGAGTGCGAAGGTCTGTGTTCAATTCGATATAAGGCTTCAACCAAGGAGATTGGTCAAACTCGAGAACCCGCTGGATGAAGGTCAACACTAATCCGTTCTGCATACCCTGCTGTAGATTCGGGTAGTGAATAATGTAGCGGCGTTTGTCTTTTAAGGTGGCGAGGAGCTTTGGAGCCTTAGATGAAATATAAGGCGGCGTCTTCATTTCCGGGCAGAATGGCAGTTCGTTGTGGAGATCGTGTAAATGTGGAAGGTATTCCAAGTCGACCTCCAGAATGAATCCTTTCGCAGAGTCCTTGAGACTGAAGACAAGCTGCATTGATAGGGGGCAGCCATTGGATTCCTCCAAGAGGGAGAGCCTGGCTCATGGCCCAGCCTATAAGTTATTAGCATCGTAGTAGGCCAAATACTTGCACGGGGTCGTAGGATCGTACTCTTCCATGTACTTGTTATTGGCAGCAGCGTAGCGACCGCTACACTGGGTCAGACCCCTCTAATCCCAGACTTTATAAAATGGTACTTGTCAATATCCGTGAGGAGCTCAAGTTTCACGCCGGTGTATTTTAACATGGCGTTCCAGGTTAATGAGGGCGCTGTCACATACTGGCACGGATCAAGGTCATAATTCAACACACACCAGGCAAAAGTTTTCGAAGACGTCCGCCAACAACAGTACAACTGTCTTCAAATAGAGGTCGCTATATTCCCCGAACGTGTTGAGAACAAAATTGCGCCGTACCTTCTGGGCCCCTTCGTATTCGTCGGTGGTAATGGATATAGAAGCGAGGTCATTGTAAAAGGCAGCATGTGGTGGTAGGGCTGTTTCCTCCAATACTTCCATACTTTGTATGTAAGTGTATGGAAACACGCCTTTCTTGGTAACCAGTTGGAACTTGGAGTCCTCGGGGAAGTGACGCCTGACCTCTACAAACTGGTCTTGGGCTAAATTCTTTGCCAGTGTGTCCAACCCGCACAACATAAATCGGAGGGAGTCGATAAACCGAAGTTGGACACAGGACTTGTCGGCAGTATTTTCTTGGTCGTCCAAGACCACTTCTAAATCGTATAGCCGTACAGTTTTTGAAAACACTGAACCGTTCTTTATTGTTCGATATAATGCTTATCTTCTCGTTATCATACCCCAGTTCTTTTATGATGAAATGAGCATCGTTTCTACTAAGGTTGTGAAACATTACTAAAATAAACTGTGAAATTCGATAAAGGATGTTACACTTGGAGTGTACAGGGAAGCGGTAGGCCCCATTCATGTGGTTGTAATCCCGCACACGGTCTGTTCCAAGCGGTTTCTTGCATATCCCACAGTCTTTGGTAGTGTGGAACAAAAGTTCATTCTGGGGATCCAAAGGAATCATGGACACATTCGTCGTCAATATCTTGCACAGACGTTTAACTTCCTCTCTAAGTTTGGTAAAAAATTCACGTGCTGTGTCTGACCCTCGGTTGATCTTAAATTTACTGAGAGAATCGTCGTAGCCGCATTTGATGTAATTTGCCCAGTTATAAGGGGTATGCAACTGGAACGGTGTTGTAGATGACATGGAGGTGCCGGGCGTTGCAAAACTGTACGGCTGTAGGAGCGAATCAAAGTCGACATATATAACGAATGCGTCCTGCATTTGTTTTTAGATACTCGAAAATTCCAAAGCGTTGTTGAAAACGGCGGGCATTTAAGTTACGACATGGTTACAGTCACGCTCAGTATGCCTGGTCAAGGCAGCCTCAGTTGAAAAAAAGATTAAACATCCGTCGCAGATCCATTTATGTAAGCGATCTTTTGATAACTGCTTACAGACCAGGCTACCCAAATCCTTGATCCAACAAAAGTAACTTTTTTCTTCATCCTGGATGTAGAGGAAGTTAACGTGCTGGGCTCTCCTGCGTTTAGTAAAACGTTGAGGACCAACAATAGACCTTCCTTCCACTCCGAATACGATGATACTCAGGTCGTTCAAAGCCTCGAACTTGGCAATCTTGTCAATGGCCATAGGAAACTCTATACCACCCATATTTCAGCAGGTCGAGCAATGGGTGCACTGGCTAAGATGTTGGGGGCGATGCTCGGCAGGATACAGCGCTGTTACAATGGAGTAGGCAAAACAGGCAGCGTCTCGGTTTTTTACATTCAACACGGCCTTTTTAGCTTTTATCCAGCGTGGAAGGGCGATGTAGGAGTATGCCCCTAAGTAGCTGGTATTTGTTGATGTTCAGTTCTAAATGCAAGACACGTTGTAAGGCCCAACCGGACTGGTGATGTTCAAATTCTTGGGACTTATCGAGCATCTCCGAGAAAACGTCGTATACACTTTGTTCAAGTCGCTCGACCGAGTTATAATCTGATTCCTGGTATTGAAAGATTTAGCTGCTTCGGTGTCACCTAGGGCCATCCTTGTGTACATATTAAACAATTCTACATTAATTTTAGGGCTCGTGTGGACCTCTAAGGTGTCCCAGATCAACTTTTCAATATACTGTTTTTGTCAAGTAAAAAGTATCCAATGTCTCTACAACCCGACAGATTATTAATGCGGTAGATTGCGATCCGGCACCGAAAGGGAGACGATAACAATTGTATCGCTTCTTGTTTAGGGCTTCCGGATTCGGCCTTATGTGCGGCACTGCGTAAATTTCCAGGCAACTGGCGTGAAGGATCGTCCATATTGCAATCCTCACAATATCGTATATCCTGTCGCTGGCGGTTTAGGGCGGGTGCAGAACGCGGTAGTGATGCTCCACGTTTGACATACAATGAGGTGGAAAAGACAGCATCTCCGTGGAGGGCATGCTGATGCCGGGTAAAATTAGCTCGACGCCCGAACCCCAAACCGCAAATGTCGCACACAAATGGTGTTGGCGCTGGTAATCCAATCGGTGGAACGGGGCTGTAACCTGACGTGGTGGTCTAACGATATTATGTGTCGGTTAAGGTTGCTCTGGATCGCGATGTTTTTCTGGCACACATCGCAGGCGAATACTCTGATGTATTTCATTGTAATCTGCACAATAGAACGATGTCTATTACTAAGTTTAAAACACGTAAACCACGATCTTTTGTAATCGTGGAAAAAACATATCTGAGGAAAATGAACCTAGACCCATTATAAATAGCCAGATGAGCGTAAATAGGTAAATTAGAGCGCATGCTTACAGGCAGCCAATATAACATCGTCCCAGAATTCCAATGTAATTTGCACAATAAACAATGTTTATTACTAAGTTTAAAACACGTAAACCACGATGTTTTGCAATCGTGGAATAAACATAACTGAGGAAAATGGCATGAAACCCTTTATAAATAGCCAGATGATCGTAAACATGTAAATTAGAGCGCATGCTCACAGATCGCTAATAATACGTTGCCCCAGTGGAGATACTGCTATAGGAATGGAGCGCAGTTACGTCTGGGGAACAGGGGATACAACCAAAAGCAGAAAAATTAGTATTATATGGATAATAAATAGGCATCGCTAAGCTTTCGAGTGTTATACAATATAGGCTCATGGCGCCCACCGCGCCTAATGCTACTCTAGCCTATAATCAAACTGTTCCATACATGCCCAAATTGTCACATTACTAAGTAACTTACTGCAGCTAATCACAATAGTATATTGCAATATAAAGCCTAAGGGGTACGACAGTTCTTTATAGCCACTAGGCAGCGCTTTCTTTATTATGTATATACTTGACATTAGCAAATGGACAACCTGGTTTGTAAGCAGTTCTAAAAATCATCCAATGCCGATACACTCCCACATTGTGGTACGTTCCGTATAAAGAATTGCCAACCACCAGTTTAAACCCCAATTCATTGTTCCACTAGCCTTATACCAATCATGATGCTATTGTTAAAAACTGGGTTTACTTATTGCCATAATATCTGAGTGCAAGGTAGCACGGTGCATTGACACTTACCTCATAGCCTATTCGCTGAGCTTTTGACGTTGAATTGGAACTATGCCGCAAGCGCCGTGAACCCAGATTTAGTCAGAGGCGCATGCAAAGGTTTACCATGCGCACAAAGAACAAAGCAACATTGTGAATATTTGTTGATGCCTTTATAGATGAATTATGGCTATTAAGTTGATATTAACAAAACATACAGTTTAAGGTAGCTGTGCGAACGATTTTTATATAATATTAACCTATTCCCAATTTGTAGACCACCTACAGGATATCTGGCGTCAGAGGAACTTTGTCATTAGAGCGCGCACTCTCAGATATACATCTGATAGCGCAAATCAAAAAGTAGCGTAATATTTTATGTAAATGCTCCCTAAGCTAGACTTAGTAAATCATCGTCGGAATAGAAATGAATGTCATAGATTAAGATTTATAATAACTACGTCATTATACAACAGGGTAAACCCGGAAATAGTGTAACAGCATAAGGACAACTACGAAAACAAGTGAGTAAACACTATTTATTTATCTAACACTATTTATGGTATGTTACCTAAAACTAAAAACATTAGAGGTGGGGCTCGACTATAAAGTGTCACTGTAGTAACCAAATGGTTCCTTCCGCCTTTGTAGTAACTAATCGAACAGGTAGGCCGTCGTCAAGCCCCCGCAATTGCATAAAAGGAAGCGCCCACCATTACTTACCTGATCTGAGATATACAGATATATCCAACGTAGTTGATGATTAATCAGTTTGCAGGAGAGATGGTTGTCAATTTATAAAACTGAATAGTCCTTTAAATCGGTTGATGTATGGTAACTAAAATATTCAAATTGCTAATGTATGTACGCATAATTCTTGTTATATAGAATAATTAATCTAACTCTTTTTACTAAAAGATTTATAAATTCATGATGAATAACGGTATGAATTACATATATTTTAAATTCAAACGATTAATTATTTTGTGATGCAACTAAAAGATTACGTCATGTCTCATCTCAATTCTTCATCACGTCTATTTAATATTCGCAGAGCAAAGTCCGGTAAAATTGAGGTCAGCACAGCTTTTAATAGAGTTCAAATATTTTCAGTGGATCCAAAGATATTAGCCAAAAATATCTCAAAAACTAAGCCGAATTTACAACAAATTAAATTAAATAGGTAATTCATATACAAATTTTCAAGACAGTATTTCTAAAAACGATAAAGGTGCAAATGGTCGAGCGCCTGCCTATACAAAAATATGTATTAATATATACGTCTATCTAAAAGGAGATATAATTTGCAGATTTTGGAATATAGAACACTAATAGAAAAGAAGACGTACTCGTATGCCTTATATAGAGCAGCATTATTCACGTGTGTCTTCATCAATGGCCGGAACCTTACTAAACCGTACCATAAAATTAAATTATATCGTTAGTATAAAAACGAAACATTCATATCTTCAGCGAGCCGCGCCGATTAATGTTCACTATATAAAAAATTTGTTTATGCCAGCTTGTACCTCAAATTTTGCTCTATTTTTTGGGTTTTGCATCAAAATACGTTATTATTTCATCTTCTTAACTATAGATTATATTTATTTGACTTTGAAATAAGCTTTCCTATAGAATAAACGCAGAAATCACAAAATTAAACTTAAGGATCCACTTCCTCAACCATTCCAGTCAGTGGAACATAGAAAAACCCTATTGTTGGAATATATTAGGATACTAATCTAAACTAAAACTATTATAGTATAATATTTACAAATAATAATAATAGAGAAAAAAATAATGCAATATAAATCACATGCAAAAATATAACAAGATACCAAAGTTTCAACTTACATGCAGAATTAACTTGTCAAACTTCCATTCACTGCCGTACTTAATTTTTTTAAAAAGATACCTTTTCAAAGATACGTTCAAATTGTCTTTTGTTACTTAAATAATTTCCTACGTAAAATTTAGATTTAATAAAACCTTAGAACTACAACTATTCGTAATAAAACTATTAAATACTAAAATCCGCTTAAATATTGTCATAAAGTCTTTTACGCAAAAAAAAAAACACAAATCTTAAAACTAATCTAACCTCTGATTTCTGGTGCCTTGAAATTTTTACCAGATATAAAAACTTGTTTACCTGACATAAGAACCCAGACGAACGTAATTCATTTTGCCACGGTCATGATAACTATGTTTGCAATCATAAGGGGAAAGCATATATAAACAGTTCCGGATTGACCAGAAATCAGCACTTGTCAATCTTTATCCAATGAGCAGTTTCTTCTAGCTTGTGATTGTTATCCAAGCATCTACTTTTACGCTACGTACAAGGTTACACTGCCTAAATCACACTACACCAACCAGTAATTTTTATTCTTATTAAAAACACATTACTCTCTCACTACACCGCTGGTGATTGTTACTCCGTTTCGAACACGACACGGACGGTGAGTATTATCCCTACAGCAAAATATTACTCCATAATTACACAGCCAGTGATTAATACCCTGGCAGCACATAATCATTCTATTACGAGGTCAGCAATTACATACTGACCCCACCTTACTCTTTTACACCTGGAAACGCAGAGTAACACTCCGCCGACGCCTTCAGCTTGCTGGGTCCTGTCAGCAGATTCACGTCGTACCACAATGAGCTGTGGGAGCATCAGCTCCGACACCGTCGCAGACCGTCACCTACTGAGGGCCTGTATATCTTCTTCTGGTCTAATAATAATCCTATATTAGTCCATAACAACATTTCCTTGGTTAAATTTGTATTTTTATTGCGGAAAGGAATAGACGTATATTCTCTCTTTGTTCTCGTTGTGGTTATTAACACGCACTCGTGTGAACCTTGTCTAAATTACTTAGGATTTATTAACACTCACTCGTGTTAATCATGTATGTGTAGAGATTTAGGTAAATAACGTGAAATGAATTTCACCGATCTCCTTTACACGTAGGGTAAGAGAGTAAACAGTTATAGAAAATAAATTCGTGATAAACTTTTAACTGCCATTTTAAATTAGTTGATGAGTTAATCTTCCCTAGATACTAAATTCAATTTTTACCTACATGTGAGTTGTCCTTCATCTAATTTATGTGCAGGTTGATAAGCGTTAATAAGTAATGCTTGATGTTGCATTAACCTCGGTCCTATATTAAAAATCTTTTTTTAGGAACTCTACTTGGTTATGTACATGGGTGGTATCTCAACTGGCGAATGTATGCTTTATTGGTATCTATATACAGTGGCGTTTTAGGCTTGACGATAATGCTATTTCTGATGGAGAGTCCTAGCTGGTTAGTCTCTAAAGGGAGATCCACGGAAGCAAAAAAGTCATTAACGTGGTTCAATCGGTATGCCGTTAGTACCAAAAATGTAAGATAAAGTAAACATGAACATAAACCTGTTATATAGTTCTATTCTAGATAGAAACCTTTGTAGAAGTTGAATTAACTGGTATAGAATTTAATAACCAACTAAAACAGGCGGGTCACTCAAAAATGGAGACTAAGGTAACAGATTATGTAAAAGCATTTTCAAAACCAACCGTATACAAGCCACTAGTGTTTCTAGGAATCCTGTATGTATTCTATAGCTTGTCTGGAATATATATGACACTATTTTACGCAATATCATTTTTTGAGGTAAGATTGGTTTTATTATACTGCTCAACTGTCGAATTACCAGGTTAGATATTCGTTGTGTTACTGTCATGATGTAATAGATGCAGAAGCAGCTTCATAAGCTTGTATTTTTACATCGCGAGTTAAACACAAACACAAATATTTTAAATAGTATTCGAAATTAAATTCTAAAGCGTTTTACATTTGAGGTTAGACGGAGAAAAACGGTTACTCTAGAAATACCCGTTGTGTGGAGGTATACCAACCCTAACTCAACGCAGTGTCCATCTTACATAAGAAGAATAGGTTAAAAATAAAGTACAATTTTCAAGGTTGTTTCAATTTCTCTTTATAAAGCATCTCGACCCAAAGCTCTAAATAATCTGGAGAAGGTAGACGTAGTGCTACTAAAGACAGAATGGAGAAATGCTTGCCTCTAGTTGGGTTTCGACCACAGATAGAACGAGATGTAGGTGCGAGTCTATTAGGTACAACTTATAGAGATTACAAAAAAATAACACAGCTGTATCTGCGGATGTCACTAAAGGTGTTCCAATAGCTGAAGAGAGATACAGAAACACCTGAGCAATGTACGCAAATATGTGTCAAAGAAGTCTTTGGAATAAACAAGTAGCTGTAAACTTTACTGATATAGGTCAAGGCGGAAGCGCCCTAGCAAAATTATAAAAAAATAATATCGAACATATAGAACGAAACACCGTTTATGTCCTAAAACGAAAACAATTCACATCAGAATTGTGATTATCATCTATATACACACTCTAATACACCCACACACACACACGCATCACACAAACACACACATACACAGACGCATATATATTACTGCAACGACCCCCGAAGCTTGGGGTGTTTGGTTATAAAATTTTCCTCGGCTTCTTTGCTCATTTTCCTGAAAATAAACTATCTACCCGAAAAATTCTGCTTCGGTAAATAGACAACATTTATTTACACTCCAACTATATTGAATATACAGCACAAAATCAAAATTGGTCTGCTTTCTCTTTCTCTCTGTCTCTCTCGCTCTTTCTTTCTCTTTCTCTCACCTCATTTACAAATTATATACATCCCCTTTAGGACACTTCTTTAACAGTACATTTCCAGATCAATATTCACACCATATAATATATCTAATTAATGTAAAAAGGACAAGCCATAATCTAAATTAGTTTACTCTTTCAAACCTCATGTAGAAATTATACACATAAACTTCTTTATACGCCCTTAACAGTACATTTTAATATCTATATTTACACCATATAATATCCAATTAATAATAAAGAAAAAGTAATAGGGCTTCAACACACTTCTTACTTTAACTCTGTTTCAATACGAGCTCATAGTAAAACCTTGACTTTTTAGTGCTAAATTTTGCACATCAATATTCAAACAGACCCTTTTACCTTGTACATATATAAAATGCTTCCAATATCATAAATTATTCACACAAAAATATTAAAAATAATCCAAATAAAAGTATTCTATTGGAAACTTATCCCTGTTTTTGTCCTTTTCGTTAATATACAATTATACACCCAATCCACAAAGTCATTAATTACAGTTGGAGAAACAATGGGAACATTTACACTAAGCGTGAAATCCCAGATTATTTCCTTAGAGCAAGTGGACTGTGACTTGGGGGTAGTGTTGCGATAAAATACTCTTAGCGGTAAATCAAACAATGATCATGCACTTACCTTAATGTTCATACTGTTGGCTTCTACGGAAGTGGTTGGCAGCATCCAAACCAGAACAAATCTCCGCTGACGAAATTATGTAGAAGCACAGTGACACACACACACACCAAAAAATGTATATTGTTTTAATACATGACCGCACGGGCCGAATGCTTCGAAACGAGTGTACAGAACCAGTGCTAGATAAGACCGCCTGGTTTATCGCAAAACAAAACCTTGACTGTTTAAAATAAATAACATTGAAATTAAGAGTGGCGTTCTAACCCAATTTTGAACAATTACATATTTACACACGTACAACAATAAAGCGCAGTTATCTGAGATGTATATTTACACAAGGAGCCTGCTGTCTGGAACTGCTGAATGCACGAACACCTCTAACTTGGATTGCTTCATCGAATTTCTGCTGAAACCAAATTTATCACGAGGTCCTCTATCGTCAACCAAACTACTGCGATATCACAAACCTTTTCTTCTATAACCATAGCTTTTGATAATAAAACAAATTTATTAGGGCCGACATATTCTCCATACTAATTGCATTATTTTCACAACAAATGCAAATAAAAAGAAATTGCTTTTACTTAAAGGCGATTATCGTAGTTCAAATGATTATGTAATCGTATAAGCATATCGGAGTGTCGAAGTCGTAGTATAATAACAGACTAAATGCGTAGAAACATCAAAAAATAAGAGATCTTTCAATTAAACTCCTGCGGCTTATATCCAAGTCCTCCACCTCCAAAGACTGCTACAATTCCTAAAATCAATGAGGCCAAATTCTTGCTTTCCACAAACCGCCCACGCTCACAACTCATGTACACAACAATTTTACGTACTCCTTTTCAACCGCCACTCTTAGTTACACAATTTAAAAACACTTCTCTGAAAATCAAGTTGAAGCTAACGACCGTCGTAGTAATGTTTTCGTAGTATTTTTAAAAATCGATACTCAAAACAACCTAGGCATTTACCGCAAGTCGACGACAAGTAACATCTAAGCTACGCCTCTAACGAACACGTGTTATCTCCATCTTACTTCTACCTACGCACTCAAATCACCGTTCTCTGTTACCTAGTTTTCAATATTCGTTGTATAACGGACGACTTTGCCCCATCGTATTTTGCTTATACTCAACGGTTACGTCTTTTTTAGAAGTCATAAATTTAATTCTCGTCGCTCTAAAATTGAATCGCCCTGTATATATATATATATATATATATATATATATATATATATTAACAGTAATAAGATAAAATGGAAACCCATGAATTACCATTTCAAATTGAACTGGTGATTTTAAACCACTAAACGAACAGGCATAACAGGATATGAACCTGCGTTCTTTGAATTACCAGTTCAACCGCTCTAATCAGCTGAGCTATAGGACCTATTGGATAGAATGTGTTATCATTAATAGTACTGAAGCTTATTCTTGTTTTCGACATTCAATTACGTCTTGCATTTTTAGGGAAAAGCATTTGCGTTTTATACTGTGGATTATTCTTACCACGATTATTAATAATAATACATTTACATCGTTGTAATTTCCGAACGAAGCAATTTGAATGATCGTTATTAAGTACATGAACTATGTATATAACTGGAATCAACTTCTTTAAATGCAAGACGTAATTGAAAATCGGAAACAAGAATAAGCTTCAGTATTATTAATATTGTAACGCATTCTATTCAATTAGTCGCATAGCTAGGTTGGTTAGAGCGTTGAACTGGTAAGGACACACGTTAAAATCCTGATGTGGCTGTTTTTTTAGTGGTTTTAAATTACCAGTTCGGTTTGAAATAGTAATCCATTAGGTCTTCAGTCCTGAAACTGGCTAGACACGTACCTCGATTGTATTTTATTCTGAGCTAACCTACACATTTCCTTAAAATTCCTAGAGCCTAAATACAGTTATGTTCCCCTTCTATTGTTTTCTAAATATATACTCTGTTCTACCAATATTCAGTGGTATGTGAAGGGGGCGGCGGCTCCGTGGCGTAATTGCTATGTGTGTGACTACTACGCCCAAGGTCCCGGGTTTGAATCCCGACGCGGTCCACTTGAAAAATGTTAGGCGAGCATTTTTCACAAAAATACTCCCTCGTTCGGATGAGAGGTAAAATGGAGGTCCCGTGTGTGAGTGTTGTTCCGCACGTTAAAGATCCCTACCTTGCTTGGAACAGCAAGGGTTTGCCAAAATTGAAAATTTTTCAGGTAAAAAACTCACTTCTTGGCCAATGTTGTACCTTCGAGTGGAGCATTGAAAAATCACATGTAGGGATATATGAAGGGGATTAGGCAACCTGCGGCTACTAAGATCCCCAACACTTAGATCTATGCCGAATTAACTGTTTTCCAATATATATTTTTGCACAATAAGCGCAAATAACCGTAGGCAGTTATAAGTGATTGGAAATCACACACACAGAATCCACTATATTTAATTAAGCGTAGATATTTCAATGCAGTAAGCCTCGTGGATTACACAACATTGATTGCTATATTCTGGTACTCGTCTGGGTTACTTTCTTTTTTAGCCCTGGAACCGGTTGGATGCGTGCCTCCACTGTTTCATATTCTGAGCTAACCAATACACTTCCCTGAAATTTCCACAGCCCACATGTGTTACTATCTGCGTGCATTAGTTTGATGTAGCTCTACCTTTACCTCTTTTTCTTATCTCTGCTTGTAATATATCCCGCACTATTCTCGAATTGCTTTAGAACGTGTTCTGTGCTTCTATTTCTCCTATAGTTTTTGTTTTCCACAGATATCTTTCTTCCCCTACTATTTCTAAAATTCTATGCTATTACCTTTATCTGTTCACGCTATCATCATCATACATCTGAAGCACCATATTCTAAAAGGTTTCTACTTTTTTCCTCTCTGCTTCTTCTACTGTTCGTTCCTATTTCATGGCCACACACTACTGTGCTCCACACATATGCTTTCAACAAATCTTTTATGGTTTCTTTGTTTGTTGTCTTTGAACATAGCCGCTGCTCTTTCTTGTTAGATACAGTTCGGTACCCCTTCTACTGTTTTCTAAATATAATAGATATTTCACCGATATTCATTCGTAAGTGAAGAGGGTTAAGCAACCTGCGACTAGGAAGATCCCCAACACTTAATCCTTCGCCGAATTAATAGTTTCCCAACGAATCCTTTCGCACAATCAACGTTAGTTGAGAATATTGCCAAACTAACACTTGTAGCTGCTTATAATAATCATCGGGTTCAAGTGCAATTATTTTTTTCGTAAGTCGGTTGTCTGTCTTGGACCAGGCTGGACACACACTTCGATTGATGTTTATTCAGAACTAGTCTACACATTTCCATAAAATTCCCTACTGTTTTCTAAATACAATAGATATTTCACCGATATTCAATCGTAGGCGAAGGGGGTTAAGCAACCTGCGACTACGAAGATCCCCAACACTTAATCGTTCGCCGAATTAATGGTTTCCCAACGAATCCTTTCGCACAATCAACGTTAATTGAGAATATTGCCAAACTAACACTTGTAGCTGCTTATAATAATCATCGGGTTCAAGTGCAATTATTTTTTTCGTTAGTCGGTTGTCTGTCTTGGACCTGGCTGGACACACACTTCCATTGATGTTTATTCAGAACTAGTATGCGCATTTCCATAAAATTCCCACATCCTACATCTTTGACAATCTGTGTACAGTAGCCTAACTTAGATCTACCTCTACTTCTCTTTTTTTCCTATCTCATCTTCTATTCCGCACTGTTCCGTCGTGCCTTTGTATGTTGCCTATATACAAAGTGGCATTGATTTTAACTCATTACTTTAAAATACGTGTAGAAACCGAAAAGACAAACATAAATTGTTAATAAACTTGGGGTCTAAAGCAAACAGTTTAGCTGCAAATAGACACACAAAAAAAAGTACCAAAATAATTTTAAAACCACTGCAATGTTAACTAGGTCACAAGTAAAATATACAATTACCGCATGCTTTAAAGTATACCAATTAAGTTGTAACTTCAGCAAACTTAAATTAGTGAAATAGAGCTCATTTCTGCTGCCAAACGAAATAACACACTGCACTTTAACTGATACTAAAATAAGTTTAATTCTTCTTCTAAACTTTGCATGTGTAGATATCTATCACAACAAAAAATATTATTTCATAATGCTGATGTGGCCCACTGTGTTTGGTTCCTGACGCCGTATCTTGCGTTTGCTACAATTCAGCGTTTTTGCAGAATACGGTATGCTACTTTAAATTGAACGTACTTTTTCAGTACATAGCTCGTAAACGTGGTTAGATGTAAGTGTGTTTCATCTGTTTGATTTTGTGTGTTCCACTACGTGATTAAGTAATACGCTTAATGGCAGTATTGGGATTTGATTATAATTGGATCTAGGTATTTGGAGGTTTTCTCGCGTTAGTAAGATAATTAGTTGTTTTTTGAAAATACGAAAACTGGAGAATTATACCAATCACGAATTTACAGATTTGGTGGAAATTTCGAACACTTATTTTAAAATCACTTTATGTGCGTTGTGATTCAGGATAGTACTTGCCTACGTAAGTTGCTTCTTAAAAAGATATGACAAAATAGCAGCCCTAAAACTTTTACTTAAGTTGACCTAGGTTGGACATTTAAAAAACGGTCCAAAATGCCTTATAGATTTTTGTTCAGCTAATCAATCTCTATCACCTCCTAAATTTAATGACATAAAACTAATGCCACTCTGTATACACATACATATATATATATATATATATATATATATATATATATATATATATAATAGTTATTAAGATGAAATGAAAACCCAACTTTGTATTTTAAAGTTGAATTACCATTTCAAATCGAACTAGTAATTGAAAACCACCAAAAGAACGGCTACAGCTTTTAGTGGTTTTCAATTACTAGTTCGATTTGAAATGGTTATTCAACTTTAAAATACAAAGTTGGGTTTTCATTTCATCTTAATAACTATTAATATATATTAAGCATTCATTTGCATTCCAAATGTGGATTATTCTTCCTATTAATATATATATATATATATATATATATATATATATATATATATATATATATATATATATATATTATAGTTAATAAGATGAAATAATAACTCAGACTTTTATACAAAGCCAAATGATTATTTCAAATTGAGCCAATAATTAAACCTGTATCTTGGTCTTTCGCGGACCATGCGTTTTTCCAATTATATTATATTTTCCATCTTTCATTTACTAGCCCGATTTAAAATGATCATTTGGGCTTTACATAAAAGTCTAAGTTATTATTTCATTTTATTAACTGCAATACGTTAGTATTTATCAACTTACCTTGTGTAATTAACTTCTTAATATATTTATATTTCAATCTTTAATAAAAACGTAAATTTATTTCAATCAAAGCTTTACATTTACTTTAAATTTTATACTAGCTGCTCAAACTAACAGTTGGAGCTAGGGGGCGAGAGTGTAAAAAACGAAACAACGAAATACCACCTAATTCGCCTTTTGTAGAACATCTGTACCTGAAACGATAATTAAGCAAAAACACATGTAAAATATAAGTTTAATAAGTCACTTTTATGAATTTAGATCGCAAACAAAGTTAAATTGCTGATTTAGAGACGAACATCTGATTTTTTCGCTACACACATGCTAATATAAAATATTAATTATACCTAGAACAATCAAGCCTAAGTGTGTTTTGTAAATAAAACAACTACTTCATTATGCAGCGCCTAAATATTGCCGCATAATTTAGGATAACAAAACTAAGTGACATTTAACCACTGTAATAAATAACTTCATCTGCATACAACGGCAGCAAACAAAATGAGTGGTTACGACATTGTGAAGTTTCTGTAGTACGACCAAGTAAGCACTAGTTCAAAGAACCTAACCATGTGGCAGTAAAATAAGACGATTAAAAATGTGCGTTAAAATCCAAAGAATATTGGTTACAAACCGGGCTTAAAATACTAAAATTTCTATTAAAGAAACATCACCTTTCAATTACCTATTTATCAGATAAAAAGAGGAAACACGTTTTTCATCATAAGAATTTTTTGTAACTTCTCGATTGGGTTTATAATATTTATCATAGTAGAAACAACACAAACAAACGCTAAAAATATAGTGAACTCATTTAGCCAATCTATCTATAAAATGGTGTTCAGAAAAATGATCACGGAAATTCCCTATGAAATAGATATAAGTTTGAGCATATTTCTATTTTTTAAAGTTAATACAACTGCTTTACTTAATTACAATTAAACTATCAACATTCAATAAATTCTTATCAACCACATGCCTACATAAGAAATCAAAAAGTGTAATATAAACATGTGGGCTAGTGAACTAAATAATGAAAGAGTAACGTTATTTGCCTAACTGAGCTACTTGATATAATGAAAGTATAGTGAATCTATATATCAAATAAGTAGAAATTAAAATAGTTTTTTTATTAAGGGGGCCGTAAATTTACAAGTACGAAATGGACGTAACATGCTTTACTGGAAATACATTTAAGCGCATAATTAGGTAGATTAAGTCAATATTCATTTAGATGTTCAACTTGTGATATACCCATTTTAAATAAAATTGTAATAAATTAATTATTAAGAAGTATATTTTCTGACTTAAATGCGTAATTATATATATTTTTACACCAACCATCAAAATAGTCAGTTTCAAAATTAAATATTACGTAGTTCTTTTTTTTAATACATAAATAAATTTTATTGCAAGAGTAAGTAACTACGCTGTAAAGATTAAATAATTAAAATTTACTTAAGAGCTTCAACACTGGTATTGTATAAATGTATAATTATCAAAAGGATTAAAAGTTTTACAAACAGATGATATGAAAAATAAACAAATATGATTCCGCTCATGTAATATAATTAAGAAGGTTTAATGTATTTACAGTTCTTTTCAGATAACCTTTTTTTCAAATAATAAACCATCAATTTTTTAACGTTTTAAAAATTTTGCTGTAAAAAATTAAATTATTCGATAGTTATCATGGATAACGCTAACGCGCTTAAACTGCAGTCATGCCATAAAATCAAACAAAATAATTTAGAGGCTTACACAGATACCATCTAGAATATCTGCTACCGACTATCAGCTATTATTATGTACCAACGTCACTAAAAATAACACGATATGGCGGTAAATTGGTAAAATGGTAAATTGAAAAGTCTAACATATAATTTTGGTAATTAACATTGCTAAAATAAAGGAAAACAGTTCCTCATTTGAAAGATGCGTCTACCCACCTCAAATAAATAGACGTACGTTGTACTTAAAAAAAATTATGAATAAAGACACGTACCCAATTAGGTATTGGATGATAGTTCTGTTACTTTCAATGCTATAGCAGATGATTGTCCTCTAAGCCGTTCACTAACCATTAACTAAATTGATCGAAAAGGTTCTTATGAATGGGTAGTCAAACCTTTTTACTTGACAGCGCTTGATGCTATTTATGGAGTTTCCTATTAGCAAAAGTGTATAAAATCCCAGGTGAAGGCATAAAGGAACCTAAAGCCACAATTATCCAAGAATGCAACAAAAAATGTTACAAGATTTGAGCACATATTGTACTATTGGTAGGAAAATAGTGGAGGGCATTTTAAACGCTTGAATTGGCAATATTATGGCTTGCATTTCTCAATAAGTTATTAATTTATAGACCAAGACGGTTTTTGTATACTAACGTCCAGTGGGTATCTTTCATGTATTTTTGGTCGCTGAAACCGAATCTGCACTCTGAATAAACGCATCATCCTAAAATATTAAAATATTCGTTAAAGACGGTATACATCATGTAACTTTTTGAAACAAACGAATTCCGACGAGTCACATCATTGGTGTGTAAACAGCGCCAAATGTCTGGCAAAAGATCAAAAAATCTTTGGAAAGGTCGATTTAAGATATATAAGCGCTGCGAACAGGACGAGTAGCAGATAATATCCTAAACGCGTCAATAAGTAGACAAAATATAAACATAGAAAATATTTTACTATAGAGTATATGTTGCTTTTACACTTTTTTGAATGTGACGAATGTGTATATATCAAACGAATACGCTTTGTTACTTGGGTGACGAGTTTATGATTACATTCCACAAAATAATAATAACCACGTTAATCAAAAAAGCTTATAAGCGTTACTTTAGACACAATCTAGAAGATCAGTATAAACCTTAGAGCCTCATATCGTTTACACATCGCGCGTTGTAAATTTAAGAAAATGTCTCAACGGAGACCGTAAGTCAATGCCTCTTGCTGTGTCAGTACGAGCGGATCAGTAAGAAAAGAACAAAATCAGAATAAAATGTTCATCCGCATTTCCGGGGAACAAAAGAACAGGGAGGAAGGGCAAGAAAACAAATGCCTCCCTAAACAGTTGAAGATTGTGAGAGTCTAAAGAACGAAACGACAGAACACATCAAACAATTGGCCTTTTTCTTCGAGTGTCTGTACTTGCAAGAATAACTAAACGCAAAATTAATATAAAATATGACTCTAGTAAATGATTTCTTGGAATATGAATAGCAGAACAAAGTAAATTGTAAGGAGAAACGTCTGTATTCTCCACTCCTTATTAAATACTAACAATATCTAGTACAACCAAATCATAGGGTGTTTTGGAAACAAAAGAACTATGAAGGTCTACGTCCCCTTAAATACTGCTCCATAATTTAGGACCACGTAGATATAACTACCGTAATTAATAATAGTCTGCATTTTCACAGCGAGCAATTAATACGAATCATATATTCACAGTTGCAGAATTCCACTAGTCACATAAAAAGGGAGAGCACGTTTTCATGATAAGAAATTGCAACTGCCCGATTTATCAGAAAAGAACCAACGGCGACCAAGTGATAAATATCTAGTGAACTCGTTTAACTAAGCGCTAAATATCTAGTGAACTCGTTTAAATAAGGTACTTATAAAATTATTTTCGAAAAAATAATCACGAAAATCCCATATATAATAGAAATAAACTTGAACAGGTGTTTATCTTGCGCAGATAACAAGGCTGGTTTACCTAATTACCATTCAACTAGTAGCATTCAAAAAGTCCTAATTAGTATAGATTACATTTCTAAATATGGAACCCAAAAGGATATAGACAAGCAATCTCGTGTAATAGGGGACGAGCAAAATTGGCCGCCTAGCTAGGTGCGCTTGATACAGAAGTGTAGCAACCCGTAAATTTAAATGAGTCGAAACTGAAATCGTTTTTACAGTCAGGAAGCAGTAAATTTTTAAATATGAAATGGAACTTAACATGTGGAGAGAACCTAAAGATCATGTTACAAATTGATATTTTCTTGACGAATCCATCTGGATTTTCGCTGAAATCGAAACATACTATACAGTATCAAAACCTGCAATCGGGTCTCAAACTAGTTCTTCAAAGTTAGAATTTACCTGTCCAAAACCGTACAGAATCAGATATACTTGACGATGGTATGAATTCTGCAGAAAATAATATTGTTGAAACCATGGAAACTATTTGGTATAGGTATTCCACATTTACTATCATAAGCTTAACGGCTTGGTAGGGGATTTAAATTTTTCAAAAGCTCAAGCCGAATAGCTGGAATTCCGGTTGCATGGTTGGAATATATTACAGAGTGGTACGCAAATTCCCACATATTGGAGACGAAAGCAAAGTTTTTTTCATTTTTTCACATCGTGTGATCAGTTGATGTGCTGTGTAGATGTCCTTGAACCAATGAATGCATTAGTATGTAAATACAAAATTAATGAGTTGACACTATTTATTGATTCATCAACTCTAAGCTTGCTACAAATCTTTTTCTCGCCTATACAAACAGGTTTTGCACCACCTCTGTACATAAACCAGGGACTGATTCCAAACTTTGTCAAAACTTTAAGTGAAGATGGTGAAGGATTCTAATACCTGAGGGAGAATTATGTGAGACAAAAATAGAAGAAGTAATTTCTCTTGTGTCGCAAATTCATCACATACAAAACAACAGTGTATACGATTCAAAACTAACCGAGCTTGAGGCCGCTGCATGAGTATCATTTAAAAACGCATGTCCAAATTTCTTGAGAAATACAAAGGCAAAAGTTACACACTAATTGTGAATCTTTTAACTTCCACATACAGCAATATAGGTTTCAACATGTCTTTTAAAGGTTCATTTTCTCCACTCAAATTTTAACTTTTTTTTACCAAATCTAGGGTCTGTGAGTGACGAACATGGTGAAGAGTTTCAGCAAGCTATTATATATTGTGAAAACCAATATCAAGGAAAGAGGAGCTCCACAACGCTTACAGACTATTGTTGGAACCTAATCAGAAATGCTCCAAAGGCACCTCATAAGCTAAAATCATACGCAATAAAATTTTGAGACTGAATAGCGCCGTGGTATGCATAATTTGTATTTTAACAAATATTAACACTACACAATAGAACGTCCACTATAAGAGTATGAATAGCTTCTGTGTGGAGGACAATAGAAAAGTTTCGGTAACATTAGTAATCAACGGAAAAATTTCTAGGAAACACCCGTCGTGTATTAGGAAACGAAAAAATTACAGTTTGCTGTTCAGAGTTATTATTAATTCTAATTTTCAAATCGCTTTGTATATGTTTTATTAAAATTACAAAGCAAATCCTCCCAATTAAGTTTTTCGCCTTTGTCGAATAGAAAACTTATCCCTTTCTTACGATACCTCACAACTTGAGATCAGTTGCAATTTTTTTAGGTTAGTCATTGAGCGATACGGGGGTCATACAATTCTTGAATCCCCAACATCTCATTTGACGTGCTTTTTGATATTTTGAAATAAATATTTTACATTTTACATTGGGTGGTTCGTTTACAAATGAAAACTATTTAATAACAAATCGAACTTCCTCAAATTGGGGTTTGTATTTTACTTGAAACACTCGCATGCTTCATATGACTTTATTTAAGGAGATCAGTTTTGTTGTAATTTATTTTGTTTTATTAACTTACTATATTTCAGCTTCATAATACCATTAACGCTTAAATTTGCAGGATATTGGAACTCAAATTGATCCATACATCGCTTCTATAAGCATGGCTGTTATAAGAGCAATTATGTCAGTTATATTTATATGGTTGACAAAAAGATACAACCGGCGGACACTTGCGTTAGTAAGTACTGCAGGAATGGCAACGTGCATCGCAATCTCTGGATACTTTACAAAACTTATTGGCGAAGGTAGTTATATTTGCATATTTATAGAAAGGGAAAAGGGAGCATTATTAATTGTCAACGATCTTTGAGTCTGTTGTGCTATAATGCAGTTCTATGCTTAAACTTGTTGTAAGTATACTAAGAGGTTCGTGGCAGTGCGAAAATACATGACTACAGTGCCACCTCTTTTATGCAGTCAATCAAATTTTTTGGATTCCCAACCCTTAATTTAATTAATGTTATATGATTAATTACACTGCTTCTATTTCTACTTCTACCACTATTAGAACAGGTGTAGCATAGCCATAAGAGTTCTCCAACCTGTCATAGAAAACACCAAGATAAAGAAATGTTCATTCCCAACGTCTAATATCCCTTAAAATTTTATTTCTCACCTCAGTGGAAGTAAAAGAAAATCACCCCCGATTTGTTATCCAAAAAACGCAGATCTAAAAATAATAACAAATAAAGGCATAATTAAATCGGGGAAAAGAGGTAAACATCACAAAGTCCCTCCCTAACTTGGTAAGCAGTGTCTGTACAGACAAAACAGAGAAGGGAAGAAACTGCCAAAAACGAAAAGCGTCCTATCAACCGGAGTGTGAAACGTTTGTAGTTTTTTAGGGTAAAGAACTTAAATCGGAAATAAAAAATTGCTACGTTGACACTAGATTTGGCAAGGTTTCGCAAACTAAAGAAACTGACTGAAGTAACAGTTGATCGGGATAAACTAGGGGTTACCCACTCAAGCATAGGAAATGGTCGTGCATGTGTATTTTATTGTATATTGGAAAACAACAAAACAGTAGATGTTCAACGGGCTTGTGACAGAACAGTAACGACTTGATACCAAAACAACAGACACAATGTTAAGATATACAAGCCCTAATCATGAAAAAATTAAGATTGTATCATCAAATTAATGGGGTTTTTGTGAACGTTTAAAAAGAAGAGGAGTTACCACTTATTGAAGACTTTAATGCACTTTCAGATTAAGGTAGACACGGAAAAGCAGAAAGCGCGTATTTAAACTAATAATATAATAATAGGGCTCCTAATTAGTTGATAATAATTCCGAATGTGATAATAATATTTCAAAGGTGTGGATATTTCGAAGGGATGGTATAACATTCCTAATTGGTTGATAATAATTTCGAATGTGATGAGAATATTTCGAATCTATGGTACATTTCTTTTATAATTCGAATGGATGGTGTAATATTTTAAATGTGTGGATAGATATAATAATTCGAATGTGGGGATATTTTAAATGGATTAATATAATATTTCAAATCAGCGTCGACGATTTTGGTACAATTCTGGTACAATTTTGAGTTGCGAGAATCAATAAAAAAGCACGAAGTAATTTATGGAAAACGAGGAGTTTAACTAAACAGAGCAGTGATAGACGAATAAAGACAACAAAGGGTTGTTGAGCCACAATCCGAAGAACAGCCTGTAGCAGGTTAGTTTTAAGATATTTTTTTTATTTAAATTTCAATACTGGATTTACTTAATTTATATAAAAATTGTAACGAAGTCAGCAACAAACATTGCATACGTTAAAAGTACGTAACATATAATAAAGGGATCTAGAACGTTCGAGGTTTCTTTGGTAAAAAGAGGTAGCTTTTGGTGACTTTAGATTGATTTCAAAGCATATAAATTTTGAGGTAAATGATAATTATGATATAGATTGATTGAAGGGTGTATTTTAATGTTTTTCTAAACTTGTAAATAATATTTCTTTTCGTTATATGAAATTAATTAACTTCGTTTTATACTTCAAACAAGTAAGTAATCATAAAGGGGTGAAAATGAGAAAAATTGATTGTCGTAACGTTGTGCACACTGTGTAGATTAAAGAAGGCTAGCCGTGGCATAATAATAAATTTAGTAAGAGTAAATTTGATTAAAAAACACAGAGAGGTGGAATTATAGAAAACGTCATCACACCGAGTACGGCGTTATCATATCAATACATATATATATATATATATATATATATATATATATATATATATATATATATATGTAGCAGGAAAAATATATTTGAACAATATAAACGTCAAATTAATGAAATTTTAGAAGAAAACAGAGTAAAAGAATAACAGAAATTATAAGAGTTGGTGGGGGCAGTTGTTTAAAAACAGTAAGAATAATAATATGCAACAACGTTCAAAACAAAATACAAAAACAGATTAACCAAGATTAGTTTTCATTTAGGGGCAACGATGTGTTACAATAGCACTTATCTTGAGAGGATCTACTAGTAGTCAAAAGTAAATAGCGCAACACCATCTTGTTCCAGCAATTCCTTCGACCATTTTGTTACCTGAAAGACGGTCGTTCCAAATAGGTCTCCTTGCTTTCCGTGTTCTAAAATTTGCCACTTCATGCTTTACTTTTTTCTATAATACCCAAAAAGACCGAATTAACTTTTTGTCAGATGGAAGAGGGTTATAAAATAACAGACTTTTCTCAAATATGACTTCATTGCTGGGGTGATTGGACAGCCTTTCACAATTATCGTTTTTACCGATATGACTAATAACACTAAATAAAAATTCACATATTCTGAAGTTTATTAACAGCAAATTCCAGAAATATACATGCGCGTACATTGACCTAAAAAAACAAATCTATAGTATCATCCAACTGGTCTGATATTATTAACAAAATCCTTTTAGAAAGCATTAATTCATACAAAATACTACAACGCCACTGTTCCAATTTCCAAGATTGCTATATATGACATTTTAAATCCCATATCCGGAAATGCCCTAAATAATAATGCATAAAAACACAGCGCAATATCAACTTTTTTTAATAATTCTAATATCGATTATAAATGCTGAGTTCTTACACTTTGACTAACAACAATTTTACAAATAAGCTAAAATATCACAGAAAATTGGTTGGTCAAATTTTAGAATTTGTATCAATGTCTTGAGTTGTTGTTTCCCCGAGACTTTTACACTCCTCATCGTTTTACTGTGAATTGAATAGCTGTTTGAAGTCAATGCTATCCATTCCTTAGAGCGTGTCTGCGACATTGTTTTCTTTCCCCGAAGTGTGTTTGGCGTTAGTCAAATATTGGCTATGTAATCCAAATATCTAAATTGCATAAAAGTACATTTTTTTCAATTTTTGTTGTAAAACGAAAGTTAAAGGTTTGTGGTCTGTGTAGATCGTAAAGATGCAGGACATATGACCACATCGTAATCATTAAATTCGTTGAAGAAGATTTCCAAATGTTTGTTGTGTTTTTCTTCAGACTAAGATACTGCCAGAATGTTATCGATGTAGCGGTAACAGAATTCTAGTACGCACACATCTTCGACCATAAATCTTCAAAAAGTTGTGGAGTGTTTCTTAATCCAAAGGTCATGTACAGAAATTCGAATAAACCAACACTCATTATTATTACAAATTTTTCTATGCCCCTCTGAGATACGGGAATATGGTAGTAGTTTCTGGTAAGATCGATTTTAGAAAAAATTCTTTTGCCTTCCAGTTATTGTGCAAAATCTTTTACAGGATTGAACACCTATCAAAAATTGTGCGAGCGTTAGGATGTGATGTTCGGTACTATACTTTATTAGTGGGGATAGGCCTCTCGGACGGGTTATGTGCGAGTATTTGCTTAGGATCTTGTTGTATTTTGAACTGGATGCCGTGCTTTATGATTTGTGGTAACCAAGATAACACTTATATACAAGTTAAAATATTGATGTGAACAAGAAGGTTCTATAAAAAGTAGGGAAAAGAATTAATATGTGTAAAATAGTAAGAAATAAGAGAGATAGGATGATGGAGCACATACTAAGGCATTAGGGAATGGAGCGAAATATATTAGAAGCAGAGAAAGGAAAAAGGATATGTAGAGGTGGACCTAGATCAGAGTATTGCAGACAGATAGTGAAAGTTGTAGGCTGTAACAGTTTCAGGCAAATGTGTACGTTAACTAGAATAGAAATCAATCGAGGTATGCGTCCAACTACTTTCAGGATGAAAACCTACTGATGAAAACAGTAATTGTATTTATCGTAAACAACTACAGGTGTTGGTTTTGCAATACGCTTAACAAGTATTAATTGTGCGAAAAGAGGAATTGAAAAACTATTGTTACAGCAAATGTTTAAGTGATGGAGGATTTTGGTAACCATGAGGTTGCTTAACCACCTCCGCAAATCATTGAATATCTGTGTTATAGGATATACTTTTAGAAAACTGTAGAAGGGGAAAGGTGCAAAAGAAATAAAAAAAACTACTACAAGGTCGTGATGTTTTTAACAAGAAAAAGTAGATGCCATGCTCGAAGACAGCAAACAGAAATATGTGAAAAATTGCAATAAACATATGTATGGAGAACGGCGCTACACATCTGTAATACGAGGACAGTAGGAAAAGCAGACAGAAAAAAGATTAGAAGTCTTAAAAGGTGGTGCTGCAGATGTATGATGAGACGCCATGAACCGACTAAGTTAAGAACAAAGCGGTTCTAGAAATAGTAGAGAAAGGATGATTTCTATGGAACACTGTAAAAATAAGAGAAATAGAATGATAGGACATATTTAAGGCATGAGAAAATAGTGCGGAAGGAAAGATATCTGTGGAAAAACGAAAAAAATGGGAGATATAGAATAATAGGATACGTTCTAGAGAAAGGACAAAAGGCAGGTAGAGGTAGACCTAGATTAGACTATAGCACACAGATAGTGAAAGATGTAGGCTGTGGAAATTTCAGGGCAATGTGTAGGTTACCTCAGAATAAGAAATAATGGGGGTACACTTCGAACCAGTTTCAGAACTGAAGCCATAATGATCATGATGAGAACTATACTGTCACGACCTCCATCTCGGCATTGCGTTTGACCAAAAGCTTTCGATAAGTTTTAGAGCTTCAAACTTTGCAACTAGTAAGTTAGGATTTATTATAGAAAAAGTTTTTTATAGATTATCAGTTTTAGATGCACTCTATTTTGCATAGATGCGAGCTTAGAATATTTCTTAACGTTATAAATATTGAATACCGTATTATAGTTCAGAAGAAGGAATACCGAAAAGACATCGCAATTTCCTAGAATTTAAAAAACATATAATCAATCTTATAACAATTTTTTTATGAAGTGTAACAATTTTTTATAAAGAACTTAAGATTAAATTTTCTTTTATTCAGCTAAGTAAATTCAGCCCCCAACTCATCTCTAACTCCAGTTGGGGTAATAGCCATGTTTGTAGACTTTCTATCTTCTAAGTATAAATTTAAAGTGTGAAACTTCAGCAAGTGGAAAACAGTAACAGATGCCTTTCCAAGGAAGGGTGTGTTTAGGTGCTCTGTCTTACCAAAGTGACGCCCAAAAAATTTTTTTTGAGCGAAATTTAACTGTAAAATAAAAATAAAACTGTAGCAATCTACAGCATAGCTATACTGAGAATCCGCTATAGTACATAGACTTGGGTCAGTGTCTTTAAATGGAAAGAATTTGAAATATATATTTTTGTTGTTAATCATTGCAGTTGACTAAACAGTCTGAGTGCGCGTTCGTGAGCACGTATGAATAAATGTGTGTGTGTGTGTGCGTGTGCGTGTGCGTGTGCGTGTGCGTGTGCGTGTGTGTGTGGTGTGTTTGTGTGTGTGTTTATATGGGAATGTATTTTAACGGACGTTGCAGCTTCGAAAAAGCTTTTTGACGTGTTGTCATCTTGCGAGTCACATATTTCATGTAACCGTACAGAAATTGCTTTTTCGTTCATAGTACGATTATTGGTTTTGGTTGGGAAAATTTCTGAAACCGTATAGTCTGCTGAATATATTTTATTGATTTTCTTATGTGCTGGAGTTTTTGAGGTCGCGCACCTATTAGAAATCGTTCATCAATGGCGTAAGTGCATTCATCCGCCCTTATATGTATCATGTATCACCACCAGCTAAAGTAACAAAAAACACCTGTTCATTAAAAAGTCTGATTTCTACGGTTTTCTACGGGGAGGCTCCGTGGCATAGTTGGTATGTGTGTGACTACTACACTTAAGATTTCGCGTTCGAATCCCGACACGGTCCGCTTTAAAAATATTGGGCAAACATTTTTCACAAAAATTACGCCCTCGTTCAGATGAGAGGTAAGATGGAGGTCCCGTGTGAGTGTCCCTACCTTGTTTGGAACAGCAAGGGTTCGGCAAAATTCTAAATTTCCTAGGTAAAAGAAAATTCGCTTTCTGACCAATGTAGTACCTTCGGGTGGAGCACTGAAAAATCACACGTAAGGTATTTACACTATCGTCAGTAAATCAAAGTAGATCTTCAAAAAGCCTGAAATTCGATGCAACTCTTATTAAAAGACAACTTATCAAAAAACGAGTACAAATAATACCAGTTATGCAATATCCGATTTCGTATACTACCATGATCCTTTAATTAAATATACGTACTCAATTAGCCTACACAAGTTTTGAGAATAACCTTGAGTTTTTTCAAGATGGTTTAAATGTAACTATTTTTAATTGCATTACTGCGCTTCTTGAACTAGTTCCACTGCGATATTACCAATCCATTAGCCACAACCGTCATTATTTAAAATACATAGAACTTTCGCCAACTCCAATTTTTGAAACTCTCGAAATTACTTTATATGCAGGTATGTACGAGTAATTATTTCCACGCCAATTTAAAAAATTGCAGCCATAGTATTTTGCATGTCAAAATTTCAACATCATTATCATAGAGTTTGTAACTTATGGTTATTTTTCGCCTTTTTAATAACCTTTTTCTGAAGTTAGTGGGAGTGCTACCTTGTTAAAGCTTTGCTCTTTTTTATCCGTTTTGAAGACTAGTTTTTTCGTTTCTTGTATTTATGCTATTTTGGTTTACTCTTTGTGGGGGTCGAGGTAGGTGAAGCCGTGAGTGTGGTCGTTGATGTGGTCGTACGGTTGTTTTTCATGCACACGTATGTGTGTCTGTGTGTGATTGTGGGTAGACTCGCTTCTCGGCAAGTATTTATATAATAAATAAATCTCTGAAACCTACACGTAATTATCTTTACAGTACGAGAAATTTAGTGCAGATGATAACTCGGGTAATTTAATGATTTGTTTCAGACACAGGTTATGATTATGCAATCGACGTGGCAAGTGCATTCTTTTATCTTACAAGTATACAATCTTTTTTGAGCAATTTAAGACATTTCTAAAACATTGTTCTCTTGCTATTATTACGCATGTTATATCAATCCACACAAATAAAAATCAATTTATTCAGTACAAAAATAGAATTTTTAATCTGGGCTCAAAATATAATATCAAATTTAAACTACTCTTAGCGTATAAGTTTCTTAGTTAAACTCGTAAAACAACGGCACTTGAACTAGAATGAAACGCGATATTTGCAATGTATGTTTTACATTCTAGCCTTATCTGGGTAATGCCAAATTTCTCATTGTTGATGTTTCCTCTGCCCCTCTCTTTAATATATTCTATACATCAGCCTTACATTAGATAACTATGTTTAATTGCAGGAAGATCTTCTCAGAGTGCTATTCCAATATCAATGATACTATTATACACATTTTCAACAACATTAGGGTTTTTGAGCATACCAGCACTAATGATGGCGGAGCTATTTCCACTCTCAGTAAGAGGAATGACACACAGCATTACTTTCGGATTTTTTAATATAGGGTTATTTATCTCGATACAAATGTATTATGATCTAAAACGATTATTTGGTGGTTCATCCGGACTTCAGTTTCTTTTTGCTGTTGTTTCAATAGGAGCATTTGTGTACTGTTACGTGTTTCTTCCTGAAACGCATAATAAAAAGTTAAGTGACATTGAAGAGTATTTTCAACACCATACAACATTTTTATCTACGGGACAAAAGAGGTTGGATACGAATAAAGGTAAACGAGACAAAAAATTGCTCACAAAATAAAAAATGTAAATTTACTTTTATATTTTTAATAAATATTATACGACAATCATTATTCTGTTTTCCTTATTTTATACAAATGTAGTAGAGCAGTATACACTTTACAGTTTCAAATCATATACCTAGACGATATATTCAGTTATCGTTCGCTACAAATACGTGAAAATAGTTTATATACTTCCAGATTCGTCCTGGACCACCATCCCATTCAACTATATTCGACAAAGTTGCCCTTTATTGATAAGAAAATTATACTCAAGTCAAAGAACGACGACCATTAGAAATTTTACAGACAGGGGTTAACTGTTGACAAAAAAAACTCTTAATTGTTTTTCTATATATGTATTGCCTTTACTCCTGTTTTAAAGATTAGAAACACTTTCATCAGCGTGTTATACAGTACGAGGCTTCTAAAACCCACAGGAAAATTGTTGAGACTTCCATTACAACAATACATACAAAAACCACGTATGGTTTATTGTATAGGAACACCCAGAGAGGAAAAGACTGCAAGAAAAAAAGAGACGACACATAATTGGAGTTGCTATCGATTAATTAATTAATTAGGGAGCCCATTATAAATAATTCGATTTTTTAGAAAATGCGATATTTCGCAACAATAACATCTAATGCTGCTCACTATTTTATTAAATAGTTTGGTAGCACACAGAAATGTCACGTTAAATCTTCCCTCTTAAACTACTAAACTGATTGTAAACATTAATGTCAAGAGTTCTTTTGTACAAACAAAACAACAATTCCTAACTTTTATATTAGATATAATTTGTCGATTAAAGAAATGTGATAAGTTAGGTTTAAAATGGTAACCAATTTTTGGTACATGTGCAGCAGTCATCGAATCTAACAGTAAATAGTACCTCTTGCAAGCTTCATCGATATCGTTAAGTTTTGATAAACTATTCCCATCAATGCTGCAAAGGTCTGTATACAATTGAAATAAGTTTAGTTTCTTAGAGTTATATAGGAGCTTACGTAACACGGGAAAATGTATTTGCTCATGTGACAGGAACAGCACTATATTCATGCGCTGGATGATGCCCGTCTTCAGGAAGAAATGAGTGTAACGAACGTATGACAATAGTATTGAATTCACTGAAAACCAGGACAAGCAGCCTAAAGTTAGTGTTGAGAATTCCATTAATTTGGTTTAGACCTAAATACGCACAGCTATTGTCTAATGCAGTAATACTGTTAATCGTCGTCGCTTTGCCTGAACGATTTGAATAGAAAGCAGGCAAATTGAAATCCCCAAATATAAATAATTTATTTTTACAGTGCTTAAGGCGACAGACCAGTAAACTCCGTAACAATATATATATATATATATATATATATATATATATATATATATATTGTAGTGGATTTAAAGGGTTAAATTTGGGGATAAACAATGCAATTTCAAACACCTTGTGTAGAGAGAGGAACATAATATTTACGTACAAAATTTATTTCATTTATTTAATTTAAATTAACAAGAATTGACGTATTGTTATAATTAGGGATTAAAAAGTAATAAGTTCTTAAAGAAAATCAGTTTTATAAGCCAATAGAGATTATTAATTAATATAATTTATTTTAATTTAATGGGTAATAACGTCAGAAAACGCATCAAAGCATGTAAAATCAATAAGTCCAAGGCGAAAAGCTTTCGTAACGCTCAAACAGACATCTGTTGTATAGAATACCGCGAATTGTTATTGTAAACGATCATTAATTAGGCACACCTGCATGTTGGAAAGGTCATCTTCCATTTATTTCTAAGCGTAACAAAGCGAGCTTCAAGGAAATATTGTTCAACCGTCGGTGGTTTCGCATAAATGCTAACAAAAGTTTCTTAAAGAGCAAAAGGGATGCACAATCAATAATATGATACAGAATGAGAAGGGTACAAAAGCATTCGGTTGAGTACGCACGGATTCGATCCACGTGGAGTCCATAAGACGCGGTCAGCAATATCGATTTTGTACAACTCAAGTAAAGGTTTGAACGCGACATCAAATATGCATAAGACAGGAATAAAGATACTACAGGCGGAGTTTTATGACGTCACTGAACTGTATGATTGGTCGAAATAGATAGTTTTAGAACAGACGAACACGCGGCAGGTCGATGCGAGAGTTTGAATGATATAGCGTGTTAACGAGGGAATTTTTCTGGAAGTTTTAAAACGGTTATACAAAATTTGCGGAAATATTATTTTCGATTAAGTATTTCACGTAAAGTGTGACCAACAGGGGCCTGTTGTTATTGTATAAATACGGGAAGAAAATTAATAAGGCTCTTTTGAATTTCGCATCGCTTAACGACGTATAATAATCAACTGACGAGGCTTGTGAGTATTATAAATTTGTAAAATTCAGTAAAATAGTATTAGATTGTTTGTGGGCTTATAGTTAGTAACGCGATTAGTGGCGAGTAATTTAAATTTAACTGAGGTCTGCGAATATTTTAACAAGCTCGCAAATTAATAATACAGTAGTAAACAAGTGTAATATAAATGGATTTGGATGTTGGAATTGATAGTGAATGGTAGCACGGAGCTCAGCTTAGATTGTGTTTTCATCTATAAATAGCTGGTGGAGCAGCGCGCATAATCATGGAGCTGAGGGGTTCAAGTATACAAAGCATATTCAACGGAGATGGAATTTTGAAGCTTTTCTAGGTAACGCATTTGAATTTGCTGGGGTTTTTTTTGATAAACAGTTGAAATTATTTGTGATGTGTGAGTGAACTTTGATGGTTATTTTGGTAATTTAACGTATTGAAAGAGATACGTATAACTGACTATTATTATGGTGCTTTGAATATAAAACAAAAGGTGTACGTAAAGCTTATTAAATTACTTAATGAATTTAAATTTAATTGTTAAGAGTACATGGGTTTTTTTTTAAGTTTGTAGTAATAGTATGCAAAGCGGAAAGCAATAATTAATAAACTGGGTCATCATGAGCTCACCATACTCCAGTGTTCAGTAATAAATAAAGATAAGGTATTATTTGGGGGGCCTATTTACTCCCGTTGCATTAAATGTGTTTGAGATTACAATTTTAAGAACAAGGACTTTACAAAGATAGTATTTATTGAGGTGTAACTAGAGTACCGAACTGTACATAACTATGAATTATTATTTGTAAATAGCGGTAAATAAATATTGTGTGATTGTTGTATTATTTTGTGATTTTATTAAATGGTGTGTGAATGGTTAAGAGAATGATAGTAAATTTAGGTATACGAGAATAGGCACAGCTGAGCTAGCCAGGGAAGCTGCTGAAGAAATTAATTATAGGAAGCATTTATTTAACAAAAAATTGAGAAATTGGAGTATGATATCAAAATTCTTAGTAATGCACTGAAGAAAACGAACCAAACGATCGCTGAGATGAGGGAACAAATGCAAGAGAGAATTGGGAGATTTTCTGAGGAAATAGAATGCGTATGGGACTATATTACATTAGTTAAAACAAAACAGGAAAAATACGAAAGCGAGTCCAACGATAAAATTACGGATTTAAATATTAAATTAGGTTAAATTGAAGAAAATTGCGAAACGGAGTTCAGATCAATAAATCAAGAAATAAATAATTTAAAAAGTAATCCAATAAATTTTAATAGAGAACCGATTAGGCTAATTCAAACAAATCTTTCAATTGAACAGTTTACTAAATTTTATGGGGACGGAAAATTAAATCGGAAGATATTCATGAAAAATTTTTAATATATTAATACAAGGTTCTACAGATGAGTTATATAAATTAAATTTAATCAAAGCGATGCTTAAAGGAAATGCTGCATTTGAACAGTTTGAGAGTAAATTTTTAAGACAATTTTGGAGTGACAATCAGCAAGATAGAATTCGGAATAACCTGAGTATGGGAAAATATAATTCGGAGAAAGGAATAAGGAGAGAATTATATGCGATTGAGAAATTTACTGTAGCGAAGCAATTGAATCCTCCGCTAGAAGATAAACATATTATAAGATATTTAGCAGGTCATTTTAACGCTGAAGTAAAGCGATACATAACGACGCAGAATATAGTAGATAGGATACGTTTATTGGTTATTTGCAGAGATATGATGATTTGGAGTTTGATTGTAAAATGGAAAATAATGTTAGGGATCGACGCACGAATTTTATAAGATTTGATGAGACTCGGAGAAATTATCAACGGCACAATTATAATTATGATCGTGGAAGAAATTTGAATAGGGGGAACTATAGCCACTTTAATAATGATTTTAGGCAAAACAAGAATACGGGTCAGATACCAAGGCAACGAATAGAGAGAACGAATCATGAAGGAAACAATAGAGGAATAAATAGGCAGAAAAATGATAATCGACGGACGCAAGCAACGAACATTAATAGCACGCAAATAAGGATTACGAATCGCACATACGCAGAAATAACGAGTCAGGCAGGACCTTCAACGCGAAATCAGGATTTTTGAGTACGGACGAACCAAAGAAAATTCTACGCATTAACGAATATGAACACCAGCGCGAGTTTATTAAACATGAAATGGATAATAAATTAGGAAGATTTGAAAGGAACTTATTACCAATAATTAATTTAAAGGTGAGAAGAAGTAATAAGTCGCAACAACGTGAGGGCTCGATTTTACCACAATAAAATACAACCTGAGATAGAGAGGACACGAATTAAATTAAAAATAAATTTAAAAATACGACCGTGAGATTTGAAATAAATTAATTAAACTAAACCGGAGATTTAAAGAGTTTCAATTAGCAAAAAATCAAGAAATTTATACAATAATTAAAGTTAGGTAGATTTATTTAGTGTGTAAAAGTTTAGAGTAAATATAGTAATTTCAAAATGGAGAAAGGATTCCAAGAAAACATAACGTTTGAGAGAAGTTTGAGCGAAGAACCGAGAATTTCACAAGAAACCAAGATGATGGAGATCTTAATAGCATTAAACAATAAGATGGACAGAAGTGAGGAAGCCATGAAAATCATTACAACAAAAATGGATGAAAACAGCGAAAATTGGGGAGTATAAACTACGATTTTAAGTCGGGGGAGAATGATAATACAAGTTCGAGTCCGGGGAGTATAAACTACGATTTCAAGTCTGGGAAGAATGATAATCCAATTCTAAGTTTGGGGAAATTGATGAGAATAAATTCTAAGTCTGGTGAGAATAAGTCTAAATGAGACGACAATAATTTGGGGTGCAATAAGTCTAAGTTTAATAATGGTAGTCCAGAGGGTGATGACTATGATTTAAATGCAATGGTTCATATTTCGAATGGGTATATAATAATTCTGAATTGGGGGAAAATAATTTTGATCCAAATGAATGGCATAATGCATGGAAAATATTAGCTGATAATGGATGCGTCGATTGCAGGAAGGAAATAGCGAAGAAAATAGACAAGGTTAAATTTTTAGTTATAAGACATTATTTTTCTATTTCAATTTAAATATTGAATATTGAATTTGCTTAATATAAATTAATGTGACGAAGTCAACAAAACAAAGGACTTGCATACGTATAAAGTGCGTTATATGATAAAAGGGTTTTGAACGTTCCAAGCTTTTTTTTATAAAAACAATAGATTTTTTAGTGACTTTAGATTGATTGAATAGTATATGATTTTTGATAAATGAGATTTACAACATTAATTAATTGAAAAGTGTATTTTAATAATTTTCAAGAACCTGTACATAATATTTGTTTTCATTATATGGAATTGAATTAACTTCATTTTATAATTCAAAATAAACGATAGTCGAGGTCAAAAGATAAAGTTAATGGGAGTGTAATTTGATAATTCAAACAATAAAGGAGGAGCTATAAGTTGAATACGTCATTGATAACGAGTAAGGCGCTATCACATCAAGTTTTGTTATTGGTCGATACAAGGCCTTTACAAGATAAAATCCAGTTAAGTTCCTGGAGGAAGTTCAAAGCAATATTTATATGACAGCCCAACGTCGGGGCTCGATAAATCCAGTTAATATATAGCAATATTAATATGTCGAACCAAACGATGGAGCGCAAATAATTGAGGGAGTACATAGCAATATTTACACGAGTATATAACTTTATGGGTTTTAGGTCAGCAGAATTGAAAAATTCTCTTTTTTATAAACTCAAGCTTTCGAAAATTTATTTTTCCATTATTAAGAGTACTACAAACTAGAATTTGACTAATGGCTAAAAATTACATAAATATTATTTAATACTTACTAAAGTGAGATAACAATAAATAATATATATGTAATTTTTAGCTATCAGTCAAATCCTGTTCATATAACTAATTTAATTTATTTATTTGTAGTACTCTTGATAATGGAAAAATAAATTTTCGAAAGCTTGAGTTTATAAAAAAGAGAATTATTCAATTCTGCTGACTTAACACCCATAAAGTGATATACTGTTAAGAAAGCAAGGTGGTTACCAATTTTACTATATATATATATATATATATATATATATATATATCTATATATATATTGTTGTGATACTGTAATAATACCCCTATGAGCCTTTTTTTTTAATTAACAAGGTAAAAATTTTAATCTGTCAATTTTTGATTTTTAATGTATAATTTTAATTGCGTCGGCTAGCTCAGTTTTTATATTACGCACGGAGCTTGCGACAATACGAAAAACAAAGGGTTTAAAGCTACCTTCCACCTCTATTTCCTGTTCCAATCTTTAAACCAAAACACCATTATGCACAAATTATTATAATGTTCTCAAAAATATTTATAACGTATGAAAAGTTTAAAGATTCTTTAACTAGAATTTTCTTTTAATAATTGAGTAAAAAAAATTTAATAATTATCATTCCCAAAGATGATCAAAAAGCCAGCCAAATCACTAATATTATTAACTGAAGCTCCATGAACGTTTATTCAACTTTTTTAAATATTTACGTAATTTACAACGTGTACTCAAAAAACTATCCTTGTCGACCCCTCACATAAATTATCATTTTTAAAGTATTTAAATTTGAAATATTCAATGAAATGTTGATTTTTAAATAATTCAGTTTAGAAATGTACAACGAAATATTTACAAATAAAATAATAAATCATTCAGATTGGCTAACCTGTTACTTTCAGTTCGAGTCAGTCCCTGGTCCAACTGCTTTAGATATTGTCGGCATCCCTCTTAGCACAACCTCAAATCACTCTAGCGTCCTCCGTTAAACTCTTTGACAATTCATAGTTGAAGTAAGTACTTGTTGCATTTCCTCATTTAATCCAGTAATTATTTATAATCGCTTATCCATTAATTATTTAGAATTCTTCTCCAGGGATTATTTAGAATTGTTTTCCAGTGATTATTTAGAGTCCTTTTTATTAAGGTTAATAATAGAATTTAAATTAAAACAACTTTTAGATACTTACGCCTTTTGAAAGGTAAAACGACAAACCTCTTAATTTTCCATAATTACAATGTATTATTTTACAATTCACAATAAATCACTTCACGTAAATATCTTTGTTTTAAGGAATGTGAACTAAGCCTTACTTCATGTTGAAATGATTTGTATACAACTCCGGTCGTATTTAAATGCATCGTCTATCTATTTGTTGTTATGCATGATACTTTGATACCAGGTTTTTGGATATTTCATCGTATTATATTGTATGTTAACATCAACGCGTTGCTTTTGTTACGTACCATTTCGAGTTAATAACATTGATTTTCTTCGATTTCCATACTTCTAGATAAGTAAACCATTGTTTGTTCAAATAAATTTGGTAAACTTTGATTTTAATTACCATGCCTTGCTTGTTTCCAATAAATCAGGTGTCGATTTTAGCTTTCTTATCACGTAGACTTAATACAATTTATGCATTAAATTATATGCGTTTGCTATCTTACGCATTTTTAAAGCTGCTTTTTTTAATTGGGATCCTTGACGTAATAATGATGCGTTATCCATGCGTGTCGCGTTTCAGCTTGCAATTATGTCGTTTAAAGACTTGCGAATATTCAAATAAATCTTGAAAATATTTTTCATTAACTAAATTATGATTATGGTTTATATACAGGGCGTTGTTATTTACTTTCCCATTTCCTAATCATCGTATTTCTCGTTTTCTTCAAAAAACTGTCTCGTTTTCTGAGCCCTCATGTATCTTATATAAAGTGCGCTATACTATTGGTCCTACCTACCCCTAAATGACCTTATTAACACAGCAATATATATATATATATATATATATATATATATCATCAACACTTACACATTGATACTATCTTCAACTACTCGTCAATAGTTAGAAAGCCCCCAAAGCATTTCGTATGTAATCCACGAAATTTTCTTTAAAATTGTAATGTATAATTTAAATATTCTTCTATTACCCCGCCTCCGTGTGGCTTATCAGCAACCTTGAGCAGAGTATTTTGTAAGGGTCAAACCATCTGGAGAGTTGACCTCAAAATTACACAAATAATCCATTTACAAGTAATGCAAAAATCTTATACTACCTCAATCTACCTGATATTACACAAATTGTCGTTCTAAGAGTTTAAAACAAAGTTATACTTGCGTCAAATTTTTGCTGGCCGTTGTATCTCCACTACCACATGTCTTTGATTATAATTGCAATCTAAAAATATTTTAGTTTAGAATTAACTGCATCGAATAATTCCTGATTCCAATTTTTAAATATCCATTTTAAGTAATCTTCATGTGTTGAAGTATACATCAGTTTTAGCAAGTACTTTTATTTTTAAAACATTGAAATAGCCGATGACCTTGCACGAAGTTCAGTTACTGTTTTATATAGGAACAATAAATATATCGTCGTGGCTCTCCATAGAAATCTATTCAGTAACTATCTATCAATGATCGAATGTCGAATGACTTATATTCAAATCTTAAATGACCGTTCTCACTAATTTATCGCTTTTATATAACATAATCTTAATGCATCGTTCTTGAATATCGATTACATTCTACAGGGTCTGAGTCATCTTATGATGTAGCAATAAACCGCAATTTCGTGTGTTCTTATTTTTAGCGGTCTGTCAGTTTAAAATTTATTGCAATCATGAAAGTTTCCTATCTTTTGTTAATGAATGAAGCTAATAGTTGGCTATATCTATCCCTATTATAATTTTACGAGCTTTTTTAATTTATAACTATTAAAACTTGTTATCTTATCTGGTTTCATAGTTTGTCGCTGTTATTGTGTTACACAAATTGACGATATTTATTTACATTGCTTGTTTAGATAACGGTTCCTGGAAGAATCTGTAAAAGTAGTTTATTTTCCATTTTGGATTAAATAACGTTTACAAAATGATGTTTCTTAAGAGGATAACTTCGTTTAAGGTCCTTTCAGTCTCTATAAATATAATAAAACTGATATTTTTTAAGAGATGAAATATTTACATACAAAGTTTTCAATAAAATGACTGATTTGTATTTTTATCTATTAAACTTGTTTTAAGATAGAGCTTCGTGTTTAAATTGTACCTTAACACTATATACCTAAGGCGTGTTATATTACTTGGGATTCACCATGTGTGCTAAAGGAATAAAAGCTTATCCTACTAGGATATAATACAGGGTAAAAACTAAATATTTGAGAAACTGATTTTCTCAGATTCTGGGGTAGTTTTTCTCACAGAATAGGGTGCTTAATGACCTTTTATAAACTTCTTCATACAATTTTCCACCAAATTAAAATTTAAAATATATTTCGCTGAGTTTACGTTAAACGCCATATTTGTTCTATATACAACTATTTCAACTAGACTTATAATACACACGCATAATTCTTTTCTCAAAGTGACCTATGCCTTCAATAACTCGTTTACACCACAATATCTAAAATTCAATTCAACATCCCCCAACTCTATTCTTTTTTTACCTGAAGTTTCTTATTGTTATTGTTTATTTCTTATTCGCTTCTATTTACACAGGGTATCATCAAATTAAGGAACCTGGTTTTCTCACATACATAAAATATATAAAATATTGTAGAAAAACTATTCTATAAAATATCACTATTTCAAAAAAAATGTGGCATAAAGTTTTCTGAAGTTGCCTCAAATACTCTTTATCAATACTACTAATGTTACTGTGCACCTACACAAATAAAAAAGGATTTCTTTCAATTTATAAATACATAGATCTACAGAAAGTCTCTTATACATTCTTTCCAAAAATGAATTCTTTAAGTCAATTTTAGAAAACACATTCTAATTGCCAAATCTCGCAAAAATACTATTGACCGACGTTGGATAATAAAAATTTTTATCATTACTTTAATTTATACCTTCCATATTTGAATTTAATTTCTCATACATATCGCTTCCTTTTATGACAATTATATGATTTACAAAATAAGTACTTGATCTCTCACAGATGTCTTCACCAAAATTTTTATTACTGATACCTTCATCAAAATTTTTCTCAAACTTATTCACATTTTTATCGTCTTTATTATCTTTGATACTCATCGTCTACAAATTTCTCCATTTTAACTTCATAATTTGTAGAAATATTCAAATTTTTGTTTTCCAACTCAGCATCTTTAAAATATCCAAACGACGCTAACACTACTTTATCTTTTACCTTACCTGGATCCCCACTGTAAAGAATGCGCAAGTCCAACGTCCAAGTTAGTTAATCTATACATGCGCCAACAAGAAAAAAGATTCTAAGTTGATTATTCTTTGATCTTATTTGGTAAACATTCTAGAAGTTACTATAGAAAGATGACCAGACCAAAGTCCGAGTTTATAACTATGTTATCTCTGGACTTTTTTAACCCCCTGCAAATAGACTCGTCTGTATGTATATAAACTGCTGCTGTCGAGTGGACCGTCAGTTCTAGTTGAGTCTTACAATAAACAAGTCTATCTTTAAATACACAACAATCTTTATTAATTTTATGCAAGTTAATCTTGTGCTACTTGCTGCAAAACTTTGAGCAGCCAAGATGAATCATTTCTTGGAACTAATAAAAAATATTGCCGCCCTACTTGGGCGGGTGCAACAACATCATAGCAATGAACAGGTCGAAGAAGAGTTACGACTATGCAGGGTTGGAATACGTAGATTACACGATGCTATAGAGAATGTAAAGTCTATTGGTGAAAAACAACAGTTACTGGCGCATTGGCAAATATTAAGTCTCTGCATACCCAATTAAAGGTTGCACAAAAGAGAGGGGCAGGGATTGGAAAGAAAAGAAGACCGCTTACCATCAAGTGCGTTGGGAGGACTTGATTTCTGCCATCAAAGGGCGTATTCATACTGGTATAATTAGTAATCTCAAACATAAAGATGTAAAGACCTTTTTAGCAAATTGCAAGAATATTTTCAAGAGAAGAGTTCATACTCCACTCGAGTAATAGGAAGCTATTAAAGCAAACACATCCTTCTGTGAAGAGTTTGAGCTTACATCCGGTTTTCAAGTTAAACGAGAATGTACATATTTTACAACTTCGAACGTTGCAATATTTGAAAACACTGATCTAAATAAATGGTGTGATGCTAACGTTACAAAACTAATAACGACAGAACTAGAAGACTTTCAGGAACGTAATAGTGGGTGGTATTGAAAAGTATTTATAATTTAGATATTAATATAAATAAACATAAGCCAATGCGGGGATCATCATATATCAAACTACCACCTCAAGTGCAGTGTGAACATGCATATATAAATATAAGGAATAATGATCAAGCCTGTTTTGCATGGTCCATAGTACTGCTTTGGATCCTGTACATCACCATACATGTTGACCTCTTGAAGATTCATCACCAGTACAATGATGACGATTTGGAGACCGATGATGCAATTAAACCTGATTAGTGGCTTAATAATTTAATTCTAATCATTTAAAAAACATTTTTGTGATCGTTGACTCCATATGGATGATTGTAAAATGAAGCACCTAGGAATACCTCGGTTGCCTACAAGAAGAAAAAAAAGTCCTCCGTTTTAGAAATTTTAAAAACAAAGTTAGAGTTCCATTCGCAGTGTATGCCGATTTAAAATGTCTTTTGAAGCCTACAGGAGACACTAAAAAGTTAGAACACATACTATGTAGTGTGGAGTATTATGTTAAATGCGAGTACAATAACTCTCTATCGTTTTATCGATTATCGTGGTGAAGACTGCAAAAATTGGTTTTCAAAGGACTTGAGAATATTTGCAGAAGATGTCGAAACTGTTTTTATACGTCCGTATGATATATCACCTTTATCACTACAACAGGAAGCTGATTTCGTAGCCGCAACAAACTGCTACATCTGTCATAAACCATATAGTATTGGAGATGTAAAGGTTCGCGATCATGATAATTTTTTATCAACTAACAACTATAGACGACAAGCACATTTGGGGTGTAATATATAAATCATCAGGACTCTCAAACCGTTCATATCGTTCTCCACAACTTAAGCGGTTACGATAGTCATTTTATAATTAAGGATATTGCAACTAATTTAGAAGGTCGTCTGGAGGTACTCCCAGTACCTAAAGAAAAATATATTTCCTTTACTAAAGTTACTTCAGAAAACATAGTCAACTTTTGTTTTATTGACAGTTTCCGCTTCATGACCCTCTCCCTAGATGCACTTGCTTCATATTTGAATGATTACGTTGTAATAACATTACCAGGCTGTATTGCTGAGGGATCAGACTGAAATTCTTAGTAATGAATGATTATTCTTTGATAAAAGCCAATTCTCATATTCAAATCACGAGCAGTTTCAACTACTGACTCGAAAAGGTGTTTATCCATATGATTTTATGGATAGTTTTGCAAAGTTTGTCAATATTTGCTTACTTAACTAGCAGCAATTCTATGATACATTAGAAAATAAAGCAATATCAAACAAACAATATCAACATGCTCAAAGTGTATGGTCAGCATTTAATATTTAAAGATTGGGTTATATTCTGTTTTGTACCTGGTAACTGATGTATTGTTGTTGGCCAAAATCTTTGAACAATTCCATTCGAGCTGTCACTACACATACGGTCTTGACCCTGTCCATTACTACACTTTGTCTGGGTATACTTGGGATGCCATGTTAAAGCATACAGACCAGGAACTTGAGTTATTGACAGATATTGATCAGATCTTGTTAATCGTGAAGGGTATACGGGAAGGTCTTAGCCAAGTGTGTTCAGAACGACGTGCATCCGCTAATAATAGGTATATACCCACCTATTGTTCTTCAAAACCTGATGAATATCTATTGTATTTCAACATAAACTACCAATATGGGTGGTCCATGAATGAATCTCTTCTGTATGGTAACTTTGAATGAACCGACATTAATCTCGATGTTACTTCAATTTCAGATGATGTTCCAGAAGGTTATATTTTGAAGGTTGATTTAAAGTATCTCAAGGATATCCATAACCTACATAAACATATTCCCTTCTGCCCCGAGCACATATATTGGCCCAAAGACTGGAGGACCACATGTGGAGAGAACACAAAATACTAAATTAATGGCTACTCTGAATTCAACACATAAATATGTCATCTATTATGGGAATCTGAAGCAAGTGTTAAATGGACTTGAATTAAAAGCCATTCATAAAGTTCTTAAATTTAAATAGAGCGGTTGGTAAAAGTCCTATATTGATTTGAATACTGAGCTTCGGAAACATGCAAAGGACAGATTTGAGAAAAATTTATTCAAATTAATGAACAATGCCGTATTTGGAAAAATAATGGAGAACAAGCGAAAACATTGTAATGTTAGACTTGCTCAAAATTGGGACGTCATATACGGTGCCGAAGCTCGTATATTCAATTCCCTGTTCAAGAATCTAACAGTATTTGATAAAAATCTTGTACCGACAGATTTTTTTAAATCAGAAAAATATTTCAATAAGCCTACATATGTAGGCATGTGTGTTTTGGACTTATCCAAGCTAACAATCTATAACTTCCATTATGAATATATGAATGCTAGATTTGGAAACGATTGTAGTGTATTATATACCGACACCGACAGTCATATTTATAAAATTATAAACCACAATCCCTATGAGGCTACGAGGCGGAACTGTTACCAATATTTTGATACTTTGGACTATCAACAGAACATACATCCAATCCTATTGTACATGTACTGTTATTTGTTAATGTAGTACTTAAGTATGTTACTCTAAAGAATGTTAACTTAGATACAAGCAATGAATATATTTATGTTAATTAAGATGATATAAAACCGATAACCATATAAGCAATATTAAAAATATGTATGTTATGGTAACCAATATCAATGTATATAAATGCAATGTATAATAAAGCATATTTATGAACCTTTATTTTTATTTAAAGTTTGATAAGTAATGAAAATAATTAAAGTAAATCCGTAATGACTAATACTAGAAGTATGAACATTGGAAATAAAGACTAAACATAGTGCAGAGGTCACATTAGCAAACGTGATTGAAAGATTAACCTATTACAGAATATATGGAATCTATAGAATAAGGACTTTCCAGGAATAACCAGATAAGAAAGCAGTTAAGTAAAAGAAGTAAATTAAAAGCGAATATATTAAGAGTTAAAAGTTAGGGTTATTAAAAACATGTAAAACATGTAGGGTCACCCGAGGTGAATAATCTTTGCTTTTGGCAAAAATGGTCATTTTGGACATTAGAAATATATATATATATATATATATATATATATATATATATATATATATATTATATTGCAAAATTCCAGCTCCCCTATCGGGTGTCCCTTTTTATTTAAGAGAACATTAATCGCTTTTTATAAAAAAAAACTTTATTGATAAGCAATTTTTAAAAAAACACTTCAGATATTGGTTGTGTGCAGCTTTATAAAATGGTGTTGCTAATTTATACCAAATATACCTCGGCTACAGAACTGATATCTCTTAATCTCAGGGTTACTTTGTTTTGTTTTGAATAGAACTTATTTGAACTGGGTTCTATATTCAAATAAGCTCGCATACAAATATATATGAAACCAACACCGGGCAGCCTCTTTCTCTGTTGGCCCAATCTAATATTTTACAAATGTAAGACAACTGTAGATGGTAATGCACATACCTCTAAGCTATGTTACCGTTGTCAAATAAATTTCAGTGAAAACAATGCTCCTTGAATTAAAAATACTTTATCTTAATTTTGAAGAGTTAATATTTTATTAATAAACTTGAAACAATACCTTAATATCCAGATTCGTGTGTTTGTGCTTCTTTACAATTGATGCAGTGCACCTACAGGATCTCAGGTCAGTTACTTAATAACAATATTGTTTGTTTTAATATTTGGTTAATTTTTAGATGGTTTTAAGAATGAATTAATGATTTAAATCGATACTAAAGAATACTTGTACGGTATGCTGCTTCACCTTCCAGACTTGGAGCAATACAAATGATACCAGCAGTGTTTTCTTCTAGCTCTACGTGTATCCTCTCTATGCCTCGTTGCTCTGCTAACTTTTACACCAAAACGGCTTGCTCCTAGTATTTTCAAATTTTGGTTGGACACCTTTATATTTACTTTGAAGTAGTGTATGTACTCCAAGCTTGTTTAACATTCGACCTTTAATCACTTTATTAATAATTTTATTTTTAGGAATAAAACCACAGCTCTCCAATAACAAGTACTATTTTATTCAACAGTTTATCATCATTAAAAGTAATTACACTCATCCCAAAATAATAAACAACAAACATATAAATCAAAGAAAAAATCAATAATCCTCACATCTTTCGTAACCTAGCAACCAACACCTTACCTACTATTTTACTTTTATCATCATCATTAGGTCTTCAGTCCTAGAACTGGTTAGACGCGCACCATCATTGTTTCCTATTCTCAACTAACCTACACATTTCCCTGAAATTTGCACAGTCTGCATCTATTATTATCTGATCTAGGTCTACATCTACCTCTTTTTTCCTATATCTGCTTGTAATATATCCCATACTATTCTCCAAAAATTCCTTAAAACGTATTCTGCCATTCTATTTCTCTTATCTTTTTCCCCAGATATCTTTGTTCCTCTACTATTTCTATAACCTATTTGTTATTATATTTGTCTGTCCATGCTATCGTCCTCATACATCTGAAGCACAGCATTTCAAAAGGCTGCTACCGTTTTTCTGTCTGCGTTTCAGACTGCCTGTATTTCATAGGCATACTGTGCTGTGCTCCACACATATGCTTTCAACAATCTTCTTCTTGTTCTATGTTTGTTGTCTTTCCTCATAGGCGCTGTTCTTTCTTGCTAGATGCAGTTCGGTCACCTTCTATTGTTTTGTAATTATATACCCTATTTCTCCGATCTTCAGTGGTTGTGAAGGGAGGTAAGCAGCCTGTGGCTGCCAAGTTCCCCCAACACTTAACCGTTTACCGATTTAATATATTTTCCAATATATCTTTTCGCACAGTCATCATTAGTTGTAGATATTTCGCAACCAACAATTAGTTGTTTATACAAATCATCACATTTATCTGCGCTTATTTTTTCGTCATTAGGTTTTTCCGTCTCAAAACTGGTTGGACACGTACCTGCACTTATTTATATTCTGAGCTAACCTACATAGTTCCCTGAAATTCTCACACAGCATGTGTATACAGTTCGTTCCCTTCTATTGTTTTCTAATTTTATGCCCTATTTTACCGAGATTCAGTGAAGGGAGTTAAGCAACCTGTGGCTACCAAGATCCCCCAACACTTAGACATTTGCTGAAGTAATGGTTTTCCAGTAAATCCTTCCACATACTTAACATTATTCGAGAATATTGCCCAACCAATTCTTGTAGTTACTTATACTAATGATCATGTTTAAGTACAGTTATTTTTTCGTCATTAGTTTATCCATCTTGGGATTGGTTGGATGCGTACCTCCATTGATTTCTATTCTGGGCTAGCCTACACATCTCCCTGAAACTTTTACAGCCTACATCTTTTACTATCTGTGTGCAGTAGTCTAACCTAGGTCTGCCTCTTCTTCTCTTTTTTCCTATCTCTGCTTCTAATATATTCCGCACTATTCCCTCATGCCGTAGTATGTGGCCTATCATCCTATCTCTTCTATTTTTTAAAGTTTTTCACATATTTCTTTCTTCAGCTACCATTTTTAGTACCTCTTCGTTCTTAACTTTGTCTGTCCATGATATCTTCATCATACGTCTGTAGCACCACATTTCAAAGGCTTCTACCTTTTTCTTGTCTGTTTTTCCTACTGTCCAGGTTTCACAGCCGTACAGTGCTGTGCTCCACACATATGTTTTAAGCAATCTTTTCCTTGTTTCTATGTTTGTGGTCTTTGAGCACAGTAGTTGCTTTTTCTTGTTAAATGTAGCACGACCTTGTGCTAATCTTTGTTTTATATCTTTTGTGATTTTCCCATCTTGCGTTATTTGGCTTCCTAGGTAGCAGAAATCCTTAACCTCTTGTAAGTTCGTGTTACATACTTGTATTCTTGTTTTTGACTTATTTTCGCCACCTTTGCATACTAGAACTTTAGTTTTAGTTTTGTTAATTTTCATACCGTATCTCTCTGTTAGAACCGTCTCCATTTCATTAAGAGCAGCTTCTAACTCTTTCTTGCTAGACGCTAATACCGCTATATCATCTGCAAATCTAAGCATATCAATTTTTTGTCCTTGCATAGTAATTCCAAATGTCTTCCTGCATTTGACAGTATTCATTGCATCTTCTATGTACAAGTTAAAATCAATGGGGATAAGGCACATCCCTGTCTCACCCCTTTCCTAATGTTTACTTCTCTACGTTCCTGCTCTAATTCTATTACTGCTGTTTGCTGTTTGTATAAGCTATGCACTATTCGTCTATCCCTATAACACATTCCAATCTTTTTGAGTATTTCAAACATTTTTTTCCATTTTACATTGTCGAATGCTTTTTCCAGATCTACAAACCCTATATACACGCTTTCCCTTTTCTATTGTTTTCTCCATTATCACTCTCAGAGCTAAAATACCCTCCCGTGTTCCCCTGTTTCGCCTAAACCCAAATTGGTCTTTCCTAGTATTTCTTCAGCTCGTTTTTCCATTCGTCTTTGCACAATTCTAGTTAATATTTTTGACACGTGTGCTGTCAAACTTATTGTTCGAAAATTTTCACATCTATCCGCGCCTTTCTTTTTTGGTATAGTTACTATGATGCTACATTTAAAATCTTTGGGTATCTCGCCTGTCTCATACATATAGCTTACAAGTTGGAAGAGACGTTCTGTTACTGCTTGTTCAGCGGCTTTTAGAGTTTCTGCTTGCACCTTATCTGTACCCGGCGCCTTACCATTTTTCAGACTCTTTAATACTAATTTAAACTCATCTCTAAGTATAGGATATCCCAAGTCATCATTTTCAATGTCTGATTCCTGTTCTAATGCAGTTAGTTCCTCTCCTGCATATAAATTCCCTATATATTCTTGCCATCTACCCACTTTCTCTACGTTTTCTATGATGACGTTTCCTTGTGCGTCCCTTATATTTTTGCTATACGTTTTATATCCCTAAAATTTATTCTAATTAATTTGTATGCTTCGTCTGTCTTTCCTATTTCCATCTTCGTTTGTATCTCTTTGCACTTTTCGTCAATCCATTGTTCTTTAGCTTTCCTGCATTTGCGAATAATTTCCCATTTTATGGCTTTGTATCTCTGTTTTCCTGTTTCGTCTGATTTATTTTTGTATTTTCGTCTTTCTTCTATTAAATTCAGGATAACCTTTGTTATCCATGGTTTCTTATTTTCTTTTTGTGTATACCCCAGAATATTTCTAGCCGCCATGTCTAGGCCGGATTTAATGTTATTCCATTCTGTTTCTACTTCCTTAGTATCAGATATTTTCCCGATATCTTTGTGCAATTCATTTGATTTTTTTTCGAATATTTCTTGAACATCTTTATCTTTTAGTTTCTCTAATTCCAAGTGCCTTTTTCCGTTTCTTTTTTTCAAACTTTTAAATTTAAGTGCGGTCTTCATAATTACGATGTTGTGATCAGTGTCTATATCTGCATCTGGGTAGCTTCTACAGTCTTTTACTTAATTCCTAAATCGTTGTCTAACAAGAATGTAATCTATTTGATATCTTCCTATATCTCCTGGCATCTTCCACGTATATCGTCTTCCAGCATGATGTTGAAATAATGTGTTTGTGATGATTAAATTGTTCTTGTCGCAAAATTCTACCAGCCTATTTCCCCTGTCGTTTCTCGTGCCTAAACCAAATAAACCTACTACCGCTCCTTCCCTACCCTCACCTACCACGGCAATAAAATCCCCCGTAATTATTAAATTTTCATGTCCTTTTACGTATCTTAATATGTCTTCGATATCTTTGTAGATGGCTTCTACCTCTTCGTCACTGTAGCTAGAGGTGGGCATGTATACTTGTATTATTACTGTGTTTACCGGTTTAGATTCTAATCTAACCATGAGTACTCTTTCGTTCTTTTGTAAGTAATTTTCTACACAGTATCCTATCTTTTTCCGCATAACAATCCCCACACCCAGATTTCCTTCCTCTGCTCCTGTATGAATTACCCTGAAGTCTCCACTCCAAAAATCCCCCGCCTGTGGCCACCGAACTTCTCTGATCCCTACTATGTCTAGTGATAGCCTATTCATTTCGATTTTTAGGTTCTCTAGCTTACCTACTTGTTTCATACTTCTAACATTCCACGCTCCGACTCGCAGAATGTTCCCAACTCTTATTTTTAACTTTCCGATCGCATCCTCCGCAGTAGTCCCCTCCCGGAGATCCGAATGGGGGACTATTTTAACTCCGGAATCTTTTACCCCAGAGAATGCCATCATGTTTGTAACAATTTAAGTACGCTGTGTACTTGGGAGATAATGTGGTGGTTTCCCGTTGCCTTCCACATCGCGGTAGTGTGTCTTAGACTGCCATACCGACCCCTATGGTCTCTGCCAATCTAAGTACCGAAAGAGCCGCTGCCCTCTTTCGGGGACCTGTCTTAGTCTGGTTCCTCACTAACGACCCTACTACTTTGGTTGGCTGTAGTTTGGCTCTTTAGCTCATTAGAACACGCAAGCCATTTCACCTGTTCTAGTAATTTAGAACTTCGGCAAGGTGCAGGTCCATTCGAAATGGTTTACTTTTATATAAATCAAAAATTTTTAAATCACAATTGTACATTCAAAACCACCTTAGCTTAGTCTTCCCTACATTTACATGGCCTTTTGATTGGTACAAACAAATATTGCATTGTATAATAATATTCATTAATGTTAAAAAGCATATTTAGACAAACTTTTATATGTTTCACCCTCGTTTAATCTTCAGTGGTTGTGAAGGGAGGTAAGCAGCCTGTGGCTGCCAAGTTCCCCCAACACTTAACCGTTTACCGATTTAATATATTTTCCAATATATCTTTTCGCACAGTCATCATTAGTTGTAGATATTTCGCAACCAACAATTAGTTGTTTATACAAATCATCACATTTATCTGCGCTTATTTTTTCGTCATTAGGTTTTTCCGTCTCAAAACTGGTTGGACACGTACCTGCACTTATTTATATTCTGAGCTAACCTACATAGTTCCCTGAAATTCTCACACAGCATGTGTATACAGTTCGTTCCCCTTCTATTGTTTTCTAATTTTATGCCCTATTTTACCGAGATTCAGTGAAGGGAGTTAAGCAACCTGTGGCTACCAAGATCCCCCAACACTTAGACATTTGCTGAAGTAATGTTTTTCCAGTAAATCCTTCCACATACTTAACATTATTCGAGAATATTGCCCAACCAATTCTTGTAGTTACTTATACTAATGATCATGTTTAAGTACAGTTATTTTTTCGTCATTAGTTTATCCATCTTGGGATTGGTTGGATGCGTACCTCCATTGATTTCTATTCTGGGCTAGCCTACACATCTCCTGAAACTTTTACAGCCTACATCTTTTACTATCTGTGTGCAGTAGTCTAACCTAGGTCTGCCTCTTCTTCTCTTTTTTCCTATCTCTGCTTCTAATATATTCCGCACTATTCCCTCATGCCGTAGTATGTGGCCTATCATCCTATCTCTTCTATTTTTTAAAGTTTTTCACATATTTCTTTCTTCAGCTACCATTTTTAGTACCTCTTCGTTCTTAACTTTGTCTGTCCATGATATCTTCATCATACGTCTGTAGCACCACATTTCAAAGGCTTCTACCTTTTTCTTGTCTGTTTTTCCTACTGTCCAGGTTTCACAGCCGTACAGTGCTGTGCTCCACACATATGTTTTAAGCAATCTTTTCCTTGTTTCTATGTTTGTGGTCTTTGAGCACAGTAGTTGCTTTTCTTGTTAAATGTAGCACGACCTTGTGCTAATCTTTGTTTTATATCTTTTGTGATTTTCCCATCTTGCGTTATTTGGCTTCCTAGGTAGCAGAAATCCTTAACCTCTTGTAAGTTCGTGTTACATACTTGTATTCTTGTTTTTGACTTATTTTCGCCACCTTTGCATACTAGAACTTTAGTTTTAGTTTTGTTAATTTTCATACCGTATCTCTCTGTTAGAACCGTCTCCATTTCATTAAGAGCAGCTTCTAACTCTTTCTTGCTAGACGCTAATACCGCTATATCATCTGCAAATCTAAGCATATCAATTTTTTGTCCTTGCATAGTAATTCCAAATGTCTTCCTGCATTTGACAGTATTCATTGCATCTTCTATGTACAAGTTAAAAATCAATGGGGATAAGGCACATCCCTGTCTCACCCCTTTCCTAATGTTTACTTCTCTACGTTCCTGCTCTAATTCTATTACTGCTGTTTGCTGTTTGTATAAGCTATGCACTATTCGTCTATCCCTATAACACATTCCAATCTTTTTGAGTATTTCAAACATTTTTTTCCATTTTACATTGTCGAATGCTTTCTCCAGATCTACAAACCCTATATACACGCTTTCCCCTTTTTCTATTGTTTTCTCCATTATCACTCTCAGAGCTAAAATACCCTCCCGTGTTCCCCTGTTTCGCCTAAACCCAAATTGGTCTTCTCCTAGTATTTCTTCAGCTCGTTTTTCCATTCGTCTTTGCACAATTCTAGTTAATGTTTTTGACACGTGTGCTGTCAAACTTATTGTTCGAAAATTTTCACATCTATCCGCGCCTTTCTTTTTTGGTATAGTTACTATGATGCTACATTTAAAATCTTTGGGTATCTCGCCTGTCTCATACATATAGCTTACAAGTTGGAAGAGACGTTCTGTTACTGCTTGTTCAGCGGCTTTTAGAGTTTCTGCTTGCACCTTATCTGTACCCGGCGCCTTACCATTTTTCAGACTCTTTAATACTAATTTAAACTCATCTCTAAGTATAGGATATCCCAAGTCATCATTTTCAATGTCTGATTCCTGTTCTAATGCAGTTAGTTCCTCTCCTGCATATAAATTCCCTATATATTCTTGCCATCTACCCACTTTCTCTACGTTTTCTATGATGACGTTTCCTTGTGCGTCCCTTATATTTTTGCTATACGTTTTATATCCCTAAAATTTATTCTAATTAATTTGTATGCTTCGTCTGTCTTTCCTATTTCCATCTTCGTTTGTATCTCTTTGCACTTTTCGTCAATCCATTGTTCTTTAGCTTTCCTGCATTTGCGAATAATTTCCCATTTTATGGCTTTGTATCTCTGTTTTCCTGTTTCGTCTGATTTATTTTTCAACAACTAAAGTGCTGAAGTAAGATTTACCAAATAATTTTTACCTAAATGACTATAAAAGTACGTCTCTTAGATTTGCGGAATATTACTGCAAAATTTATTTGCATACGTAACAAACCTTCTCGTGCACACCGGTTCTCCCCAAGGGCAATTCATAATAAAAAAAGTTATTTATCAATAAAAAATATATATGAAGTAAGATGTATCTGTAAACAACTCTTATGAAAATAATAAAAGCCATTGACAAATACAAATCGAGCTGGTAGTTTTATAGCCATTAACAAAACATTAGCTTTATTACTTCATAGGGGAGGAAACATCCACTGACCATGGTTTCGGCTAGTTAGCCTCGTCAGAGTGGAATAGTTCCCAAGAACCCTATGAAGTAATCAAAGCTATTATAATGATATAATTTCGAAACAATCACTGTACTATGGCAAAAGTAAATAAAACCGCCATCAGGTGATAAAACACCAACACTACTAAAGTGTGGAAGTACAGAATTGAACCGAAACTACATAATAAATTTTATAAATGACTATAAAAGTACGTCTGCCTTTGAGATTTGCGGAATATTACTGCAAAATTTATTTGCATACGTAACAAACCTTCTCGTGGCGACACCCGGGTTCATGCCCCAAGGGCAATTCAAATAAACAAAGACAAGTTATTTGCAGTCGCAAAGTAATAATAGTATATAAGATTTCGTAAACAACCTTACTATGAAAAGTAATAAAACCGCCATAGTGACAAAATCACCAACATACAAAGTTGGAAGTAAGCATTAACAAAACATTATATTTTATTACATAGAGGAAACATCCACTGACCATGGTTTCGCAAAATTAGCTCGTCAGAGTGGAATAGTTCCCAAGAACCCTATGAAGTAATCAAAGCTTATTATAATGATATAATTCCGAAACAATCACTGTACTATGGCAAAAGTAAATAAAACCGCCATCAGGTGATAAAACACCAACACTACTAAAGTGTGGAAGTACAGAATTGAACCGAAACTACATAATAAATTTTATAAATGACTATAAAGTACGTCTGCCTTGAGATTTGCGGAATATTAGCAAAATTTATTGCATACGTAACAAACCTTCTCGTGGCGACACGGGTTCATGCCCAAGGGCATTCAAATAAACAAAGACAAGTTATTTGCAGTCCGCAAGAAAATAGTATATGAAGTAAGATGTATCTGTAAACAACTCTTATGAAAATAATAAAAGCCATTGACAAATACAAATCGAGCTGGTAGTTTCCACACTTTAGTAGTGTTGGTGTTTTATCACCTGATGGCGGTTTTATTTACTTTTGCCATAGTACAGTGATTGTTTCGAAATTATATCATTATAATAGCTTTGATTACTTCATAGGGTTCTTGGGAACTATTCCACTCTGACGAGGCTAACTAGCCGAAACCATGGTCAGTGGATGTTTCCTCCCCTATGAAGTAATAAAGCTAATGTTTTGTTAATGGCTATAAAACTACCAGCTCGATTTGTATTTGTCAATGGCTTTTATTATTTTCATAAGAGTTGTTTACAGATACATCTTACTTCATATACTATTTTCTTATTGCGGACTGCAAATAACTTGTCTTTGTTTATTTGAATTGCCCTTGGGGCATGAACCCGGGTGTCGCCACGAGAAGGTTTGTTACGTATGCAAATAAATTTTGCAGTAATATTCCGCAAATCTCAAAGGCAGACGTACTTTTATAGTCATTTATAAAATTTATTATGTAGTTTCGGTTCAATTCTGTACTTCCACACTTTAGTAGTGTTGGTGTTTTATCACCTGACGGCGGTTTTATTTACTTTTGCCATAGTACAGTGATTGTTTCGAAATTATATCATTATAATAGCTTTGATTACTTCATAGGGTTCTTGGGAACTATTCCACTCTGACGAGGCTAACTAGCCGAAACCATGGTCAGTGGATGTTTCTCCCTATGAAGTAATAAAGCTAATGTTTTGTTAATGGCTATAAAACTACCAGCTCGATTTGTATTTGTCAATGGCTTTTATTATTTTCATAAGAGTTGTTTACAGATACATCTCACTTCATATACTATTTTCTTATTGCGGACTGCAAATAACTTGTCTTTATATATATATATATATATATATATATATATATATATATATATGTTATGTAGTATAACGACCTTGCTGATTTACTACAAATGTAAGGTAAGCGATCAAAAAGAGAAATTTTGGAAATGTGTCACATATTTAAAAACACGGATACCATGAATAAAAGGACAGATATGGATTAACTAAGCTGTATATACACGTATTTACTTAATTTTAAAACTAGAACTAACTTAATTAGACCACTAGTATAACATAGGAACACGTACGTGCGCGCGCACTCACACACACACACATTCATACATACCCACACATATCCATGCGCATTCAACACACCCACACTCTATCAAGACAGGTTTAAAATACAAATGATCTGATAACAAAATGATCAGGTATTGTCAAAATTATAAAGGAATTATCGTTTAAGGTTATTTACAGTTTACATGTTCACAAGGCAAATAGTTTATAGTTCACAGTTTTAAATGTTTTATTGTTCAATTTTAAAATTCGATGTGTACTTTAAGTTTTATATAGTTCAATGATATTGATGTGCATTCAACCTCAATTTAGTAAGTACCTATTGTATATTGCTTGATGCCCATAATGATGTTTTTGTACTTTCTTTGATAAAGGTTTGTAATAAACCGAAAGTTAGAATATAATAAAGTACGTTGAATAACCAGCCAACCTGCTAATATCAATATATATATATATATATATATATATATATTGATTGATATTAGCAGGTTGTAGGTCAGCTGGTTATTCAAGCGTACTTTATTATATTCTAAGCTTTCCGTTTCAAAAGAGTTTCAAAAGAGTTTCAAAAGTATATTGGTTCACATCCAAGTTACATATATTCTTATATATCTTTAATAAATGGATATATGTAACTTGGATGTGAACCAATATATGCCACGGCTTTTGAAACTCTTACTCAGGATTAAATGAATTAAAATTATAATTTGCAAACAGTGTGGGTACAAAACTGTATGCACATATAATAACCACTGTCAGTCAAAGCACCATCTAGTTAATTTTAAATATACTAGCTATAGGTGTGAGTGTGACCATACTAGCAATTTTATTCATAATGTAAACAAAGTTCAGAATGCTTAAATTTAATAGAAATTTTGAGATTTCAATCAGTACTACAGTTTTTTAGTTGTTACAACTATAAAAACTAATTTATTAAATACCTGTAAGTCGCCTGTGTTTACAAGAATGGACCTTTTGGCTGCTTACAGTTACCAAAACTTAAAGTGCACAATACCTGTTTAAAAATAAGTTTTAATATTTGGTATTTTAAAGAATTTACGCTTTATTTTCAGGCTTTAGGGATACTAAAAGAATATTATAGAAAAATTATACTCAGATCCGGCGATCTAACAAGGAACTCGCTCAAATTACTACCACTGCTAGAACACTGTTCATAATAATGTGAATCCTCTGGAAATATTTGGATCTCTCTTTACTTCAATTCATATCAGCTTGTAAGCTGTACACATTTCACTGGACTGGAGCAAATAATCTTCTCGGCCTCAAATGATTGTATAAACCCTTGAAACTTGTTACCCGTTGCACAAGACTTATTTTAATTCACAGTTAAAACTCTTTCAAATAACTATAGCTTTAAATAATTTAATAAAAACTCAGAGCAGGTAAAACACATCTATTCTTTCTTAATAAAATTTTATAAGTCCTTTTATTAAGTTCTACATTGTTACCTTATCACTTAGGGGATCTTTTAAAAATTCCTATTTGCCTACTCGATACACAATTCCTATAATACTACTTACTGGATCAACTATCACAAACAGATCTATTAACTCTTTACAAAACATTTCATTTGGATCACTTGAGTCCTATTTTTCATTGGTTAAATTTGGTTTACAATTTTCATTAATCTTACAATTATTTATTTCTAACACCACATACTAAATGAATTATATTTCAGGTATTATGGTTCATATCATTTTCAAGAACAGTAGTATCCATTAAATAGTGTACATAAGAGTTAAATACTGTAAACAAACATTATTTTTACATCCTATAACTACTTATTTCTAATACAACATGCTAAATGAATTATATTTTAGGTATTATGGTACATATTACTTTCAAGAACAGTAGTGCCCATTAAATAGTGAACATAAGAGTTAAATACTGTAAACAAACATTATTTTTACATCCTATAACTTCTTATTTCTAATAAAACATGCTAAATGAATTATATTTCAGGTATTATGGTACATATTAGTTTCAAGAACAGTGGTGTCCATTAAATAGTGAACATAAACGTTAAATAAAATCAACTGAAGCTTATTCAAATGGCATTACTTTTCATTTTCTTAAATAAAATTACTTAAACACCTATTTGAAATCTCAAAAGCTCCATCACACGGAAATAGCATTCGATATAAGTTCAGCAAATAATTATTCTACGATCTCGTTTATCATCAGTTTTAAATTAGACATTTCATTAATATGAGTGGTAAATAAGTGCGTTTAACCTTGGATATTACATAGAACATTACAATATATATATATATATATATATATATATATATATATATAAAATAGGTAGTTTCTCGAACGGTAGTAATATATATAGATCTGTTGGTTTCTTGGGATGCACTCGTTCGTAAAATAAGAACTATAATGTCAAATTGTAACGTTTATTCTGACGTTTCGGCATGATAAGTTTATGAATAAAAGCATGGTTAGAATGATAATTTAAGTATCTACCAGAGTCAGTAGGTTTTTTGTAAATGTCAAAATATAAAGTATTTATGGGAGATCTGAGGACTAACGTATCTAGAAAAGGAATACTGAAATTAATTTCTTTTTCGAAAGTGAAAACCAAATTAGTATTGAAGCTATTAAAAATATATAAAGTATATTCGATCAAGTGTTCTGGAATGGAACATAAAATGTCATCTACATATTTGACTATAAAGGGCATGTCAAAAGGCAGTAAACTTATGACAGATTCTAATAGATAACCCATTACAATTTGGGCAATAATGGGGGATATAGGTGAACCCATAGGAGTGCCAAAGGTCTGTTGATAAAACTTAGAATTAAAAATAAAGTAAGTGTTATTAAAAATCAAATCAATAGTTGATAATAAAGAACTCAAGTTAAGGTTGCAATGTAGTTGAATAACATTCCATTTTTCAGTAATAATTTTAACAAATAATTTTTTGGGGATATTGGTGAACAAAGAACGGACATCTAAAGATACAAGAATATGATCAGTGGGTAATTGAAAATGTCTATATTTATCGATTAATGTAAACGTGTCTTTAACGTTATAGCCTTCAAGAGGAAAAGAATTTTGTAAGATTTTGAATAAAAAGGTAGCAATATTATAGGTTGGAGTGTCTATACAAGAGATTATGGGTCTTAGAGGTATATTTATTTTGTGGATTTTTGGCAAACCATAATATTTGCCTGGAATGCAATTATTTTTAATTAAAATATCCTTTTCAATTTTGGTGATCATAGAATGTTTGTATAAGAATTTAATGTGATCATTAACTTTATTTTGAATAGTGAAAGTAGGGTCTTTTGTGAGTTTTTTATAGGTAGTTATATCGTCAAGTAATTGATTAGATTTGGTCAGATAATCCTGTTTGTTTAATATAACGGTGACAGAACCTTTGTCGGCTTTTGTTACATAAATGTTGGGGTTATCATTCAAGAATTTCTTGGTCTTATTGTTGATGCGAGTGTTGGTGTTATTTATTTTCTTATATACAGGATTTGTATAAAAATTAGTAATTAAATTAAATTAAATTAAATTAAATTAAATTAAATTAAATTAAATTAAATTAAATTAAATTAAATTAAATTAAATTAATGTTCTGTAAAATTAAATAAAGAAAAAATTTTGTCTATTTATGCCACGGCTTTTGAAACTCACTCAGGGATTATTATATCTAGATATTTCTACTCTGTAAGAAAACGGGTTCTTGTCGTCTTACAGGTACATTAAGCACTTTCAGATAAAGCGTCGTTTAGTTAAAACCACTTAACCTCTCGCAGTACAGATGTAGCGTTATTATTTTCACAGATTGATATATATATAATCATAAACGTATAATTTGGATAAACGTTTGAGATTCAAATTACTAACAAATATCTTTAAATAGTGTTTATATACGGATTAATTTCAAATATCTGTAATTCCACCGAAGATGCTTGAGTTGTACATGGACCTCGTTACAGGATAAAACAAAATCATCTTGCGGACGCTTGCAGTTAATACCTGTAGAAAGTAAGTTTTAGTTTTATGTTCTTATTATATTCACTCTATTTTAGGTTCTACAACTAATAAATTAAAAATTCAGCAACAGTATACTTAGAATCCGCTATATGAATTTGTATACTTGTAATACTCCACCACGTATGATAAAACGTAGTCCTGTTAGACTGCGAAACCACTGCAAAATATTCGAAGCTCGCAGGTCAAATACTAAAGATGGCCCTTTGTTCATTTTAACTGGAATCACTCTTCATTACTGCACTTGGTTGTATAAAACCTTATTAATTATTATTCAATACACTTATATTCCTCCACAAACATTAAATTCTTTGTAATATTGCTTTTCTTCCACAAACATTAAATTCTTTGTAATATTGCTCCAGTTACACAACGATTAAATAAAAAAAGATAAATTTAAAGTAGATATGTTATTTTTCTATTACATATTTTATAACAAACTCCATAAGCAAAACATCTATTCATTACCAAAAATTCAAAATCAACTAACTTCTTTTCTAAACAAATTACCTAGGAGATAGTCTCTAAAATTATATCTTGCCTACTATATACAAATGTGTAAAAGTACATTCATTTATCCCTTATTATTTTGCATAACTCCTATTTTGGAACAGATACTTGTGTCACTTACACTAATTATCATTGGTTGACATTCCACAAATCTTACAATCACTTTATGATAACTAAACATGTTAAACTATATTCTTTTACAGGTATTATGGTACATTAATTAATTAATGACATACAGTATCCATCAAACAGTTACAAACATGATATTTTTAACAAACCGAAACTCATTCAGTTAGTATTACATTAGATACACGTTTTATTGAAAAACAGTTAACCAAAATGCTTCTTTCAAATCTCAAACGCTTCACCACGAGTAAATAGCATCTTAACCTAGTTTAACAAGTAATTATTTATCAATCCTTAGTTTATTGTAGTGTTTTAACTTTAGAAAGCATTGATAGGAGTGGTAAATTAATGTGTTTACCCTCAGTACTAACAAATATCTTTTAAATCATTTTAGACCATTATAATATATATATAATTATTAATAGAGAATAATCCACATTTGGAATGCAAATGAATGCTTAATATATATTAATAGTTATTAAGATGAAATGAAATGCAAGACGTAATTGAAAATCGTTAACAAGGGCCAAGCTTCAGTAGTATTAAGTATAACATCATCTAAACAATTAGGCTAGATAGCTCAATTGGTTAGAGCACTGATCCGGTGAATCAGAGGTTGCAGGTTCAAATCCTGCTGTAGCCGTTCTTTTAGTGGTTTTCAATTACTAGTTCGATTTGAAATGGTAATTCAACTTTAAATACAAGGTTGGGTTTTCATTTCATCTTAATAACTATATATATATATATATATATATATATATATATATATATATATTATATACATATATATATAAAATAAGATGTACCTGTAAATAAACTCTTATAAAAATAATAAGTGCTTTTTTATTGTGTTCTACACAAATTTCTTATTGCGGACTGCAAATAACTTGTCTTGAGTAAAAAGCTCTGACACGTCGATTTTCAATTTTAAATTGTCATTTAATTATGTAATTTTTAACCCTCCACCCTTCAACCCCTAAGCGCTAGCACCCCCTACTTAAAAATTTTAAAGAGCAATGTACCCCTTGTGATACCTCAATTAATAGCATTTTTCATGCAGAAATAGAATTTTACAAAAAATTCTAAATCGGTTGATAAATAACTGTTTTATTCAATAGAAACTTATTCACTTAAAATGCCAATTATCGGGTATGCCTTGACAAACAAAATGTTTGTAAAGTGTCAAATAATTTTAGTGTAAGTACGTTAGTTAAGTGCGTGTTGCTTGTTTAATAATTAGTCAGCAAAAATGAGACTTAACGAAGCCGAAAGGATTGTAATTTTAATGATAATTGGCTTTGGAGATAGAATTCGAACGCACAAAGAAGTTCGAATTTTATTCAATGAAATTCATCTCGACCTCCCCACCAATCTCGTAATCAACGATAAGCCGAATTAAAAATAAATTTCGGAATATTGGACACGTACGAGATAAATCTAAAGAGGGACGTCCATCAGCTTTAGATGAAGATTCAGAATTGGATGTCTTGCTATTTGTGCAGGAAAATCCACATTCACGCGTTCCGGGAGTCGCTTCACAGTTAAATGTATCAAAACTGCAGTTCATAGATTTTGCCGTAAGCAAAAATTTCACTCTTACAAAGTGCAATTAGTGCAAGAGTTATCAGATGATGATTTTGATAGGCGAGCGCAATTTTGTGAAACAATGGTGGAACTTTGCAATGAAAATCTTGGGTTGGAAGGAAATATGTTTTCTGATGAGGCAACATTTTATTTAAATGGTACCGTTAATAAGCAGAATTGCCGTTATTGGGCTGATGAAAATCCGCATTGGATGATGGAAGCAAATACACAATTTCCACAAAAGATTATTGTTTGGGCGGGGATAGTGGGTAATAAAGTTATTGGACCGTACTTTTTTGAGAGAACATTCAATGGGGAACCATATCTAAATTTTCTCCAATTTGAATGAATTCCGGCTTTACCGGTACTGCAGCCGAATGCAGAAGATCCTGATTCACCCGATCCCAGTATTTGGCTACAGCAAGATGGTGCACCTCCCCACTATGCAAGTCCAGTACGGGAATATCTCGACCAAGTATTCCCTATGAGGTGTATTGGTAGACGAGGACAAATTGAATGGCCTGCAAGGTCTCCCGACTTAACTCTTTTGGATTATTTTCTCTGGGGTTATTTAAAAATCTAAAGTGTAATAAACAAAGTTCAACAAGAGTTTGTCTCTAGATTAGGACACTGCCTAGCCGCTAACGGGCAGCAGTTTGAACATTTAATTGAAATTGGGTTTGTTTTTTGCTTTTTATTTAAGTATTGTTTATTGAATAAAACAGTTATTTATCAACCGATTTAGAATTTTTTGTAAAATTCTATTTCTGCATGAAAAATGCTATTAATTGAGGTATCACAAGGGGTACATTGCTATTTAAAATTTTTAAGTAGTGGATGCTAGCGCTTAGGGGTTGAAGGGTAGGGGGTTAAAAATTACATAATTAAATGACAATTTAAAAATAAAAATCGACGTGTCAGAGCTATTTACTCAGAAATTGTCAATAATCATTTAATCGAATATATCCGTTACTTTTGGGAAGCACTGTATATGTATATATTTCTGTGTAATTTGTAGGTTAAAATTGATTAGATAAGTCATTGGACAATTTAGTGTAAGCTACCGTTCATTTACATTTCCAATGCTCCACCTGAAGGTACTACATTGGCCAGGAGGCGAGTTTTTTGTTGCCTGGAAATTTAGAATTTTGCCGAACCCTTGTCGTTCCAGGCAAGGTAGGGATCTTTAACGTGCGTGACAACACTCACACACGGGACCTCCATTTAACCTCTCATCCGAACGAGGGCGTAATATTTGAGAAAAATGCTCACCTGCCATTTTTCAAGCAGTCGGCCGTGTCGGGATAGTGTAAGCTACCGCATGTAAATACCAGTTATTAAAGAGGTTAACATGTGTTGTAAAATTCTAGGGTAACAATTAACAAAGTTAGAGTAAAAGTTTTAGAGGTAATTTTTTTTTTTCATTTTTAAGCTTTGCAAGTTTTTCCAAAGAACATTCATAATGTTTATATGGTTGAGAGCAGAACCAGTTAATTTTACAACATATTATAAAGGTAAAATCAATAGTGTGCAGTGCAAGGACGCAGCTTCAATTATACCATATTCAATGTATAATAGTTAAAAAGCTTTTCAGTTTACTTAACGTAAAATAGATAATTTTAGGGGAAAATTCTAATAAAGTTAAAATATTAATTTAGTATCATTTAGCGTGTATAAATATTTCTAGTGTATAATTTAGCATCATATAATAGAATCTTTAACGTTAGTATAACGTTTAAAAGCATAGGGTCGGTAGAAAGAGATATTTTCTGAGTATTTAGTATATGAAATTGTTTTCGATAAACAAGCTTAAAATAATATCTATATTTTCTAGGAATGGATGTGGCCGTTAAAACTAGTAGGGATCAATATGAAACAAGGACAGATTGTTTGTAGCATTCAATGGAGTGAGATGAAATTGTCAGGTGTTAAATATTGGTTTGACTTTGAAACGAACTATGAAACAAGGACGGATTTGAGACTATAGGTAAGAGTGAGATGCAGAATGTATGTACAACACATCAATTTAAATAAGAAATGGGAAACAAAGTAGAGAGGCTACAGACAAGCTATTAAGGATGAGCAAAGAAAGCTTATTATATTGTGTATTGATAAGAGTTGGATTCTCATCTTCTGATTCAGCGTCGTTCTACCACTGCAGCACTGTCTCTTTAAAATCGGAATCGGCCGTTCGTACAGTTCGTTTATAACTTGTCGACGCCATTTTATTGCATACAAGGATAAATTATTTGCACATACAACTAACAACAATCCAATTGTATACTGATAAATTACAGAAATACGGATATATTTATGCAGGGTGTAACAAAATAAATGTAAAACATTTCAGGGGGTGATTCTTCATCGTAAAAGAGATAAGGCCTTTCATATAAAGAAATTTCATTGGAGCATCCCTTGTTAAGATACGGCCCTTTAAAGGGGGTACATAAAATTTGTTTTTCATTTTCTTTTATAAACACTAAAAAAGTTACAAAATTGAAATTAAGGTGACATTTTTTACTATCAAAAATACACTTACTCAGTAATTTATTTGGTTGACCCCATGGTTGTAAGGGGTGGAAAACGCAACTCCTAAAATTTATTTGTAATGAAACTTTTTGTCTTATTATTTGTTTGCCATTTAAAAATTTATTTCCAACAGCTTATTTCATTCTATACAAAAAATGTCTCTTTAATTTTTTGGCCAAAATTAACCAGTTCGCAGAAAAAAATTATTTTACGAACAACTACAGAGATACATGTCATAAGACGAAAATGCCAAACTAATTTATCTAGTAGGCCGCTATTAGTGATAGTGACAATTAAATTGTTATCACGCTGTCAGTTTGTAAATTTTTGAAACTGAATTAATAATTGTGTGTCGTTGTTTTGTTCTTAATTTGTTAGTTTAATAATTCACTTGTTATTAAAATGGCATACACAAATGCGGAATTGGCTGATATGCATTACGAGGTTAAGGATCCTTTGAGAGGTAGGTGTGGTACATGAAAACCATGAGTCAATACCGTAGCGGATAATGGGAATGATGATATTGTTTAGGATTACTTTTCTTATGGTTGATTCAAAACTAAAACATAATTTAATAGTTCATTAAGGTTCTAGTAACGTGTGATATTAATGTTCTGCTTAATATTACTCTAAGAAACTGTGTCGCATGAAGACGAATGTTAGAGCTAAATATGCAGAGTACTTATCACGCAATATCTCATTGAGATATTCTTCTACTGCAATAGCATAATGGGTTGTTTCTTCAATTTTTTGAAACCTGGCGGAACAGTGGCTGAATAAGTAGCATAGTCCCGTTATTTGAGTTGCGTCACCATCAAAGGAGTATCATAAGCATGGTAGGCATTTCTAAATCATAACATGTTCTAGTTTGTTTTTAAGTCCTTTAAAAAAACCCATCTTCTCCTGATGTAGAAGTTTTTCGAGTTTATACTGTGATATAGCCACCGCTCGTCCGAGGAGAGCGCATTTGTACTTGAAGGAAGATTTAGAAAGACATCCAAAAATTGCTCATACGTCTTATTGTGCTTTTGCAAACCAGTACAACTCAACTGTTTTATAACGAAGTGTATAAATGCCTATAACTTGAAAATGTTTTTTCGTACGCTTCCATATTGTCCAGTATGCAACTCCCAGTTCCCTTGGTGACTGGTCTTCTTCAGCGTACAATTGACGGACGCTAAAGCATCGACAAAACTCTGACGAGTTAATGTTCATCTTGCGAGAGACCTGTTTTTCATCTAGCCGTTCAGAATTAGCTTTTCCTTTCGTAGTAGGTATAATTTTTTGTTTCGGGTAGAAAGAATTCTGAAACTGCAGTCTGCAATTACTAACTGACTTTTTCACTACTGTCTGCTAGCGTTCTTAAAGTCGCGCACTCATTACAATGACCATAGTGGATTCATCCGCCCTTATGTGTACATCATCATTAGCTGCAGTAATAGAATGCAGCAGTTCATTATCAAGTCTACAGTGTTAACGCTGTAACAATAAATTGACATAGTTTTTCAAAAAGCATAAAATTTGCATACAATGTAAAATTATTGGACAACGTAATAAAAATGAGTAAGTATCAAATAAATCCAGTTGTGCAATATCCGGTTAGATATACCACCACGGTTTTATTATCTTAAATGTGAAGCATTCGGTAATAATGTCAGCCTATTAAATATATTAACATTTTAAAACACTATATAAAAACGGTTCCTTTAATTAAATATACAAACTCAAATTACCCTGCACAAGTTATGAGAGCAATTTTAAGTTTTTTAGCATGATTTATATCTAGCTCTTTATACATTTATTGCGTTAGTACACTGCAATATCACCAGTCAGTTAGACACAACCATCATTATTTATAATACATAAAACTTCAGCCAATTCTAATTTTTAAAATTCTTGGAATTACTTCAAACGCAAGTATGTAGGAGTAATTATTTTCATACCGTTTTTAAAAATTGCAGCTTTAGCATTTTACATGAGAAAATTTCAACCAGATTTATTGTGAGCTTGGATACTATGTTGGACGTCACTGTATCTAGCACCTATTAATCAAAAAAAAATTATTTTAGGATAGATACAGAAAACCCATTTGTAGTTGGTAATTCTTAATTTTTTAACATGAATTCTTGGATAAATGGTCAGACCTCTTTAATTTAGAAAAAATTACTAAAGTGATAATACTTCTATTCTATAACAAATGATTTGAATGAAATAACAGCGATTGCCAATAGATAAATTACATTAGAGACTTTTTAGTGTAAAAAAATTGAAAAAATCTCATTGCACAGTCGTCGTGTTTGTTAATGAAAGTCAGATCTGGCAAATTTAATAAAAAGAACTAGAATATTAAGCAATCTTAATATAAACCTTACTTCGTTACTCGTAAAGCATATACCCTTTTAAGCTTCTCATACGTGAGAGCTTCAAATACAACAAAATATAACGAAAGATTTTCCTTTCACAAAAAAATATCGATACATAATTATGCAAAATTAATAAAATTAAGGGAGCTTACAACATTTTAACAGATCTTATAAAGTGAAACGGTGAGGATTTCCACGGCTGGTAATCTAAGCATATGTGTAGAAAAAGGTTGTTGAATAAATATAATTAGGGTTTCGGCAAGGTAAAAAAATTCACCCGTAACCATTGGTCGCCGACTGCTACCCTTGTGTTGGTTATGATCTGATTTCAACTCATCTCCCGCTGTTCACGTCAGAAATTAAATTCAATAGACCCCAGGCTGACTTGTAGTACTTATTGATAATCTGAGAGTGTGTCATTTACTAGAAGGTGTTTGCTTTAACATTATGGTGTTTTCTGTCCTGCAAACCTTTATTATTGGCCTGAGGGTTTTTGTTTTAACATGAAGGTGTTTGTATTAACCGGAAAGTGTTTCCACAATATAAATTAAGCACTAATTGTTTTACTATTAATTCTCAGCATCAACAACTCCCATCCCATTTGGTTCGAAAATCAACGTAGAAGTGAGCCAATTAGGAAAATAACTTTTGAAGAGAACTTGATCTGAGGAATTTTGATCTTCCGCGCACCGTGCTTACGAGTCAATTTGAAAACCTTGAGATATATTGTGAGCAACACGGATTTTTAAGATTAGAATGCTTTTTAAAACTTTTTAAGCAATGTTTAAAGACACCGGAATCATTTTTCATATTACTATTTGTACCAAACTTGGAGTTTAGCCTTGCAATTTTATCAAACTAGTAAATAACAGATCGTTTGCTTTTTATATTGGAACAAAGATTTCTTAAGAATTCGAAAACTTACATTGGTTTACAAATAAATAAATTTTGGCAAATTTTTTTAAGTTTTCAACTTGCATTAATGCAGCTTTGTTTTTTTTTGCGTAAAGAAATTTTGTAACACCACAAAAAAATTGTTACAACGCTTGATAAATATGTACACATGAAGCTCATATAGTTAACTCAATTTAAGAAACTCATTTCTACTATATTATGTTTGCTCCAGCGTTACATGTTCGTATGCAAAATTTGCAAAAGCATTCGTCTCATCGTGAGGTTTTCAGTCCTGGAACTGGTTAGACGCGTACATCTGTTGTTGCCTATTCTAAGGTAACCTATACGTTTACCTGAAATTTTCAATGTTTACATCTTTGACTATCTGCGTGCAATGGTCCGATCCAGGTATAATTATATCTCCCTTTTTTTCCTATCTCTACTTGTAATATATCCCGCACTATTCCCCACTTGCCTTAGAACATGTCTTGTCCTTGTGTTTTATTTATTTTATGTTGCAGAAGCATATAAAATTCCATTTTTACTCTAACATATTTTTATATTACACTAAAAGGAATTGCTTTGCATTTATGATGTTCGCTAAAACTCCAATTACTAATTTTGGGGAATACCATTTAGGTCTACATTCCGGAACATTAATTCTGTACTAGTAATTTTTCAGAATGCAGTTGTCATCAACAACAAATATGGTTGATAACAATCTAAACAAGAAAGCACAGCAGTCTGAAATTCAAAATTATTTCTATAATCGCTGTGTATTGTTAACCGGAGCAACTGGATTTGTAGGAATGCTGATACTAGAAAAACTGCTAAGAACCTGCATTGGTATAAACAAGATTTTTATACTTATACGCCAAAAAAAGGATAAAAGCAGAAAGGAACGAATAAATGAAATGTTAAAGAATGAGGTGATTATTAATGTAGTAGTTGTTTTAGGAAACGATTTTCTTTTCAGGTTTTTGATCACGTGAGGACGACGTATCCCGAATTTGCTGAAAAAATAGTTGTACTAACTGGAGATTGTATGTTGCCAGATTTAGGATTAACCGAAGATGCTAGGAATGTGATAATTAATGAAGTTAATTGTATTTTCAATTGTGCCGCAACTGTAAGGTTTGATGAAAAATTACGTACTGCAGTCTACACAAATATTAGAGCTACAAGAGATTTATTAAATTTAGCCAAAGAAATGAAACATTTAAGTGTAAGTAACTCTTGCCTTATAGTAGCCTTATTCTATCTAAGAGCTGCTTTAGGTTTTTATACATGTTTCAACTGCATACTCTAATTGCATCAGCAAAGAAATAAACGAAGAGTTTTATGTATCTCCCTTTTCCGGAGAGCAGATAATAGCAATTGTAAATGATACAGAGGACGGTGTGCTAGAAAAGATTACACCAATGTATGTCTTATATAAAATGCTACATTTACTTACATGTTTTTGCAACTTTTAGATTGATTGGTAGATGGCCCAATACCTATACGTTTTCTAAAGCTTGTGCCGAAGAAGTTGTTCGCTCATGCTGTAATGGTATACCAATTGCAATTGTTAGACCGTCAGCAGGTGAGCTGTTTATTTAGAATATCTCTCAAGTTAAACTTCTATAGTTTGTAGAAATAGACCACTCCACCATCATCCACTAATGAAATAAAACAATCTTTCTAAATAAGGTGATAAATCATTTACACATCATCTTTGTCCACGGAAAATGAAACCACAATTTTTATAATATTCCTCCCATACACACATGACATGAAAGCAAACAAAACATCACATATCGAATTAGCAACATTCATACACACGCCTTAATACTACAAGCTGCGTTGCAACGTTTCTAATCAATAAGAATAGCGGTTCTTTCATAAGTGCCGAGAAGAATTTTCAAAATCGCTTTATAGGTAGTTGCAAATATAAGAAAATTTAATTATTTCCCCACAGACATCTCCTAACCAAACGGAAGAGTTCTAAAAGTTGGTAACGTCACCTGCGCGTCTATACCCCAGTTAAGAGTGCTTCTTTTCCACTGTTACTTTCAGCAACCGCCAAGCTCGTCGGGAGTACTACAAACTTCGGTACGAATGCGACTGCAGAATTGGATAAATCCATTTTATCTGGTGGGCGAACATATCTCAACACTCAAACAAGGGGTTAAATTGGTTGTCAACCAAACAGCAGCTGTTTATATACCAACATCATCTATAACCAAAATTAAGTCAGTTACCTTGGTAAACCCGATGTGCTCAAAAAACTCAAGCCAATGCAATTACGTAAAAAGACAGTATGGTCAAGTTATGCGCAATAACAGGAAACCCATAACGCAGGTGCCATTGTGTAAATGACGCACACGGATTTAGTACAATTGCAGATCATTAATGCTTATTCGGCTGCTTTGGCTTTTGAATCCGCACAGACAAAAATAACTTCGCTATGTAAAACTAAATAAACATTCAGCTATCTTAAAAATCAGATTATTGAAAAAGTAAAGGGCATTATTAATAACCGTCTTGTACGAACATCCAGCAAAACTCCTCTAGTTTCAATAAGACATTGTTATGAAGCGAGGCAAAGTCGTAAAGGGAGAAGACGATTGTTAGATGCGGCGCTTCACAAATTTCCTGTGTTGCAAGGTTTTAGTTGTATACATTGTATGGAGGAATAAGCAGCGCGGTGTTATTGCGGAGGCATGTCAAACCAAGCCTACAGTTGTCGCCCACTAACCAATTCGTGTCCCTTTCAAATTCTCCCTCGCTAAACAGTTCCAAAAGCAATTAAATTACACGCGAGGATTCTTAGAGGAACAGAAACTGTTCTCAACAAAACGGATGCACGACTGGAACAACTCAAACATCTTAAAGCATCGACACAATCAGGCGTTCAGTTTTTAACTCTTCAAAACGATAAATTTATAGACATACTGCGACCCTTCAACTTTAATCACTGTGTCCAGAGAGTTCTTCATAGTAATTTTCATTTTCTCTCGTGCATGATGATTGTTGTCCAAGAATTTCGGAACGTAATTGGCGTAATCCACGACGGCATGTTAAAACTTGACCTAAAGACGCGGTTACTTATGTTCTTCAGTTATGAGACACACTTACATCTATCTATCCGTGTATGAAAAATGTTTTCCTTAAATATATGTCATACTTATTGCGACCAACTTGTACCCAAGGAAGTTTCTATGTATTATTCTTTACAACGTCAAACACGAAATACAAAACTTTATTTCAAAGCGATCTTATTTAAACAGCAAGAAAATTATTTAAGCACATCTTTTCCGACGTAAAATAGAAATGTAACGCGAACAATAACTTCACACATACCCACGTGGTATTAAAGCAAACAAACATCCACATGTGTAGATTCCGAAGTCAATAAAATATGGTTAGTTACTTGAAGTAGTGTAAGGAGCACCTCTGACTCATGAAAATTATCGTAATTAATACCATAAAGGTTCAAATTTAGCCGAATATTTTTTTAGCTTATTTTCGAATACTTACTTTTGTAGGTAATTTAACGAGAACTGTTCGACAAAATTACAAGAGCATGACTCGAGTGATTTTATCGAATGATACGAGTTAAATTACCTTAGGAAGTAAGTATGAAAAAGGAAACTATAAATATCCGGCCAAAAATTTGAGCTCGCATGGTATTTGGTGAGACAATTCCGCAAATAAATTTAACTGAAGTCAATCTTTATTATAGTAACACAAAATCAACGAGAGATACATATTAATGTCGAAGACAAGAGCTGTTAAATGAACAATTGTTGAAAACTGTTTTTAAATACGTTTTTTTAATCTTGTTCATTAATACCAGCTTTGGCTAAATGGGTTATTGCGTTGGAGCAGTGAGAATGATTAGAATTTTTTTTAATTTTAGTGTCGAGTTCAACTTCGATAGCAGATATTTTCGTCCACTTAAGTATTAAATTGATGCCTATTGGCATATTCTTGTAATAACTTTTCGATGAATCTTTCTTCCAAAACGGATTTGGCGTTAAGAAAGCCTACCTCTTAACATATGATTTGTTCGGTGTGATAAAGATTTTTAAAATAACCAAACTGGGCAGTTATAAGGATTCTCTATGCTTTTTATCAACCACTTACTGTCGCAACACTTTTTTGAGCCATCTTGGCATGCTTGTGAGTAAACGGTTTTATATTCAATGCGGCCAGTTAAGTTGCCATTATTAGTCCCTACTTCTTTGAATTAGTGAATCTTACAATGTGCTGCTTTCTCTCTACGCCAAGCCTATTCGTACGAAGCAATATGAAAGAATCTTTTCAAAAGGCCTATTGGAGTATTTTCATCCTAAATTAATGCAATTTTAATAATTTTACTTTTGCTTAATGGAGCGGAGCTTTCTCTACGTATTTCTATATCAGCTTGCAACTGTCTCCGTTTAGAACTACGTGCATCACTTGATTTTTTGAACAGAGAACGGACAAAAGGATTAAAATTAACACACAAATTTTTATAATACATTCTTTGCAATATTTTGGTAGTTGTATTCAACATTGTTCTTGCTGCATACCCTTTATAATCACTTCCATTTCTTTTTTTATGTTGTATCCAAAATATGTGTTTTTCTACAACATCGTCAACAGACTGTTCCAAGTCCATATCAAAATTTTGCTCTTTGCAAAATATGCTGAATTGGTTCCAAATTGATGATCGACTTTTCTTTGTATTATCAGGAATAGACTTTTCTATTTCATTCTTCATCATTGCGCCGTTTATGTTTCCAAATCGAGACGTTTGAGATGGACCAAATATTTTACACAGTTGAAAACGTCAAACTAACATACTTTTAATACTGTACGTCTAATATTGAAATAAAATCGAGCGTTTCTATGGCAACATGGTATTATTGCTAATTTATCCAGTTGCATTTCATCTTCCTACCTATATAGCCAATAGTAAACTATGTTTTTAAAGTTTGCTTATGGGATTTTTGGTATATGCGTGGAATTGTTGCGAAAATTTCGTAGCCCGTGAAACAATTTTAAGATCCGTTAACAGACTGCCGCAATGGAATCGAAGTTCTAAATATTTCTCTACCATCATCTTGTGAAGAAAACAAGACTAGTGAAATAGGGTAACGTCAAGTGCGCCTACATACACCGATCGGACATCGTTGTGATTTCTATATTGCTCTAAAACTGGGATGCTTTTGAATAGTACGGAGCTTCAACGCAATAGGGAGACTTGTGTACGCAAAGCTATCTTTCTTCAACAACCAACACTAATTATGTACATCAACCACACAGTTGGATTTTTTAAACAAACAGCAATCGTCTTTACCAACAGCACCATAGCCTACCAAGGTCAACTATTGATGCCTTAGAATCTAACATGAACAAATATTCAAATAAATAATTTCTAGCAGAATCAAGTTCCCAAAAGGTTTTACAGCTTTATTACAGAACCCTCAGTTCGTTCTATGATGCAGGAGCCATTGCAACATTACACAGTGAGGAGTAGCCAATTAATCTAAATGACTAAAGCTAAAAATTATTTCTGCGTTTATTATATTCCTAGTAAGTATTGTTATAAATACGAGCCTAAAACTACTATTCAATATTCGTGGCGCTTCTCAATTTAAAGAGCTACACCTCACCACTTTGAACCGGTGCCAAAATTTTGATAAAAGCTGGTGACGCTATTATGTCAACAGTTATAAAATACTCTCTGTAAGACGGTCTTGGTTTAGAAAGAGCTATAGTCTCGAAACAGTTCTAGTTAATTTAATCAACAATGTAGTTAACTCCACGGATTTAAAAATGTTGACATTGGTGATACCTTAAATTTCTTTAAAGTGCATACTTATCTGGATTTTTTTTTATATTGGTTTGGACAGAACGGCAATTAATGGTTTTTAAATCAAAGTCAAAAACTTGCAATGTTCCTGGTGAATGCGTTTAAACTCAGGGATGCTTCACAGTTTGATATTATGTCTTTTGGAGCGTGTTTTTATACAGGTCGCTTCGTTTTACTGTTGTGGAATATTTTTTGCCAACAAATACTATTCAAAACCTTAGATGCCCAGAAAACATGCTCTCGCTTTAATACAGATTTGGGTGGTTTATTTAAAATTATTTTTACCACTACAAATCAATTAACCAAAAGCACAAATAACATCCCCTGAAACCAAGTAATTAAAACACTTTTTCATCAGCAATCTCCCAAAAGCAATTAATTATTTATTCTTGTGACATCTACTTGTAGTTACTGAAAATAATATTTTATCATCTAGTAACAAATTTATGTCGCAGACAAGCAATGTTAGCCATCTGTTCATATAAATAATCTACAAATAACACTAGTTAATCATAACAATAAATATTGCGCACTTCATTTCTATGGTGTTACGATGGTTTTTTATAGCTATAGCTTAATCAAACATTATTTCGTACGGTCAGCGGCCTCGATTCAGCTTTCTCTCAGTTTCGCATATTTGCTTGATATGAATTAGTTCTTACTATATACAATGCTGTTAAAATTTTCTTTACTATTCCTTAATATCCATACGTAGAACATTGTTCTGTTTATATTGTAAATAATTAAAGCCAAACTTTGTGTTACATTGAGTTTGTTGATTATTTTACGTTCGCCTAGGTATATTTAAATTTGTTAGTAAAATTTGCATGGTTTACTGGAAGCACGCGCCAACAAGTGCCGCAAGTGATAAAACTCTGTGTTATTCCGCATGTGCAAGAACACTATTGACTGAAAATTCACGAAGCAAAGGGAGTATCGATTTGTCATTCAAACTGACCGCATCGCTATTTTACACGTTCTACGAAGAACAAATTAATTACATGAACCGCTTTTCTTCACAACACCGCTGTCGTCATAAATGTGCTTCGCTACACCCCCCAAAGAAAAGAGTAATTTTTTGTTTACATCGTTTTTGTTGTCGGCACGGCTTCATTAACACCAGGTGAGTGCTTTTAGTAAATGCTTAATCTGATTAAAAACATTAATTATATGTTGTTTGTTTAATTATCACTTAACTTTATATACAGTCCAATTTTCTCCCATAATTAGCTATCGTAGTTTTGTTACCGCATTTTACAAATATATTTACTTCTTATCTTCATGCCACTATTTCACATACGATATAAACATTAAAAACTGATTGTATAGAATTATAAAAAGCATACTCTTTAATTTGGAACCTTGTACTGGAAGAATCACAAAAATTGATATAGATCCAATGACGCTAGAAGCTAGCGACTTTATAAATTCTTGACTATTTATAGATTGAAATATTGATGTCATGGACAGACGATTCTAGGATTCCGAATTTACACAGAATCGTCAATTCGCTAGCACATGGTAGATATAGATAAGTCACTAATTAAACCTTTTTTCGAACTAAAATCCACACCTACAGATTATTTGTAAACACGTGCATTTTGTGTTGTATAGAAATACAAGGTGAACCAAAATGATAGACTTAACTGCAGTTTGTTATATTTTGTAAACTATATGTGGTATTTTGATTATGTAAATTTCATTTGATTATACATACATAGAAGTTAATAGATGTTCAATATGTCCCCCTCCGGCTGCACGAATAACATCTAGACGGCAGCCGGATTCATGCCAAACTTGATGATGAATGTCTTGCTTCACTTAATCTACCGCAGCTGTGATTCGAATTCTTAAGTCACTCGTGGGAAGATGTAGTACGTAAACTACATCCACAAGAAAAATTCGTTGGATGTGGGATACGGAAACCTCGGTGGTTAGAACTAAAGTTTTACATGCAACCTATCTATTGTTGAGGTAAAAATTCATTCGCGAAACGTCGAACATACAGATGCCAACGGAGTGAAACTCCATCCTGCTGAAAAATTTATCTCCGAAATTTTCGTTCATTTGAGGAACAAGCCAGTTTTGCAGTATTCTAAGATACATACTCCAGTCACCGAATTTTCATCAAAAAGGAAAGTCCATTAACCTTTGTCAACGATACGTCGCAAAACACAGTAACATTTAAGCTCTTCAGTTCGTCTTCCTGTGTTACATCGGAATCTTGTGTCCTCTATATCCGAACGTACTGTACCGGTTGACTTTTCCACTTAGACGAAACGTTTTTAAATTTTTAAAAATCACACCAGGTAGAAATAATTAATCTTCTTCCATGTTTCAGCGAATACGGTCACAAAATTCCACATGTTATACCTTATCGTTTGCGCGACGAGCTTTTAACAGATATAGATGGTGTGACTTGTACACGAGCCGGCACCTCAGTATACGCCAGTTGCAATAATCAAAAATCCCTACTCGCTGTACGGGTTGATTCCATTGGGCTACGTTCAAATTTTCCTCAAATCTGTTCCACGTTCTCCTCCGATAGACGCGATCGGGCTGCGCTTTTAGCATAACACAGAAAGCCAGTTTTGTCAGATTGTTTATTCCAACGATACTTGCTCTTCGTCGTTGTAGATTCAAGTTAAACTTGCGTCGAAATCGCGCTGCATCGCAGTAGCAGACTCGCTTCTACTGCACTCACAGACGCAACAAATTTTGTGTTCCTTAGTAGCCATCTCGTGTAGAACTGGCGCGGTACGTATTTGAAACAGCTGAAGCTATTGTGTAGTACGGTACTCGGGCACTATAGTGGAAGTATTCGAAATTTTACAATATCCTCTTTCAAATATAACTTACAGAATTAACTGCTACATATAGTTCAAGAAGTATATCATACTGAAATAGTTTATTATTTAGAATCACTCTGTATATAAAGTTCCATCAAATAATTTAATTGGAACTTTTCACACGCGCAAATTTCTAATTGTGAGAACCATTTCAACAAACACCGTATTTAAAAGTAGTAGTAAAGTGTTAATGAGAGAACGTTCATTGCACGTAAACGCAAAAAACACGCACAACATACGCGCATGTATGCAGGAACTCGTTTTTATAATCATTTCTAAAACCTTAAATACAAGTAGACGGATTTTAATTTTAGTGCTTTCAACTGTCTCTGAACCACAGCCAGGATGGAGTAGTAATCTGCACGGAGCAATTGGCCTTATAATCGGTACAGGATCAGGAAAAATTCGCGTTGTAAATGGTAGCAACGCATGTGTAGGAGATATAGTGCCAGCAGATTATGTTGTTAATTGTATAATAGCTGCAGCGTGGCATGTAGGTACCCGATCGCAATACAACAAAAACACCAAATTGAATAAATACAGTTTCAGAGGTCAGCAGCATTCCGATAAGGAAATTAGTGGTATTAGCTTTACTGAGATTTACATTTTGATTTATATTTTATTTCAGGACATACGGTTCTACCGAATGAGGTATATCAAGATGTTATGGAGGATGAAGCGTAAGTATACCCTGAATATTAACGCATGTATTACTAACTAAATATTTAGCAAACAAGTGCTGCCAGATATTCCAATATTCAATTACGTTTCCTGTGTCGAAATGCCTATTACATGGGGTGAGTATTTTTTACCTTTAGAAGAGATAGTTTGACATTCAGTAGCTTTCATGTAAGGTAGGTTTTAAAAAAATCCACCTTTCTAAAAATAAAAGGGTACACGAAAACCTTGACCTTCGGTTTGTATTCAATTATCAGTAAGTTCGAAGGCAGGTAGCTCGGTGGTTGTGCACAGGGGTAAGAAACATTCCAGTAAAATGAAATTTAATAGAGGCAAGCGTACAGTGTACAGTTAGCATTGAGTGGGTGTTGTGCTTGTGCATGTGATTTTTTGATGTAAAATATACATAAGTGAGTTTCCTCACAGAGTGTTCTATCCTGATTAATTTATTTTTCAAGAATGTCATTGAAGTGATATTGCATGCGAATTTACTTAATTTTTATATTCTTAGCGTAGAGGGATTGCATTGAAATTCTATTATTTCTTTGTAGCCGTTATGGGGTTTAAGATGTATGTCAACTTAAAATTATACAGAAAGGCAAATTTGATGAGAGAAAGTTGCAACACGTGTTTTAGCCCTTTGTAACCATTGCACTCCCTGTAACGAGGCACTAGTATCTAGAGAAGAGTTCAATGCGCGTTGTATCCCTTTGAGCTTATTATTCTCAGTTCTAGATTGTGATTGGATTTGGAATGCATTGCGAGTTGTATCCTCTTGCGTCGGGCCTGGTAGCTGGAGCGGGTTCATCGCACGTTGTATCCCTTTGGACCCATTACACCACTTACTACCAGGGCGTTGGAGAAATATAGTAAGTAAACATTGCGTGTTGTATCCCTTTGTTTACCGAAATGTGCTCTTCTGTATTGAAATAGCTTTTGCGAATATACCCATATTTTAGTTATAGTTTTGATATGATTAATATATTAATGATTGAACATTTGGAATTCTAAACACTCATTCAGGGTCTTGATTTCAGATATATGGTTTTATGAATATTTTTTATCACATTCCTGAAAATGTACAGTTATGTTCAAGTATGATATGGCCTGCGTTCCTATGTTCTCTCTTTCCCAGTTCGGTGGCTATAAATACTTATTATCCTTGTGTTCGTCGGAAAATAAAGATGCTCAAGTTCGTTCTCTGTGTAGTGTTATTATACAAGAAAGAGACACCGCAATGTTCCCGTATCAAAGGTGAGCGTAGTACGCCGCCATTTTATAATCGGTATCACTGAAACTATTTATGTCTCTGGGGACGTAATCTTGCATGCGGAATAATAACTTTTACATGTTCTCATTAGCGAATGGTTACTTTCGCATTCATCGTAGAATTTGTTACGTTCATTTTCGTAAATAACTATTTAGTGTATATACAATAATTTTTACCTTAAATTCTTTTGGCGTCCAACACAAAAATTAATTCCGTTAATTAAAAATAACCCTTTCGTGGATTAAAATTTATATTGTAATTAATAATAAATATCCTATCTATGTCAGTTGATAAATCTTTGTGCTTTATTAGAAAAATAAATATCCTTTCTAAGAATTTCGTCCCGTGGAATTTACGCCTTAATTAGATAGGCGACTTTCCAAGTATTTTAATAATTAAATGCTGGTGTGTTTCCCTTTTTAAAAAATTCGGCAAATTTATTTTAATAAAATTAAGGTTTTCCTGGTTTATTTCCTTGCTTTGGTGCCTAACACATGTAATATTCATTTGCTGTTCGATTATCAACCAGAAAACAAGTTGTTTTGTTTCGTTCGTTTTCTTGCTGCGAATTTCCGGCACGCATTATTTAGCGTGGTGAGTATATGGGGTTTATATAAAACAATACTTTTTAGGCTTCATTAAATTAATTTATTGTTCGTAACTATTCTAGCTTCCTGCGGGGGATACGTTAATCCCTTGAGCTGTTGCTTCTTCTGAGAATGCGAGGTCCAATGCGTTCTGCCTGGGCGTAAGCCTGCCTACTCGCTGACGTAGACGAGCGATTGGTTTCACCCCGATGCCAGTAACTCGAGGGTGAGTTCTTTCTTTCTTTGTATGCGCTTGTGACTTCGGAACCAGAACGTTCTAAGATGGCATTTCTAAATTTGATTTTTATATATAAAAATTATTGAACTATTTTGGCATTTACTGCTCTTTGGTTACTACCTTACTATTTGTTTCTAAATTTCTAATAATACACTACAATGTTTGTAAAAATAGGTTAAGTGTATATTTACGACATTCTGTGGTTTTTAGGGTTGCGTTTGGTTCTTTCTTTTCTTACTAATTATTGTCAGGGGTTATTACCTAAAAATTACAGCTCGCCATTTTTATGGGTAATTGTTTTTTAAATGTTTAAGGGTTTCTAATAATGTAATATGTAAATTGGGTACATTTACTTTTTCTGGGGTTGGGTTTTGGGAGTACTGTGTTCTGTATGTATATAAATATTTTTTTAATTATAAGTTCTTTCTTTTCCGTTGTATGTTTTGTTTTGTGTGTGAATGAGTGAGTGTTTATATAATTTTTTTCTATTTTTTTCAGGCTCTCCTTTACTTACTTATAGGTATAAAACCCCGCCCCTCACCGATTGAGCCCGGTCCTCCTTTTTTTCTTCTTTTTCTTGATTTTTTTTATGTTACGTCAATGTACGTAGCAATCTCTATTCTTATCCAATTACAAAAGACAATCGTATGCCGTTTTAAAAGCAGTGTAAATTATACTAATGGATATGTCGCAAGATACGCCTTTGTGTCTAAACTGACGTTTCAGTTTTTTAGGTGTTACTCTGTTGTTTATAAAGCATCGAGTATTCTAAGGTTGAAACCCACATTTTGTCTGTAACTAAAAAGTTTTTATTCATTTTTATGAGGGATAAATATTGAACCCTGAGAAAAGTTTTTTTGATAAGCGTGTGTATAGCAATCGTAAATATTGGCATCCCAACAATTTATTTGATAACAATAAGTAGAGTTTTGTCCCAACTTCAAAAAATGTATCTATTAATACATAAACCCCCTTTGAAGTTGTAAAAAATTTCTTTTGTTCACTCCTATAAACCCCCGTGTATTGTACGAGTGTGGACATACCGATTATGACTTCTACCAATTGTGCTTATCCCGATTTTGTCCTCTTTTGGAGGTGTAGTATGCAAGCTACCCTCTCTCTCTCGTTTATCACAATTTATTTCTTTGTTAGTTTATTAAATTATTCATTTATTAGTTTTCATTTGTTGGATTAATTATTAATTTATCAATCCATTAAACCTCTTGGTTCCAAGGTTCCATAGGAAAGTTGGAAATAATTTTTCAGATGATAAGTTTATCCAGTAATCTTTCTATTCCCATCAGTCTTTCAATAGCCCAAACAATCATAAAAAATAACAGATTTGGGAATAACTTTGTAATTAAAAAGAGTTTGGCGGTAGTTGTTTTACTATTTGTTTATTCAGCTTTGATACCGTTTTTGCCTTTTATCTGGAACTTAGAATATTTCCACTCTTTTTTTGAAGCAGAGCAGTATATCAATTTTTTGTTTGTAAAGGAAAAATTGCTAGTTGATAGAAATTAGAAGTATACAGGCAAGAGAGAAGAGGAGAAAAATTTGAAAAAATTTGCCAACAATATTTTGTAACAATTTCGATTTTCTGTTATTCAAATATACGATTTTGTTCAATACACCTAGTCAATAAATATTAAATTTCCATTGAAACCTTTTATTATGAACTCATACATAGTACGCCATCTACATTAGAATAGCCAAAGTAAACTTTAAGTAAACTTTTATTTGCTTGTATCTTGATTCAATATCCCTTTTCCCGGCGCATGCTTAGATAGCTAACATTGCCTCGTGGAAAAAGCCATTTTGATATCAGATGTAGTCCGAATACCAGTATTATTCAGGGCCTGCAGGTTTTTAATAAAACATGCCGCCCCAACGAATAATTTTGTCCGAATTCAATGGTAATGTTGCAGATTCTATTTTTAAAAGGGTAAAATCTAGACTGTTTCATCTCGTCGGTCGAGTCAAGAGAATTAAACTTCCTACAGAAAATGTAGAGGAAGCGGTGTTGTTTAAAAATGAAACGTTAGCTACAATTTTTATTCTTGAAGCAGACTTATATGAGAGAGTTAATAGAGCTAGTAGTTCAGTTGATCGTAAAGATGTGACTATCAAATCTCCCTCAGTTGCTAGTACACCTATTCCCACTGTTATATATCTTACCCCCTCTATACCTATAAGTTCTTGACTTGTGAAATTTTCTGGTGATTCAAAACATGTGCATCAATTTTTAGACCGAGTAAAAGAACTAGCAGATTCTCGAGCTGTATCCGAAGCTGATTTATGTCGTGGATCCTCTGAATTATTTGTTGCAGATGGTCTGATCTGGCATAGAAGTATTCGTAATTCAGTAAAAAATTGGAATTCTTTAGTTAAACGATTAAAAGAAGATTTCTTACCCGCTCATTCAGAAGATGACGTATGGGATTTGATAAAAACACGCCATCAAAAATAGTCTGAATCAGTTGTTTTATTTATTGCTCATATGGAAAATTTATTTTGTAGGCTACCACAACGCCCTGCTGAGGTTACAAAGGTTAAAATAGCTAGGAAAAATTTGTTGCCCGAATTTATTTCGTATCTTGAGATAGATGATATAGCGACTCTGGCCAAACTCTGTAAAAAGCTGAAAGAAGCTGATCATTTAAAACAAAAATTTGTTTCCGTTTCGACAAGTCATTCGTACAGGTCTAGGGACAATCATCGATCAAATTTTCATAATGCTTCTTCAGTATGGTTTAAAAATCCCTCCAAACCTAAGAGTCAAGTTGAAAGAAATCTAGCACAATTCCCTCAAGCTGAAATTCTAAAGAGTAATGATTCAGTACCGGTTTCAAGTGGTCCTAGAATAGTCAAGAAGAATAATGGGTGTTGGAACTGTTTGCGATATGGCAATACATTTCAGTTTTGTAGAGCTCCCAAGAAAATTTTTTGTTATAAATGTGGATATAAAGGAGTAACTTCAGTTTTTTGTGAATCATGTTCAAATTCTGCTTTAGATTTAGATAATGACGTTCCAGAAAAGTAAATTTTTGGTATTGAATTCTGTTTGTCACGGAAAACTTTTGTAGTAGGAAGAGTATCGATCGTTTTGGTGATAATTTTGTTTAGGTAACGATCATGCTTTCGTGTTTGTACATATTATTTTTTGTAGAGACTATATTAGTATTAAATATGTATAAGTTTAGTGTCATAAAGATTTTTGTTGAAAGACTTGCGCGTAAATAATGTCTAAGCAGTTGATGTGATTATTTTGGTCGGTCGATTATATTGGTAAGGTTGATATTTATTATGACGACTATAGCGATGATATTGTTTAAGTTTAGGTTGTTGATTTTGGATGATGCTAGAAAAGTCGAGTATACAGGTTGTGTTGGCATCGATGATGTTAACTATATTTGAGATTTTAGAGTTTAGGTAAGCGAGAGTCGCTTGCATTTTTGTAGAGATTTTTTTGTGAAGTTGGTCAAAGTTGATAGTTATATTTTGGGTAGTGGAGGTTTTGACCACGATATTGGTGTAGGGATTTGTTTTGACGGCAAATCGAATAGTTTTTAGTGTCACCACTGTGGTACGGACAAGTAATGGTTGTACTTTGACTAAATTAATCAAGCCTAAATTTTCGAAGGACCAGTACATAAATACATATGTACACACACACACGTGACCAAGTATTTCAATTTATATGTAAATTCAACACACTCACCTGAACAAAACACATCACGTTCCAACTGTACTCTCGACACAGCACATCACGTCCTTTCCTCTCTAAGGATGGCGGCAAACAGCCCGGAATGTCCGTTTTCCATGCACCAGGTAAACAAACCACAGCGGGTGGTCGAGAGTGGTGGTTTCACTAAATTAAAATACTAGTCTATCTGCGAACAAAGTTTACACCCACAAATTTACAATATAACCATATTAATTCTAAACATACCGCTCACCAATAAGCTCTGCTTATTTAAAACTAAAGGTACAAACAAACAAAAACTACTATATATGTACAGATATATTGAACAATTAAACTATACTTGAAAACGACTTGAGTGTGTGAGGTATGTACAATTACTCTGCAATTGGAAGGCGACATAAATTTATCATGGGACGGTCCAATTCTCCATGACCAGCTTTAACTCTGGCAACTCTTGCGATGCCATCACGACCAGTAAATTGGGCAATTATGCGGCCAAGTTTCCATTGCAAAGGGGGAAGGTTCTTATCCTTAATAAGAACGAGTTCACCTACACAAGGAGTCGCAGGAGAGACTGACTACTTGTTGCGCTGCTGCAGGGAGTGGAGATATTCTGTGGACCAACGCTGCCAAAAGTCCTGGTGCAATCTTTGGACAAGTTGCCATCTGGTTAAACGATTGAGTTTTAGAGGGTGGTGTCTGGATCTGGGGGAGGTTAACGGCTCCAAGGTCAGGAAGTGACCGGGTGTAGGAACCGATACTGTATTTGCTTTTAATTACATCATGTGCGAGATTCTGTGGACATCATTCCTATTATATCTTTCCATTGCGACATCTAACAGAAACAGATCTATATTAGAGTACCCTTGTCCGTTAGTTCTTTTAAAGTATTAGCATGGTTGAGAACGATCTGAGATACCCTAAAAGTGGTCTAAAGTTCCTTTGGTAAATATCATATATTCCCATCAAATGTCATCATCTTCACTAAACAATTCTTATTTAAATAAAACGCAAGTTGTCGAATTTGCATATCTGATTTGCATGCCAACTTCCATAGTGCGTATAATGTGTGGAAGATTTGATATAAACTTCCTAAATACGTTGAGGGATACATCAAGTACGCTCTGCGAAATGGTGTCAACAAATCTAAAAATTATTTTGTAATCGTCGAACGGGTTCAGGCCTACAATTATGATTTTGGAAGAAGATTTTGTTATGGTGTATGGTTTTTCAAATAGTAACTTGGTTCGTTCTAACTGAATTGCGGCGTTTATACGTTCTTTATGCGCTGCGGTCGATTGGTTTTCCAAATCCTTAATCTGTTCCCACTCATTGGCTGTAATTTTAGTTCCTCCTGAAATAAACCATCTCGATGTGCCTTTCGTTGTGTTTTTTATGGCATCACATCCAGTAAAACATTTTCGCACACACTGCACGCAATACTTAAGATGTTCTTCTAGAAAAATTATTGATTAACAGTTTTGAATTATACATTAAATATTAATTTCTTCTACGTTTGCAAAATTCAAACTAAGACTTACTCTTCTTTGTCGATAGTCCTCACACGAAATTTTAAACCAAAGACTGAAAATTCAGTATTACTATTAATTACATTATAAACGACTTTACGCTTTACAAAATAAACTTAAAATGAACTTTGGCATCATTTCCGTATTTATGTACATAGAGAAAGTATAAGTATAATTTGTCCTTACATTAACCCAATTTAAATCAAATTATAGAATGTTTATTACCGTATTTTTACTAGAATTGTGGAAAGTGCTTTTATTAAATTAATAGTCAGACGTCATCGACAAACAATGCAAGGCTAATGCTCATACATTTCACTAAATTTATTTAGAATATACGTCTTATGTTGAACTACATTTAAAATAGATTATCGAACCACTTTCTAGGTCACCGTCAGAATTAATATATGTATTATACCTTTTGGTTTAATCATTTGTATGTGGATTCACTAATTAAAAATTTTAACAATTCTAGCCACTAATAAATATTTTTGAGTTTAACTCTATTATCGAGCTAAATCTAAATAAAATGCAAAGGTGTTTCGCTGATAGGTTTTGAATATTAATACAATATATACAGGTCTTTGTTGGAACTAATTTTAAAAGACGTGATAATTAATTTCAATTCCCCAGGAAAATTCTATACTAATTTATAGGTTACACCAGGGTTTATCTCAAAAGACAGAGCGATACGGTTTAGAAATAGATTAAAGATGAATTATATACGGTGCTTGCAAAGGTTATTCTGCAAATCAGTAAGGGTCATTCGATTTGAAAAAATCCGAGGGATTTGAGAACCTGAGGAAAAACACAATAATAATTGAAATCTTACACGATGGTATATTAAAAATACTGCTAAGAGTAATTTTGTTTAATAATTCTAAAATGGCGTTGGTGGTTAAATACATACAGGTAAAACCCACTATAAAACAATATACACGTCACTTTTCCAGTCAAGACTTGCATATAACGCCAACTAATATAATAAGGAACTGCGCACGCTCGACCATCGGCATAAAAGGCGAGAGCCATGTTCCAGTGCATTAGTCGTCAAAGTATCGTCGAGTTTGATTAAAATTATAAATTAAAGATGGATTTTTCTTGTGTTGACGTTACAAGTGATTGCGAGTACCACAATTAAATATCAACCAACTAGTTGGTAAGTCAACCTATAGGTTAGGCGAATTTCTCCAAATTATCACCACCAATATTAGAAGTTGGTTTTGATTTATATGGTGGTCTTCAACCCGCCATCCAAGTTATTTGCTGTAGTGGTATTGTGCTGATTCTACGATAACATTCTCTTACTTCGATTGGAAGAAATTGTGTACTTTTCAAGTGGAATTTCAAATTCCCAATTTGCTCAAGACTCAAAACAAGTACGATTAAATGGTCTGACTACTGGAAACGATGTTGTTGACATACAATTGGATCAAGATTTCAAATTGCAGCTGAGCACAGCCTTTAATAGAAGTATATGGTTGTTAAACAATTTTGAAAAGAGAATTTATATAATATGGAGATTACGAAAGATGGGAATGTTATTGTGCTACCTGCGTACGAGTGCATCAAGCTATTAAATTTGCGAGAATTGATCTGTTTTAAAATGGCTGAGTTAAGGTGTAGAAACTTTCCAGAATTTTACGAAAAATTTGTTGGTGATATAAAAAGTATGTGGAAATACGACGGAGGAAGAAAGGGTTCAAACGTTATTAGAGGAGAGAGCAGTGCCATTATTTCTCTGTCTAATGATTGCAGCAATTTAAATTACTTGACAGTGTTGGAATTATTAAATGTTTCCCATTCAGTACTTAAAAGATGCAACTGCAAGTTAATCGCTTGCGCAAATGTTTAGAGATTTGGCTATCCCAGATTCGCCAGACTCTGGTTACCACAGCGGTTTATAGATGTTATCAATACGTGTATGTATTCTATTAAAACATTATATTTTCTTGATAAAGTTTGTTTTACATATTTGTATCGCCAACATTACCATAAATTATTAATAGACGTATTAAACTATCCTGTTTTTATTTTTAAGTTTAAAGTGGTGTACCCGCAAATAATAAACACAATTTACCGCATGTTAACAAAAAGTTGTGGGGAAATTTAAAGACGAGTTTAACGGTGACTTGGTGTTAGAATTTGTAGGTAGTAAGGCTAAGTCCTACTGTATTGTGCGCGAGAAGGACACGATTAAAAAGATTAAAGGGATCTCACAAAGTGTAGTTAAGTAAAACCGAGGGTCTTACAACCTATAACGAGCATATATCCCCAAAAGGGTGGGCATCCAGCTACGCAACAGTGCGTGGGAGAATAAGGATTCTCTCAATAAGAAATTAAAGTCATTGGTAATGGTAGAAATGTTAAACCTATAAAGGCGATTAGTAATTGTGGTTTAGTGACCGCGTATGTGCACTTTTCGAGTGTCTTCGGCTATCTTCGATTGTTTCCAAAGAAAATATTTAAGCCCGCCATTTAATGTCGTGGTGTAACATTGCCCACGGTTAAGCTTATACATCCGTCGGCAGCAAAGTACTTAAACTCTGGGTCTTGCAGTATCGCTTTTACAAGAATAGCTCACAGCGACACGAGGAAAAACAGCACGGTATGTCATTAAGCAGTAAACGTTCAGCTCCGCCAGCTGTTAAAGGGTCTTGTACGAAACAACCAACATCCGTGTAAAGCGTGCGAGATGGAGGTGTTAAAGTCTGCATACCCTGGTCCTAATAGCACAGCAACCTAATTAAGGTAGGTCAGTAAACACTATTAAATTGTTGTTAATTGACTTGCATTTAGCGTACTTTCCTATTGTAATAACCGCATTTGTTTGGAGAAGAAATTATAAACAGCTTTCAAATGTGATTCACATGCTCGTTAAGAAATTGATATGAAACGACTTGTATTTTCCAAGCATTTAGCATCGAGCATATCTATTGTATTTCTCAAATCATATACCCGCTAATTAATAAAAAAGAACGGCTACTTTCACTATACGTCACATAATTGTAAAGCAATTAGTTTGTCCTCTACGCTACTTTCACTTTACGTCACATAATTGTAAAGCAATTAGTTTGTCGTCGTCTACGTATTTTCCAACAATTTAGCATTGTGCATGTAATTATGTTAAAACCAGAAAATTTTAAGTCATGGGTTTTGCGATATTCTGAGAAAAGCACATTACTGTTTGAAAAAATGATTTTAAATACTAAGCACTTATGGCTTATAAAGAACTCATTTCTATAATTTCCACGTTTTTTGATTTTTGGAGATGTTTGGTTTAAGCATATGTCATAGACGAGCAAAAATTTTAATAAGATTTGGGAGCATTAAAGGGGTAACTTTGCAGGGCGTGATCCGATTTCAAATCTGTTTGCAGATTCGGATTGTGCGTAAAATTCTAAGCTAATTTAATGTATCGCATGGTTAAAAAAAATTATAAGAACGCTCAAAAGTCGCTATAGGTAAGAAATCTTAAAATCAGGGTAGCTCCCTTGGGGGTGATGATATCTGAAAAAATCCTAGAAATTCGGGTAGCTGAGAAAATTCTAATATTAATTGATACCAAACAAGGTAGGTTTATCTCAAAAGATGCATTGGTTACACGAAGAAAACTATTTGTTAGTTTTGCTTATAAAGCAAAGGCGAAATTTAGAGGTTTGAGAGCTTAAAGTGTAACTTTGTAAGAAGTAGTCCGATTTTAAATCTGTTTGCAGATTCGGGATGTACGTAAAATTTTAGACTAACAAGATGTATTGTATGACTAAAAAAATTTATAAGAACGCTCAAAAGTCGCTACAGGTAAGAAATCTTAAAATTGGGGTAGCTCCCATGGGGGTGGTGCAATCTAAAAAATTCCTAGAAATTCGGGTAGCTGAGAAAAATCTAATATTAATTGATACCAAACATGATAGGTTTATCTCGAAAGATAAAACAAATGGTTAGTCGAAGAAAACTATTTGGTCCAGAATGTTAGCGGTAAAAAATCTTAAAAAATAGGTTTATCTCGTGTGTGGAAATGAGGATGCTCATTTATCTCGAAAGATGAAAAATGGTTAATCGAAGAAAACTTTTTGGTCCACGAGGATTGAGGAGGAGTGAGGAGTGAGGAGGAGTGAGGAGGAGGCGCGGAGGAGGAGGCGCTGAGGAGGAGGCGCTGCGCCAGAACCGCTCAATTTCCACTACTAAAATGCCAATGTATCATTAAAGACCCGGCAGCTTGTTCCGCATATGATACAAGTAAACGAGATGCGCCTACAAAATTGGTGCCTTGATCGCTGTAGAGGTCACTGCAGCGACCACGACGGGCAACAAAACGACGAAATGCTGCTAGAAACGCTTCAGCAGTGAGATCCGACACTAGCTCAATATGAAGTACTTTGGTGGACATACATACAAATAAATACACATAGGCTTTGGTGCGTTTTGTACCTCGAATACGCCCCGACGTGATGGTGAAAGGGCCTGCAAAGTCCACTCCAGCATGACTAAACGCTTTGAGCTGAGATATTCGGGAAGAGGGCAAATCTCCTATTAAAGGAGCAACCGAAGGGGGATTAACTTTAAAACAACGAATGCATGTGGCTACAACATGGTTAATAGCGCGCTTAACTCCCAGAATCCAAAATTGTTGCGCGATGAAAAAAGCTAATGATTGGGGTTCAGGGTGAAATAGCTTACGATGCATGCTTTCAATTTATAATTCGGTTAGTCGATGCTTTCGGGGAAGTAGCATGGGATGCTTTGCATCATAAGATAGTTGAGAATAACGTAAACGACCACCAACCCGAATTACACTATTGGAATCCAGAAGCTAATTTTTGGATAGGTTTTTTGCATACTTTGCCACTTTGAATATAAACAAGTTCGTCAGGAAATACATCATGTTGAACTACCTTTACAATACAAATTAAGGCGTTGTACAACTCATCCGCTGTTAACGAACCACCTTGCCTTTCATGCCTTTTCAGTTTTGAATTTCTAATGAATCGGAAGCAAGAAGCCACTACACCTTGCAGTTTACGAAGTGAGGAGAAACGAGCTAGCAAACTATTAATCAAATTATCTGGCACTGTATATACTAAGACAACTTTTCGCTCTTCGCACTCAGCAGTGGAATCTGAGTCTGATTGATTAAATGGTTGATATATACGGTTAGTTGAATAAAGAAACTTTGGACCTGACCACCAATGGGCGTGGGATACAAGATCTGAAGGCAATAAACCTCTAGACCCACAATCAGCAGGATTATCTTTGCCACTTACATGATGCCATAAGTTAGGAGGAACTCTATCTTGAATGTGAGTAATACGGTTACTAACAAAAGTTTTCCATCGGCGTGGAGAGGGTTTGATCCATGATAAAGTAACTGTAGAGTCAGACCAGGCATGAATTGCATCAATCGTGATGAACGGTTTATAAACCTTATTTACAAATTCTATTAAGTCAGATAAAAGTACAGCTGCACACAATTCTAAACGTGGCACAGAAATACGTTTTAAAGGTGCTACCTTGGATTTGGCATACACTAAATTTACTGAAATTATTCCCGCTTTCGAAACACAGCGAATATAAATAGCTGCAGCATATCCAGCTTCAGAGGCATCACAAAACCCATGAAGTTGCAATGATACAATATCGTCAACTAACACACAACGTGACAAGGATAAGGTCGCTAAACAAGATAGCTGCCGTTTATATGCGGACCAACAATCCACAATATCTGAAGGTGGCACCTCATCCCAATCCAACCCTAAACTCCATAACCGTTGCATTAAATTTTTCAGAAGGAAGGTCACGGGGGTCAACAAACCAAGCGGGTCGAAAACCTTTGCTATGTCTGAGAGTATAACCCGTTTTGTGCACGGACGTGCAGTACTATCCACTTTGAACTGGAAGCAGTCTTTTGTGGGACACCACTGTAACCCTAAGACTTTTAAGGAAAGTGAGTTAGCGTCATTAAAAGAGAATGGCTGAAGTTCTTCAAGGGGGAATGACAATAATTCAGGACGATTACTTGCCCATTTCCTAAGGACAAAACATTCACTCGACAATAACGAAATAAGTTGACGTTGGATTTCTAAGGTTTCTTCCAAGGGTGCACAACCTGTTACTATATCATTAACATAGGTATCAGATATAAGAACCTTTGCTGCTAATGGATAGTTTTGAAGATTATCCCTTGCTAATTGCTGAAGAACGCGAATAGCCAAGCATGGAGACGAAGATACCCCATACGTTACGGTGTTTAATTGATACTCTTGAATAGGTTCAGCTTTTGAAAATCGCCACAGAATACGTTGGTACGATCGATGCTGATCTGTCACCTCAATTTGCCGGTACATTTGCTTAATATCAGCGGTTACAACAAATTTGTGTAGTCTAAACCCTAACAAAATACTCGATAAATCCTGTTGAAGTTTAGGGCCGATCAGTAAACCATTATTTAATGACTTGCCGTTAGATGATTTTGCTGACTCATCAAAAACAACCCTCAATTTAGTGGTGCTACTAATCTGGTTTCTAAACACAATGGTGAGGAATGTAGTATCCCGATGACAAATGTGTAAGAGGTTCATGAACTGTGGACATATGTCCAGACTCTAAATAGTCTTTCATGAAATTTGAATATTCCGTATGTAGGTCAGGATTTTTCAACAAACGATTTTCTAATAATTCAAAACGACTCAGTGCTGTGGAATAAGAATCGCCTAGTTCTATACGAGAATCTTTAAACGGCAAACTAACAACATATCTACCGTCCTCCTTTCTTTGATGTGTTTCTAGAAAGAAAGTTTCACATTGAATATCTTCAGGCGAAAATGTAGGAGTTGCTGGAACATGTTCAACCTCCCAGAATTTTTTTAACACAATGTCCAATGGGGTATTCATAACCGATGTACAAAACGAACTCACACGATTAGTTGACTGACAGTTTGTTTTACCGACCAGTACCCAACCAAACACTGTATTAAGGGCAGTAGGCTCTCCAATTTTACCACGTCTAATGCCAGGCTGAACCACAGTAGAATAAATATCTGCACCTAACAATAAATCGACCTCGCGAGGTCGTCCAAAGTACGGATCTGCTAATGTTAGACCTTCAAGGAAGTCATAACGATTTGAAACGGGAGCCGACGGCATAGAGCCGGCAATTGCAGGAATAACAATTGTATCTACAACGAATGTAGGATTGGCCTTTTGATATGGCCACAACGAACATGTAACGAGACCATAGCTAGAGGTGCTCATTGGATTTAAACCGCTAATCGATATGGACGATGATGACGATTTTAATCCAAGACTTTTCATACACGATTGGGAAATAAAACTGGCTTGACTACCATTGTCAAGTAATGCTCGACAAGTTTGATAGTTTCCACGTGCATCCTGTACTTGTAACAAGACAGTAGACAACAAAACAACAGACTGACTAGCCACTGTGCTAGTCATCACGGCGACTTTATTAGAAGATTCTGGATTTGAGGGCCCTTCTGCCAAGTACGCTTTACCTTCCTTGTCTGGCGTCACAGCAGAAGTGGGAAAATGCAACAAGGTATGATGTTTTTTATCACAAACACGACAACTAAGTTTTGATGGACACTTAACAACAGAGTGGTTGGTTCCTAAACAATTATAACACCAGTTTGAAGTTTTTGCAATTCTATGTCGCTCAGAAGGTTCTAATAGTAAGAATTTGTCACATTTAAAAACAGAATGATTAGCTTTGCAATAAATACAATTAGTACTATGGGTTTTCTTAGCGGTGGTAACAAAACTTAATGATTCTTTTGGCTTGAACGCAACAGGATACTGTCGTGATACTGTTGGCTTCTGAACACTAACAGGGCCTGGCTGTCCTACAATAACCTGGTTTGTCTCCAATGCCTTGCAATGTTTAGAAACAAACGAGTACAAATTTTCATAGCTAGTAATTTCAACACCATGAAGTTCAATTTCAAAGCGTTTCCTAGTGGAGTTATCCAATTTTGCAATAATAGATTAAAAGGAGTAAAATCGCACATATCATGATTAAATTGTGCAATTGCCGAAGAATTGTCAGAAAATGTAGACAATAATGTGCGTAACGAGGACGCAGAATCTAAACTAACTTTCGAGGCATTATAAATGGCCTGCCAATAGCTAGTGAGCAACAACCGTTTGTTTTCGTACCTATCTATTAATTGTTGATACGCATTCGTATAATTATCAGAAGTTAATGGAAGCCCTTTAATAATTGCCAAAGGCTCCTTAACCAATGATGAGGTTAAATATTGAAATCGTTCAATATTCGATAAAGTTTCATTTTCATGAATTAGTGTACGGAACAAATCGGAGAAAGAGCTCCAATTTTTATAATTACCATCGTAGGTGGGGATTACAATTCTTGGCAACTTAACTTTATTAGGGGCACCCGAGTGTTGTGTTTCAATACTAGAACGAGTATGAGGCTGCGACCTCTTAGCTGCTAATTCTCGGTGCACAATTTTGATTGAATATTGAATTTCATCAAAACTATCTTGGATCACCTGTTGTTGATCTAAATTTCTAAATCAACAACCTCTACACAAGCAACCATTTCGTAATGAACTCGTTCAAATTTATCTACTATGTTTGATAAATCGATAAAACGAACATCAAAGGCAACAAAATTATTCTCAGGATCCATTTGAGCTGCTTGAGCACATTTTAATAAGGCTTGTACTTTACGCATTAACATGTTACGTTTATTTGACAATTTTTCAATTTCCATTGTCACAAATAATGGAAAACAATCAGAAAGTAAATCACAGTTATGTAAACCCCAGTAGCAGTTATGTACTTGATAAAAATGTTTATCTAACAAAAATTGCACAGCTATCAAACATGCGAATCTCAGAATACAAAACTATCAACAAATACATTCAATAGATCCTCTAAATAAATTATCAAACACCAAATGACAATTCTACCTGCTTGCAGTGCTAAAATAGGAACCGCTCACCGTAAAATAGTAATCTCTCAAATGTAGGTAGCCACATACAAGTTATTCACCTCTTAAATACCAAGAAGATTTTAAAGGCTGAACCTTAATTTCATGGAACGCAGTTAGATACATCTGGTGCCACCCTCAAGCAGGTTTCAAGATGTTTAAAAGGATAGCAACAGACAGGAATGTCAAACCCTCTATTCTGAAGACTAGGTAGTTCAACACACAGTGGGTTGACCTTTATGTAATTGTACTAAAACTACCTTAAATATTTTTGAAGTCACTAAGCTATATATAATACTATTTTTACAGCCAAATTATTATGTGAGTGGTAATGTCAAATTCAATTGAGCTTTTTCACTAATTTCTAACGAAATTCGCCGTCATTTACGCAAATATTTATGCAAATATTTTACGCTAATGATCGCCGTAAATTACGCGTCAACACAGGATACAAAACACGCAAAGCCAAATTACGTGTTTTTATGGACTATAAATCCACTAAATTAATTCAAATTCAGCTCGAAGAACCAAATGTACTTTGACTAAATTAATCAAGCCTAAATTTTCGAAGGACCAGTACATAAATACATATGTACACACACACGTGACCAAGTATTTCAATTTATATGTAAATTCAACACACTCACCTGAACAAAACACATCACGTTCCAACTGTACTTTCGACACAACACATCACGTCCTTTCCTCTCTAAGGATGGCGGCAAACAGCCCGGAATGTCCGTTTTCCATGCACCAGGTAAACAAACCACAGCGGGTGGTCGAGAGTGGTGGTTTCACTAAATTAAAATACTAGTCTATCCGCGAACAAAGTTTGCACCCACAAATTTACAATATAACCATATTAATTGTAAACAATGGTAAAGTTGAATTTTTTTGAATTCTGTAGAGTTAAGGAAGCATAGAGTTGAAGAATGATAGTCTAGGCAGGACTATGCGTTATGAAGTTGAAAGTCTAATGAGGTAGTTTTACCAAATTTTTTTGTGAAAGGTAGGACATAGCACTCAAGTACTTTCTTTTTTAGTCGAATTTATGCTGGCGAGCTCTAAAAGATAATTTTTAAGAAAGTTTATGTGGGTAGGGTTGTCAAAATTTTTTTTGATAGACAATCATAATTCCCAACTTGGAATTTTTTTTGTTACTCTTAGGACTTTACAAAGTCTAGTGCGAATAGCAATTGCTCGTGTGTGAATAGTTTGAACTTAAAGTTAGTTTAGGACATAAAGAATCTTATGTGAGTATTTATAGGTCAATAAGTCTTCCTTTTTTTTCCTTGGTCCATTTTTTTTATTAGTGAGTAGTCGTATGGTTGTGCATATACAAATACTTAGTGTTGTTTGTATTCCGTTGAGTGACTTTTGAGTGTCAGACCTTCCCGATTAAGCCCTATCTAGTTCGTCTTCCCGGATATGTCTCCTTTTTGGACGTATTGTACGCGTTAGTTACTATTACACTCATTCGCTTTTTTTTTTATTTTTGTACTTCCACCTTCCCATATTACTAATCAAATAGGAAATTTTTTTAATTAATCTTACGTCAATTTTTAGGGTTAAGTTAGTTGATATGTGTTTATCGTCAATTAGTTAGTTAGCTATGTTGAGATTGTTATGAGGACGATTAAAAAGAGAAATTTTTGATTCTTCTTTAGAATTTGTTTTGTTTATCCAAGATTTTTTTTTTGGAGCGAAGCTGTGTAACAATCACGATTTTTGTTATTCAAATATACGATTTTGTTCAATACACCTAGTCAATAAATATTAAATTTCCATCGAAACCTTTTATTAACAATTCATACATAGTACGCCATCTATTAGAATAGCCAAAGTAAACTTTAAGTGAACTTCTATTTGTTTGTATCTTGATTCAATATCCCCTTCCTGGCGCATGCTTAGATAGCTAACATTGCCTCGTGGAAAAAGCCATTTTGATATCAGATGTAGTCTGAATACCAGTATTATCCAGGACCTGCAGGTTTTTAATAAAACATGCCGCCCCAACGAATAGTCAAGTGGAGTCAACATATACCTTAAGTTTAGTTTTGGTGGCAGCATCGACCTAAAATGGGTTGTAAATATATTTACGGTAAGAAAACATTTCGCAAGCTTACCTCAAAATTATATTCTCTCGTTTGATTTCAGCGCAAGTTTTTTTTTAGTTTAGAGTTTTAAAGATTAAACTACCAATTATTGAATATGGAAACAATTATAATTCCGAGTTTTAATATATTACATTCAAGTTACACGTAATTAAGCAATGAAAATTAAGTATTATAAAAAAAACAATCATTAACCATAAGGCAAGCACGAGACTGGAAGGCAGCTTCTATTGCTGCTAGGCAGGAAAGTGGAAACCCCCACATGGGATTGGTTTGTATGTAGGTCAAATCCGGACCCCTGCGTCAGCCACGTTCAACTATAAGAGTAGAGACGCAGATGTTAAAAAAAATTAAATGAAGGAAAACCGGCCGCCAAACAGATAGCCAGCGGTGAGTCATCTAAATATTTTTATACCTATATTCTTTCCAAAGAACTTTCATTTAAAATGCACGTATAATTTTCGAAGAAGCTATACATAAGTTTGTTTAAAATTAATTCTCGAAATTTTTCAAAGGTTCATAGATCAATTAATTTGTTCACGTAAAATTTAGTTTAAAAATTTAGTATTTGGATAAGGCATAATTGACCTTAATATTTTCAAGGTATTTTTGTAAGATTATGTTCGCAGTTACAAAGTTGTATTTAAAAGTTGGCTTTACTAAACATGTGATGTGATAACAATTGTTTGTCAAATTATTGTGTATAACACATTGTGATAGGACACCTGAAATATAGCTCAATATAGACAATAAGTATTTTTCTTTGACCTTTGATTTTATTAAAGATAGCTATTAAAACTATAGAGCCATAACCTGCGAAATTCTTTTTAGAATATTTAATTTGTTTCTTGTACACTGAACAGGATCCTATTCTAGTAGCATGAAGTCACTGTAACATAAAATGAAAGTCATATATTTTTTGTGGAGAATTGAAGTAATTTATGCAATTAAAAAATAATATTCCACGAATGCTTAGAGATTTATATTAAACCGTAATAACGGAACTGTTTCAAAAGTCTCCATATAGATAAGTTTATATAAACGATGTATATATACATATATTTTTTTAAGAAATCAATAGAAAAAATATTAAGTTGTCATAAAATTTTCTTTCATTGAAGTCAGAAGTAATTGTCTTACAGAAGCAAACAGTTTACAAATATGAAATTGTAGTATTAAAGAAAGGTATTATTGGTGTTGAAGTTAAAAGTTTTTTTGAAAGTATAATTTTGACTAGTGGATTTATTTATAATTTTTTTGTGATAAAGTGACTAGGCTCTAACGAAGCCCTAGTTTGAACATGTTTAGGTGTGGTTAATTTTTCAGATAGCACGAGACCGTCGTTCCCATTCCAGATTGCAGAGACCAAAGTAAGTATTTTTGTTTATGTTGCTCGTCTTAAATTTTTTTTTGAAGATTTCCGTATCTGATCTTCAAATAGTTTCTTATCAAACACTCAGTAAGGTACGGTGGCGTCCAATAAACTTGTTTTTGTTTTATCGTATACCATCCTACGACCCTATCTCATAGCTCTGTCCTAAGTTGAAGAAGCTTAGCTGGTTGAAAGATCTCTTTAGAGGGACCCTTTTTCACAAAGCCATTCAACATCCTTTTTACCCTGGGCTTGACCCTCAAACAGGAACCCCTCGTAATCTATCGAGGCTCTGCCGCCTGTATGGTAGAGCAGACATATTATTTTCCTTTTGAGGAAATCAATGGCTCGATTAGAATGTTACAATTTTTGATCCAAATTCTTGTAAAACCAATTCAGTTGTTATGAAATCTAGTTTGCATAGTAATAAATAGCAATTTAATCTTCCAAATCCCGTGCAAACACCTTATTGTGCAAGAAATACCCCAAGGTCTTCAACTAGTTTCATACACACCGTGGGAAGGCATTAAACATTTGTTCAAATACGACTTCCACCGTTTGAACTTACTTTGCAAGTAGTTTTTCACATAATTTTCGATGCTAGCAGGTTGGAAAGTCGTTAATGGTGAGATTTATGGTCAAAACTTTAAGTGTGTTAATTTTTTCGGCAATTTCGATAGCTACTGCTGGTAGAGAAAAGTGGATATGTATACGAAAATTAAAATAATTGATAATAAACAAACAACAAATTACTTCAAACACTTACCTTTGCGGTTATAACGAAGCGAAGCACATTTATATTCATGCTGCCGCACAAACGGATAACTATAAAAACAAACTGTAGAATGCGTTCGTCTTCTACGAAATACAAAAGTTGACTTCTTTATGTGGTTATAAGTAGAACATGTAGTAATGCGGCCCTCCGACGAAAAATCGATACTGCTATGCTTCGTGTGTTTTCCTAGGTGAAAAGAATGTTCTTGCACAGGCAAAGAGCAGAGTTTATCAGTATCGCGGCACTTTGTACAAGCAAGATGCTTGAAGTAATACACGGCATTTTTCAACAACAATTAATATACCGCGCGGACGCAAATAATCAACAAACTTCAAGGGAAAATAAATTTAATTATATACAATATAAAACGGAACATAGATTAAGCGGTAAATTATATACACTATAAACGGAACAAAGTGCCTTAAATGGTTTTTATTACAGCGCAAACTTCCAGTAAGGTAAACAACTACAAAGACGCTATAGTGATAGCTACTATCATGAAATAACCATACAATAAATAGGCCGTAGGTGCGGAAGCCACTTGCTAGTCTTTATGTACCCTCTATCCAATCACCACTTTTGAACATCCTAAAGCGTATCCATCACATACCACATCAGTCTGAGGCCGGCACCTTTTATTATGCAGCCGGAACCTGTACCTGACCAGCCTAAAGGTAGCCGCCAGCAGCCAATGGTTAAGGGTGACTGAGTTTTGCTGGACCCCAAACGGTCTGATAATTATTTTTGCAACCTCCTTTTTCGTAACGCGAATGTTTTAAACCGCCAAGAATAATTTTAATCGTTCCAGTCAGTAAAACACGGCACCCCACTCTCACCGATAATAATTTTTTGTTGACTATTTAAACCTTTTATTTAGAGTATACTTTTTTCGAAAGTAATATTTGCTCCAAATCTTGTACATTTGGAATTTTCAATAATAGCCTTTGTAAAATAAATTGAATTATAGTTTTGCTTACGTTTGTTCGTGATTATCATATCTCATGTTTATTTAAATGATAAGAGACAAAAATATTGTTTAACTAATAATTTTTTTGATACTACTATCACGTGAATTTATTTAACTTGTTATTGTCGGATAAACGTTATTTGTTATATAATAGATACAGTATTGCCCGAAATAAACAGTACTAAAATTGTAATTGTTTTGTATATTTAAAAAATACATATTATTGACACTTTATTATATGTTCTAAATGTGCACCTCCTCGTTCGAGACAGACTTCATAACGATGTTCTAAGTTTCTGGTCATGTTATTGAATAAGGGTTGTCTCAGGGCTGCGAAGAAGACTCTAACGGCATCCTTTAATTCATCGATGGTTTGTGGTGCCCGTTTGAAAACGGCATTTTAGCCATGCCCCAAATGTATGCGTCTGGAGGTGTGAGGTCTGGAGAATGTGAAGGATAAGGAAGTCAGTAAATCGTGATATGAATTTGCTTGGAAAATGTTCTTGAAGAAATTGACGAATTGCGGCAGCAGTATGGCAAGTTGCCCCGTCCTGCTGAAAAATTGGTTTCGAAATGCCAAGTTACGTGCACGACAGAATTGACGTAGATCAGGGATAAATCGTGTTAAAATTTGTCTGTACCTCTGTTGATTAAGTGTGACTTGCCTACCATTCTCTTCGATAAAGTACGGACCAATGATTCCGTGTCCGGAAACAGCACACCAGACACTCACTTTTCAATATGTAAAGGAACCTCTTGAACCTCATCGGGTCTGGCAATGCCCAGAAATCGATTTGTGCGACGATTCACATAGCCTGACAAGTGAAAATGTGCTTCGTCTGAAAACCAAACATTTTCAAAAATTCAGGATTTTCATACTGTAACGCGAGAATTCTGGCGCAATATTCCACTCTACTGCGATAATCCCGAGGATGTAGTTGTTGATGTACCTGAATCACATACGAAAATGTACCCAGCTCCTTCAGGATTCTTTGCAAGGAAGTTCTTTTAAATCAAGTTGTAACGATGTCCTTGCCTGGCTGACTTTCGGATTTTCTAAGATTTGCTCAAAACACGTTCATGGTTATTGTTGTTTTAACTGTCCTGGGACGCCCTGAGTTTCCTTTTCGTTGGCACAATACACTACCTGTATTTCTAAACTTTTCAATAACCTTCAAAATTACAGCATTACTTGGAGAACGTTTATTAAACCTTTGTGTGAATTGATCAGACACGTATAGCAAACTTGCACCATTATGTCGGCCGATTCCGTATGAACGAAAATAATGCTCTACCAGAAACACTTTCTCCTCTGTACTTAACACCATTTTTAACAATTAGGCCCTACTAATTACTTGTTTGAGGTTTACTTGACAGGTCTATACTAGCTAACTTGAGTGTGACAGCGCACGCATAAAAACACCGCCAACTTAGTTTCAGTACTGTTTATTTCGGGCAATACTGTACTTTCTGATTTTTATGTTTCATTTTTTATAAAGGGTAAATTAAAATTTTTAAATGATCGACTCCGATAAGGTTTCTGTATTTACCCTAAAATCACATCCTTTAATACTTACTGCATACACTGGCGTACAACATCATTTTATTTAGTTTTTCGTTTCACGAAGAATATTGCAACCCTACCCTTCTCATGAAACAATTCTAATTTCCTAGTCACATGGATTAAAACATATATACATATACATATATACAACAGTTGTATATATGTTTTAATTCATGTGACTAGGAAATTAGAATTGTTTCCGCTAACATAATAATTAAATTTAAACGCGTTTTATCTTATTTTAGTGACACAAAAAAAACAAAGTAATAAAAATTGACGTACGCGTCTATAATAGATGCGGTATATAACATTGGTTGTTTGATACCATTATTGGTAGTTTTCGTTTCAAGAAAATGTATGGAGTTTTTTGAACCATTGAGAAAGGCTAAAACATACGGCCGAAACGTTTGGTGGAATTGTTATGCAAAAAATTAAGATGGCATAAATTTTGTATTTTTTATATATATTTTTTTAAGTTAAATGACCTTAAACCCCAAGAAAACCATACATTTCAATATTACAAATATCAAGGTCAAGAAATATAGTAAAAGTCTATCATATATATATATATATATATATATATATATATATATATATATAGATTGTTGTGATTCCTATAAGAATCGAGTCTCACGAATTGGGCGCCATGATTGCTGTGTTCCTCCTTTTTAGTCAACAGGAACTGGTCCTTTCTAAAAAACACTCGAGCACTCCACAGATTGGGCGTCAGGATTTGCTGTGATTCTCGTTACTACGGTGAAATCTCCTCTGATATTCGATTTCTTACCTGAATATCGCCTCTTGAATCCTTCCGCCTCGGCTGCTCACCTAGTTAAAACTTTTATCCTCATTCATAAAAAAAACACATTCCTACCACGAACATCAACGTTAACTCTATTTACACCAATATTCACAATACATTAAAATTTCGAAAGTAAATTTCAGCATAAATTTCAGCATCATAAAATTTCAAGTTCAAATTTGTCATCATTTTAATTTGCATCCGGAATTAGAGTCCTTGTAGGATGCATACTAATTAAATAAACAATATTTGCAGACCTGAGTCTGAATAAAAGAGAGCATCTCCCACTCCTTTACGTTAATTTAACAGGTTAGTCTAATTGAGCTCAAAGACAGACCCAAATTTTCATCATAATCAAAAACATAAACCTGATAAATACTCCTTTCTACTTATACAAAAAAATTTTACCTTAAAATTAAAAATTTGTTGTTTATACAAATTTACTACTATCCATTTTTATCAAACAAATTATAAAAATATTCAACACACACCAAAACATCTAAGATCGAACTAAAATGCATAATTTACCTGAAGGTTAATGCACTCGTGGCTTCAATGTACATCGGACTTGCTAATCCCACCAGGTTTATGTTTACTTCTTCGGCTTTCTGGCCGCCTTTAAAATTTTTCTACACCACCATTCGTCTAAAAGGTTTCAGGGTTTTTCAGGAACTCATCTAAGTATATCGAAATCTTGTTTTGTGGATCCAATCACGTTTACAAATTTGATTACAAACACTCCCGATACATAGCACTGAAATTCATAATTCTTTCACGCTATACCAAAAACTGCCTACTTCTATTTATTTATTTATCGTTATTAATTTGGATAATTGGTACAGTAATACCCGCAAATATAACTAGACTTTGTTACCTTTATTTATCTTCTCAAGTGTACTAATAAATTTTATTGTAGCACGTAATCACCACGTATTCTACTTAAAGTATCGAATAATCAAAAAATAAAAAGCAAAACTGTTTGAAGTATCGAATAAAATCAAAAATATAAGAGAGCGAAACACCTATAAGCACGGGTTTATATAATGGCCCGCTTGCAAGTCGAATTTGTCCCGCGACGGCCGATTTTGGGAAATTCGCATTCTATTTTCCCTTCCGATGTCTCGGCACAATGATTCTACTGAAATTTGCACACGTCCCAGTTGAAAATCTAAGAAATTTCCACACGGCTCGCAACACGTCCGAGAACAACTAATTAATTTTACACACCAACTGATATGCTTCCCCTCTCATGTTTGCATCTTATTTCAACCTTAATTGCCAATCTAGTCTGTTCGTTCTATCTACAACCTGTGCTCTCGTTTCACATTTCCCCTCGTTTAACTGCTAATGCATTCCATCTCGCTCGTCTCTATACCACAAACTCGCTTTCTTACTTGCACTCATATAGCTTAAAGCTTATCAACTATCATATACATCGTTATTCTTTGCAGGTGTTCCTGAGTTCTAATACGCCGAAGTCTTTTGCGTGCCTTTCCCATATCTTTATAATTTCTCGATAGCTTTAGTGCTTGGAACGATTAAATTTTATGCTCCACGGTTTTAATAACGCGTATTATCTAATGAAATCCTACATTACTTCTTTTTAAACGTTGATTATGATTATATACAAAAACCCTACATTCTAATTGAATGATTTAAATCTACACAGTAGGCCTTTAATTAAGCGTACTATTTTACACTGCTCTGACATACACGGTGTTTAACATTATCTAAATGACGATTTTATCCAATATGCCTTTAAATGACGCTTATTATTACCCAAAGCTTCTTTATACACGGTGATTAAAATTATTTGATGTCGCTAATTAATTTTCTACCCTGGTCTAAATTTGAGTATATATATATATATATATATATATATATATATATATATATATTACTCATATTTAGACCAGGGTAGAAAATTAAATAATCACATCAAATAATTTTAATCACCGTGTATAATGAATATTATTAAATAATACGCTTTATTAAAACCGTGAAGCATAAAAATTTATTAGTTTCAGTAAAAATAAGAGATTTAAATCATGTACAAGACGCTTTATATCAAAAGAAGCAGTATTAGAAAACTTTACGGGTAATTTAATTATTCCCAGTAAAGAAACAAAGCGTGCAAAATTTATATTAATTAACCCTATTTTAAGTAACCGGTATTAAACAAAGTGTACACATAATAATTAACATGTAATTTGTATTCGCTAAAAATGAAAGGATAGAAGTCAATTTTAGTTGGAGTTAATTAAACCATTATTAATAATAAGCAAAAAAGTCTGTGAAAATCCAAGATTATAATACCAGAAATTAAAGCTCTGAGAATTAATATTATGTTTGAACACCTGCCTAGTTTAAATGTCACGTACGGCGAACATTGTGTAGATAACAAATGGTTTCAAGGAATCTTGGAGAAACCGGGGCTTAATATTCACGAGAAGGTGCGATACGGGGTTATTTAACCCAGATAACAGTCCACATGGACTAAAATAATCGATAATGAAGAGTGTCAATTTGCATCAATAAGAACAGGTTAGATAGAGACAGATAATATGCACAAAACCGAGACACATATAGTAAAAGGCGTGATTTAAGCGACGTCACGAGGGTCACGATTGGTTGAAAATAGGATGCAAATATCAGAGGTAGAAACAACGATTTCTGTATAAAATTTAATTAGGTATTCTCAGACGTTGCGTGCCGTGTGGAAATTTTCTGAGATTTTCAACTGGCGAGTACAAAATTCGTAAAAACCGACGCGCGAGCGACGGAATGGGAAACGAGAACGTGAAATTCTTTAGAATTGTCTGTTTTGAGGACAAAAGCGACGTGCCGGCTATCCGCTATATATACCGGTGGTAATATGAATTTCGCTCTCTTAGACTTTTGACTATTCGATGCGTTAAAAGCTCTTACATCCGCGAGTTGATTCAATACGTTAAACAGTGCATTTTAGTTTGATAAAATAATTTAAAGTTTGCTCGTATATTTTGGTGATTCAAAATAGTTTGTTCGGTACGTGCTAACATGAATATACTTTAGTGCACTTAGATACAAGGTAATAAAATTTAGTATCACTGTACCAATTAGTAAAATTTACAACGACGAATGTATACACAAAAGTAGGCAGTTTTGGCGTATATTGGTGAAAGAAGTATGAATTTCTTTGCTATTTTTCGGAGGTGTTAATGATTAAATGGTTCATAAATGTGTCTGGATCCACGAAACAGGGGTCAGATATACACAGATGAGTTCCGGAAAAGCCCAGAAACAACTTTAAATAAATGGTGATGGAGAAAATTTTTAAAGCGTTGAGAATCAGAAGCTATAAATATAACCCAGTTGGAATGGTGTGATTGAAAAAAGGGACGATGTACTTTGAAGCTACGAGTGCAGTAACCTTCAGGTAATTTATACTATTTTGTTTGAACTTTGATATTTGTGTGTGTGTTGAATAACTTTATAATTGATTTACTTTAAATGGACATTAGTGAAATTGGACTAACAATAAAATTTTAATTTTAAGGTGAAATTTTTGCTTGTTTAAGTAGAAAGGGGTATTTAGTATTGATTTTCGGGATTATGATGAAAATTTGGGTATGTCTTTGAGCTCAATTAGACGAACCTGGTTAATTAACGTAAAGGGGTGGTAGATGCTCCCTTTGTACTCAGACTCCGGTCTGCATATATTGTTATATTAATTAGTAGGCATCCTACAAGGACTTTAATTTTGGATGCACATTAAATGATAACAAAATTAATCTTGAAATTCTTTTTAAAACTGAAATGTATGCTGAGTTTTAATTTTGAAATTTTAATGTATTGTGAATATTGATGTAAATAGAGTTAACGTTGATGTTTGTGGTAGGAATGTGTTTGTCTTTTTTTTTATGAATGAGGATGTAAGTTATCTAGAGGAGCAGCCGAGGCGATTAACAGATGAAAGTCAACGGACCAGGTGATTCAAGAGGTTTCACAGCAAAATTTGGCGCCCAATTCGTGAGGCTCGATTTTATACAGGGTAACACAGCATAAATATATATATATATATATATATATATATATTGCTGTGTTTAACTCCCCTTTGAAGTAGGCGCTTGTCACGGTATTCCGCGCAAAGAAAAAGGTAAGCAGCGGAATAAGCAAGAAAAATCACCTATACCGAATACTGCAACAAAATCAGGGATAGACTGGTAGAATCGAACTCCAAAATAATTAGAGTTCCGGTTAGCTCAAATACATCGTAGAGTAAGGTGGGTGATATCGAAAGAAAAAAATTTAAAACCTCAGTAAAAGCTATATTACAACCTGTAAGTAAAACATACAGTCCCAAAAGAATAATTACAAACGTCAGAAACACGTTTACGTAATCTTTCGTTACAACGCGATGTACACAAAGCGTCATTTATATATAGTACAGTATAGATCTAAACATTTTAAAATATCGAGATCAAGATTTTCGATTTTTACATATGTAAAAGAAATAAAGAAATAATACAGTAATATCTGCTAGAAATAATACAGTAACGTCTGTTTTAGGAAGCACGCCTTGTAAGATTTAAGAACGTAACATTAAAATTTTAAACACTAAGTTGTTCACGTTAACATTAAATTATACAGAAAAGTAAACAGTAGGTGCTCTAACACAAGTTTTAAGAGAAACGTACATAATAGTTCGTGTAATAAGCGTGAATTTGGTAACGTATAGTCTGCAATTTATTGCGAAATCAACCAAAAAGATATGTCTATCTTCCAAAACAGCAACACAAATAAAGCAAACAGAGAAATGCACTGTACCTGGCAATATCTTCTCTATGGTACCATCTTAAGACGACAAAATGCGGCTGTATTTGTCTACAGCTGGGTGTTGAAACCACCAACTTAACTATACTAGCACAAAAAGCATTTTAAAATTGTAACTTTACAGAATAGTCGAATAATAAGAATATGAAATAAGTAAGAGAGCCTTTCAAAAGTTGAACTTCTGTTTATACAGTTTGAAAAATAGCAGGCGTAAACAAAATAAAGCTATTCCCAGCAATAGAATGTTAAATATTCTACAAAAGCAAGCAAAAATATACTCAAGAGAACGGTGAAACATTCCTAAAATGCAAGCAGTAAAGAAGGCAAGATACGACAATTAATTCCATTAAATTTCGTTGTTATTTGGGAAAGCAAAATATATTTTAAAACATCTAAGTGATTTATTCAACCAGGCACACGGGTATAGGTAAACGGATAACAGACTTTAATACACAGATAGTGATAGATGCAGACTGTATAAATTTCAAAAAATGTGTAGTTTGGTTCAGAATAGGAAACAATGAGGGTACGCGTCCAACCAGTTCTAGGACTGAAGACCTAATTATGATGATGATGAATTTAAGGCTAATTCTTTTAATGATCAACACTGTTTTAGAGATACAACATTTTTTAGATATGCAACGAGATAGATTTTGAGTCGTTGGGAGCTTCTTTTTAAAAAGTTTATTTCCAAAAACACTTCTATCAAATTTATTTTAATTCTATAATTACAAAAATTGTTCATTTCTTTTACAACTTCAACGTTTATGTTCATTAATTGAAGTTGAAAAACAAAAATATTCTAAGTTGATACATCAATAATCAATAATTACGAATGAGTAACTTGAACCACCAACAAAGTTAGACTTATAAAGTTCGAAGACTAACTTGCGATCAAGGGCTTCTCACAGTTTATATGAAGCCTTTGGTATCACATCATCTTATGCAAAAATGCAGATCTTGCTGTCCGCTATTTTTTGATAATCATTCATTGTCTTATTCTAAGTAATTATAGATGGGTCTGCTTGATTACAGTTCATTGTTTCTGCACCTGCGGTGTCAGGTTGCGTCTGGAATACAAAGTAGTCGTTTCCTTTCTTATTTCTGATATGAACTGTGATAGCATTTAATTGATAACCTTCATTTAATAAAATGTAACATGTTATTACTAAGGCATAATAATTATGTTTATTTTATATACATTTTAATGTAGGGGATATATAACTATCGTTATAAAAATTATTAAAAATTCAAGTTTTTTGCACAACATTACCATTTTTGTTAGTAAGTCTTTGTTTTTTAGGTACAATTTTTGCTTACGCGCGACATCACTATCGTAATATTACACCTGATGCAGTAATATCGAATTACATCTGCATCACAAGTCCCAGCTACCTGATGTTTGTTTTCTTCGAATTCCTGTTACATACCGTTCCTGCATATGCAGTTGATTTTTTAGGAAAATTGATTGGAAAAAAATTTGAGTAAGTATTAAATACCAAAATGGAAAAGAAGCTGTATTCATTCAACGATCTACTGCTGATCCGAAGTATTCATTCAAATCAAAAAGATATCACTAAATACATCACACGAAAAATTATTAGAGATATACAAAAGCAATGCTATTTGAGTGGGCGAAATTTAGGGTACATAGAGCTTCTGTATCTATCAGTAGTGCAGCATGTGATATTTTATTTTGAATAAAATATCTAAAGTGTGTGATGCACATTATATCATTTTCTTATCTGTTCACATGAGAATTCAAACCTGCAGAACTTTTATAGATAGGGTTCATTTTCATACTTCAACCTCCTATATTGCTTATTTGTAAGAGAACCATATTGACATTACTCATCCAATATCTATCCTAATATCACGTGCCGATCACATCCACACCATGTTCTTGTTAGCTTTTACACTTACACTTTCAGCCATTTTTTATCCTATTAACTCTCGCCTAACTCTTTAACTTTTAAAAAACATATATCGCCTTACGAATGTACTGCATTAACAAATACTTGGAGAAATGAATTAGCCGTAGTAAAATTCGATCAAGATAATCAAGAGCCATAACAAATTTGAAAATAAAAACTCTAAATGTGTTATGTATTTGACATACCAAATTTACATTTCTACAGTATTTATGTTAAAGCATAAGTAGAAGGTTGTATACTTTCCTTCTACTTAAAATTAATTTATACATGCGGTAATGGTGAAAACAGCATACTTGCACACAACAAATGCTTAATATGCAGAGCTAAATACGTGAGTTAGCAAAGTATAAATTTCAAAAATAAAGATTAAGCATTTCTTGACTGAAAACGAGTTTTAATACAGGACTATACATGAGGAGAATTTCAAACTAAAGAAAAGTGTTAGAAACTTCTAATCCAAGGTATGTACAGTTTTTCACGTCAGCTAGAAGGAAGTGCATCAATCGCTTTTAGAGCCGTTATATGTATGACGTATGCAGCAGTAAACTGTGGTTGCAAATGGCGGCATTCAAAAGAGACATCATTTGCGAGTACTAGATTTTACAGCGTAATTCATTTACGCAGCTGCCTGATTTATACCGGCATATATATATATATATATATATATATATATATATATATATATGTATATATATATATATTATTATATTTTGGTATATATTGAGTTATAGAGAACCCTTTTATAATCAATTACCACCTATTTTGTATTGTTTATTCATGATTACAGGATTGATCTTTCTTTTTTTTTTTATCTTAGGACAATTATGACAATTGCAACCGAATACACAAGCATTCTTCAAATAATTGTAAATCTGTTATATATACTGTGATCCTACCTTATTAGTGATAGGCGTAATATCTCTATCTGTCACTCCTTGTCTTATTTTAGAGCCTTGTTGAGTTATGCCACACAATTTATCTTTAAATATTTTACACGGCTGCTGCACTTAAATATTCTACAGGGCCGTCAAACACGTAGCGGAATCTACCTAGGGTGGGTCCGTCCTAGGCAAACACCTCTCAACTAGACACCCAAACAAATATCCAAGGAGTTTTCAAAATAATTTTAAAAGCCAAAAGTATTCCCAAACACTAGTTCCACTTTTATAAATTTGATTAAAGCACTGCGTAGATATTAAATACTAATACCTGGAATCCAGATACAAGCGCCGCCTTCCAGCCGTCCTGAAGCCAAGTGACCAACTGCAGGCACCTCCTGTAAATAATAAGTAACTCGAGCAACTGGTAATCCCAGACTATAAAACTACTAATATTTCTACAAATTTTATGTTATACAAATACTCAGATAACTCCAATTCCACTATGCTTTCGTCTTCAAACAATAACGGTACAGACCAGCACTCCCTCTTTTAATTAACTTTTATTCGCCGTAAAACTGCTACTATTTGCTATCTCCAGGTACAACTTGACTTTCAAAACTTTCTCGTAACTTTTAAATGTAATAAAACTCATAACAGTACAAAAACACGTCTATTTTTCAGTAATATCAATTTGAAGTCCCTTATAAAATAAATTCCGTCTTCTTTTGTTTCCGTTGCCATAACAACTATCTCTACGCACACTATGTAATTTATAATTATTAATAATTGATTAATAATACAGTTGTTTCTCTAGATACATTCATTTTCTAGATGGTTTGCAATCCAGTGATTTATGTATATTGAACTTTTACAATATTGAAAATAGCTAACAAACTTTGATGGTTCAGCTTTTAAATTGTACGTAACAGACATTTATGTCTTATTCGGTAAACGTCCTGTCATTACATAACCAATCTTTAATTGTTACAAACATATTCAAACTGAACTTCATTTACAAATTTTTAGTAGTATCACTTAACTCCTTAAAATTTTAAAAGCGTACAGTATACCACACAATTTTGATATTTGTTTTACATTCAAAAGATTCTGAAAACGCTAACTCCAAATTAAATTTCATATACGTGCAACCATAACAATTAAAATACGTATACAATGCAAACTTATAACTAGCTTAGCCTGGTCTATGGCCGGTATATGTTGTTGAATGCAATGCAGTTTCAAAAGCTTTATAAATTTATAAACGTGGAATAGTTGTTGTTAATTTATAAACCAAAAATACCTGAAAGAAAATACTCAAACAAAACCAAATATACCCCATTCTAGCAAAGTCGTTTCGAAGCCCTATTTAAACATTTTATAAGCCCACCCCTTCTTGACAGTATATAAGGCCCCACTGATTTTAAATAAAATGAAAATTTACTTCCTGGATATAAGTAATTCTTTTAATGGTTGAGAAATTTTAAATTTTAGTTAAAATCACTATAGTTTTTTTCTTTATGTATGAGGATTAAGTGTTAGTTTCTGTATATTCTGTATAGTTTTAAGCTCGTTAGTATTATTTACAGTGTTAATTCTATTCTTGCGATACTTTACTTTCCACATGGAAATATGGATACAAATTTTCTATATGAAAACGTCCCCGACATTCACCCTGTCATTCTCCAATTCGTAAGTATTCCTTCTGCAAAAATTCTTCTCACTCGATAAGGACCTTCGTATGGAAATAACAACTTGGCACAAATATTTCTTTCCCAATTTGACATTCTCAATCTTTTAACAATAACAAGATCCCCAACTGAAAAACCACTTGCTTCTTGATTTTCTTGTTACGTTTCTCCAACTCCCTTCTTTGTATCGTTTCGACTTGTTGTTTGGCTTTATGCAACAACTCCGTTATATTTTCCACTTTTGTTCAGCTCTCCACGGTCTTGCTGGAATCACCTTCTTCATCAATGTCACAGGACACATTCCTGTCACTGAACTTGGTACAAAATTAATATATTCTTCTATTCGCGGTAAATACCTTACCCACCGATCATGTTGTTCCTGCGTTATTAACCTCAAAAACTTTATTACTTCTCGAATATATCTTTCACACGGATTTCCTTGAGGATGTCTGATACTACAGAATGTCATCTTTATTCCATCCTTCCTTAATTTACTTTCAACCCTTCGATTACGAAAATACGTTGCATTGTCCAACAATACCCTATTCATCTTACCTATTCGTTCTACAAACTTTCTTACAGAACTCAATACATGCCTAGAATTACATCTCCTCGCTGGATAAAGCTGCACAAACTTTGTAAAATATCAACTACAACTAAAATATGCTGATATCCGTTCCTACTCGGTATCAAATTACTCAAGTAATCCATTGCCACAATATCTAATGGACCTTCCGCTCTTATACATCTAACTTGATTCTGCAACACCACATTCTTATCCTTTCCTAACAAACACGTCTCACACAGATTTATGCAATTTTTCACCAATTTTCTATCGTTTCGTGCATAGAAAGCTTCCTAAATATCAAGAACGTCTTACGAATCCCTATATGACCAAACGTAGTATGAATTTCCTGGATCAGCTCAACGGCTACCTGTGTCGTTAACACTAATAATTCATCATCCCATAACCTTTTCACCAAAACTCCCTCGACCATATAAAACCTCTGTCTTGTTCTAAATTCTCTGAATAATTTTCTCTGATCACCCTTATTTCTTCGTGTGCTTGCATCCGATGAAATCTGGCATTCGACCATCTTCCCAGATCTTCAAACACTTGCAATGCAATCAAAAATCCATTCCTACTATCCGTTAGCAACCCTTCATACTTCCTACTAAAGAAATCAGCCGTAACATTTTCTTTACCAGGTTTATGTCTAATCTCAAAATCATATTCCTGCAATACTAACGCCCATCTATACAATCGACTGTTCAAAAACTCTTTCTTCTTCAGAAACGTGACCACTGTGTTATCCGATTCAACCAGAAATTTATTACCCAATAAATAAAATCTTAACTTCTTCACAGCATATACGATTGCCAGCATCTCTTTTCCGCTGTCGAATACCTAGTCTCGCAGTCTTTCAGAGCCCTCGAAATAAAACAAATTGGCACTTCTCTCCTTCTTGAACCTGCACCAACTCAGCCCCTATTGCAAAACTCGAAGCGTCCGTCCTTAAAATAAATGGATCCGTAAAATTGGGATATTTTAATGACAGTTCCTATAAAATACCGCCTTCAACTCCCGAAATGCCTGCTCCCTTTGCTCGTTCCATTTCCACCTTTCGTTCTTTTTTAACAACTCCAACAATGGAATGCACAACTCCGAATATTTTGGTATGAATCGACGATAATAATTTAATACACCTAAAATCCTCTTAAACCTTTCAAATTTCTTGGCTGTTTCAAATTCTTCAACTCGTCCAAGCGTTTTTCACAAATTCTAATTCCTTCGCTGCCAACGACAAACCCCAAATACTTTACCTGGTCCTTAAAAAACTCACACTTCTTCGAATTCAACCTCAAACCTCCCTCGTCTAACCTTCGGATCACTTTTCTTAAATGTTCTAAATGTTCTAACTCGTTCTTAGAAAAATCAAAATATCATCGACATAGTGCGTACAGAAGTCTTCGTACTCATCTAATAACTTCTGCATGGCTCGAACTAATGCAGCGGATGACGTTGAAAGACCAAATGGAACAACTCTGTACTGATAAATCTCCCTTCAATGCTAAATCCAGTATACTACCGACTTTCCTCATGCAAAGGAATTAGCCAAAAGAATTCTTTAAGTCCAGTTTGCTAAAAATTTTCATCTCGCTTACCTTGTATAACAAATTATCTAGTGATTTTGGTTGTTCAAATTGTGGTTTAGTAATCGCATTCAATCTCCTAGCATCTAAACATATTCTTAATTCTAAATTATCAGATTTAGGCACAACCACTACCGGATTGATATAGGGTGTTCTCGCTGATTCAATAATTCCTCTTTTAACATCTTTTTAATCTCATTTTCACTCGACCCCTTAATGCAAATGGTATTGGATATACCCTAGTACGAAAACTTCCCTCGTCTGTGACCTCTAACTTATGCGTATACTCCTTCGCAAACCTAGGCTCATTACTAAAACTCCTGCATGTCTATTAAACAACTCATATAACATTTCCTTCATATCCACCCTATTAATCCTATCTGTTCCTCATCAAATACCTTCTCAAATATATTACATAACCGTAACTCATCAATTCCATCATAAATTCTATTCTTAGTCTTTCCTGATCCTATACTATCTGTATTTATCTCATCCCTAGTATCCCGATTATCCTTAGGCACCACCCATTTCTTCTCTAAATTTAATACCTTTACCATTCGTGCTTTACCATCTATAACCAGTCCAAATTCCTCAATTACATCTATCCCTACAATAAAATCTAAATATAATCCTCTTGCTATCCAAAACTCTACTTCACCTAGTCTGGTACTTCCTAATACAATCGATACTCGTACAACTTTGTCTATCGTAGTTAACTTCCTCTTAATCGCAGACCATAAATTAATACTCTTAACCCTACAAATTTTCCCTTTGAATAATTCTGCATGTTTCAAAACTATTTCCTCTCACCAGCGATAACTGCGACCCTGCATCTATCAATGCCGTGTAAACAGAATCCTAATATGAATAAATGGTAACTCCGCCTTCTTTCAAACTTATTATCTAACAACTTATCTACTAAACTAATACTATGCTGTGTCCCTAAATCTGATTTTCCTAACACTAATAAATCGACGTTTTTTTGTACCGTGGGTTTATCGTGGACCTCCACTTTCTCTATCCTATCCTCCGATCTCTGTCGCGTGTCTCTTGTTGTTACGTGTTGGATCGTCAAGTTTCTATCTGTCTCCCGTTCTCGGTCTCTAATCCCTGTCGGTATTTCCCCTGATCCGTTGATGTCTGCTCCCTTTCTCTGCCATCTCTGCCCAAAACCCATCCTTTGCTGTCCAAAACCTCTGTCATTCCTATCCGTCCTGTTCCAGTCATTGTTCCCCTATATTTATCGTCTCTATTAAAACGTTGTTCCCAATTATTATTCGTTCTCCTTTGATTTCCTGATATTGCTTTCTGTAGTTGTCCTGTCCATTCTCCCTATAATTGTATCCTTGCACCCCAGTCCTCTGGTAGTCTGTGCTATTCCTATTCCTATCCCAATTCCTATTATCACTATTTTCCCTGGTATTCGTTTCAAACGTCCTAGCATCATTTCCAAAAAGTCTCTTAAAGTCCGAACGTTTTGTATCGCTACGGCCCTAGTTATTTCCGCCTCCATATGCCTTGACAACAATAATATAATTTCATTTTCTCTTAATTTAGGAATCAGGTGCTGCGCCTGGTTATACTTTTCAATCACATAATTTTCTCTCGATCCTTGGTATGACCTATAGTTCCCAGTGTTTAAATCCGTTCGAATATTAGCCTGATGCGTGTTTCCCCAATATTGTTCTATGAATAGCCTTCGAAATTCCTCGTACGAACTATATTGCCTCCTCTCGATACAGTGCCATTTCTCTGCACAACCCCCCAATGTCACGCTCACCATCTGCATCTTCACCCTCTCAGGCTCACTCTCTACCATCTCGTCCAACTTGCTAAGATAGACCATCGGCTGCTCATTCTTTCTGCCTTCAAACCTCGGCAAGGTCTCTTTCCTAGCCTATACTGGTATCCTGCATCACAAACAACTCTTCCCCTTTCCAATTCAACCAACTGTTCTCTCATCTGTCTAACATTCCCTTCAAGACCAGACAATCCATTTACCGTATTCCCCAGAACCGTCGTATCCCTTCTCAGCTTCTCTGCCACCTCCTGACTCGCCCGCAATTTGCCTATAATTTCGTTTTTAGAGTTAATATTGTCCTCCGTCTGAATCCGAACTATTTCACCTAAATTCTGCAATTTTTCTGTCTGTCTAACTTCGACCATGTACAGCTCTTCCCTTAATTCATTTAAACCTGTTGTTACCTTCCTTCTACAACCTGGACTCTATCCTCTACGTCCTTCAGAACTTCATCCTTAAATGAACACAAACTGCTCTGTATTGATACATTAATTCCTTCAATTTTCATTTCCATCATATCAAATTTTCCTTAACTTCCGCTTGTGAATTTCTAACTTCGGCCAACAATGATCCTCTCAATTCTTCATGCGACTTAGTTAACGACCCTTTTAATTCCAACAAAACCATCATCACATCTTGGATCTGCATGTTCTCTTTTCCTTATCAATTTCATTTTCTCCCGATGTATCCCTGAATTCACAATAATCACCTCCGGCTCCACATATCCTCCAGCTTCATCCCTAGCATCCCCTGCTGCTACAGTCTTAACCACCGGTTGCCCTCTCACACCAGTCTCAACTCCATAAACTTTCCCTGACCTCGTGATTCTCTCCTCATCAGACATGTCCCTTTAATTTTCAAAATAAACTTCAATGATGTGCCCCACTAAGCTACACAACCTCTGCAAATCTGAATCAGCCCTATCGAGCCCCCTTTAGGCGAACAAATATTTTGTTGCGAAGTTATTTACCTATTCGAGCCACACCTAATGTTTTACCGCCGCTAAAATTGACCAAAGTGTGAATATCAAATTACGTCTTAGCCTACTACAATAAATTCAAAACCTTCAACAACTGTCAAATAAATATATATGAAACGTCAATCAAATATTAATTTTCACTTTTAAATAGAATATATGCAACGTACAACTAACAAATCTACTCTGCCTCACGTTGTTAGCGCCATCTATTATATTTTGGTATATATTGAGTTATAGAGAACCCTTTTATAATCAATTACCACCTATTTTGTATTGTTTATTCATGATTACAGGATTGATCTTTCTTTTTTTTATCTTAGGACAATTATGACAATTGCAACCGAATACACAAGCATTCTTCAAATAATTGTAAATCTGTTATATATACTGTGATCCTACCTTATTAGTGATAGGCGTAATATCTCTATCTGTCACTCCTTGTCTTATTTTAGAGCCTTGTTGAGTTATGCCACACAATTTATCTTTAAATATTTTACACGGCTGCTGCACTTAAATATTCTACAGGGCCGTCAAACACGTAGCGGAATCTACCTAGGGTGGGTCCGTCCTAGGCAAACACCTCTCAACTAGACACCCAAACAAATATCCAAGGAGTTTTCAAAATAATTTTAAAAGCCAAAAGTATTCCCAAACACTAGTTCCACTTTTATAAATTTGATTAAAGCACTGCGTAGATATTAAATACTAATACCTGGAATCCAGATACAAGCGCCGCCTTCCAGCCGTCCTGAAGCCAAGTGACCAACTGCAGGCACCTCCTGTAAATAATAAGTAACTCGAGCAACTGGTAATCCCCAGACTATAAAACTACTAATATTTCTACAAATTTTATGTTATACAAATACTCAGATAACTCCAATTCCACTATGCTTTCGTCTTCAAACAATAACGGTACAGACCAGCACTCCTCTTTAATTAACTTTTATTCGCCGTAAAACTGCTACTATTTGCTATCTCCAGGTACAACTTGACTTTCAAAACTTTCTCGTAACTTTTAAATGTAATAAAACTCATAACAGTACAAAAACACGTCTATTTTTCAGTAATATCAATTTGAAGTTCCTTATAAAATAAATTCCGTCTTCTTTTGTTTCCGTTGCCATAACAACTATCTCTACGCACACTATGTAATTTATAATTATTAATAATTGATTAATAATACAGTTGTTTCTCTAGATACATTCATTTTCTAGATGGTTTGCAATCCAGTGATTTATGTATATTGAACTTTTACAATATTGAAAATAGCTAACAAACTTTGATGGTTCAGCTTTTAAATTGTACGTAACAGACATTTATGTCTTATTCGGTAAACGTCCTGTCATTACATAACCAATCTTTAATTGTTACAAACATATTCAAACTGAACTTCATTTACAAATTTTTAGTAGTATCACTTAACTCCTTAAAATTTTAAAAGCGTACAGTATACCACACAATTTTGATATTTGTTTTACATTCAAAAGATTCTGAAAACGCTAACTCCAAATTAAATTTCATATACGTGCAACCATAACAATTAAAATACGTATACAATGCAAACTTATAACTAGCTTAGCCTGGTCTATGGCCGGTATATGTTGTTGAATGCAATGCAGTTTCAAAAGCTTTATAAATTTATAAACGTGGAATAGTTGTTGTTAATTTATAAACCAAAAATACCTGAAAGAAAATACTCAAACAAAACCAAATATACCCCCATTCTAGCAAAGTCGTTTCGAAGCCCTATTTAAACATTTTATAAGCCCACCCCCTTCTTGACAGTATAATATATATATATATATATATTGACGTGATAAAAGGTCACGAGAGATTATTGAAACCCAAGTTTTACATATAAATCCCACCAAAATATACAAGAATCCAGAAAAAATCGAAATTTCCGTAAATTCATGGTTATGCTTTATATAATACAAGTGTAGCCTTATTCATTGCTGTACAAGCGAAAAATGCAATTACGCGTGTGTAGGTAATCACCCTGTATGATGTAAGCGTATTATAAATAACATAGGATAGTGCTAGCTTTATGCAGTTTCCTTAGGAAACTACAATCTTGTTAAAAAAAACAATTTTAATATTAATGTACTGAAACACGTTTTGCTCTGAAAGCAAATATTATCTATAAAATGCAACGTTTTTTAACATTTAAAGCAATTAAAGTATAAATTAATTACCCCTGTAGATTACATAAACTGATTTTAATAAAGAATTTCCTGATATGGACGAGATTAAGAAAGAAGTTTCCGAAAAATACCTCAATTTCCTATGAACTCATTAATAAAGAAACGTTTATTCCAAGAAGCGGCCGGAACAGTAAAAAACCCGTAAAAATAGATAAAAGTTATTTATTACCTTTCGCAATTACTGGGTTAGTGTGCGATACCACAATAACCTTGGGTGTTAAACATAAACGAGCAACAAACGTTACTAATAGCTGGAATAAGATAACGAGGTAAAAGAATTTGACGATTTTAACTGCTAATGTTTTTTCCCAAAAAACTACGTAAGATAAGCGTGAATTATTGGAAATGGAATTGCACCAATACTACTACATTTCAGAAACAGATAATTTGTATATATATATATATATATATATATATATATATATAATACTTCTTTTTTGTAGGTTTTTTTAGGTCTGCTGGATTTAAATAAATACTCTTTTTTACGGCCTAAATTTTCGCATATATTTCTTTTATGCTTGATCACAGGCTACAACTGTATTAACGCTTTATAAAGGATGAACAAAGATAAGAAAAACTTACAGTGAGAATGGTTGAAATTGACATCAGTATTTGGAATAAAATAATGTTTTTTATAGAATAAATATTAATGTAAATAGTGAAAGTAAAATGACAGTGTCATTTTTGATAAAAGTTTATTAATTGTTTTTAACGGCAGTGTTGGTTTGTGAGTGTATGTGCATGTAGGTGTGTGTGTGCATGTGAGGGTGAATGTGTTTGGGTAATTTTGTATGCTTGTGTGTGTGTGTGTTTGTGTGTGTGTGTGTGCGCGTGTGTGTGTGTTGTAATAGTGATTTAATTGGAATGTGTTATCAACAATTGAGTATATATAAATGTAAAATAAACAAAAAAAACAAAAACAAAAAAGAAAGAAATAAAAAGTGGTTGAGGGTGAAGGGTTTGATTATTATTGATGGCATTCAATGTTTAAATTTTAATAAATATGAATATATGACGCTTAGGTTGTCAATGTCCGTTTTTTGTTGAAGTTATTTGGGATTTTATAGATGTAGCACATCTCCAAGAAAGTCCTTTTAAAAAGATTTTGTTCCACTTTTATTAGTTTTGGATTTGAAAAGTCCATTTTGTGATTTTGGTTGAGAGTGTGAGTTGTTAATGCACAAGCTTTTGGTTTTACTCGAATGTCGCTTTTGTGTTGGGTAATTCTTTGACCAATATTTTGTGACGTTTGGCCTATGTAACACTGATCACAATCTAAACAGTTAATTTTGTAGATGGCATTTTTTTGAAGTTTGACTGGTGTCGCATATTTAAGTTTGGAGTGTAGATTTCCTATTGTTAGTAAATTCTTTTTGGCAATTTTGACATTTAAGTTTTTGAATACTTTGCTTAATTTAGTGATGTGCTACATCTATAAAATCCCAAACAACTTCAACAAAAAAACGGACATTGACAACCTAAGCGCCATATATTCATATTTATTAAAATTGAAACATTAAATGCCTTCAATAATAATCAAACCCTTCACCCTCAACCACTTTTTATTTCTTTCTTTTTTGTTTTTTTTTGTTTATTTTACATTTATATATACTCAATTGTTGATAGCACATATTCCAATTAAATCACCATTACACACACACACACACACACACACACACACGCACACACACACACATCTCCCTATAGTAGGGGATAAAGAATACTACTATAGTAAGCCTGCTAATCGTAAAAGGCGATTAAAAGGCGCAGCAAGGGGCAGCAGCCTTGCTGGCTAAAAGATATTGGAGGAGGGTCGGTTGGTCTCGGACGATCCTCAATAATTTACAAGCTTGTTGGGGGTTGGCCGTGACGGATACGGCTTTCTGCTAAAATCTTTAAAAACTGCGTTGTGGAAAGATATGGGAGCCTACCACAATATTTCCCAGGTGTGCGTGGCCTAAAACACGAAATACATATGATGGAGAGCTCACAAGTAAAATTCTTGTCCGGAGGTAAAATACTCCTCATTCGGATCTCCGGGAGGGGTACTTGGGGATCGTCATCGTAAGAATATAAAACAACTGTTCGATTTAGTGATAGGGACTTGGAATGTAAGGTCATTACTTAGAGTAGATAAGTTAACGAATTTATTAGTCGAAATGAGAAAGGAAAAGCTGGACATTTTAGGTATTAGTGAGGTGAGATGGCCAGATAGTAATGACTTTTGGAAAGATAATTATAGAATAATTACAACTTCTTCAACTAATGGACAGGCAGGGGTAGGAATAGTGTTAGGTAAAAGATTAGGGCATAAAGTTAAAGAGTACTTACAATTTAGTGATAGAATAATTATGGTTAGATTGAGTACAAAACCCACTGACACTGTTTTAGTACAGGTTTACATGCCAACAACTCAGTACGAGGATGAGGAAGTAGAAAAGGTATACGAGGATATAAATAGTATAGTGAGAAAAGTAAAGGAGATGAGAATTTAATAGTTATGAGCGATTTTAATGCGTCAGTGGGAGAAGGTAGTGAGGGAAAAATGGTAGGAAAATTTGGGTATGGCAGACGAAATGATAGAGGAGAAAGATTAGTTGAGTTTTGCCAGGAACATAGATTAGTAACTGTAAACACCCTATTCGAACAACATGTTAGAGAAGATATACCTAGAAAGCGCCAGGCGATAGGGCTAGATACCAAATAGATTATATTTTAGTTAAACAAAGATTTAGAAACCAAGTTAAAAACTGTCGTAGTTATCCAGGGGCTGACATAAATAGCGATCACAACTTAGTTAAAATTAAGTGTAAACTAAAATTCAAAAAATTGAGAAAGGGTAAAAGAGAAGGATGGGATCTAGGTAAGCTTAATGATAGTAGGGTAAAAAAGGAATATAAACAAGTATTAGATAATAAGAGCAAAGAGATAGCTGTAGGAGGAAACGTAGAAAATAGATGGAAGAAATAAAACTGACTGTACATGATACAGCAACACAGACTATAGGTAAGAAAAAAATAGAAGCGAGAAAACGCTGGGTAACAAAGGAGATATTAGATTCAATAGAGAATAGAAGAAAGCTTAAACCTTTCAGAGAAGTGGATAGTGAAAGTAAGCAAAAATATAATACAGTTAGAAATAAGATAGTACATGAGTGTAGAAAAGCTAGAAATAAATGGATGGAGGAGAACTATAAGGGAATACAAGATGATTTGAGAGTAGGTAAGACAGACAGGGCATACAGGGCAGTTAAAAAGTTTTTTGGGGAAGATAGGAAAAAATATAATGGTATTAGAGACGAGAATAATGAGCTTCTAATAAATAAAGTTGAGGTAGCAGATAGATGGAAAAGATATTTAGAAGATTTATATAAGGGAGACGATATGGATGAGTTAGAGAACGACCAAGAAAAGGATGTAGAAATAGGGTTCTCAATATTAAGAGAGGAATTTGATAAATCTGTTCGGAATCTTAAACTAAACAAAGCGCCAGGGATAGACGATATTCCCGCAGAATTAATAAAATATGCAGGTCAGAAAACTTTAGATAGATTATATGAACTAGTAAAATTAATATATGACACAGGTGAGGTTCCAATATATTTCGAAAAAAATATTATTATTCCAATCCCAAAAAAGTCAGGAGCTGATAGGTGTGAGAATTTTAGAACGGTTAGTTTAACTTCTCATGCTTCCAAAATACTAACAATAATAATTAAAAATAGAGTAGAAGCTTTGACTGAGAATTATTTAGGCGAAGACCAATATGGTTTTCGTAAAGACAGAGGGACTAGAGAACCGATACTAATGATTAGGGTAATTATCGAAAAAGTTACAAAAAATTAAAAAGACTCATTTCGCGTTTGTAGATTTAGAAAAAGCATTTGATAGGGTTAATTGGATTGTTATGTTCAGGGCTTTGAAAAAAATAGGAATCTCTCATAGGGATAGAAAAATTATTTACAGTCTATATAAAAACCAAAGTGTAGTAATTAGATTTGATGAAATAGAAAAGGAAGCTAAGATTAGAAATGGTGTTAGACAGGGTTGTATACTGTCTCCCTTGATTTTTAATATTTATATTGAGAAAGCTTTAAACTTAGCTAGAGAGAGAAAAGAGATAGGTATTAGTGTACAGGGACAGAAAGTGGATATGTTACGTTTTGCAGATGATATAGCCATTATGGCAGAGTCTAGAAAAGAGTTAGGAGAGTTTTTAAATATTTTAGATGAGATACTACAGAGCAACTATAGTATGATAATTAACTCAGTAAAGACAAAGATAATGACAAGTGAGTTACAGCCTAGTTCTAAACCAAAATTCAAAATAGGTAATACCGAGTTAGAGGAGGTAGATGAATTTTGCTATTTAGGTAGTATAATTATAAAGGATGGACGTAGCAGAAGGGATATAGTAGCTAGAATAGCTCAAGCTAGAAAAATGTTTTTAAAAAAGAAAAACTTACTAATAGCTAATAGTATTAGTTTAGATAATAAAAAAAGTTTTTTAAAGTCGTACGTATGGAGCGTTCTACTATACGGTAGTGAGACTTGGACAATTAAAGAAGTAGATAAGAAAAGACAGAAGCTTTTGAAACTTGGTGTTATAGGAGAATGTTAAAGATTAGCTAGACAGATAGAGTAACAAACGAGGAAGTTTATAGAAGGATAGGTGAGGAACCCTGTATGTGGAAACAATTGAAGGTCAGGAGTTAGCGGTCTGGCGTGTTGGTAGCGTTTCGTTGCTTAAGCCTTACCATAACATATAATTTAACACTTTTCCTTTTTGAAGCGGATAACCAGGTTATATTTCATTTCCTTATAAATGGTAATCATGTAAACATGTTAGAGTTCTTTAACAACCATCAGGTTGCTAATATCTATGTAGAGCCAGGTGGATAGGAAAAAGATAGAAGGATATAGGAAGACCTAGACCAAACTATATTAGTCAAATTATTAGAAATTTAGGTTGTGAAGGGTATGTAGAGCTTTTTAGATTAGCACAGAATGGAAAAGAAGTTAGAGCTGCGTCAAACCGACCTTAAGTAAGGTCGAAAACTAAATGATGATGATCAAAAATGACACTGTCATTTTACTTTCACTATTTACATTAATATTTATTCTATAAAAAACATTATTTTATTCCAAACACTGATGTCAATTTCAACCATCCTCACTGTAAGTTTTTCTTATGTTTGTTCATCCTTTATAAAGCGTTAATACAGTTGGAGCCTGTGATCAAGCATAAAAGAAATATATGCGAAAATTTAGGCCATAAAAAAGAGTATTTATTTAAATCCAGCAGACCTAAAAAAACCTACAAAGAAGAAGTATTATTCCTGCAAGGTCACCAAGAATTATATTATTATATATATATATATATATATATATATATATATATATATACACAGGGTGAGTTTTTAGTGTGGCAACGGTCGATAACTCCGTTATTATAAATGCTACGTAAACCAAATTTGGAGGCATATTAGGCATGCCTAAAGTGCACGTTTTAAATATATTTAAAAGCATACAGGGTGTTTCATAATTCCAGGGCATATTAAACTTATATTTTTTTAAATGGAACACCCTATATATTATTACATTTTTGAAAAGCCCATAAAAAGAGCTTTAATTTGATATTAAATTGTATCTGTCTATTCCTTTTAGTTTTTGAGATATTCAACTGTTTTTAGAAAAAATGACCCCGATTAGATACATTGCCACTGCACTAATACACAACTTATGTTAATTTTCAAGATGCAGAAAATTTTACCATATACCATAGTATATTTGTAAATATAACTTTTTTGAAATTTCTTTACAGTATACAGGGTGTGTCAGGTTTCGCAAATTGCAATTTTTAAAATTTTTTTTAAATGGCACCCTACCAATTTTATTGCTACAATAGATAGCCCATTAAGTGTCCTTTCATTTTTGTTAAGCATTCCCTATACCTAAATCCATTACTTTCTGAGATATTTTGATTTTCTTCAAATTTTATGAATGTTTTTAATTTACATAACTAAAAATAACTTACTATTGGAGAATATTATAAAACAATTAATACATTTTGATTAACAATCAACTACAGTTATCCAATAACAAATTTCACTAAAGATATAACAACCTACAATAATACGCTATCAATAGAATTCTGCCAGATCAACAATATGCATTTTATAGAAAATGTTCAAGCAGGAAATCAGGCAGGCTTTGAAAAAACAACTATTACATGTAAAGTGTCATTTAGGTTTATTAATTGTAGTGTGTTGTCATTTAACAGGATATCTCTCTTGGTATATTCTTGATGCAAGTAGGAAATTTTTTAAACTTGCTCCCAATACCCAAATCATATTTATTTGTTCTTCCACTGTAAAATTCATTTTGGAAACTCCTTCAAAGATTACATTTAAAACAGAACTGATAATGTGTTAAATGACAACACACTACAATTAATAAACCTAAATGATACTTTACATGTAATAGTTATTTTTTCAAAGCCTGCCTGATTTCCTGCTTGAACATTTTCTATAAAATGCATATTGTTGATCTGGCAGAATTCTATTGATAGCGTATTATTGTAGGTTGTTATATCTTTAGTGAAAATTGTTATTGGATAACTGTAGTTGATTGTTAATCAAAATGTATTAATTGTTTTATAATATTCTCCAATAGTAAGTTATTTATAGTTATGTAAATTAAAAACATTCATAAAATTTGAAGAAAATCAAAAATATCTCAGAAAGTAATGGATTTAGGTATAGGGAATGCTTAACAAAAATGAAAGGACACTTAATGGGCTATCTATTGTAGCAATAAAATTGGTAGGGTGCCATTTAAAAAAAATTTTAAAAATTGCAATTTGCGAAACCTGACACACCCTGTATACTGTAAAGAAATTTCAAAAAAGTTATATTTACAAATATACTATGGTATATGGTAAAATTTTCTGCATCTTCAAAATTAACATAAGTTGTGTATTAGTGCAGTGGCAATGTATCTAATCGGGGTCATTTTTTCTAAAAACAGTTGAATATCTCAAAAACTAAAAGGAATAGACAGATACAATTTGATATCAAATTAAAGCTCTTTTTATGGGCTTTTTAAAAATGTAATAATATATAGGGTGTTCCATTTAAAAAAATATAAGTTAAAATGCCCTGGAATTATGAAACACCCTGTATGCTTTTAAATATTTTTAAAATGTGCACTTTAGGCATGCCTAATATGCCTCCAAATTTGGTTTACGTAGCATTTATAATAACGGAGTTATCGACCGTTGCCACACTAAAAACTCACCCTGTATATATATATATATATATATATGTAGGAATAACCCTTAATATTAATTTAGTAGAAGTAAGTTAAACTTTTAAGATACACCCATGCGTAATAAGAATACAGGATAAGGTTGAGCAAACACCACTGCTATAATATTTACCTGACCTTAAGAACACAAATGGAAGGGAGGCTCATCAAGGGATCGTTTATTCGAAGTTGAGCTAAGACGAGATTAAGACGTGTGTGCTAGGGAAAGACGACCCTAGAACATATCTTGAAAGACGAATGCTAGATTGAGCCGCAATCTATTTACGTGTTTATTAGCTACCTGTATTTATTAAGCAAGTGTTTTTAATTCCTCATGTTACGGTTAATTTCGATGTAGTAAAATTACATAGTTCTAAACATTAATTGTGTTTATACGTTGACGGAAACTGTATTATACCTGATTATTTTATTAAATGCTTTATATGATTACGCGAGTGAATTATCTCAAGAAAGTATAAAAGTAACAAACCCCTAGACAACGTAAAAACAGTCTACATATATATATATATATATATATATATATATATACACAGGGTGAGTTTTAAGTGTGGCAACAGTCGATAACTCTATTATTAGAAAAGCTACGTGAACCAAATTTGGAAGCATATTAGACATCCCTAAAGTGCATATTTTAAAAATATTTGGAAGCATACAGGGTGTTTCATAATTTAGGGCATATTAAACTTATTTTTTTTAAATGGAACACCATATATATTATTATATTTTTGAAAAGCCCATAAAAAGAGCTTTAATTTGATATCAAATTATAGCTATCTATTCCTTTTAGTTTTTGAGATATTTAACTGTTTTTAGAAAAAATGACCCTGATTAGATACATTGCCACTGCACTAATACACAACTTCTGTTAATTTTCAAGATGCAGAAAATTTTACGATATACCATAGTATATTTGTAATTATCACTTTTTTAAAATTTCTTCACAGTATAAAGGGTGTGTCAGGTTTCGCAAAATGCAATTTTCAAAATTTTTTTTAAATGGCACTTTACCAATTTTATTGCTACAATGGATAGTTCATTAAGTGTCCTTTCATTTTTGTTAAGCATTCCCTATACCTAAATCCATTACTTTTTGAGATATTTTTGATTTTCCTCAAATTTTAAGAATGTTTTTAATTTACATAACTAAAAATAACTTACTATTGGAGAATATTATAAAACAATTAATACATTTTGATTAACAATTAACTACACTTATCCAATAACAATTTTCACTAAAGATATAACAACATACAACAATACGCTATCAACAGAATTCTGTCAGATCAACAATATGCATTTTATAGAAAATGTTCAAGCTGGAAATCAGGCAGGCTTTAAAAAAATAACTATTAGAATTAAAATGTCATTTAGGCTTATTTATTGTAGTGTTTTGTCATTTAATAGGATATCTCTCTTGGTATATTCTTGATGCAAGTATGAAATTTCTTAAACTTGCTCCCAATACCCAAATCATATTTATTTGTTCCACCACTGCAAAATTCATTTTAAAAACTCCTTCAAAGATTACATTTAAAACAGAACTGATAATGTGTTAAATAACAACACACTACAATTAATAAGCCTAAATGACATTTTAATTTTGATTGTAATTGTTATATTTTTCAAAGTCTGCCTGATTTCCTGCTTGAACATTTTCTATAAAATCCATATTGTTGATCTGGCAGAATTCTGTTGATAGCGTTTTGTTGTATGTTGTTATATCTTTAGTGAAAATTGTTATTGGATAAGTGTAGTTAATTGTTAATCAAAATGTATTAATTGTTTTATAATATTCTCCAATAGTAAGTTATTTTTAGTTATGTAAATTAAAAACATTCTTAAAATTTGAGGAAAATCAAAAATATCTCAGAAAGTAATGGATTTAGGTATAGGGAATGCTTAACAAAAATGAAAGGACACTGAATGAACTATCCATTGTAGCAATAAAATTGGTAGGGTGCCATTTAAAAAAAATTTTGAAAATTGCATTTTGCGAAACCTGACACACCCTTTATACTGTGAAGAAATTTCAAAAAAGTGATAATTACAAATATACTATGGTATATAGTAAAATTTTCTGCATCTTGAAAATTAACAGAAGTTGTGTATTAGTGCAGTGGCAATGTATCTAATCAGGGTCATTTTTTCTAAAAACAGTTAAATATCTCAAAAACTAAAAGGAATAGATAGCTATAATTTGATATCAAATTAAAGCTCTTTTTATGGGCTTTTCAAAAATATAATAATATATATGGTGTTCCATTTAAAAAAAATAAGTTTAATATGCCCTAAATTATGAAACACCCTGTATGCTTCCAAATATTTTTAAAATATGCACTTTAGGGATGTCTAATATGCTTCCAAATTTGGTTCACGTAGCTTTTCTAATAATAGAGTTATCGACTGTTGCCACACTTAAAACTCACCCTGTATATATATATATATATATATATATATATATATATATATATATGGACGTTTTTATTAAGTAGAGTCAGTCATTCATAATTTTAATCGCGAAATATTTATTTAAGTCGCAAGCTGTTGCTTTTATGAAGACGATATTTGAAATGTGCAGCACCCATACCTTAATTTAATAATTACGATGTTACAATGAATGAAGAGGTGATATTTTAAACGTAACCTACAGAAATATAGAAATGGTTAAATGCAATTATTTGATCTTGTAATAAACAACTTAGAAAGGACTTGCAATGCTACCTAGATATTGGGAGCATTTGATTTTTATTTGTTATTTCTTTTAGTAATGGAATCCATCGTTTACTGAAAGTCCCGGATTCCTTTGCCACGCAGTTATTATTATGCAAGGTTATATATGCAGCTTTTTTGATTTTGCGTTTTTGGTGGTTTCATTTTTTGTCAATAATTTCTTTGTTTTCCCATTTTTATGACTGGAGTCCCATGAATGTTAACAATTTTTCAAATTTTATATTTTTGTATATGATTTATGTTCCTTTAATCGAACTTCAAATGGTCTGGAACTTTCCCCTATATAAAACTCGTTACATACGCACGGTCGTGTTGTTAGTGAAATCATTTGTTCTTGCAGGCTCATCATATTTTCTTCCATTTTCACCAATTTACTGTCCAACTTTTGCTCAACTGTTTTTACCTGTTCAGTGAAATCTCCTTTCAATGCAATGGAAATTTGCAATAATTTTTATTCTAGCGTGGCTATATTTTCATTCTACTGTTTTTCCATTTTCGCAGCATTTTTACTAAGTATCACTTCTAGTTTAGCCGACCTTTTTTCCATACCGGATTTAAAACGCTTAAGGTAATTCATTAAAGTTCCTGCGTCCATTTTAGTTTGGTTTCTTGTAACATGCATAATACAAACTACTCAAATGTCTTTAGACTTGATTAATCACTATACACCCAACACCAGTCTAACGGGCTACTCTTACCGCGTTCACTAATTTAGAACAAGTAATAACAATAGTCTTTATTACTCAGTAATCACAAGTATAATTAACAGTATGTGCCTTATATATAGATGTTTTCAGTCCAATTAACAATGAAGTACTATCACACTAATGAATCTACAAGCACTAATATCTTCTTAAACTAAATCCTTAACCATAAGCCTTCTTAGCAAAACTGTAATAAAAAATTCTTTCTTGTTTGATTTTTTATTATTAACTTTATCCTTGTGACTATCAGCAAAAAAGTACACCTTTAAATTTCCTAAACCCCAACCTGATATCACAAGGTCGAGAATTTCTTCTTATTAATGTAAGCCCAAGGTAAAGTTGGTTGGAGAATGGCTTGAGATAAAGAAAAACTCTTAAGACATAAACGGCTAGTCGAGTGTTAGCTCTGGGTAGATCATGAGCTAGGGTCATGGGTTGTTAAAAAACAAAAAATATATTTAATGAGCGCCACCGTATTTTTCAATACAATAACCAACAAAATTTAACTGTGCTTGTATAAGGGGAATGCGGAAACCTTATCTTAACACCACTAACATAGCCATAAAACCTGAGTTTCACTCTTTAAAACACACTTACCAAGACCTCAAACACCAGATGTCATACAGATGTCTCGGCTTGACCTGTAAACAAACAAGAGTACCACATGGACACCATTTGTGTCCTCAAAAACATTTGCCAAAAATAAAATAATAGAATTTAGGTTTCTAAAATATATACCCGGGGAGTTTGTTTTTATTACACACCATTTCTAATCGGGGATGACTTGTAATTTTTTCTTTTACTTGAATTCTAAATAATAAAAAGTCATTCAAAAACAAAATAGATTCTATTTGAATAAATTTCTGAATATATGTAACTACAATATTTAAGTTTGTATCTTTATAAAATTTTCTCTTAATAATTTTTCTAGAACAGAAATAGACTAGTGAAGTTTTGCATTCAAAATTAGGAAGATCTCTGAATGGATCTTTTCTATAAAATTTAAATATATTGACTTGGAATTTCTAAGTTACTCATAATACATAAATTTCTTTAAATCAATGAAGTACTTCCTTGATCTTCACAATAAAATTTAATTATCAAAGTGCTGATATTGTAGAATGTAATTATTCTAATTTATTTTTATTTAACAGTAAGTACGCGAATTTCACATGTCGATGAAATATGCAAGTTCATGACCTCAAAATATTTAAACATATTTTAAACTAAATTAAGACGGCATGTGACGTCTAGATAGGACAACTGAATCTATGTTTTTTATATATCTGACATAACATGTCATTCACAACTTTATTAAATGTACAATTTGTGTACATGTGCAAACATTCTGACAAACAATCGACTTGTTATTTAATTCGCTAATTCCTCAAAAGCTATTTTCTTTTTACGTTACTCAAATATTTAATGTTATATTATTTATAGTAATTTACTCTATGTTCAAAGTTATTAAATCCTAAAGAACACTCACGTGCTACGAAACTGCTCTGAACGAAAGATACTGGACCTTGACCTCAGCTGTCGGAAATTTCCATAACCATCAAAGTTCTTCGGAATACAACGATTATATTACAAAACCAACGTCAGCTCGAATGAATTTTTTTAACAAAACTTAAGCTCCAAAATTTCCTTATTTGATGTTATTTATTGGTGAAGTTGAAATATACGGAACACATGTGAAATTGCCTTCTACGTTACTGCATTTTATATTAAATAAGACGTAACCATATATGTTCTTGCTTTAAAATATTGCCTTAAGAAATTGTCTTAAGTTATTATCGGAGATATTGCACTAAGATAAAAAATATTAGTATAATCTATTTAATTAATATATACCAACTGTATTAATGATGTCAAAAGGGGCTTCCATCTTCTTAGGCCTGCAGGGATCAACTGAACTGCTCTGAGTGAAGCTTATAGAAAATCATGCTCACGCTACAGCTGTTAGGCTTGACCTCCAGACACCAAGAATTTATCAATTATTTTCTTTTTCTTACTCTGTTAGAGGCCACGTGTTTAAACACAACCATCTTGACCCCACTAACTTGTAGAACAGCTTGCCCGTTCAAACGCTGATAATGAAGTGAACAAATTTACAACTCGACAGAGCTTAGTAGCGAACTTTAGAGCATAAACGTAAAAAAATCTATGTGTTATTATCAATTTTATGTATCAATTTCTATTGGACGGTAATTCACAAATTAAATATTTTAAATTATAGCTGTTTTATTTTTATTTTAAAGAACAAAGTGTAACTAGAAAAAAAATACGTTACAAAACTAACACTACTATAATTTATTTATTACCCTTTTGTCTATTTATGTACAAGCTGGCGGTACAATTTGCACGTTCACCTAACACAAATTTATACTTACTATAGAACCTTCAAAACGTAGTGACCAACTAACTATACACGATATGATTTATATACGACATTTGGATATAGACTAACTGATGTACACTTATCACCCATCTTATATATACCCTAAAGTTATCTAGATAATTAATGGCCTCTCAAATGTTCTAGACTTCTGTAGAATACAACTTGCGTGTTTGACGGGTTCCCTAATAGTTCGTAACAGTATTTTGTAGCGTTTTAGTTTGAAATCAATCTTAGATTTTAACGTAAGGATTCAGCTGCCTACGAGTACCTCAAACTATTTTTTGACAGCTTTCGAGTTAATTTTAGACGCTATACGCACAAGTGTTTAAAAAAATACACTACGCAATGCAAAACCGCGCCGACTACAAGTTTTAATTTGCTTTTAGGATATCACTGCAGATATATTTTAAAGTCCCGTGTATATTTCTTGAAACCAACTCGAACCTGCTTACCGGATGTAGTAGATTATTCCCAATCGATCTCTTTCGTTGCCCCCCCCCCCTCCCGACCGTCCTTGTCGGAGGCAAATCCCGATTAGTCCCATCACTGCCATCTCAACTCCAGAGTGTCAATCGGCGCGAAAGCGACACTTCCAGATTTATAGTTATTTGATATATTCTACGCACGTTGTGTATTGTTTCATCATTAAGAGCGATATATTTCTTTGTTCTTATTTAACCAACTCGCTTAAAACCACAATTTAATTCAGTTCGATATGTGATACGGCAACCTGGTTCTACTCCTATCACTAGATGCGAGAAATTTAGTTTATAGGACTATTATTTTTGCGACTGAGATTCTATTGGTTGTTTTTGACTTGGTACTTGACTCCCAACTTAGTTTCTCATTCTATTAATATTTTTGTTGTAATTATTTTTGGTAGATAGAACAACGTGTAAAAAACTACTTACAAAAGAACGAAAAAGTACTCGTGGTTAGATTATAATCTAAACTGGTAAATACAGCAATAATACAAGTACACATGCCCGCTTCTAGCTACAATGAGGAAGAGGTAGAGGCGATCTACAAAGATATCGAAGACATACTAAAAATACGTAAAAGGACATGAAAATTTAATAATTACGGAGGATTTTAATGCAGTGGTAGGTGAGAGTAGGGAAGGTGCGGTAGTAGGTGTATTTGATTTAGGCACGAGAAATAACAGGGGCAATAAGCTGGTAGAATTTTGCGACAAGAACAATTTAATCATCACAAACACATTATTTCAACATCATGCCAGAAGACGATTTACGTGGAAGATGCCAGGAGATATAGGAAACTATCAAATAGATTACATTCTTGTTAGACAACGGTTTAGGAATTAAGTAAAAGACTGTAGAAGCTACATAATTACGAAAGCCGCTCTTAAGTTTAAAAATCTGTAAAAGAGGAACGGAGAAAGGCACTTTGACTTTGAGAAACTAAAAGGTAAAGATATCTATGAAAGATTTAAAAAAAGGCTAGTAAATTACTGAATGATGTCGGAAAGATTTCTTATTCTACAATGATATTAAATCCAAACCGGAGCCGGAGCTATTCTGGGGTATCCACAAGAAGAAAATAAAAAACCATGAATAACAAAGGATGTTCTGAATCTAATAGAAGAAAGACGAATATACAACGGTAGATCAGACGAAACAGGAAAACAGATACAAAGCCATAAAATAGGAAATGATTCGCAAATTCAAGAAAGCTACAGAACAATGGATTGATGAAAAGTGCAAAGAGGTACATACTAAGATGGAAATAGAAACGACAGACGAAGCATAAAAACTAATTAGATTAAATTTTAGGGATAAAAGACCGTATAGCAAAAATATAAGGAACGCCGGAGGAAACGTCATTATAGAAAATGTAGAGAAAGTAGATAAATGACAAGAATATATAGGGAATTTATATGCAGGAAAAGAATTAACATCATTAGCAAAAAAGAATCCGACATTGAATATGCTGACTTGGGATATCCCATACTTAGAGATGAGTTTGAATTAGCATTGAAGAGTCTGAAAAATTGTAAGGCGCCGGGTACAGATAAGGTGCTGGCAGAAACTGTAAAAGCCGCTGAACAAGCAGTAACAGAACGTCTCTTCCAAATTGTAAGCTATATGTATGGGACAGGCGAGACAATGAAAGATTTCAAACGTAACATCATAGTCACTATAGCAAAAAAGAGAGGCGCGGATAAATGTGAAAATTTTTGAATAAGTTCAACTGCACATGCGTCAAAAATATAAACTAAAATTGTACAAAGACGAATGGAAATACGAGCTAATCAAATACTTGGTTTTATGCGAAATAGGGGAACACGGGAGGCTATTGTAGCTCTGAAGGTGAAATAGAGACAACAATAGAAAGAGGGGTGAGGGTGTATATATGGTTTGTAGATCTAGAAAAAGCATTTGACAATGTAAAATGGAAAAAAATGTTCTAAATACTTAAAAAGATTGGAATGAGTTATAGGGATTGACGGGTAGTACATAGCCTATACAAAAAGCAAACAGCAGTAATATAATTAGAGCAGGAACGTAGAGAAGTAAACATTAGATACAAGGAAAAGATTGCTTAAAACATATGTGTGGAGCATAGCACTGTACGGCTGTGAAACCTGGACAGTGGGAGAAGCGGAAAGGAAAAAGATAGAAAAGCCTTTGAAATGTGGTGCTATAAACGTATGATGAAGATATGAAGAGACAAAGTTAAGACCAAAGAGGTACTAGAAATGGTAGGGGAAGAAAGAAGTATGTGGAAAACAGTCAAAAATAGGAGAGATAAAATGATAGGCCACATACTAAAGCATGAGGGAATAGGCGGAATATATTACAAGCAGAGATAGGAAGAAAGAGAGGTAAAGGGAGACCTAGGTTAGACTATTGCTCACAGATAGTGAAAGATATAGGTTGTGTGAATTTCAGAGAAATGTGCAGGCTACCTCAGAACAGAAATCAATGGAAGTAGTCATCCAACTAATTCGAAGATGGAAAACCTAATAACAAAAAGATAAGTGTAATTAAACATTGATATTTATTATAAGTAACTACAGGTATTGGTTATATAACTCTCAACTAATGTTAATTGTGCAAAAGGATTTATTGGTAAACTATTAATGCAGGAAATGACTATATGTTGGGGATCTTTGGCGGCCACAAGTTGCTTAACCCCCTTGGCACGCCACTGAATCTTGGTGAAATAGGGCGTATAATTACGAAACACCAGAAGGGAAACCGAGCTGCATCTAATCTGTGGGAATTACAGGGGACGGTGTAGGCTAGCTCAAAACAGAAATAAATGAAGGTACGCATCCAACCAGTTTCAAGACGGAAAACCTAAAGACGAAAAAATAATTACACTTAAATCCGATGATTATTATAAACAACTACAGGTGTTGGTTATGACACATCTTCAACTAATGTTGATTGTGCTAAAGGATATATTCATCATTATTAGGTCTTCAGTCCTAGAACTGGTTAGACGCGTACCATCATTGTTTCCTATTCTGAACTAACCTACAGATTTCCCTGAAATTTGCACAGTCTGCATCTATAACTATCTGATCTAGGTCTACATCTACCTCTTTTTTCCTATCTTTGCTTGTAATATATCGCATACTATTCCCCCAAAAATGCCTTAGAACGTATTCCGTCCTTCTATTTCTCTTTTTCCCCAGATATCCTTGTTCCCCTACTATTTCTATAACTTATTTGTTATTATCTTTGTGTGTCCATGCTATCGTCCTCATACATATGAAGCATAGCATTTCAAAAGGCTGCTACCGTTTTTCTGTCTGCGTTTCAGCCTGCCCGTATTTCATAGGCATACTGTGCTGTTGTGCTTCACACATATGCTTTCAACAATTTTCTTCTTATTCTATGTTTGTTGTCTTTCTTCATAGGCGCTGTTTTTTCTTGTTAGATGCAGTTTGATCACCTTCTATTGTTTTACAGATATATGCCCTATTTCTCCGACTTTCAGTGGTTGTGAAGGGAGGTAAGCAACCTGTGGCTGCCAAGTTCCCCCAACACTTAACCATTTAGCGATTTAATATATTTTCCAATTTATCTTTTCGCACAGTCAACCTTAGTTGCAGATATTTCGCAACCAACAACTAGTTGTTTATACTAATCGTCAGATTTATCTGCGCTTATTTTTTCGTCATTAGGTTTTCCGTCTCAAAGCTGGTTGGACACGTACCTGCACTTATTTATATTCTGAGCTAGCCTACATAGTTCCCTGAAATTCTCACACAGCATGTGTATTCAGCTCGTTCCCCTTCTATTGTTTTCTAATTTTATGCCCTATTTCACCGAGATTCAGTGAAGGGGGTTAATCAACCTGTGGCTACCAAGATCCCCCAACACTTAGACATTTGCCGAAATAATGGTTTTCCAGTAAATCCTTTCACACACTTAACATTATTCGAGAATATTGCCCAACCAATTCTTGTAGTTACTTATAATAATCATCATGTTTAAGCACAGTTATTTTTTCGTCATTAGTTTATTCATCTTGGTATTGGTTGGATGCGTACCTCCATTGATTTCTATTCTGGGCTAGCCTACACATCTCCCTGAAATCCCTACAGCCTACAACTTTTACTATCTGTGTGCAGTAGTCTAACCTAGGTCTGCCTCTTCTTCTCTTTTTTCCTATCTCTGCTTCTAATATATTCTGCACTATTCCCTCATGCCGTAGTATGTGGCCTATCATCTTATCTCTCCTATTTTTTTACAGTTTTCCACATATTTCTTTCTTCCCCTACCATTTTTAGTACCTCTTCGTTCTTAACTTTGTCTGTCCATGATATCTTTATCATACGTCTGTAGCACCACATTTCAAAGAGTTCTACCTTTTTCTTGTACGCTTCTCTTACTGTTGGAAAACTATTAATTCGGCTAATATTCAAGTGGTGGGAAGTCTTTGTAGCTGCAGGCTGCTTAACCCTCTTCGCATACTACTCAATATCGGGGAAATAGGATATATACTTATAAACAATAGAAGGGGGAACTGAACTGCATTTAACAAGAAAGAGCAGCGGCTATGTTCGAAAACAGTAAACATAGAAACAAGGAGAAAATTGTTGAAAGCATATGTGTGGAGCACAGTACAGTATGTAGGAGAAGCAGATAGAAAAATGGTAGAAGCCTTTTGGAATGTTGTGCTTCAGATGTATGAGGATGATAGCATGAACAAACAAAGTTAGTAACAAAGAGGTTATAGAAATAGTAGGGGAAAAAAGATATCTGTGAAAAAAATAAGAGAAGTAGAAGAGCAGGATACGTTCTATGGTATTTTTGAGGAATAGTGTAAGATATATTACAAGCAGATGTAGGAAAAACGAGGTAGAGGTAGCCCTAGATCAGACTATTGCACACAGATAGTGAAATATGCAGACTGTGAAAATTTCAAGGAAATGTGTAGGTTAGCACAGAATAGAAAACAATGAAGGTACGCGCCTAACCAGTTCCAGGACTGAAGACCTAATGATGATGTATTATTTTTGGTGTTTAAGTTTCTGTGTCATTTTACATTTTCATCCTGCATTTCGTAATTAAAATCACGGGACATGCTTTTTGTTGTTTTCCGACCTGAAACCTTGTGTACTTGTAAAGTAAAATCACAGGAAGTGCTTTAGAACAGGTTTTCCATTTGTATTATTTTGTACTACTCCTTAGAGAAATTTGTGCTGTGCCTTTCTATTCCTACACTGTTCGCAGAGTGCGCGTGCGGTTGTCGAATTTGGAAGATAGCGGAACTACTCGTTATTCTATTGATAGTTTCAAAACGAAATGGTTAGTTACTATCTAGCCGCAGGTCCAGTGACATCTGCAACTACCCGTTGGGGATCGCTGCTATTGTTTGAGGGAGATTAAATTTCTGGAGCAAACAGGTATAGCGCAGTATAAGTATTGTCGCATTGTTGTCTCGGTTCCTTGCTTTGAATGTGCACATCAGTTCTACATGGTGTATATATTTTACGCTATTTCCTAATTACTTAATTACCCCGATCACTAATTATAGTGTGCTATCTTTATAAGAGGAATTATATTATAGGGCGTTCTTGGCACTTAAACATAACTGCATCCCAACATAGAAGATATCTTTATGCGCGGCTATTTTTATTTTTAATGTTGTATCATTTAAGAATTGGTGGTTGTTGGAAATTTATATATCTAATTTTATGCTTTTCACTTATCTAAACTAATCTTCTAGTTATTAGTTTTGCAATTGATGTCAGGAAAGTATCGGATACGTTGTGGAAAAAGATCAATTCAATCGAATTCGGTAACCAATCAACATCCAAGTTTCAGATAATCATTTGAAAAAAGGTACAGTGAAAGTAAAACCGGAAATAACAATACAAAAACATGTTAAGAAAGGAAAGTAAGAATTTGTACATTAGTATGACCGGTCATGAGCGCGAACATTGGGAGATTCAAATTCGGAAACCAAAAAATTTTAAAAATTTAATACAACCCAAAGGGTGTTGAAAAATGTACATGTGGTGATTTCATTCTGATTTAGGTTGCACTTAGCACATTGACAATTAAGTATACTCTTTCATTCATGAAAGATAAACACCATAAATACAAGTTTTGCATTTATGTGTTTGTTAACAGCAATTTTATCACTGTAAATACAAATGCCTGTATACTTTATTCTCACCAAGCACACAGTGTCCGCCATTTTTTCTGTCTCTAATAGAAAAAATACATGTTGTGAGTTGACAATTTTTTTAGTCGTATGTTAGAGTGTTTCCACTATTATATTAGTGTTATAAGACATTTTATTTTATAGGTTGATTGGGACTTATCGCAAAATAGGAAAACTATTGCGCGTTCTAGCGTATTTTCTAAATAGAGAATGGCAATTTCAAAACCATAATACTCAGGCTTTATGGAGAAAACTCAATTCAGAGGATAAAAAACTTTACAACTTTGATTTAAGGAACATTGATTGGAATAATTATATGTACATGTTTGTTATAGGAACACGCAAATATGTTTTAAAAGAACCTATTGTTGCATCGCCAAAAGAAAGAGGAAATAGTACAATGCTGAAAGTGGCATACTACGTTGTAGGAACAATAGTATTTTTTGCCATTTACAAATTTTTGCTTATAATTGGGAACACGATACTTTAATTTTGTAGTTGCCTTTATAAATGTAGTTTATTTAGTAATAAAGTAGTTTATTTCAAGTTTGTATTTTTCTATTATATTGTAGCTTTGTTCGTCAAACGTTTATCCCAAAATCACTTTGTTTTTTGTTGCAGCATTTACAGCACACAAACAGCACATTATAAAATCTTACAGTATAATGGTTCAAGGTCAAAAAGTTTAAAATGCTTAATCTAACTACTTCTTCCGAGTGAAAGTACTGTATTCACTTTTTGGAAACACTGCTTTTTTCCATCCTAAATCAAAGTTTCCTGTCTATTTTACGCTTTAGGTCCTTTTGAACATATTTCTTTTCCTATCGGTCTATCGGTATGTCTGTCTAAGCAGAAATCCTTGCAACAGGCGTAACTTTCTCAATTTACATCAAACTTGAATAAAATGTTCAAGAAATATGTGGATTATACCCTAGATTATCGACTACAAATTTCAAAGCTCACAGATTAAGAGCGTTTTTTGCGCACGCGCAAGCGTAAGATCATCCAAATCGCAAATACTCAGGAAATTAGCTACAATTTAGAGGATCGTTCGAAACAGTTTTAAGTAATATACAGCGTGTTCAACGATAAAGGTAAAGCGAAATATAAAAATGTTTGACATTGTTTTCTGCGCATACGCAGCAAAACAATTTTTTTAAAATTGCAACCCCCTTTTTTGATTTCAAATTTAAATTAGGTTAATTTATTTAAACAACTTTAACTTATAAAGTTTTGTTCTATTTTGAAAATTGACTAATTGGGAGTGGGTTTTGAAACCTTGATCGGGACGTTTTAAATAGCATTAAAAATCCGTGTAAATAACATATTGTTGACATATATCTCAAGGTTTCTAAACACAGCACGTTATCGTCAAGCGTTTGTTCTGCATAAAATTTCAAAAAGGTAGAAATTCCAAAGATCGAACTGTCTCCATAAGCTATTTTCCTAATCCGCTCATTTCCACGTTCATCTTTGAGCAAAGCGGAATGGGAATCGTTGAAGGTAAAAATTAGTGACAAAAAATTAAGTGTTTTAATTTTTATTAGTTTAAACGCAAAAATCTCAGGTCGATAAGTACCGAGTCAGTCGGCGTTTCAATTCTCGAATCGTGAGAACGCAATTCCTATGAGAAATATGGGCGTGGTTATATATATATATATATATATATATATATATATATATATATATATATATATATATATATATATATATATATATTGTTTTGATATAGTTGCAATAACCCGGTGCCCCCTTTTTGTGAGATTTATATGTTAAAATTTTTTCTTTGACAGATGTTGATTTTTAATTTTGAATTGCCTCGGCTAGCTTAGCTTTAACCACGCACGGGGCTTGCAAAAATACGACAAACAAAGTTTTTATATTTTTAACCTTCTACTTCTACTTCCTGTTTAAACCAAAAACACCATTAAGCACCATTATTATAATGTTGTCAATATTTACAATTTATTAAATGTTTAAGCATTATTTAAATACGACTTCATTTTTAATAATTAAATTAAATAACTTCAATAATCATCATCTTGAAAAGTTAATAAAAAGGTCATCAAAAATCTCCCTTATTATTTATTATGCGAAACCCTCTAAACGTTCATTAAATTTCATGTAATGTATACATAATTTGTAACGTGTGCCAAACGATTTTTGTTGATCCCCACGTCACGTTTATGCAAGCAAAATTTTAAAATTTTCAAATAAATAAAAATCCTGATATAAATGTTCATAAATAATTTCACAACAAACATATAAAGATTCCTACCCTGTTGTCTTCCGTTTGAAACAGCTCCTGCACCAACTGCTCTACCGACTTCCGCTTACTGACTTAGTATCGTCCTAGCATTGAAACCAAATCTGCTTTCGATATAGTCTGCATTTGTAGCTTCCTCCAATTAATTATAGCATTTAATACTTGAGTTAAATACTCTTAAAAACTTCCACATTGGATCTAGTAATTTAGCATTTCATCAAAGTTCTTATCATTATTTCTTCAGGTTTCCTCAGAATTCTTTTGGACTTCTTTAGAATCCTTTTGTTAATGTTGATATTGAAATTAAAATTAAACAATCTTTTAGTTACTTACGTTTTTCAGGATTAAACGACAAAACCAAAATTGAATTATTCACTATCACCATTGTACAATTAATTATTTATAAAATCACTTCAAATACTTTTCACGTGAATATTTTCACTTAAGCGTTGTGGACTAAGCCTCTACTCATGATGAACTGATTTGTTTACAAATCGAGTTCTATTTATATGAATTGTTCATTTATTTCGCTGTTTACGCGATTCTTTAATACCGTATATTGGGTATTTCTGTGGCTTTTTTATTCTACACAAGTCTTTCTTCACATAGCCTTTTGGGTTAATATATAGTTTTTATAGAATTTCTGGTTTTAAAGCTTACGCAAATTATTGTTTTTATAAGCAAAATTTGTCGAACTTTGCTTTTAAGACCATGCCGTGTTTATTTGTTATGCTATCAGGTGTCTCTTCTTTTCTAGTCACGTACCCAAAATATAATTTATATAATAAATTCCATGCGGTTTCTATTACGCATCATTGAAACTACTTGTTCAATTGAGCTTCTTAGTGTGACCACGATGCATTATTGACGCATATTACGTTTCAACTACCGTTCATATCGCCTAATGACTTGCCAAATCATTTCTTTAATCAAATATTCTAAAGTATTTATTGTTTCTTAAATTAATTGTGACTAGTAGAAGTGTCTGGTTTTCGGCGCCTTCATGTTGTTTTAATGACGTGTCGTATATAGGGGTCCTAACTACCCCTAATTGACTTTATTAACACAGCAATATATATTGCTGTGGATCGTGGTGACAGTCTTTGGATCTCCCTAAAAACCATTCAAGCCCCAACGTTGGGCTGTTATAAGATTGCTGCGAACGGGGTTTTTTGGTTTGACCTCGTCAGTGTCATTAACTAATTTTCAAAAAAATAAATTTTCAAAAAACTTTCTTTACCCGCTTGATTTCCTGCTTCCCAAAATCTTCAGCAGTTTCCCTGGTTAGATCAGCTGTGCCTCTTTTCGGATACCTAAATTTACAATCATTCTTCTTTCCCACCTGCACACCATTCAATAAAATCACCAAATAATACAACAATCATACAATCTTATATTTACCGCTATTTACAAACTAATTATTCACAGGTATAAACAGTTTGGTACACTAATTACAACTCAATAAGTGACATGTTTCAAAGTCGTTGTTTTAAATTACTATTTGCAAACACATTTAATAAAAATATGAGTAGATGGGCCCCAAATACTACCCTATATTTATTGTACTCTGGAGTATGGTGAGTTCATAATAACCCAGTTTATTAATGTATGCCTTTTACCTTGCATTAAAATTACTACAAAACTAATAAACCCATGTACCCTTAACAATCCAATTTATATTCATAATGAAATTTATTAAATTTTACATATACCCTTTTTCAATATTTTTAAATAACCCCAATAACTGTCAAGTACACGTATCTTTTCCGATTCGTTATATAACCACAAATAACCCCAATATCCACTCACACATCACCAAATAATATAAAAGTTTATCCGATAACAGAAATTTCAAATAAGTTACCTGGTGAATGCTTCAGGCCTCCATCCCTTCGACGATAATCACCAGAAACCATTGGCTTCGTGACTATGCGCTCTAACACTCCACATATTTATAGATGATAACCCCAATATTCGCCAATCGCCTTGCTTCCAAACACCATTCCATAACAGCATACAAACTCACGTATATTATATTTCTATTTATTAATTTACTAGCTTGGTATGGTATTAGTTGGACCTCGGTCAATTAAATCCTTCGACACTACTCACGTAAATAACTATGAGGCCTCTACTACCAAGTTACAAGTGCTAGTACTACATTTACTGAATTATGAATATTTTTAATACTCACAAGAACTCTACTATAACGTTGGTTTATCGTTGTAACGTAGCATAAAGCGATGAGAATAATAAGAGAGCCTTTCTAATCCTCTTAGAGTATTTATATTTTCAAAATGCCACCCCTAGGCCACACTTCACGCAAAATACTTCTTTTCTGATAACAATTCTGCAAATTTTGATATAACCGACTTCAAGATTCCAGAAATTCACCTTGTGGACGCGTCGTATGATCCGAAAATCACTTCCACCTGTCGCATGTTCGTACGTTTGTATACAAACTATCCGAAATTCCCAACCAATGATTACCTTTCTGATAAAGATCGATCAAATTGAAAACTCCGTTTGATACTAATATTTTATCCATTTTTCAGTCGTCTGTTCCCAACCCCACTTAAGTTGTAGAAAATTGATACTTGCTTACAGCGTCTCATCACTACACGATCGATTAGATACGTGCTGTTTACATGTATGCCAATCTTTTAATATCCGTCTCTATATGTAGATATTACCGATAACGTAGCATTCCTGTATAATAATAAGAACTTTTAATATCTTAATATTATATCTCAATCAACTAACGGTTGAAAACTATTTTCTAGAGCAGTTCCATTGCTTGATATTACTGACTGAAATTTCAAGAATTATTTGGACCTTGTTAAAACATGCATCGAGTGTATCTTGAATTATAGACCGTTCTCCAACAACAAATATACTTAATTATAGTGTTTAAACCGATATTAGATAAAAATTAATTCGATCCTTTTGTTATCCAAGAACAGTATTTGCTTGGGATTATTGAATCTATCTTATCCCTAGTGAGTTTTATAATGCATTTTACAACAGTTGTAATCTAACAATAACATTAATTAATTATGGTTTCTATTTGTATTTCAAAACTGTACCTTTAACTTTATTCATTAATTATAAACAATACGTCAATATATTCCGTTTAAAAATTAATAAATTTTTAATAATTTGTTAAGTTTCTTAACGTACAGTACGTATTAAAATGCATTGCTTACTACCTAAAGTTTAACCCATTGAACCATGAAATTTAATATATAATTATAGTAAATGTATCTGTAATCAAACTCTTATGAAAATAATAAGAGTTCGACATAATATCAAATCCAAAGAGTATGTGCCATTAACAAAACATTAGCTTGAATAAATAAGCTAATGATTTTGTTAAATAGACTATAAAATAAAGCCACGATTTGTATTTGCAATAGCTTATTATTTTCAATAAGAGTTTGTTTACAAGATAACATATTATATATTATATATATATAATATATATATATAAATATTGCTGTAATTATAGTATTAATTTAGGGTAGGTTAAGTCATAGGGTCGTAGAATAAACAAAAGAAACTCCCAAGTAACAAAAGCACATAATTACAGATATTAAAAGAGAAAATAGGTCATTATGAATATGGTTAGTTGAGAGCACACTGTATATAACAGTGCAAGCGATTAAACGCATATCCACAAGTATACATTTGAAACTGGGCAGTCACTATACTCCAAAAGTTCTAAGATATTCACGCAAATAGTTAAATAAAAGTAAAGTGGAATCATTTTTATAAGAGTGTAAAATTGTGTGTAAGCGAGCCCCTCTACTACAGACGGCTCTTGGGTACGACTCCTGTTAAAACAAATCGGGCTAGTAGTTATATAGCCATTAACAAAACATTAGCTGTGAAGTAATAAAGCTAATGTTTTGTTAATGGCTATATAACTACCAGCCCGATTTGTATTTGTCAATAGCTCTTATTATTTTCATAAGAGTTTGTTTACAGATACATCTTACTTTATATATATATATATATATATATTGCTGTAATTATAGTATTAATTTAGGGTAGGTTAAGTCATAGGGGTCGTAGAATAAACAAAAGAAACTCCCAAGTAACAAAAGCACATAATTACAGATATTAAAAGAGAAAATAGGTCATTATGAATATGGTTAGTTGAGAGCACACTGTATATAACAGTGCAAGCGATTAAACGCATATCCACAAGTATACATTTGAAACTGGGCAGTCACTATACTCCAAAAGTTCTAAGATATTCACGCAAATAGTTAAATAAAAGTAAAGTGGAATCATTTTTATAAGAGTGTAAAAATTTGTGTAAGCGAGCCTCTCTACTACAGACGGCTCTTGGGTACGACTCCTGTTAAAACTCTTAGATACGGTCTTGGGTACGATCTTGGATTGGAGTCAGGAAAACTCTGGAGATTACTACCTGTTAAATTAATTTGGTAATCTTTGACAATGGTAAAAAGCTATTACTGTTAATTAAGGAGATGAAGAACCGTATATTGGGATAAACTTATTAATAACGATTTGAATAGTATTTTGGTTGGATGTCGACTTTCAAATTCGGCTTAAAACATTCAGGCTAGACGCGAAAACTCATGGGAATGCTGAGAAGCTACTGAACCACTCCAGGTTAGATATTTTGATATGATTTATTTCTATAAACTGTTTTATTTTAATAAAATTCAAAAAATGTAAAAGTCGACAAAACTGGGGTTTTTAGATAAATTTATGAAAAGAAATAGGCATCTTGAAACATTTCAATAGGTCTCTAAATGTAACAATAAAAAGCTCGTTTTGCTGGTTTCATTTTCCCAAAATCTGACAGATGTAAATAATTTAAAAAGGGGAAGATATTTAAAAAGGTTGTAATTATTTAATCATTATACTGTGTATTGTAGAATTGCTTTATTTTATTGAATCAGCTAGTCGAGGCAAAGAGATTTATAAATTAATATTTTTACAAATGCTTGATTAATATAGGGGGTATAACACATCATTTTATGATCGACCAAATCTAGGGGCTCGATTATCACAGCAATTTATGGCGACCCAAAGCTAAGGGCTAGAACACCACTAAAACAAAATTAAAATTAAAAAGGAGAATTAAAAATTAAAAATTTGTAAGAGCGAGAAATTTAAAATTTAAATTTATAAAAGTACGAAAGTACGAATAAAAAAATTTAATTTAAAAGGAATAGGAATTTAAAAACTGAAGGAATTTGAAATCTTAATAATAATAAAAATTTTAAAAATGGATAAACGAATTAAGGAGACCAGAGAGGCATTAAGAAACCAAGGGGTTGAAATAGGGTCACAAGAAAGCGTAATTCTACAAGATGTATCCATGGAAATGCAAGGGCAAAAATTGACGCGGAGCCAAAGCGAATAACAGCAGACATCGCAACAATCGGAAATGATGCAAATCTTATTAGCGTTAACGAGGAAAATGGAGAAAAGCGAAGAGGCAATCAAAAACCAGATTAAAGAAAATGGAGAAAAGTTAGGTGCCGAAATAAAAATTATAAGTGACGGATTAAAGGAAAGTAATCGAACGATCGCGGAAATGCAGGTACATTTTGAAAATAAATTCGTTAGGATGATGGACGATGTAGATAGAGTTAGAGACGAGGTTTGGAAAGTGAAATTAGATCAGAAAACATGTGAAAAAGAAACAAATGACCGGGTCACAGATTTAGGCAAAAAGATGCAGGAAATTCAGGGAAACTGTGAAATAGGACTTAATAATGTGAATAGAGAGTTAGGTAATCTAAAATCAGAATTTGAAAATGCGTGTAGAAATCAGGGATTGCAACACACTAGGATAAATAGTCCTGAAATTTCAGTTAAACAGTATTCCAAATTTTATGGACACAACAAGATAAATCCAAAAGTATTTTTAAATAATATAAGAAAATTAATACAGGGATCAACGGATGAAAGGTACAATTTAAACTTTGTTAGGTCAATGTTGAAAGGAAGCGTGGAGATATGGTTTGATTTAATAGAAAACGAGATAGGGACATTTCAGGAGTTTGAAAATAGGTTTTTGAGAAAATTTTGGGAGGATAATCAACAATACAAAACGCGAGATAATTTAATTACCGGAAAATATAATCAGAATTTAGGGATGACCAGAGAAATATACGCTATACAAAAATTCAGTCTAGCGAAGCAATTAGATCCACCAATGGAAGAAACTCAAGTCATAAAATACTTAACGAGACATTTTGGCGAACAAATAAGACATTATGTCATGATTCAAAACATAGTAAACAGGGAGATTTTCTTGGAATATTTACAACGTTGTGATGAGTTAGGACAAAGTCATGTAGTGGAAGGTAGGATGGTACCAAGACAGCGAGAAAATTTAGGTAGAGTGCAAAGAAACGAAGAAAACAATAGATCAAATAATAGTGGAAATTATGGGGGACAATTTTATAGAAACAATCACAATAAGTACTATAATAATAGTTTTAGAAGGAACTGGAACACAAGAGACACTCCAAGAAGAGAAACAGAGCTAACGAATCACGACAGAAACATAAATCAGTGTACGCTACAAACACAACATCGAAAACAATCAGCACAACCTACAAGAATGAACCGTACCTATGCAGAAGTTACGAGTCAGGCAAGACCATCTACGTCGAATCAGGGTTTTTAAAAGAGGAGAAACCAAGCAAGCCCTTAAAAATAAATGGAAACGACCACCAGCGTGAATATATAAAATGTAAAATGGAAAAGGAAATGATTAAAAGATTATTACTGATAATTAAATTGAGAATTAGAAATAGTCGAGATGGAACACTCATTGATACGGGAGCTGAAGCGTCGTTAGTGTCTGAGGACTTTGTTAAACGGGAAAAATTAATAGGAAGCATGATGCCCATGAAGAATTTAATTTAATAGCACCAACCGGCAGAGATTTACAAGTGTGAGTTAAATAATAATTCTGGAATGTGAAATGGGTAAGATAAAGTTTGAAAATGAATTTATAGTAGTGCCGGGGTTAAAAGTAGATGCAATATTTGGTATGGACATAATAGATAAGTTGGGTTTAAAAATAAATGCCGAAGGAAGGGCAATAGATGTAAAAGGGGAATATATAAAATGGGATGATGAGGAAAGCATTGAAGTCGAAAGAAACTGTATAAATATTAATACATTTGAGGGTGAAGTTGATATAAAGGGGGATATTGATGATAAGATAAAAAGTCCAAAAGAAGTAGAAGAAAGGGTAAAGACACTATTCAAGAAAAATTCAGAATCCAAAATAATAGCAACGGGATATGTAAAGAAATTAGAAGTTATTGACTCAGAGACGTTTAATAAGATTCCACCTGAAACAAAATCAAGAAAATATATCGGGTTATATAGAAGAGGGCATGATTATAAATGTGAAATGGTTCCTTTTGGTTTGTTAAAAAATGAAAATATGATATGAGAACCGAGTGAAGAATTTGGGAATGATATTCTAAGATTTAGAGAAATTTTGGAATGTGAAGGAGAACACATTAGGGGGAAAAACTATGACAATAAGTTAAATGCAGAAAAGAATGTTGTAAACATGGTCAACTTTGGAAAAAAAAAGGAGAAAATAATTTCGGATAAAAATTTTTTAATAATAAAGAATAGTAATTGTACAAATTGTAAATATGAGCGAACAATAGAACATAGGATAGCTTAACAATAAATTAGAAAAGGAGAATTAAATAGGATAGGTCAATCATAAACTAGGATAGATTCAAGAATAGGTATTGTACATATTGAAAATATTAGAAAACAATAAAGCATAGGATAGGTCAATCATAAATAAGGATACATTCGGGAATAGGAATTGTACATATTAATAATATTAGAAAACAATAGAACATAAGATCGGTTAATAATAATTAGGATAGGTTTAGGATAAATAGGAGTAGCATAAGTTGATGTAAATGGGAGTGAATCATTGGATATAGGAAAAGATGATGATGTTTATGAGAAATAAGAGAAGGTATAGATAAGTTAGGGATTGATAAATAGGAGGGGTTTATTAGAAATATGAAGAGATGAAGAATTATAAATAAATAGGAAAAGTATTGAATAGGGACATAGAAACAAGAGAAATATGAAGATTCGATGAAGAATTATATAAGTAGATATGAAAAATATGTAAATAGAAGAAGTTTATCTAAATAGAAAAAGTATGGATAGATAGGTAGGGAAATACTAATAGATTATAATAACACAATAGTAATAAAATTTAGAGAGTATAGGTATATAGGTATAATATAATCAAAATAGCAATAGGGATGTAAAAATAATGTAGGAAATGTGTATATAGTAAATAAAATAAAAATAAATAATTTTGGACCAATGTGAATATTGTCACACGTTGGGCGCCAAAAAACTTATAGTTTCCAAAAATTATATTTTAATTTGGGGAATTAATGCTGTAATTATAGGATTAATTTAGGGGTAGGTTAAGTCATAGGGGTTGTGGAATAAACAAAAGAAACTCTCAAGTAACAAAAGCACATAATTACAGATATTAAAAGGGAAAATAGGTCATTATGAATATGGTTAGTTGAGAGCACACTGTATATAACAGTGCAAGCGATTAAACGCATATCCAAGAGTATACATTTAAAACTGGGCAGTCACTATACTCAAAAGTGCTAAGATATTCACGCAAATAGTTAATTAAAAGTAAAGTAAAATCATTTTTATAAGTGTAAAAATTTGTGTAAGCGAGCCGCTCTACTACAGACAGCTCTAGGGTATGACTCCTGTTAAAACTCTTAGATACGGTCTTGGGTACGATCTTGGATTGGAATCAGGAATACTCTGGAGATTACTGCCTGTTAAATTAATTTGGTAATCTCTGACAATGGTAAAACGCTATTACTGTTAATTAAGGAGATGGAGAACCGTATATTGGGATAAACATATTATTAACGATTTGGATAGTATTTTGGTTGAATGTCGACTTTCAAATTCGACATAAGCATCTTAAAACGTTTTAATAGGTCTCTAAAAGTAACAATAAAAAGCTCGTTTTTCTGGCTTCATTTTCTCAAAATCTGACAGTGTAAATAATTTAAAAAGGGGAAGATATTTATAAAGGTTGTAAATATTTAATCATTATACTGTGTATTGTAGAATTACTTTATTTAATTGAATCAGCTAGTCGAGGCAAAGAGATTTATAAATTAACATTTTTACAAGTGCTTGATTAATATAAGGGGTATAACACAGCATTTTTTGATCGACCAAATCTAGGGGCTTGATTACCACAGCAACATATGTATATATATGTAGTATATATATATATATATATATATATATTGCTGTGAAACCTCTTGAATTACCTGGTCCGTTGACTTTCTTCTGTTAATCGCCTCGGCTGCTCCTCTAGATAACTTACATCCTCAATCAAAAAAAAACAAACACATTCCTACCACAAACATCAACGTGAACTCTATTTACATCAATATTCACAATACATTAAAATTTCAAAATTAAAACCCCGCATAAATTTCAGTTTTTAAAAAGAATTTCAAGATTAATTTTATTATCATTTAATGTGCATCCTGAATTAAAGTCCTTGTAGGATGCCTACTAATTAATATAACAATATATGCAGACCGGAGTCTGAGTACAAAGGGGAGCATCTACCACCCCTTTACGTTAATTAACCAGGTTCGTCTAATTGAGCTCAAAGACATACCCTAATTTTCATCATAATCCCGAACATCAATACTAAATACCCCTTTCTACTTAAACAAGCAAAATTTCACCTTAAAATTAAAATTTTATTGTTAGTACAATTTCATTAATGTCCATTTAAAGTAAATCAATTATAAAGTTATTCAACACACACAAAAATGTCAAAGTTCAAACAAAATAGTATAAATTACCTGAAGGTTACTGCACTCGTAGCTTCTGATTCTCAACGTTTTAAAAATTTTTTTCATCACCATTTATTTAAAGTTGTTTCTGGGCTTTTCCGGAACTCATCTGTGTATATCTGACCCCTGTTTCGTGGATCCAGACACATTTATGAACCATTTAATCATTAACACCTCCGAAAAATAGCAAAGAAATTCATACTTCTTTCACCAATATACGCCAAAACTGCCTACTTTTGTGTATACATTTGTCGTTGTAAATTTTACTAATTGGTACAGTGATACTGAATTTTATTACCTTGTATCTAAGTGCACTAGAGTATATTCATGTTAGCACGTACCGATCAAACTATTTTGAATCACCAAAATATACGAGCAAACTTTAAATTATTTTATCATACTACATGCACTGTTTAACGTATTGAATCAACTCGGGGATGTAAGAGCTTTTAACGCATCGAATAGTCAAAAGTCTAAGAGCCGAAATTCATATTACCACCGGTATATATAGCAAAAAGCCTGTCTGTCGGTCTGTTCCCCAAAACAGACAATTCTTAAGAATTTCTCATTCTATGTTCCCAGTCCGTCGCTCGCGCGTCGGTTTTTACGAAATTTTCACTCGCCCCATTTAAATCTCAGAAATTCTCACACGGCACGCAAACATGTCCGAGAAAAACTAATTAATTTTGTACAGAAATTGTTGTTTCTACCTCTGATACTTGCATCCTACTTTCAACCAATCGTGACCCTCGTGACGTTGCTTAAATCACGCCTTTTACTATATGTGTCTCGTCTTGTGCATATTATCTGTCTCTATCTAACCTGTTCTTATTGATGCAAATTGACACTCTTCATTATCGATTATTAGATAGTCCACATGGACTATCTGGGTTTAATAACCCCGTATCGCACATTCTCGTGAATATTAAGCCCGGTTTCTCCAAGATTCTTTGTAAACATTAATTATCTGCAAAATTTTCGCCGTACGTGATATTTAAACTACGCAGGTGTTCAAAATAATATTAATTCTCAGAGCTTTTTAAATAAACTCTGTTTTGTATTTCGTGCTAAAGCATCCTTAGAATCGACATGTTCATCTAAACAAATTAAACTGAAATTGCTTTTTAAAATACGCAGGTGTGTTCAAACGTAACATTTTAAATACCCTTCTACGATTTGCATTTATTATTGGGTTTTTACAAGTTTTATGCTTATTATTAATAATGGTTCAATTAACTCCAACTAAAATTGACTTCTACCCTTTCATTTTTAGCGAATACAAATTATTATCTGTACGTTTTGTTTAATACCAGTTACTTAAAATAGAGTTCATTACTATAAATTTTGCACGTAATTTCCATTTGTTTATTTCTTAGGAATAATTAAATTACACGCAGAGCTTGTTAATACTGTTTCTTTTGATATAAAGCGTCTTGTACATGATTTAAATCTTTTATTTTTACTGAAACGAATGACTTTTTATTCTCCACGGTGTTTTAATAAAGCGTATTATTTAATAAAATTCCTTATACACGGTGATTAAAATTATTTGATGTGATTATTTAATTTTCTACCCTGGTCTAAATATGAGTATTTTCCCCCTATTTGAATACAAATAATCCCACTTATTTGAATGCAAATATTAAGCATTTAGACAAAAAATTACAAAAAAAATTGCCTATCTCTCTCTACCCTTATCTATCTAATTTACCTACTTTGTCTCCAATCCAAAAAATATTTACACCTATCCTATATCCGTATCCTATTCCTAACTCTCACCTAATTCTATATGCCTATCCTACCCTTACTCTATTCCTAACTCTCCACTAATCTTATATGAAATATCTACACTTAACCTATCTTATTTTCTTCCTACATTTACTCTTTATTCTTCTCCTAAACCTATTTCTAATTATCTCCCAAATTTATCCTATACTTAGCTTTATTTTCTATAAACACCTACTTCTACTCTTTTATATACACCTATCTCTATCCTTATCTTATTACTATTCCTATATCTATACTAAAATTCACATATCTCTATCCTTGGTTCATCAAGTTATTTAAATCTAACTCTCTTCTTGACCCTCCAAGTCTTTCTTCTCACCATCCTAATACTCTTCATCCCTATTTCTCCCCCTTTTATATCTATACTTATCATCCCTATTATCTCACATACAATAAACTTATCATCCCTATTATCCTTACTCTTAAATATTACTTCTTCTTCAGTCCCTACACTTGTCTGTTTCTTATTTATCATTGTTTCCTTTTCTGCCGACAAACCAAACGATACTACTTTACAATTATCGATTTTTCCCTCTATGGAAAATCCTATGCACCTTCTAGAATTTTTGTGTAATGGAATCCGCCAGAATGAATTCCTTAAATCTACTTTATTAAAACAAACTTGCCACTTAACCTCATCAAAATATTTCTGCCTTCACCTGCTCCCGATATGCTGCTGTTGCTTCTACCCCACTAATTCTGCATGTTTTTGTACTAAAGCTTGAACCTCTACTCTCCTATCCTCTGGACATCTTATTGTGTTGATCTGTTTAACCTCATCATCCTCTACCTCGACTACATTAATACTAAACCCCGTGTCATCCTCTGTGACTTCATAACTGCCCTTCCATGGCACTACCCTATCTTTAATCCTTACTACCTTCCTTTCCATATCTATCAAAACCCTAACTTCATCATACAGTCAACACCTAAAATGCTCTGAAACTTCAGTCCAGGCACAATTACAAACTCCTGTTCACAGCTTAAACCTCCTATATCTATCCTAAGCACCACAACACTATTTACTACAGCAAACTTCTTTTATTTGAGCTACTAAATGGCTACGCTTTATAGGCATAATTCTATCACAAACCTTATCCCTAATTTTGCTGACGAATTCCTCCGATATTAAACTCGCCTCTGCCCCTGTATCAAGTAATACTTCTACATTATTCTCAAAATTCTAAATTAATAATTGGCAAACATAATTTTTCCTCAGTTTCTGGCTCTACTTCCTCCTCAATTTTGAAAAATTCACGTGGATGTTCATATACATTTACACTGAAATCTAGTGGTCTGTCGCGTTCTAAAAATCCTGTCCAGGTCTGTTTTCCCTACTCGGTCCTGGTCTAGCCGTCACCTCAGCGTACGTCCTAGGCGTTACCACTCGTTCCGTGTCTGTATTAGCAGTCCCGCTCATGTCTGGTGAACTATTCATTCTGGTAGGTCCCGGTCTCTGTGCAGGTCCCCTTCCTAAACTATTACTCCTAACGTATGGTCGTCTCTGTTCCCAATTCTGTCGCTGGTATCCGTAACTATTCCCCCGTCTAGCGTAGTTGTCCCTTCTATTGTCAAACCTAACTGTGTTGATCTGTCTTTCCCTGTTTTCCCGAGGTCGTCCACTACTTACGTCGTCGTACCTCTGCAGGTATTCCAAAAACATTTCTCTGTCCACTATGTTCTGTAGTGCTACGTGCTGTCTTATGTCTACCTCAAAGTGTCGTGATAAATACTTAATAATTTGTCGGTCCGTCAGTGGTGGGTTCAGTTGCTTTGCTATGCTATACTTGCGTATAGCATATTGCTCCTACTTCCTGAAAATTCTCCCTTAAATTTCCTGTGATTAAGTCGTCTCGTACCTGGTCTTGTCTGTGGTCACTCTAGTAGTGCTTTAAAAATCTGTCCTCAAAGTCCATGTAGGTGTCTATGTCCTGTCCTACTAAATTGTACCACGCTTCCGCATTGTCCTTTAATAAAGCCTTTATCGTATTCAGTTTAGTCTGTTCGTCAAATAAATTTCCCACTAGATTTCTTACGCTATTAATAAAAATTTGTGGATTTACCCTGTTATCACCATAAAACTTCATGTGTTGGTCCAATGATACTCCACCTGTAGAAAATCTGGGACCATCCCCCGTTAAATTTGACATGTTGTATTTGATACTACTAACTTCGCGTTCTACCCTGCCTAACTGACCCCTACATGAGTCTGTCACTTCAGTCATTTTTACATTAATCTCTTCTTCACAGAACATGCGTACTTCGGACCTTAAATGTCCCATTTCCTGTCGAAGACCTGTAATATCACGCTCATTTTTTTCAACCCTATTTTCTACTTCCCCCAGTTTCACGGTAAGACTATTTTTAAATTCTGTAAATTCTTTCGTATTTTGTTCAATTTTCCCGCTTATCTGCTCTAATTTTGGTTGACCTCCTCGCTCTATTCGATTCTTCTCTAGCTCTATTAGATTCTTCCCTAGCTCTATTAGATTCATCGCTTAGCTGTTCTAATTTTCTGTTAGACTCCTCCATCGCTCTATTCGATTCTTCCCTAGCTAATCGCATTTCCTCTAACATTCTCATCATTAACTCATTTCCTTGATCCCCTGATTCCGTCCTCGACTGATCTCTACTGCCTCCAGCTTCTTCCATTTTCGAATTTTTCTCACACAATGCACTATCGTCACTTCCAATTTCCACTCCTTGACTCCTTAACCACTCCTTTCTCTGCATACGTTCTACTCACTCACACACACTCTAAAATACTCTTAAATTTATACACAAACAGAAACTCTCTCTCTCAGATCGCCAGTTTCCTGGAATAAAATCACAAAATTTTATTTGGAACTCGAGCCTCACTTTTGGGTCGCCAAAGAATGCTGTGAAACCTCTTGAATTACCTGGTCCGTTGACTTTCTTCTGTTAATCGCCTCGGCTGCTCCTCTAGATAACTTACATCCTCAATCAAAAAAAAACAAACACATTCCTACCACAAACATCAACGTGAACTCTATTTACATCAATATTCACAATACATTAAAATTTCAAAATTAAAACCCCGCATAAATTTCAGTTTTTAAAAAGAATTTCAAGATTAATTTTATTATCATTTAATGTGCATCCTGAATTAAAGTCCTTGTAGGATGCCTACTAATTAATATAACAATATATACAGACCGGAGTCTGAGTACAAAGGAGTATCTACCACCCTTTACGTTAATTAACCAGGTTCGTCTAATTGAGCTCAAAGACATACCCTAATTTTCATCATAATCCCGAACATCAATACTAAATACCCCTTTCTACTTAAACAAGCGAAATTTCACCTTAAAATTAAAATTTTATTGTTAGTACAATTTCATTAATGTCCATTTAAAGTAAATCAATTATAAAGTTATTCAACACACACAAAAATGTCAAAGTTCAAACAAAATAGTATAAATTACCTGAAGGTTACTGCACTCGTAGCTTCTGATTCTCAACGTTTTAAAATTTTTCATCACCATTTATTTAAAGTTGTTTCTGGGCTTTTCCGGAACTCATCTGTGTATATCTGACCCCTGTTTCGTGGATCCAGACACATTTATGAACCATTTAATCATTAACACCTCCGAAAAATAGCAAAGAAATTCATACTTCTTTCACCAATATACGCCAAAACTGCCTACTTTTGTGTATACATTTGTCGTTGTAAATTTTACTAATTGGTACAGTGATACTGAATTTTATTACCTTGTATCTAAGTGCACTAGAGTATATTCATGTTAGCACGTACCGAACAAACTATTTTGAATCACCAAAATATACGAGCAAACTTTAAATTATTTTATCATACTACATGCACTGTTTAACGTATTGAATCAACTCGCGGATGTAAGAGCTTTTAACGCATCGAATAGTCAAAAGTCTAAGAGCCGAAATTCATATTACCACCGGTATATATAGCAAAAAGCCTGTCTGTCGGTCTGTTCCCCAAAACAGACAATTCTTAAGAATTTCTCATTCTATGTTCCCAGTCCGTCGCTCGCGCGTCGGTTTTACGAATTTTCACTCGCCCCATTTAAATCTCAGAAATTTCACACGGCACGCAAACATGTCCGAGAAAAACTAATTAATTTTGTACAGAAATTGTTGTTTCTACCTCTGATATTTGCATCCTACTTTCAACCAATCGTGACCCTCGTGACGTTGCTTAAATCACGCCTTTTACTATATGTGTCTCGGTCTTGTGCATATTATCTGTCTCTATCTAACCTGTTCTTATTGATGCAAATTGACACTCTTCATTATCGATTATTAGATAGTCCACATGGACTATCTGGGTTTAATAACCCCGTATCGCACATTCTCGTGAATATTAAGCCCGGTTTCTCCAAGATTCTTTGTAAACATTAATTATCTGCAAAATTTTCGCCGTACGTGATATTTAAACTACGCAGGTGTTCAAAATAATATTAATTCTCAGAGCTTTTTAAATAAACTCTGTTTTGTATTTCGTGCTAAAGCATCTGACCGTTTCCAATATCCTTAGAATCGACATGTTCATCTAAACAAATTAAACTGAAATTGCTTTTTAAAATACGCAGGTGTGTTCAAACGTAACATTTTAAATACCCTTCTACGATTTGCATTTATTATTGGGTTTTTACAAGTTTTATGCTTATTATTAATAATGGTTCAATTAACTCCAACTAAAATTGACTTCTACCCTTTCATTTTTAGCGAATACAAATTATTATCTGTACGTTTTGTTTAATACCAGTTACTTAAAATAGAGTTCATTACTATAAATTTTGCACGTAATTTCCATTTGTTTATTTCTTAGGAATAATTAAATTACACGCAGAGCTTGTTAATACTGTTTCTTTTGATATAAAGCGTCTTGTACATGATTTAAATCTTTTATTTTTACTGAAACGAATGACTTTTTATTTTCCACGGTGTTTTAATAAAGCGTATTATTTAATAAAATTCCTTATACACGGTGATTAAAATTATTTGATGTGATTATTTAATTTTCTACCCTGGTCTAAATATGAGTAATATATATACACACACATAAATTTTTTGAGGTCGCGACTAAAGCTTTTATTAGCATACGCCTATCTGAAAAAATTTTCTAAAAATTCTAAAATTCTTCTAAGTGTTGAATTTTTGTCCGTTATAAAAATAACAACAAAAATAATAATATTTAGTTTTCAACAAGATTATGGTATTTAACCTTAGACTTTTCGTTTCTCTACATACTATAGAGTGTTATCTATATGAAGCATTGCTCAGTAGTAGTTTCTCACACTACTCAACAATTTTGATTTAATAACAAAGAAATTGTCTTTCAGTAGAGAACCATTGAGTAGTCCCTACTAAATATTTCTTAAATTTCCTGGTAGTGCTACTCAAATTTAACTGTATTTAATTTCTCCTTATACATGAGTAATATATTTCACCAAAAAATACTTACCTGAAAGAAAAAAAATATTTAAACCTTAACTAGGATACTATAGTCGATGAGTTACGATGTTAGTAACTTTCATTCATGTTTAATGCGCAAATTAAGACATTGACCAAAAAGTTAATATACTATTTTTACTAAAGAAGGAAAATCAAAAAACCTATGAATTTATGAGTGTGATTTACTTAAAAATTTTATCCCTAACGCAATCCTACCGAAATATCGGAATTGGAACCAAAACAGGACTTTAGAATTTGCAAATCAACCTTAAAAATATATCCCCAAGAAACTTTTCCGACAAAGGAGTGACGAGCAAAATTTAAAAAATTTAAAAAAGTTGTGGTATAACCTGTAAATTCATAGGTTCTCCACAAAGATTAATTACTATAATAGCTAACTACTACTTAATTTTCAGGCCAACAACTTCGCTCCACTTATAACTAAACTGCCGACACAAATAAAAGTGTCCTATAAGTCGAGAATGACAGACTGCAGTATTAGCCTTACCTAGACTAATAAACTAAAAAGCTACATCATTGTCGACTTAAAGAATGGTGTAAAACTGCTAGAGCGACAAACTTACAAGTTTCACCTAGACTAATGTACGGCCGAGTGACCAACCCTCAATGAGTCCTGCTTTGGACTAACGTACTGTTAGAACGACCAACCTCCCACGACAAGTTTCGCCTAGATTAAAGCCAATCACGCTGCGTTGCAATGCCAGTGAAATAAAATTGGCCCAGTAGCGTTATGTGTATGATCAATTGAAATTGAGGTACTTATGGCGTTAAAGTTTATTTCTATCGGGTGTGCATTTTCTTCTTATGGCTATTCTATAGATTCCTATATAGTGCTTCTCTAACTGAATTGTGTTTCTTCTGAGGTTATTACATTCAGAATTGTTTAGCTAATACGTTAGTTTTAATAAACTTTGAGTACAAAAGGACGTCACGTTGCTCCACTTTTAGGTGATCGTGATTGTTTGTTCAGAGCAGCTGCTTATTCTATATTCAATATCGACGAAAACCACCGTGACACTCGCTTGCAAGTTGTCGAAAAAATAAAAGAAGAGTGGAATTTATTTATAGCGTTTATTATTGGCAATTCGTCCTATAGGCTACTTACCGGTTACTAATGCAGTGGAAAATTACAATTACATGTATTTAGATGGAGAATACGCTGGTGATGTAGAATTGCATGGATCAGTTGTTTCCGGAATATTTATTTAAAATACTTAATGCCGACCACAATCACATTTTTTAGTATGTAGCTGGCAACACTGTTTACAATCTTTAAATGTGATACTTGTAGCGGTCAATACAATGTCTTGCCGTCGAATTTCGACGAGATTTATGAATGCTACCGATTTCAAACGAAGTATGACGAAGTGATCGGTTGTTCCCAATTGACTATGAACAGTGGTTTAAATTGTTATAGAGATTGTTACATACATGCTAAAATAGCCGTCGAACTTCAACGGGGTTTGTTCTTGTATAATTTACAACCATAACCAAATACAGGTTGCTCAAAATTTGTATACTATTTCAGGAAAAATTCAGTATGATAGTTTTACCAACAACATTGTTGGACATGGATTACCATTAGATGAAGAAAGAAGACTTCCTAAATAAAATTCTTTTCTGGCCATTAAAGCGAAGGAAATTGCGGTAATACTTCAAAACAATAAACTTTGCAAATACGCCTATATAGTTGCTCAAACTATGATGGTAAATGCTCCCTTCTTCGTTTGTTTTATCTGGTTCGGTACAGCAAATAGATTTACCAATCAAGGTGTATTAAAACTATGGTATTGGATGCAAAAATGTGCAGCCGACAATAATATAGAAATTTTAGGGTTTACCTCGGATGGTGACAGTCCTATAAAGTGTAGCTTTTGGAAGATTGCAGATTTCGGATGCTTCTGAACCAGTAATGCATTCGTTGTTTATTTCGTCAAGGTCTTTATTTAAATCCACTTCAGTATACGATTTAAGTTATCTTTTTCTTTTTCTGGCAGAAACGTCTGACTTGAAGTCTATGTTCTGATCTTTCTTATCAACATTATCATGTGCAGGTTTATCTTGCACCATTTTAGTATTTGCAGAAGATTCATTAGACATACCATTCAAATGTTGGCTGGTTAAATTGTTTGATAAACTTTTTCCCATCTCCCTGATAACTTGTTCTAACATTTTCATAGCATCTAAAGATATAGTTCTTCCTACATTCATTTTTATTGCGATGTTTACTAATCAAAATGCAGATGCAGACTATTTCAATTTTACAATTTTGAGAAATATGTATACATATTTACCCCCACCTAACTTTGTTGCTCTATTCTATTATTTTTTTGTCGCAGTTTAGATATTATAGAGATAATTTCATTTAGGTTATGCATATTTCGATGGTTGTGATAATCAACAGTAACTAGCAACTGCAGTTTTTCAATCAACTCATGCACATTATGCAAGTGAATATATGCATCATCTGAACTGTGATCAGTACGATGTGTATTTTTTGATACAACATCCTTTTTTATATACATCGGTATTTTCGTACCCCGGCTATTGCTTTCCTGTACTGAATCCTCATCTTCAGAATTTGAGGTGTAATCCATAGGACTTGATCCATCCTTTACTTGCTCTGATGATTTATGACGAGCATTTTCATTCTTTTTTGCAGAGTTCCTCAATAATAAAACTTTTGTTTTTTCATCTTAAAACTTCTTTATCATCTTTACCATCTGAGTAGGCAGGAGTTGTTATACATCTTAGAGTACTTCCTGTACACATTTCCGCAGTTATCAGAGATGTACCTGTCTCCACTTTTATCTCTTTTACTCTGCATTCGTATGAGATGGTCGCGCGCGCAATGTTGAATTTGGAATCCTTAACTTCTTACTAGCAGAGTACGTTGTTGCAACATCTCGTTTAAGCTCATTAAAAGCTTTTTGCAAATATTTCTTGGTATACGTTTACTTAGAAATTATTTTCAAGTTACCCTGCTTTACAGACTAATATCTGAAATAAACTAAAGTAATAATATTGTAGCCAGTGAATATAAAATCCATCTAGTTTAACATAATTCGATCTATATCTGTAGTGGAAGTACAACAATTTAGAAAGGTATAAGAGAATAAACTGTAATATGCAGGATTATAGTGACAGAAATTTCTCTAAAATCTATGGTTTAAAATTTAAACATCGCTAGTAAATGCGTGGAATGGAAACCTGTTGTACTCTTCCATATACTTGACTTGTCTACAAATACTGTTTTCAAACAATCTTGAATAGGTTCCCAATATCACTATTACTGTATTTGCTTTTAATTATATCATATGCGAGATTCTGTAAAACATCATTTCTATTATACCTTTCCAACATCTAACAGAAACAGATCTATATTAGGAGTACCGTTTTCCGTTAGTTCTCTTAAAGTATAAGCGTAGTAGAGAACGATATGAGATATCCCTAAAAAGTGTTCTAAAGTTCCTTTGGTAAATAACATATAATTCTCGTCAAATGTCGTCATCTTCACTAAACAATTCTTAATTAAATAAAAACGCAATTTGTCAAATTTGCATATCTGACTTCGCACGCCAACTTCAATAGTGCGTATAATATATGGAAGATTTGATATAAACTTCCTCAATGCGTTGATGGATACATCAAGTACAAGCTGCAAAATGATGTCAACAAATCTGAAAGTTATTTTATAATCATCGAACGGGTTCAGACCTACAATTATGATTTTGGAAGAAAATTTTGTTATGGCGAATGGTTTTTCAAATAGTAACTTGGCTTACTCTAACCGAATTGCTGCGTTTATACATTCTTCATGCGCTGCGGTTGACGGCTTTTTTATATCCTTAATTTGATCCCACTCGTCGTCTGTAATTTTTGGTTCCTCTTGGTAATAAACCATCTCGATGTGCTTCTAGTTGTGTTTGTTTACGGCATCACCTGCAGTAAAAACGCTTTCACACACACTCATGAGATACTTACGATGTTCATACTTGAAAAAATAACGATTAACAGTTTTTGAATTATAGATGTAGATATTAATTTCGTCAACGTTTACAAGCAGTAGCTAAATACGTCAATTACGTATCATAGTCAGATCCGTTATTTGATTTGCGTCACCATCAAAGAAGCATGGTACGCAGATCGCAGGCATTGATAAATCATGACACGTTGTGGTTTGTTTTAAGTCCTTTAAAAAGCCTATTTTTTTTTATATAGAAGTTACTCGATTTTGTACTGTGGTATAGCCACCGCTCGCCTGAGGAGAACGCATTTGTACTTGAAGCAGGATTTAGAAAGGCGTCCAAAAATTGCCTAAGTTTCATGGTGCTTTTGCATACCTGTACAACAAAACTGTTTTATAAAGAAGTGCATAAATGCCTATAACTCGAAAATGTTTTTTCGTGCGCTTTCATATTATCGAGTTTGCAATTCCCACTTCATTTGGTTACTGGACTTCTTCAGCGAAGAATTGACGGACGCTGAAGCATCGAAAAAATTCTTTGACAAGTTAATTTACATTTTGCGAGAGACTCGTCTTTCATCTAACCGCTCAGAAAAGCTTTTCTTTTCGTAATATCGTTGGTTTCGGTTAGAAAGAATTCTGAAACCGTGCAATCTGCTGTAAATTGCTTTACTGACTTTCCTATTTCTGTATGTTAGCGTTCTTTAAGTCGCGCACTTATTACAAGTCGTTTCTCATTGACGTAATAGATTCATCCACCCTTACATGTACATTCATCCTCAGCTACAGTAATAGAAAACAGCCGTTTATTAACAAGTCTGTAGTGTTCACACTGCCATCAATAAATTGGAGTGAATTTTGAAAAAGCATGAAATTCGCAAGCAACTGTTGTTGGGGACAACGTAACAAAAAATGAGTATCGAATGCAACCTGTTATGCAAGATCCGGTTTCGTATACTACTACATTATTTTTGCTGTACAACATCCGGTAATAAAAACTGTCTATTAAATATATTAACATTTTAAAATACTATATAAAATTGCTCCTTTAATTAAATATACGTACTCAATTAGTGAACAAACATCCTGAGAGCAACCTTCATGATCTATATACAATTATTTTTAATTTGATTACTGCATTGAGCTAATACACTGTGATATTACCAGTTAGTTAGGCACAATCGTCATTTTTTGAACTAACAAAACTTTCGTTAATTCCGATTTTTGAAATTCTTGGAATTACTTCAAATGCAGATATGTATGAGTAATTATTTTCATACCATTTTTAAAAATTGCGGCTTTAGCATTTTACATGGAGAAAGTTTTAACTAGATTTGTTGGTTAGCTTGAATACTATGTAGTGCTAGCGCGTTACTTAAGCAAACATTAAGTTACAGAAGAAATAATTTATTTAATTTAAATAGTTCAATAAACTTTAGCAGAAAAACATCCGGCAAAATTTACAGAAGTTTGGGTGGTGAATACGTGGAAACATGACAATTCCAATACAATATTAAATAGGGACAAATATATAATCCGAGTAGCCCTTAACACATTTCAATACAAACAGCAATAGCGATCGAAGCATCACACTTTTTGTATTAAAATTAGAACAACTTAGGTATGTTTCGGTATATAACCGGGCATATATAAACCAATTTAGACGAGTTCAGAAACTGTCAATCATAAAATCATATATTTACAAGCCCGCAGAGTTAATGCGTAAAAATCAACAAATGGAACATCTGTCGGTATTAAATGTAAAACGTGGGAATTATGACTGTTCACACGGATGGATGACATTGAACTCAAGCATACGACAGCTTTAATTGCACAAAGTGTGAGAATGAAATTTTTAAAACAGATAGATTGAAATATAGGATTAGGTATGAAAGAGTTGGTAAGTTGAGTGAAGAATAATAAGGGCCAAAAGTAAATCATTTTTATGTTTTCTGAATGATTAAACCAAAAATCTCAAGCACGCGAGTTAGGCGTAGAATTTAAATCGCGTCGGTAGTGCAGCAAATAAAAAAATTATATAGTATATAATGAAAAGCTAATAAGCTGGTTTCACTCTGTAACAAACTTTTGGAATTTAAATAGTTAGAACGGGGGACCTAGCGTTCCAATAAAGTAAACAAGTCAATTATTGGTCTTCCTAAATATGTTTAGTAAACTTAAAAGAAAGGAATGGAATTGAGCTGTAAGTACAGTTTGAACTTCTTGTTGTTGTTTGCGCCGAGACAGTTTTAATATTCAAATAATGCGTGTCTCTAACAACTGTCAATTAAATTAAAAGGGTAAAAACATAACCTCACTCGTTGTGCGTCAGTGTAACCGGTTTAAATTATTTTAGGCGTGCTAATTATACAGCTAAGCTGCAAAAATTAAAAATACCCTATAATGCGGCGCCAATGTAGTATGCTACGTGCAGCGACGTAGTCTACAAAAAAACAACAAAGAAGAAAAAAAGAGAAATTTACCGGGTTCAGTCGGTGAGTGGGCGGGGTATAATACCTACAAAAATTAAATAAGGCCTAAAATAAAAATAAATTATTAACCGCTACGTTCAACCTGTAGGAGAAATCCCTGCCTGCAGTTATACCTAAATAAAAAAAAACAAAGAAAATACCACATTAACAAAAGAACTCTAATTAGCATAAAAAGAAAAAGAAACATTACAATGGGCATTAACCCGGTTTAAGTAAGTGCGAATAAACCATATATATTAGAATTTGCTAGCTAGTGTATTTGTATACCAGATTTCACAATTTCGTTTAGTAATCATAATATTATGATACCTCACATAGGCTCTGATAATGCTAACATATAACCTACAATTACAAATACAATGGCAATAACGTCTTCCAATGTGCCACCAAGTTTTTATTCCATTCCCGCATTAATAGATAACAGTTAAAATTAAGCGTAATGTAGTAATCCCATGGCGATACCCAGTAGCATAAAGCATTTTCGTACATACAATTAATTCTAGACCTGTTTGAGCCCCAAACAGTAATACCTAAGTGGACAGGGTCTCGACACAAGCAGGAAAAAAACACTTACCCACGTCTCTACGGCGTTGGATTTCTCGTTCGCTCCTCGTACCGGAGCGGGCCAGATAGACCTGAGATCACGTAACGAGTACAGTTTTATGTACCCTAAGAAGCGGTAATTCAAGGGACTATCGCGTCTCCCGCAGGAAGCTAGAATGATTACGAAAAATATTAATTTATTTACGCCGAAAAGTAAGGGTTTATAAAACCATCACCCATCGCGCTGTAAAGCGTGCGCGAAATTTTCATAAAGAAAAACGGAACGAAAAATCTAGCAATTACGACGAGTGCTTTTTAACATTTTGAAAAGAAAGTGAACATAAATTTGTTTAATTAAACAACCAGAGTGGTTATCAAAGCGTGATTAGGGAACTTGGAAACACGCTTCTATCGGATAGTACGCGACCTTAGTTCGACCTTTAGATTCAAACTATAGAGAAAGCAATTATACGTTATCGGAATGTTTAAGAAATTAAAGGATACCTAACACGAGGTATTGACTTATTTAAATTTTATCATAAACTTGTCGTTTCCAAGCAAATAGATTTGAGTTGTACAATTATTGTAAAGTGGGCTTATGATGAACAGCTAAAATATACAGGATGTTTATGAGGGATTTAAGAATAGCAACGGAATTGATTTAACTGAAAAACAAATTAAAGGGAACAAGGGGTAATTAATTTATCCCGAAAATAAACGTAACAAGTAGTTTTTAATAATATAATAGGCCCTAATCACAACTGTTGCACGTGACACGCGGTAATAGTGTACTTTAAAAAAAATAAAGTTTTTACGCTTAAGAGGTGGAAAGACGAAAAACTGTTTTGCCAGCGGCAAACTTAACTATCACCCCAAGGAATAGTTAGAGATGGGTGTTTTAAGCAATATTAATAAAAGCTTCTCATAAGTGAGAGCTTCAAATATGACAAAATTCAGCGAAAAATTTTTGTTTCGCTAAAAATATAGATATATAATTATGCAAAAGTAATCAAATTAACACTTTAACGGATCTTATTAACTGAAAGGAATTTTCACGGCTAGCAATCTGATCATTTGTGGGGGAAGGGGGTTGTTAAATTAATCTAATTAGAGATTCGGTAAAAAGTAAACAGACACCCTTAACAACTAGTCGTCGACCGCTACCCTTGCGATGGTTATGTTTCGGGTTCAACTCGTCTTCTACCCTTCATATACAGGAATAAAATTTAATGGCCCAAGACTCACCCGTAGAACTTCTTAAATTACCTGAAAGTTTTTCATTAAGCAGAAAGGGTTTGCTTTAACATGAAGGTATTTGCTGACCTATGGATTTTTATTATTGGCCTAAAGATGTTTGCTTTAATATGAAGGTGTTTGCATTAACTTAAAGGTGTTTGTGCTAAAACGAATATAAATTAAAGCGCTTAATATTCACCACCAATTCTCACCATCAACGACTCCCATCCTGCTTGGCTCGAAGATCAACGGGGAAGTGAGCGAATTAGAAAAATAGCTTATGAAGAGAATTAGATCTGGAAAATTCTAATCTTCCGGTATTTTACGCTAATCAGAAGAAATGTTTAGTGACCACGCGTCGTGTTTACAAAACAAGTTGAAAACCTTGAAATATATATGAGCGTAGTAAGTTATTTACACCTACCTTTAATGATTATTGTGCTATTTAAAACTTTCTAAGCAATGTATCAAGACACTTGAATTATTTTCCATATTACTTTTGGTACCAAATTTGGAGTTTAACCTTGTAATTGATTCAGACTAGGAAATAACTAATCGCTTGTTGTTTTCCATATGGGACCAAAGATTTATTAAGAATTCGAAAACTTTCTTTGGTTTACAAATAAATAAATTTTAACAAATTTTTTAATTTTTGCAACTTAATACAACTTTAGTTTCCTGTAAAGAAATTTATTTTGTTACACCCCAAAAAAATTGTTACAACTCTTGATAAATATATACACATGAATTTGTAAATATATGTTGTAATTCGTTCGTAAACAACGAAAATGGTTTTGTGTACATCATATTATTCGAAAGGAAATTTGAAATATTTGAAACGTTAAGAAGGATGTGCATATTAATTTAAACGCAAGTCACATCTTTAGGACGTGTATACTAGTTAAATTACTGTTTGAATATTAAGTTTTCTTAATGGGAATTCGCGTAGTTAAGCATGTTGCACTACCTTATTCTATTTGTCTATCACATGAAATCTTGAAATCTTAAACAATGGAATGTTAGTATTATTTACGAACTTTTTTTTTAAGAAATTCTGTTAATAATACTTAACCAGGTGGTTATTACATTATGTTTGTTTTCCTTTACGTTAATGTTAGTTTGTTAGTGTATTTGTATTTTCGGAATTTACTATTAATGGAGTTCAAGCTTAGATGGAGTTTTAATTGGAATTATTTATAAAATAGATAAAGGTGATCACTGTGAAAAGATATTTGGGTACCCTATTGATGAAGTCGTATTGCCCATAAGTCTCGTGGTGCTTCTGCAAACCAGTACAACTCAACTGTTTTATAACGAAGTGTATAAATGCCTATAGCATGAAAATGTTTTTTCGTACGCTTCCATATTGTCGAGTACGCAACTCCCAGTTCCCTTGGTTACTGGACTTCTTCAGTGAACAATTGACGGACGCTGAAGCATCGAAAAACTCTTTGACGAGTTAATGTTTATCTTGCGAGAGACCTGTTTTTCATCTACCTGCTCAGAAACAGCTTTTCTTTTCGTAGGAGGTATAATTATTGATTTCAGGTAGAAAGATTTCTGAAATTGTGGTCTGCTATAAATTCCCAATCGACTTTTCCACTACTGTCTGCTAGCGTTTTTAAAGTCGCGCACTCATTACAATGATAAAATGGATTCATCTGCCCTTATATGTACATCATCATTAGCTGCAGTACTAGAAAACAGCAGTTCATTATCGTGTTTACAGTGTTCACACTGTCACGATAAATTGAAATAACTTTTCAAAAAGCATAAAATTTGCCTGCAAATTTAAATTATTGGACAACATAACAAAAAATGAGTAAGTATCGAATAAAACCAGTTATACCATATCCGGTTACGTAAACCATCACAGCTTTATTCTCTTAAATGTGCAGCATTCGGTAACAATGTCCGGCTATTAAATATATTAACATTTTAAAACACTATATAAAAACGGTTCCTTTAATTAAATATACGAACTCAAATTGCCCTACACAAGTTTTGAGAGCAACCTTGAGTTGTTTAACATGATTTATATAGCTCTTTTGCATTTATTGCATTAGTTCACTGCAATATTACGAGTCAGTTAGACACAACCATGATAATTTAAAATACATAAACCTTCAGCCAATTCTGATTCTTGAAAGTCTTGGAATACTTCAAACGCAGGTATGTACGGGTAATTATTTTCATACCGTTTTTAAAAATTGTAGCTTTAGCATTTTACATTGGAAAATTTCAACTAGATTTATTGTGAGTTGGGATACTATGTTGGACGTCACTGTATGTCATCATCATTTTGTTTTCGGTCTTAAAGTTCGGTTTGACGCAGCTCTAACTTCTTTTCTATGCTGTGCTAATCTAAAAAGTTCTACATTCTCCTCACAACCTAAATTTCTAATAATTTGACTAAAATAGCTTGGTCTAGGTCTTCCTATACTATTCGATCTTTTTCCTATCTATCTGGCTCTACATAGATATTAGCAACTTGATGGTTGATACAAAACTCCAACATGTTTAAATGATTTCCATTTATAAGGAAATGAAATATTACCTGGCTATCCCCTCCAAAAAGGAAAAGTGTTAAATTATAGTTATGGTAAGGCTTAAGCAACGAATCGCTGCCAACATGCCAGAACGCTAACTAATTGTGAGTTATGTCATGGAGACGTTTATTAAGATATGTTATGGTAAGGCTTAAGCAGCGAAACACTGCCAACATGCCAGTTAACTGATTTTTATTAATTTTTTTTTTTTGTTTTGTTTTCGAACTTACTTAAGGTAAGCTTAATGCAGCTCTAAATTCTTTTCAATTCTGAGCTAGTCTAAAAAGGTCTACATACCCTTCACAACCTAAATCTCTAACAATTTGACTAATATAGCTTTGTCTAGGTCTTCCTACTCTATTTTTATTTGGTAGTCTATAATATAAGACCTAATTCAATAGTCCCCCATGTCTTAACTGGTCTATCATTCTATCTCTCCTGACATACAGAGTTCCTCACCTATCCTTCTATAAATTTCCTCATTTGTTACTTTATCTGTCCAACTAATCTTTAACATTCTCCTATAACACCAAGTTTTAAAAGCTTCTATCTTTTTCTTATCTACCTCTTTAATTGTCCAAGTCTCACTACCGTATAGTAGTACGCTCCATACGTATGACTTAAAGAAACTTTTCTATTATCTAAACTAATACTATTAGTTATTAGTAAGTATTTCTTTATTAAAACCATTTCTCTAGCTTGAGCTATTCTAGCTACTATATCCCTTCTGCTACGTCCGTCCTTTGTAATTATACTATCTAAATAGCGAAATTCATCTACCTTCTCTAAGTCGGTATTACTTATTTTTAATTTTGGTTTAGAACTAGGCTGTAACTCACTTGTCATTATCTTTGTCTTTCCTAAGATAATTTTCATACAATAGTTACTCTGTAGTATTTCATCTAAAATATTTAAAAACTCTCCTAACTCTTTTCTAGACTCTGCTATAATGGCTATATCATCTGTAAAACGTAACATGTCTATTTTCTGTGCCTGTACACTAATACCTATCTCTTTTCTCTAGCTAAGTTTAAAGGTTTCTCAATATAAACATTAAAAATCAAGGGAGATAGTACACAGCCCTGTCTAACACCATTTTTAATCTTAGCTTCCTTTTCTATTTCATCAAATCTAATTACTACGCTTTGGCTTTTTTTATAGACTGTAAATAATTTTTCTATCCCTATGAGATTCCTACTTTTCGCAAAACCCCGAACATAACAATCCAGTTAATCTTATCAAATGCTTTTTTTAAATCTACAAACGCGAAATGAGTCATTTTATTTGTTTTGTAACCTTTTTTGGATAATTACCCTAATCAGTAGTATCGGTCCTCTAGTCCCTCTGTCTTTACGAAAACCATATTGGTCTTCGTCTAAATAATTCTCAGTCAAAGCTTCTACTCTATTTTTAACTGTATCTAGCACCTATTAATAAAAAAAAAATTTTAAGATAGATACAGAAAACCCTTTTGTGGTTGGTAATTCCTAATTTTTTAACATGAATTCTTGGATAATTGGTTAGACCTCTTTGACATAAAAAATTACTAAAATGATAATACTTCTATTCTATAACAAATAACAGACTTTTTAGTGTAAACAAATTCAACAATATCTCATTACAAAGTCGTCGTGTTCGTTAATGAATGTCAAATCTGGCAAATTCAATAAAAACAACTAGAATATTAATCAATCTTAATATAAACCTTACTTCGTTACTCGTAGAGCATATACTATTTTAAGCATCTCATGAGAGCTTCAAACACAACAAAATTTAGCGAAAGGTTTTCCTTTTAAGAAAAATATAGATACATAGTTATTCAAAATTAATAAAACTAAGGGAGCTTAACATTTTAACAGAACTTATCAACTAAAACGGTGGGGATTTCCACAGCTGGTAATCCAACCGTATGTGGAGAAAAGAGTTGCTAAATAAATATAACTAGGGATTCGGCAAGGTAAAAAAATTCACCCTTAACCATTGGTCTCCGACTGCTACTCTTGCGTTGGTTGTGATCCGGTTTCAGCTCGTCTCCCACTGTTCACGTGCAGAAATAAAATTCAATGGACCCCAGGCTAACTCGTAATACTTATTGATTATCTGAGGGTGTGTCATTTACTAGAACCTTTATGATTGGCCTGAGGGGTTTTTGTTTTAACATGAAGATATTTGTATTAACCAGAAGGTGTTTGCACTGAAACGAATATAAATTAAGGCACTTAATGTTTCACCACTAATTCTCAGCATCAACGACTCCCATTCCACTTGGTTCGAAAATCAACGTAGAGGTGAGCGGATTATGAAAATAACTTTTGAAAAGAACTTGATCTGGGGAATTCTGATCTCCCGGAATTTTATGCTGATTAGAACATATGCTTGGTGACCGTACACCGTGTTTACGAGGCAAGTTGAGAACCTTAAGATATATTGTGAGCAACAAATTATTTACACGGATTTTTAAGATTAGAATGCTATTTAAAACTTTCTAATCAATGTTTAGAGACACCTGAATTACTTTCTACATTACTATTTGTACCAAACTTGAAGTTTAGCCTTGCAATTTAATCAAACTAATAAATAACAGATTGTTTGCTTTTTTCATATGGGACCAAAGATTTATTAAGAATTTGAAAACTTCTATTGGTTTGCAAATAAATAAATTTTAGCAAATTTTTTCATTTTTTTAACTTGCCTTAATGCAGCTTTGTTTTTCCGTAAAGAAATTTTGTTACACTACAAAAAAATTGTTGCAACGCTTGATAATTATGTACACATGAACTTGTAAATGTTAAGTTGTAATTGGTTTGTAGACTACGGAATTAGTTTGTTTAGTCCTAAGTTTCTATTATTGGAAAGGAAATTTTAAATATTTGAAACGTTAAGAAGGATGTGCATATTAATTTAAATGCAAGCCACATCCTTGGAATGTATCTACTGGTTAATTACATTTTGAAAATTTAGTTTCTTTGTAGGGCATTCAAATAACTAAAGCGGAAGCTGATATTTAACTACTTTTTTTCTATTTATCTAGCGTAAGGAATATAAAATATATAAATAAATGTTGGAAACTTAAACAGTGGAATGTATTATTTACGAATAATATCTTTTTAAGGCGTTCTGTTAATAATCACTGTGAAAAGATATTTAGGTACCCCAGTGATAAACTCATATGTGGGAGAGGCCTTAACTTTAGAAATTGCTTTAATTCGACGAAGCTTAATGACGTTTTTAGGTGTGTTTAAGAAAAGTAAAAAATGGGTAACATCAAAAGCAAAGATACCTATCCGGAATAAGCGGCTTCTGGGTAGGAAAATACCGTAAGGATCGCTAGCCAATACAGTTTGGCGCCCTTTACTTTTGACAACTAGTAAAGCCTTTTAAGGTAAATGACACTTGTAAAGTAGATTTGTATCCCGACCATTTTACATTTAATTTTTGTCATATTTAACATTTTTTCCATAAGAACCCACTTTTCGCACCACTGTAGTTAGACGGTATACCCTTAAAATTGCTACAGGATTCCCGCCTCTACTGGACAAATCAAAATTTGTAACGTAAGATTATTTTAACCTGTAACATCTAACTTGAACCTTAGTGATAGAAAATGTTAAAATGAGTCTGGGAGATGAACCAAGTCAATTTGTTTTTTGTGCGTCTCTTCCGTTTCTCTTTATTTGTATGTCTATCTTTTTCTTGTAACTTTCTTCTTCTTTTCTTTCGTTTCACTTAATGATTTTTTTTTAAGTTGAAGGGGGTGCTATCTTGTTGCAACTTTATTCCTTTCTCTCCGTTTTTGGGAACTAACTCTTTCTTTTCTTATGTTTGCTATTTTTGCCCAGTTTTCTTATTTGTCGCCGCTCTTGATAACCCTCTTTTTCTTGTTCGGTCTTATAAGTAAGTTGTTTGGAGCCTTCTTTATTTAAATAGGTATAACTAGGTGAAACAAATGTAGTCAGGGGTAAAATCCTAGTTGCATCAACCCATTTACTCCATTGGCTGAGATTTACCAACACGAAGAATCTAACGTTCGAAATTGTAGCATGGTTATCCTCATTGAAAAAGGGTTCATCATAAAATAATTGATTAAAGCATTAGAATTGCTTTTAGGAAAATTAAAAGAACGCTGTAGTAGCTTTAGCAAGTATATGGTATAAGATGGGAATTTTAAAAAAATAACTTTTCAAAAAATTCCAACATTTTTATTGAGCATTTGTGCAGCGTTTTTGCGTCTACATACGCAGATCGCAATGTGGTACAGCTTCGATCAATGTGGCATGCCATCACCGTATTGTTGTTTTTTGTGTTTAGACCTACAGTAGAGTGGACGGTGTGCTTCCTCATCACTAATACTAATAAATTAGATGTTTAGCTGACTTTCGTAAGAACCATCATCAGGACATAATGTGGTTGCAAGAAACGTTTCTTTTGGACAAGTAGACAAACACCCTACAAGTAAACATGTGTACTCAGTGTCACTTTATCTACAAAATAAAATCGATAACCTTCATTTTTGTTTGCATTCTCTAGAATTGCACTGATCTCCACCGCTTATCAGATTTTCCTGCTTTAGAAGAAAATTATTTTTCCTGCTAATTTTGATTAATCACATTGATGGCGCGGTTCGTTTCATGTTGGGGTTTGGCCACTGCTGGACGACAATGGTGACTAGTATTAAAGCACTTTTTTGTTTAATTATTATCGTCTGTATTGATCGTCTTGTTCTCCATTGTACACTATACCAAAATTTAAAGCTTTGCTGTATATGCTGTGCATCTTATGCCTGTATTCATGGTAAGAGTATGATTTGTGAAATTATTTTAGTAGCCGGCCGATTGCTATATAAACACATGAAAGGACTATTGGGCTTTGATGTTTCAGGTTTGGTGATGTATTTTGCACTGTATATAGGTATATATATTGCTGTGATAAGGGGTTGCTTAAGGGTGCACGTTATAGTAAAGGTCGTTTGGGAATGAATAATTAGAATAGGCAGCAGAAAACTGTACTTATTTAAGGAAATAATTAAGGAATAGACATAGTTTGTAGATAGTAAGTAGTCAACACCCTGTATATAAAGTAGAAATAGTTTTGGGCGACGCAGGTAAACATAGGAAGACGCATTGTTGGCGTAGGAATGAGAAGTACATGTATTAAAGTAGATAGTAAATATTAAATACCCTGTAGATAAAGTTTAGTTAATTTAGGTAAAACAAATAAGGATATTTTCAGTGAAAGCACGCGTAATAAATGATAAAGTGTAATTAGACACGCATTAAGAAGAAGAGTTCCAGACGATTAAATTAATATGGATATAGAAATAAAGTTTCAGGTAGTTAATATAAATGCGTACAAAGATATAACCATTTGATAAGAGAAATGATTAAAAATTGCGTGAATCACATGTAAACATGGAAATTTAAAATCGGGTTGCATCAGTTGTTTATAGAAAAGCAAGGAATCTATCAAAATACAGCATGTTGATAATAATAGACAGATGTGGGCAGGTGGTGATTATGAGGAAACGTAGAGCATTGCATCAGAAACTGCTCAATATGTAATTATTTGATTGGTCAGAAACAAGCGACGAGTTCTAGACCAAACCCACGGATGGAGCGGGGATTCGAGATTATATTAGCAAGCACCTTGATAGGAAAGTCAGTTTTGAACTCAATGAAGGCCGAAGTGCATTGCCATTAAACAAAGTGATACGTAATAAGTATAAAAGTGAAAAATAATATGAGTGCTAATATGAAGATTATAATTACCGTTTAAACGTAAGTACGTTTTTAATGAATTTATTGTAAACTAAGACATAAAAATAATAGGGTTTCGAGGTCTGGGGGAAATAGACTAGGATTATGATGTTAAGAAAAAAATTACAGTAATATAATTTAAATGTCAAGGGGAGAAGAAGAATAATACAATCTTGAAGTACAGGGGTGAAACAAACTACAATTTTAAGTCTGGGGCAATAATGATAAATTTGAAGAATTGAAATAAATTGGGTATATAATTTAATGGTGGTGATCCATAGTGTAATAATTTGAATAGAATCCAGAATTGGGGAAGATCATTTTTATTGGAAGCGTCGATGTGAAAAGGATAAAACCAGGTCAGATTTTTAGTTATAAGACATCTGTTTTTCTATATGAATTTTTATTTTATTTTTTTATATTGAATTTGCTAAATAAGAAATGCTTGTGAAAAGTCAACAAAAGAAGTTGCATACGTATTGAATGAGTGGTGAGAAAACAGGTTTAGAATATTCTACATTTGTTGGTAAGGATCATAAATTTTCTTTGATGACTTTGGGTTTTGAGTAAAGGATTGTTAATAAATGAGATTTATAAAATTAACTGATTGAAAAGTGTATTTCGAATAATTTCAAAAGCTGTATATAACACATTGGTTTCATTATATAAAACATAAATTTACTGAATTTTATAATTGCAAATATATGCTAGCCGAGGTCATAAGATTAAATAGTACAAAAGACGGAGCCGCCAGTTGAGCATGAAAGTGATAAGTCGCAAGGCGGTAACGTATCGAATTTTGCCATTAGTAGATAGAGTTGTTTACAGATAAAGTCCAGTTGATAGCAATATTAAGAAAACAGCTGGAGAAGGAAATAATTACACTTAATCGTGAATATTAAAATGGTGGTCCAATAATTTAGAGTACGTAGAAAATAAATAATGCAGCTCAAAGTCGGGGCATGATAAGTCTACGAATAGCATAGCAATAAAGATGGCAGCCCAACGAAGGGGCTTGAGTATCCAATATTACAGCAATATATATATATATATATATATATATATATATATATTCTGTTGATGTCTACATGTTTGTCGGGAGAATCAGTAGAGCTCCGATGCAGTTGAGTTTGTCCCTTAATGAACCGCAGGCTAAGGGTTACAAAAATGGGGGCATGGTGGATTTGTTGTTAATGATCTCTTGAAAGAGGTCATTTCAATCTAATTGAAAATTAGTAAAGAGGAAATTAAGGTCAGGTAGTAGGAAGAATTTGTCGAGGTTTAGCACTTGTTTAAATTTGTTGTAAAGAGAGACTTTTGTGGGACATTGGTACAGTAGATGATAAGATGTTTCCAGAACATTTTGATAGCAGGAACATACCGGAGAGAGATTTAAATGAGGGGAATGTAATTTCTGTTGGATCCTCCATTGCTGGTTAAGATTTGTATGGTTCTTCTGCTGGAGTTTTGGATGTGAGTAGAAATGTTGGTAATAATGGGGAAAATTTGGAAGGAGTATTTGCCGATATTAAAGTGGAACCAGGACAATTGCCAGGAATGGAGTAGAAAGGGAGTAGAGAATAGTGCGGTATGTAGCGGGTTATGAGATTTTACCACAGAGATGGATAAGACGCTGGAATTTGATGGTACAAATCTGTAGGGTGGCGTTTAGCAAGATTTCTAAGAGGGGATAAGAGTTAAGAATTATGTAGAGAGCCGCAGTGGAGGTTAGAAGATACGGACGCATTATGGGGTTAAGGATCCTTTAAGAGGTGAGTGTGGTAAGGGAAACTAGAAGTCACCCCTGTAGCGGATATAAGGATGATGATGTTATTTAGCATTACGTTTCTTATGATTTGGGTTAATTGGATGGATTTTGGCAGGGTTTGTTGTATGTTGCATAGGATGACCTTAGTTTTGAGGCTACAAGCCATCGATTTTAACGTGGGGAATTGCCATAGATCTGGAAGATGAGGTCATCAGCGTAGGCAAAATAACTGCGTTTGTTACAACAGGTTTTAAAATTACACGTTACGAAATTGTATACAAAGAGAATAATTGTAGAAGTAAATAACAGTAAAATTGTTAATATGCGTATTCCATGCCATAATTATCCGAAAATGAGAGAGATTTTTTACAATTTTACTAGGATTAGAAAACATTATCACCTATAGTCATAATACACACAACCCCCAGACTAATATGATTACAATGTCAGTAATTAATTAAATATAGGCGGTTATTTAGTAAAACTCACAAATATCAGTTTGGAGGTGATCTAAATTTACATACTAACCAAATATCATGCAATGTGAAACGGTTACAATGTATCCATTTGCAAGATGGGTGAATACACACAATTGCATTGTTGACGTATTTTTCACGTGATGAAGTAAGTAGTAGCTCAATATACAATGACGAGCTGTTGAGGAGCGGAAGAAACGACAAGAATTGGGAACCCGACGAAAAACAAATAAATATTCGCGAGCCATAGACAAAAACACATGTGAGGAACCATTGAAAGCAAAGTCGAATAGACCCATTTATCTATTGATTAGCAAACTGGAATTAAACATTGTGACATACGCGAATTTTTAAGCAAAACCCAACAGCACTGATGGAATTGAGAGGGATTGGTATCAAAGCAACAAAAGTTGAAAATGGTGAACTCGACCGAAGGTTAACTGAATTTTGTATCGACAGAAATATTTTTCCACACTAAGAGTCTACTGTAAGTTTAATAATAATTAATTTGGCATTTCTTTTATTTGTTGTTGGTTGCGTTTATACATGGCTCTAGTTCAATTAAATATTGATGAAACTACATAACGTTCACCAGAAGTGTAATACGGAATGTTAATTCTATTAATTGTATAGAAGCTGGAGATTACAAGTTTAAATGAAAGGATGAGAACTTGGTGTAAACTTGTAACAATTTTATTTTCGATAATAAATCCCTCCATATAATTTTAAGAATAATATAACCATTTTATTAATAACAATAATAATTTGCATTCAACTTCAAAAGTAATACGTTAAGCCTGCATCGTCCTTTAATAATCTACTTATATCTAAATATCTGTGTAGTATACAGTTATTTACAAGCACAGCTCTGTTTGATCGTTCCCCTCCTGACGGCGCGACAGCCCGAGCTAGTTAGAAGTTAGTCGGCCACGAGTGATAGCAATATTAACATGTACCCTAGATTACAGGCCGGTAATCTGCGAATCCACTTCTATTAGTGAACATATCTTTGAATAACGGTCGGTAAGGTATATATTGTAAGAACTTGTATAATTTGGAATAATTTATTTAGCGCGACAAGAAGGATGCGACCTTTTAAGACACACAACGACAAGGAGGATGCAACTTTTTAAGACACACAACGACAAGTAGGATGCAACTTTTAAGACGCACAAGGACACAGTAAAATATACACATGTAAGATGCTACCTTTGGAAGGCGGCGTATTTCAACTTCGAGATTACAACTACTGCAGAATGTATTGCAACAGGATTTGATTTGACACGTGGAACGAAGTCATTATAGAAGTTGTTTTGGATGAATTTGTTTCAAATTACAAACGCTGTATATCGTTGCTTGAAATAACGGGGATCCCGTCTTTCTTTGCTACAAGGCGACAGATGCAGTTTTGGTTCGTAGATAGCTATAAGTTCTTTTTATGTGTTTCAAAACTAGGAACACGTTAACTTGCTTTGATGCGTAGTACAAGTACGTTATAAAAGTTTCAACTAATTGTTGAGCTAGATTTACCAGTAGTAAAACTAAAGTTCACTGATTTAATGTTTTAAAAACAACACGCTTTGCTCAATATGAATCGTCGGTAACGTCAACAGGTGTTACTGACGTCATATATTTTTCTGGTTTGTACTGCTGACAGATGTTATTTTGAAAGCAAATGCTTTGAGCAGCTTAAGTACAATACATGTAAACATGTCTATTTTTGTGATCAGCTTTATCTAAATTAAAATTTGTATATGTAATTTAGAAAACTCAAATGCTAACATTGTTAGAAACTATTAATTTGTTATCTGCCTGAACAGATCTGCACAGGTTAGAACCCTTTTGTACAACAAGTTCATGTCTTGAAGTAAAATAATTGATTGAAAATAATTAAGACACACATGAAAGTTGAAAGTTTTAGATTGATACAGTTAATGATTAAATTTTGTTACAAGTCATATTATTTTAAAAGAGATTCTTTTAGTAAACAATTGGTTCAAGATTAAAGTTTTTATTTTGATCAAGTATGATCAAATCTAATAACATAAAGATAAAACCCTTACGAGTAAGAAATTGATGCCAATTTTATATTGGAAATACCTTTTTTACTACTTCTTTATGTATTTTTGCTGGACACAAATGGTGTTCCACTTTTTTATTTATTTAACTATTCTAATTTCTTACAGGAGCTGCGTCTTATTTTATTAAGACAGGTTTTTGTCAGCGAAGGCGATCCTTTTTCTTTGGGTCTCCACGTCCGCCCTTAGAAATACGCTATGCAATAATCATAATTACATCAGGACTTGGTGGCGCCTATTTGGTTTAGATTAAGTTTGATCTGCAAACAGATTTCGACTTACCCCCCCACTTCTCATAGCTCTACCCAAGGAATAGACCCCTAGTTGTGTCGGAAGATTCTTGGAACAATAAGTTTCACTGGCTCACAACGTAAGGCCAGCCTTAAAAAAAAGTTGTTCCACTGTATAAGAAAAAATAGTTTCACTGGCGACCAAGAAAACCCGTTACAAACTATTATATTTAAATAATTTATGTTATGGCTAAGTGAATATAGACTGATTTATAATAAACACAAATGAAGCACTCGGGGTAAAGTGAAACATAACCATAACAGTAGATAACAACAAAGGAAGTTGAATTACGATTTATCCTCAATTGGCTAAATACTATCAATGATGGAAATTTAACCAATTTAATTTTTATGTGCTATGAACTGTAAATAAGCGTTCACCAACATTAATAGATACTTCTTAATAATAAGCTTTAGACATTCTTCTTACTACCATCAATCACAATCATCAAATACAATAAGACAGCAGGACGTTTTGATTAGATGGGTAATAGAAATTCAATCCACGTTCATTTTTTATTCTCATCAAAGCTCCGTCGACATCCAGTACATGAATCATTGCAGGTAAAATCTAACTTATTGTTACACAGAAGCATCCAGCACGAAAAAATTTTAATGAGACCGGTATATCACATCCGCGTTTTCTTACTGGCGTTCGGAAACTTACTTCATTAACAGTTTCGAAGTTTGGATACCCTACCGTTAACTATGTGGTTCCCAACCTCGTCCCGCACCCCGATGGTGGTCATCGTGTCGATCGAACTCTAAGCTCTCTTAACTGATATCTGGTCTTGAATAGCTGCTAAGTGAATCCATCCTTATGCTATCCGCGGGTTTTTATAAATTTCAACGTCCAAGGTTATTGCACGCTAATTGTTCTTACCGATTTTGCGCCTTAAGTACTTTGTTGTCGAGGTCAATGTCTCTCTCCCTGTGAATCTGTACCTTATTCTTTTAATACCGAACGTTGCGCCATTCCTGCGTTCTCAGCCAACTATTTAAGGGTATGTGGTTATTGGAAGGTATCTTTTATAATTGATGGTTTCTTAAACCTGTATAAATTTCTACAAATAAGTTTAATATGGACGCTTATTCTTCTGTCTCTATCTGTACCTTTTTGAATCTAATACCAAGGCTGTTAGGTTCCGATATTAATTACCGTTTGTATTTAATATACTGGGTGCTTTCCTATTTTCATCTTTTATCCTAATTTAATATTATATTGAAATGGCAACACTATTAAATGTAAACTCCCAAAAGTTGGCTGCTTTCGTTCAAAAGCTTATTTAGTTAACTCAATTTAAGAAACTCATTTCTACTATATTATGTTTGCTTAAGTAAAGCTCCAGCATTACATGTTCGTAAACAAAATTTGCAAAAGCATATCGTCTCATCATCAGGTCTTTAGTCTTGGAACTGGTTAGGCACGTCCCTCAGCTGTTGCCTGTTCTAAGCTAACCGTACGTTTACCTGAAATTCTCACTGCGTACACCTTTGACTATCTGCGTGCAATAGTCCGATCTAGGTATAATTTTACCTCACTTTTTCCTAGCTCTACTTGTAATTTATCCTGCACTATTCCCCAATTGCCTTAAAACGTAACCTGTTTCATTTATTTTTTTGTTGCAGAAGCTTATAAAATTCCATTTTTTCTCTACCATAGTTTTATCATACACTAAAATGAATTGCTTTGCATTTATTATTTTTGCTTAAACTCGAGTTATTAATTTTGGAGAATATCATTTAGGTCTGCATTGCGAAACATCAATTCTGTAGTAGGAATTTTCAGATTGCAGTTGTCATCAACAACAAATATGGTTGATAACAATCTAGACAAGATAACGCAGCAGTCGGAAATTCAAAATTATTTTTATAATCGCTGTGTATTATTAACCGGAGCAACTGGATTTTTAGGAATGCTGCTACTAGAAAAACTGCTTAGAACCTGCATTGGTATAAACAAGATTTTTATACTTTTACGCCAAAAAAAGAATAAGAGCAGAAAGGAACGAATAAATGAAATGTTAAAGAATGAGGTGATTATTAGTGTAGTAGTTGCTTCAGGAAATGATTTTCTTTCAGGTTTTTGATCACGTGAGGACGACGTATCCCAAATTTGCAGAAAAAATAGTTGTATTGGCTGGAGATTGTATGTTGCCAGATTTAGGATTAACCGAGGATGCTAGGAATGTGATAATTAATGAAGTTAATTGTATTTTCAATTGTGCCGCTACTGTAAGGTTTGATGAAAAATTACGTACTGCAGTCTACACAAATGTTAGAGCTACAAGAGATTTATTAAATTTAGCCAAAGAAATGAAACATTTAAGTGTAAGTAACTCTTCTCTTATAGTAGCCTTATTCTATATAAGAGGTGCTTTAGGTTTTTATACAAGTTTCAACTGCATTCTCTAATTACATCCACAAAGAAATAGACGAAGAATTTTATGTATCTCCTTTTTCCGGAAAGCAGATAATAGCAATTGTAAATAATATTGACGACGACGTGCTAGAAAAGATTACACCAATGTATGTACTTTATATAAAATACGACATTTAATTGCATTTCTTTGGAACTTTTAGATTGATTGGTAAATGGCCCAATACCTATACGTTTTCTAAAGCTTGTGCTGAAGAAGTTGTTCGCTCATGCTATGAGGATATACCAATTGCAATTGTTAGACCGTCAGCAAGTGAGCCGTTTATTTAGAATATCTCTCGAGTTACACCTTTATAGTTTATAGAAATAGACCACTCCACCATCATCGCCTAATGAAATAAAACAATCTTTCTAAATAAGATGATAAATCATTTACACAACATCTTTGTCCGCGGAAAATGAAAACAAAATTTTTACAATATTCCTCCCATACACACATGACATGAATGCAAACAAAACAGCGCATATCGAATGACCAAAGTTCATACATACACCTTGATACTACAAGCTGCGTAGCAACGTTTCTAATCAATAAGAATAGCGGTTCTTTCATAAGTGCCGAAAAGAATTTTCAAAATATCTTTCTAGGTAGTTGCAAATATAGGAAAATTTAATTATTTTCCTACAAGCATCTTCTAACCAAACGAGAGATAGTGCTAAAAGTTGGTAACGTCACCTGCGCCACTATACTCCAGTTAGGAGTGTTTTTTTCTCCCGTTACTTTCAGCAACCGTCAAGCTCGTCGGGAGTAATACAAACTTCGGTGCAACTGCAGAATTGGAATAGCCCATTTTATCTGGTAGCCGATCATATCTCAACGCTCAAACACGCTGTCAAATTGGTTGTCAATCAAACAGCAGCTGCTTACATAGCAACATCATATATAACCAAAATTAAGTCAGCTATCTAGGTAAACCCGATGTGCTCAAGAAACCCAGGCCAATGCAATTACGTAAAAAGACAGTATGGTCGAGTTAAGTGCACTAACAGGAAACTCATAACACAGGTGCCGTTGTGTAAATGAAGCAAACGGATCTAATACAATTGCAGATCATCAATGCTCATTCGGCTGCTTTGGCTTTTTGATCCGCATAGCCCAAAATAGCTTCGCCATAAGTGAAGCTATGTATAACTAAATAAACATTCATCTATCTTAAAAATAAGATTATTGAAAAAAGTGAACTGCATTATCAATAACCCTCTTCAACAACGATCCGGCGAAACTCCTCTAGTTTTAATAAGACATTGTTATGAAACGAGACAAAGTCGTAAAGGGAGAAAATGATTGTTGGATGCAGCGCTTCTGAAAATTCCCGTGTTGCAAGGTTTTAGCTGTACACATTGTATAGAGGAATAAGTAGCGCCTTTTTGTTGCGGAAACATATTTCTCAAAACAAGTCTACAGTTGCCGCCCACTATCCATTTCGTGCCCGGTTTCAAATTCTTCCTCGCCAGACAGTTTCAAGTCAATTAGATTACACACGAATATTCCTATATGAACAGAAACTGTTCTCAATAAACGGATGCACAACTTGAACAACCCAAACATCTTAAAGCATCGACACAATCAGGCGTTCAATTTTAAACTCTTCAAAACGATCAATTCATAGACATGCTGTCACCCATCAACTCTAATTATTATGTCCAGAGAGTTCTTCATCGTAATCGTCATTTTCTCCCGTGCATGATGATTGTTGTCCAAGAATTTCAGAACGTAATTGGCGTAATCCAACGGCGGCATGACAAAGCTTGACCTAAGGACGCGGTTATGTTCTTCAGTTATGAAACACACTTTTATCTATTTATCCGCGTAGGTAAACAGAACCTTTGACATCGGAACGAAAACAACCCAAGAGAGGTTTATCAAAAGTTCCTGCATGATGATAAAGTTACGGTTTGGTGCGTAGTGTCACAAATTGGGGTCATTGTGCCTTGTTCATATGAGAAAGGATATCGATCAGGTACCGTCAGTTCTGAACGTTATGTGATGATACAAAATTGTTGGCCCTATGTCTGACAGAACATGAGCTATGGTTTTCTGGTTTTATCAAGACGGATTCAACGGCTCACACTTAGCAGCCGTCTATGTAGATTTTCAAAAAAGTGCTTCCTTGCCGTTAAGCCTCGTTTAAAGGCAATATTACAGAGATCGCGTGTTCACAAAATTTGGTCGTACTCAATTTCTTGTGAAGTTACCTTTAAGCTAAGGTTTATAAATATCATCTTAGAAATCTCATCTTAACCAAAACAGAAACAGAAATTTTTCGTATACTCAAAACGTGCTCAACAGAATTCTTCAAAGTTTCAGAGGTCTCTTGCAGCAGTATGATGGGCATCGGTTGCTTGATATTTTTTTTAAACCGCAAGAGGTACACTTTCAATGATGTAATCTTAATAAATAAAATCTTTCGTTTTAGTTAAAAATGGTTATTCTAATGAATTTCGGAACTACAGTAACTGTTCTGCTGTACCCTGAATAAGTAAATCAAGTCCAAAATCATAAACTGCTTAAACTTGAGTCAACAGCAAAAGGGACTAAGAATTCTTGGAGACAATTTGTTGAACGACGGGGAAGGCGCACGAACACAGGAATCTTACAGCTTCTCTGACATATTTCTAAAATCGATCTAGATTATAATACTACTATATATGCACTAGCGCCCAAACCTCCCGTGAGACAGCTAAAATACTAGACGCAATGTTCGAGCTCCCTACATTAGTACCGTATTTGGTAAAAATTTTTGTTGCTGGAAAAGCTACCCAAAGAAATGACAGCCCTCAAGGCGCTGGTTCAGAAAAATTCCATTCTGTAAGCAAAAGCTCTCGCAACAAGCCAAAGCACAAAGACGCATGCCGGTACTATTTGATATTATCGTTGATCCATTAGAATCAAGTCCAACTGCAAATTTACGCATCGACAAAACCGAAGTTGGAGATGTTTGCCATTTAATACTGTTTAGTTATAAAAATCGCACCGTCAAAGTGGAATTTTGAGTTGTCACTGGGGCAAATTATTGTGTGTATCCAAAACATAAGAATCGTGATAGAAACAACCATGCATTCTACCAGCTGCACTCTATCAACGCTACTATATGGTACCGTCACACTCATTAAATTTTGAACTGAGACGACGCTTCACTTGGCAATTTACCACTGCAGATATCAAAAAATCTTTCAATAGCAAGGATTTTCTTCTACACCTTGAACCATTTGTGGTTGCCAAAAATAAAGCAATTGTTAATTTCGAAACAATGTAAGTGTTAATAATTATAGCGCACGATTTACACTACTATAATCCATTCAATGTATTATAAAATCATCAGCAAGTACCCGGACATAACTTGCGCGAATGGTTTTTCCAAGCTATTAAAACATCAGACCTAGCACCACATCCTAACCACCCAAAGGACCTCCCGTCTGCAATCGGTTATGCAAATTGTCACAAGACAACTCAGTATCGCAAAAAGAACCAATTTACAACAGGGTCCAGTTTGGTATTGCTCCATTAAATGCAATCATATTTGGTGATTAATGAAAATTCAAAAATGAAGGTTATGCAGTAAATACAGCGTTGTCACCGCATATAACTGCATTTGTAGATTTTAAAAATTAACACAATAGGAAAATATTCTGCAGGAGTGGTTTTATTTCAGTTGGTATAGGCGAGATTCGGATCAATGGTTTTTTCATGGCTTTTAATTGCAGTTGAAATGTGTCATATTTTTTCAATACGTTCCCCATGTAGTTCATCTATTCTTCTATTTTTTAGAATGGGAGATGCCTGTCGTGCAATAACAAAATTATTCCGCCTCTGTATTGTGTTCTGCTAAAGTGGTTTTTATTTGTTTTGAGACTAAATACATACATATCGAGAAAACCATCGCACCTGAAAATAAAATAAAACTACCATCAACGTCTTCAAAAAAGTGCAATATAGATACACCGTGTAGAACCACAACAAGCGAATAAAAAATATGTTTCTTTTAAAGCGAAAAGGGGTAGGGGTAGACCTAGGTCGAAGTCAGCTGCTACTTTAGATGAAGATCTACAGTTTTCGAGTGAAGAAGATCTAGATGACGTTATTTTAAATGAATCTGAAGATAGCAAAGCCGGAATTTTAATATCAGCAGAAATCTCTTGTAAATTATTTAATGAACCATAAGTTATTATTGCTCTTCAATTTTTCATATTAGTAATTTGAAAAAAAGAATTACAGTTATCCGATGAGCTGCGTTGACATTGTTTTTAACATCATTTAGTTTAATCATTATTTTAGTAATTAGACAAATGAGAACATACTTCACACAAGCCGGACGTTAAATATTTTCTGTAACAGTTTCTTAGATCATTTACTTTTAAATGTGCTCGATGAAGTGCCTTGCGTGTATCTGCTACTAATATTAATTTTTATATCTTTATTAACTGTTCAATATTTCACATCTTTTAATTTTTGTGCGAATTGTTTAATAAATACAATTTACTCATATTTATCACGGCTAACTTGTACCCTAGAAAGTTTATATGTATTATTCTTTACAACGTCAAACAAGAAATAGAAAACTTTAATTCAAAACGATCAGTTTCCGTTTAGAACTACGTGCATCACTCGATTTTTGAACACAGAATCTACAAAAGATTAAAACCAACGCAAACATTTTCATAATACATACTTTGCAATATTTTGGCAGTTGTATTCAACATTGTTCTTACTACAAACTCTTTATAATCACTTCCATCTCTTTTTTTCATGTTGTATTCACAATATATCAGTATTTCTGCAACATCATCAACAGACTGTTCCACGCCCAAATCAAAATTTCTCTCTTTCTACGGCAACGTGGTATTATTGCCAATTTATCCAGTTGCATTTTATCTTCCTGCCTATATAGCCAATAGTAAACTATGTTTTTAAAGTTTGCTTATGGGATTTTTGGTATATGCGTGGAATTGTTGCGAGAATTTCGTAGCCCGTGAAACAATTTTTAAGATGCGTTTGCAGACTGCCGCAATGGAAACAGAGTTCTAAATATTTTCCACCATCATCTTGTGAAGAAAACAAGACTGTAGTGAAGTAGGGTAACGTCACGTGCGCCTACATACCCCAATCGGGCATCGTTGTGATTGTTATATTGCTCTAAAACTGGAATGCCTCTGAATAGTACGAAGCTTCATCGCAATAGGAGACTTGTGTACGCAAAGCTATCTTTCTTCAACAACCAACTCTAATTCTGTACACCGAGATACCCACACCACAGTTGGATCTTTTAAATAAACAACAATCATCTCTTGCAACAGCAACAGAGCCTACCTAGGTCAACTACTGATGCATTAGGAGTCTATTATGAACGAAAAGTCAAATAAATAGTTTCTAGCAGAATCAAGTTCCCGAGTTGCCGCCCAGACGCCGACGAGGCAGCAGCTCACGTATTCCAACCACCGCCTTCGGGCGATCAAAGGTGGGCAGCGGAACGGTGACGTCCTGAGGGAGTTCTCCAGCTATGCGGGGTGCCGAGGAATGGGTACACAAGTGAAGTCGTCGGGGATGCACATCCGTCAGTCCTGTTTAGACGAGCTACGTGACGATGGAGCGGCCTGTGGCGAGTAGCCAGTCCTGTCAGTCGAAAACCACAGGCCAGTGGATCCAGGATCCGGAGGATCCTAAGTTCCCGAAAGGTTTTACAGCTTTATTACAGAACCCTCAGTTCGTTCTATAATGCAGGACACAGCGCAACATTACAAAGTGAGGAGTAGCCAATTAGTCTAAATGGCTAAAGCTAAAAATTATATCTGCGTTTATTATATTCCTAGTAGGTATTGTTATAAAGACGAGCCTAAAACTACTATTCAATATTGGTAGCGCTTCTCAATTTAAAGAGCTACACCTCATCACTTTGAACCGGTGCCAAAATTTGGATAAAAGCTAGTGACGCTATTATGTCAACAGCTATAAAATACTCTCTGTAAGACGATCTTGGTTTAGAAAAAGCTATAGGCTCGAAACAGTTCTAGTTAATTTAATCAACAATGTAGTTAACTCCATGTTGACATTGGTGATACTCTTAAATTTCTTTAAGGTGCATACTTATCTGGATTCTTTATTATATTGGTTTAGACAGAACGGCAATTAATGGTTTTTAAATCAAATTCAAAAACCCGCAGTGTTCCTGTTGAATGCGTCTAAATTCAGGGGTGCTTCACAGTTTAATATTACGTCGCTTGAAGTGTACTCTTTATACAGCTCGCTTCTTTTTACTGTTGTGAAATATTTTTGCAACAAATACTATCCAGAACCTTAGATGCCCAGGAAACATGCTCTCGCTTTGATACAGATTTGGGTGGTTTATTTAAATTTCCTTTTACCACTACGAATCAATTAACCAAAAGCACAGATAATAACTCTTGAAACCAAGTAATTAAGACACTCTTTCATCAACAATCTCCTAAAAGCAATTAATTATTTATTCTTGTTACTTCTACTTGTAGTTACTGAAAAGAATATTTATGTCGCGGACGAGCAATGATAGCCATCTGTTCATATAAATAATTTACAAATAACACTAGTTAACCAACAAAAGAGATTGCGCACTTCATTTCTATGGTGGTACGATGGCTTTTTATAGCTATAGCTTAATCAAACATTATTTCGTATGGTCAGCGGCCTCGATTCAGCTTTCTCTCAGTTTCACATATTGCTTGATATGAATTAGTTCTTACTATATACAATGCCGTTAAATTTTTCTTTACTACCACAATTCCTTAATATCCATACATAGAACATATTTACCTCTTATTTTTAAGCCTCTATTTCAGATACGATATAAACATTAAAACTGATTGTTTATAATTATAAAAAACATACCCTTTAATTTGGAACCGTGTTCGGGAAGAGTCAACATCAAAGAGCATCAAAAAATTGATATAGATCCTATGACGATAGAAGCTAGCGACTTTATAAATCCTCGTCTATTTATAGGTTGAAATATTGATGTCAGAGACAGACGTTTCTAAGATTCCGAATTTACACGGAATCGTCAATTCGCTATCTAGCACATGGTAGATATAGATAAGTCACTAATTAAACCTTTTTTTGAATTATAATCCTCACCTACAGATTATTTGTGAACACCTGCATTTTGTGTTGTATTTAAATACAGGGTCAACCAAAATGATAGGCATAACTTCAGTTTGTTATATTTTCTGAACTATATGTGGTATTTTAATTCTGTAACTTTCATTTGATTATGCATACACAGAAGTTAATAGATGTTCAATATGTCCCCCTCCAGCTGCACGGATAACATCTAGACGGCAGTCAAATTCATGCTATACTTAATGATGAATGTCTTGCTTGACTGAATTTACAGCAGCTGTGATTCAGTTTTTTAAGTCACTCAAATTCGTGGGAAGAGGTAGTACGTAAACTACATTCACTAGAAAAAGTCGCCGGACGTGGGATACGGAAACCGCAGTGGTTATAACTAAAGTTCTGCATGCAACCTATCCATTGTTGAGGTAAAGATTCATTTAGGAAACGTCGAACATTCAGATGCCAACTGAGTGAAACTCCATCCTGCTGAAAAATATAGTCTCTGGAATTTTCGTTCTTTTGAGGAACAAGCCAGTTTTGCAGTATTCTAAGATACATTAACCAGTAACCGAATTTTCATTAAAAAAGAAAGTCCATTAACCTTTGTCAACGATACAGCGCAAAACACAATAACATTTAAACTCTTCCGTTCGTTTTCCAGTGTTACATCGAAATCTTGTGTCCTCCATATCCGAACGTGTGGTACCTGTTGACTTTTCCACTTAGACGTAACGTTGGTACATCATTGAAAATCACACCAGGTAAAAATAATTCATCATCCTCCATGTTTCAGCGAATACGGTCACAAAATTCCACATGTTGTACCTTATCGTTTGAGCGACGAGCTTTTAACAGTTGTAGATGGTAAGAACTTGTAAACGAACCGGCACCTCAATATACGCCAGTTGCGATAGTCAAAGATCCCTACTCGCTGTACGGGTTGATTCCATTGGGCTGCGTTCAAAATTTTTTCGAATCTGTTCCACGTTCTCCTTCGATACACGTGGTGGGGCTGCGCTTTTGGCATAACACAGAAAGCCAGTTTTGTCAAATTGTTTATTCCAACGAAACTTGATCTTCGTTGTTCAAGTTAAACTTGCGCCGAAATACGCGCTGCATCGCAGTAGCAGACTCGCTTCTGCTGTACTCACAAACGCAACAAATTTTGTGTTCCTTAGTAGCCATCTCGTGTAGAACTAGCGCGGTATGCATTTCAAACAGCTGATGCTACTGTGCAGTACGGTATTCGAGCACTATAGTAGAAGTATTCGAAACTTTACAATAACCTCTTTCAAATTTAACTTACAGAATTCACGTGCTATGTTCAGGAAGTATATCAAACTGAAATAGAGTCCATTATTTCGAATTACCCCGTATATGAAGTTCCATCAAATAATTTAATTGGAACTTTTCACACGCTCAAGTTTCTAATTGTGACAGCCATTTTAACAAACACCGTATTTAAAAATAGTTGTAAAGTTTTAACGAGAGAACGTTAATTGCACGTAAACGCAAAAAAAGGGCACGAATGCATATGCAGATGTGCGCAAGAACGTTTTTATACATTATTTCTAAAACCTTAAATGCAAGTAGACGGTTTTTAATTTTAGTACTTTCAACTGCCTCTGAACCACAGCCAGGATGGAGTAGTAATCTATACGGAGTAATTGGCGTTCTAATCGGTGTAGGAACAGGAAGGATTCGCGTTGCAAATGGTAGCATCGCATATGTAGCAGATATAGTGCCAGCAGATTATGTTGTTAATTGTATAATAGCTGCAGCGTGGCATGTAGGTACCAGATCGCAATACAACAAAAACCCCAATTCAAATAAATACTATGTCAAAGATCAGCAGCATTCCGATAGGGAAATTAGTGGTATTAGCTTTACTGAGATCTGCATTTTGAATTATATTTCATTTCAGGACATACGGTTCTACCGAATGAGGAATATCAAGATGTTATGGTGGATGAAGCGTAAGTATACCCTGAATATTAACGTATGTATTAGTAACTAAATATTTAGCAAACAAGTCCTTCCAGATATTCCAATATTCAATTACGTTTCTGGTGTGGAAATGCCTATTACATGGGGTGAGTATTTGTTATCTTTACAAGAGATAGTTTGTCATTCAGTAGCTTTTGTAATCATTGCACAAACATTTATAGTGCCAAAAAGCCTTTCTCAGATTGCCTGGTGAACGGTGGTGCTGAGATTATCTCACATTTTTCAACATACTTAGCATCAAAATTTTCTTCAATATAGGAATATTCCCTTTTGTTACTTGGAGTAACGCAGTGATATCTCCAATGGAGTGAAACGCATTCAAATCATCTTAAGTATGCACGTTATAATCGGTGTTACGTCTCCGCGTAGCGATGTTTTATTAATATTTTTTATCACATTCCTGAAAATGTACAGTTATGGTCAAGTATGATTTGGCCTGCGTTCCTATGTTCTCTCTTTTCCACCCTTTGGTGGCTATAAATACTTATTATCCTGGTGTTCGTCGGAAAATAAAGATGCTCAAGCTCCTTCTCTGTGTATTTTTATTATATAAGAAAGAGACACCGCCGTGTTCCCGTATAAAAGGGTGAACGTAGTACGCCGCCACTTTACAATCGGTATCACTAAATAGAAACTTAGGGGATGCATTAAAAATTATTATGTCTCTGGGGACGTCATCTCACATGCGGAATAATAACCTTTACATTTTCTCATTTGCGAATGGTTACTTTTGCACTCCATGGCAGATCCCTATTCTTATCCATTTACAAAAGACAATCATATGCCGTTTTAAAGGCAGTGTAAATTATACGAATGGATATGTCGCAAGAGGCGCCTTTCTGTCTAAACTGACGGTTCAGTTTTTGGTATTACTCTGTCGTTTATAAAGCATTGAGTATTCTAAGGTTGAAACTTGAAACTCACATTTTGTGGGTAACTAAAAATTTTTTATTTATTTTTGTGAAGGATAAATATTTAACCCTTAGAAAAGTTTTTTTGATAAGCGTGTGTATACCAATGGCAAATATTGGCATTCTAGCAATTTATTTGATCACAATAACTATAGTTTTGTCCCAACTTCAAAAAATTTATACATCTATTAATATATAAACCCCCTTTGAAGTTGTAAAAAGTTTCTTTTGTTTACTCCTATAAACCCCCGTGTATTATACGAGTGTGGACATACCGATTATGACTTCTACCAATTGTGCTAATCCCGATTTTGTCCTCTTTTGGAGGTGTAGTACGCAAGCTACCCTCCCCCTCGTTTATCAATTTAATAGTTGATTCACTTATTCATCATTAAATTTATTCCTTTGTTATTTTATTGGACTATTAAATTATTCATTTATTAGTTTTCATTTGTTGGATTAATTATTAATTTGTCAATCCATTAAACCTCTAGGTTCCAAGGTACCCATAGGAACGTTAGAAATAATTTTTTAGATGATAAGTTTATCTAGTAATCTTTCTAGTCCCTTCAGTCTTTCAGTAGCCGAAACATTCATAATAAAATAATAGATTTGGGAGTAACTTTGTAATTAAACAGAGTTTGGCGGTAATTGCTTTACTATTTGTTTATTCAGCTTTGATACACTTGTTTGCCTTTTTTCTGGAACTCAAAATTTTTCTACTTTTTTTTTCGAGGAAAGCACTGTATCATTTTTTGTTTGTAAAGGAAAAATTGCTAGTTGATACAAATTAGAAGTATAAAGGGAAAAGAGAAGAGGAGAAAAATTGGAAAAAATTTGCCAACAATATTTTATACCCACAATCTTGTAAAAACAATTCAGCTGTTATGAAATCTAGTTTGCAAAGTAATAAATAGCAATTTAATCTTCCAAATCCCGCGCAAACACCTTATTATGCAAGAAATACCTCATGGTTTTCTACTTATTTCATACACACAGTGGGAGGGCATTAAACATTTGTTCAGATACGACTTCTCCCTCTTGAACTGTCCTTGCAAGCAGGTTGGAATGTCGTTGATGGTGAGATTTATGGTCAAAGCAATATATGCTTTAAACGATTTTTATTACAGCGCAAACTTCCAGTAGGGTTATCAATCCCAAAGACGCTATAGTGATAGCCACTATCATAAAATAACCAGACAATAGGTAGTAGGAGCAGAAACCACTTGCTAGTCTTCATGTACCTTCTAGCCAATCGCCACTTTTGAACATCCTAGAACGTATTCATTACCAGCCTTAAAAAACCGCCAGCAGCCAATGGTTAAGAGTGAGTGAGCTTTGCTCAACCCCAAAACGGTCTGATAATTATTTTTACAACCTCCTTTTTCACAACGCGAATGTTTTGAACCGCCAAGAATAATTTTAATCGTTCCAGTCAGTAAAACTAGGAACCCCCTTCTCACAAATAATAATTTTTTGTTGACCATTTAAATCTTTTATTTAGAGTATACTTTTTTCGAAAGTAATAATTGCTCCAAATCTGAAATATTCAATAATAAACTTCGTAAAATAAATTGAATTACAGTTTTGCTGAAGTTTGTTCGTGATTATCATATATAATACTCATTTAAATAATGAGTCAAAAATATTGTTTAACTAATAATTTTTTTGATATTACTAACACATGTGAATTTATTTAACTTGTCTGATAAATGTTATTTGTTATATAATAGATACTTTCTGATTTTTTTGTTTCATTTTCTAAAAAGGGTAAATTAAAAATTTTAAATGATCCACTCCGATAAGGTTTCTGTATTTACCCTAAAATCGCATCCTTTAATACTTATAGCATACACTGGCGTACATCATTTTATTTAGTTTTTTGTTTCACGAAGAAATATTTCAACCCTACCAGTCTCATGATCCCCTAAGGGTTAATATCTAAGCTAGTCGCCGGCACAGCAAGTTCTTATAGTTCCACCAGGCATGCGCAAAACGTTCAAGTCCGTTTAAATTCTGAGTCGAATTAAAAACAAAAACTGCTACATTGGCCCAACGAGGTGGGGCTAAAATAAAAACTGCTATATTAACGCTCAATGCTTGGAGCTCGAACTGAGGAACAATTTACACCATCTAAATAATAAAAAGTCGAATTTGCAACATTGGCACCGCATTGTGGGACCCAAATTAGATAAATAAAAATAAAATTTGTCACAGAGTGCACAGGAAAACTTCAATGATGCGAGTTGGGTTCCTATAGAAACAAATAAAGTAATAAAAAAGGAATCTTTCAATGTAGAAATGAACAGTTACAATTGCAAGCTATGTTACCAATAACACTTACGTTGAACGGCGTTTTTATGTACAATATCAAAAGGTGCAAAATCGTCTGGTCCATGGATGAACCTCTGGAAGACGAGTATTTTTAGTGTATCCTGATTATTTCGGCTTTCTGGTGGAATGAAGTTTATTTTACAAAATGATTAGCTATATTTGTAAGCAAGGAAGCTTTACATAAAAGGTTGGGTTTTCATTTCATCTTATAACTGTTAATATATATATATATATATATATATATATATATAGCAAGATAAATATTGGGGATACAGTCAGATTGGGCATGGATTTAATATAAACTTCTTATAACCATTTCTAAAATATATATATATATATATATATATATATATATTTTGCCATGGAAGTCCAGGAAAAATTGGGCGTCATAAAATTGCCGTGTACTCTTCTACAAATTCGTGCCCTCGTCTGAGCCAACATAAAATTTCAAAAAAAAAAATTTTAGAAAAAAATTTCTTATCTTTTATTTTGGACGCCCTCGGATTTCTTTGCTCATCCTGGCTTGCTCAACAATCGGCTTCTTCTTGAATACCTATCTTTAAGTGCATAGCTCTCTCACACACACACACACCATCCAATGAAATTACCAAAATAATACAACAACCATGCAACCATTTATTTACACATGTTAGCAGATCAAATATTTACATTTGAGTACAAACAATTTGGTACAATTGTTACCAGCTCAATTATTAAATGCTCTAAAGTCCTTGGTTTTTAAATTATTTTAACAAAAATTTTACATGATATGAGTAGATGGGCCCCACATGCAACCCTAGTTTGACTTCCTACTGGTCTATTGTGAGCTCAGTTTTTGTAAATGCTTTTTAAACCTTGCATTATTGAAAACAAATTTACAGACTCGTTAACTGCTTACAACCACAATTTATAGCCTGAATAAACCTTTATATACCATCAATAAACCCTTTTTTAATAATCAAAGTTAATTGTCCTGCACATGTATCTTTTTAAACAAGTTTTTAAAAATGATAAATACGCCACCAATAATTCAAACACACAAACACCAAATTATTAACACAAATCGTTATACAAAACAGAAATTTAAAGTTCGTTACCTGGAGTCACCTACGTTTCTCGTCACTGCTGCAGATGGCTACCAGAAACCCTCGTCGATGTGTCCATCTACTACGATGAAGTCTGGTTCCACAGATGCCCACCATCCAATATCTCCACTACCACTCCGATTATTCTCCCAAGATATTAGCTTGTCTCAACAGTAACATTCCATACCAATATTTCATGCATACAAATTGCTTTCAGTTTTGCTTACCCCAAATATCATCCAGCCATTTAATAACCTTGTCGTAGTAACGGTACCTTTTATCTAAACAAGCACTAACTCGTGCAATCACCTTTATAACAGACGGTACGCTACTACAGCTTATATAATTTCTAATCGGATGTTTAATACAATTTTACTGCACACACAATAATTGATAACCGAAAGCTTTTACTATTACATGTTGTAGATCTAAACCCGTATTCAGATCTAAATGGAGAGAGAGAAAGAGAGCTTTAATATATTCGTTCGTGTATTTATATGATTTTTAAACCCCCCTAGTGGAACCTGTTTCATATAAAGAGCTTGTTTTCACAGCGGCTTCTTAAAATTTCGAACGTAACCGACTATAATTTCTAAAAAATTTCTCCCGTCCGTCGTGCTGTTTACATAGAATTTCGTTTCCTACCTTACCGTACGCGCACTTCTGAAAAACTGCTCGTCATCGACTAATGATAGAAATTCCCCCCTTTCAGACGCGCCACTTCTCAGCTATATATCCTCGTTCCACGCATATCTGTTGTTTCCTTTAAAACCCCTCTTAAGTTACAGAAAATCGATATTGTAGTCGTCCTTCACAAATACCCGTGACTTCTATCCAACGCTTCATTTATACTTTTCTCTGTTTGTTTTATATTATCGATCGTTTATTTCACTCACTCCTTAAGGTATTAGTTATTGTAACAGCTTATCTAAACTGACCGTTGCAAACAATTTCTATGGAATTTTGTGCTAACGTTCGTTTAATATTATATGAACCTGACAATTAACAAGCAGGTGTTTTTTGAAACAACCGACCGTTTATAAACTAACAATTCTTGGTTTCATCCCTACTGAGTATTTGTATAACAATCGTTGGCTTTTAAAATGCAAACATTTGCGTTTCAAATTATTGATTTTCTATGCACGCAAGCTCCCTTCTTGCTTCCATGCGTTTGATTAAAAGTTGTTATAATTACTAATGCGTATCCTTGAGTTGTTTATGTACTCTAAAACTTTTTCAATTATATAACTTTTACATTCCAATTTAAATATAGAAAAATACCTTAATACCCGTCCGTTTTAACCATATAAATTAATTAATTTGGCTCGTAAATAATTTGCTTTTATTTCTCTATACACGGCTGCTAGAATTTTATTGTCTAAACCTATTTACCCTTTATATCCACAACAATATATATATATATATATATATATATATATATATATATTGCTGTGTCCTGTTTGTATGAATCGAGCCTCACGAATTGGACGTCATAAATTTGCTGTGTACTCCGTTGTCAGCCTCTGGACCTTCCTAAAAATCGTCCAAGTCCCTCTTTAAAACTCAGTAGATTCGAAAATTTACAATTTATAAAAATCAAAAATTTTTCACAAAAAAAAAATTTCAAAAAATCAAAACATATCTTACCCAGATTCTGCTTCCATCAACTCAAATACTTCAACAGCTCTCTGGCTAGCTCAGTTGGGCCTCTTCTTAGATACCTAGATTAACTATCATACTCTTTATCGTTCACGCACACTCTCATTAAAACCACAAAATAATACAACAATCATACAATATTTATTTACCACTATTTACAAATAATAATTCACGATTCTGTACATTTTGGTGCTCAAGTTACACCTCAATCAATTCTATCTTTGTAAAGTTCAGGCTTTTAAATTGAAATATCAAACACATGTAATATAACCGGAGTAAATGAGCCCTGAATAATACCTTATTAAAATTTTCACATTTTTATTTATAATTATTTCTAATTAGTACACTCTGGAGTATGGTAAGTTCATGATAACCCAGTTTATTTTATTAATGTATGCTTTTTACTTTGCATACTCTGACTACACACACAAAAAAACCATGTACTCTTAACAATAAGAATTTAAATTCATGAGGAACGTTAATAAGCTTTATATACACCTTTAGATTTGTATTCAAACACCATAATCAAAGTCAGTTAAACGTATTGTTTTCAATGCGCCAAATAATGCAAAATACCATCAAAGTTCATTCTCACACATCACAATAATTGTCATAGTTTATATCAAAAACAGCAAATTCTAATGCGTTACCTGGAATTTCTTGAAGATCCCTACTCCGTTGACGATGAAGTTAAGTTCCTGCACACCCGGTCTTGTGGTTTTGCTCAGCTTGCCGCCTCCAGCTATTTATAGATGAACACCATCCAAGTTGTGCTGCATGCTATTCATTCAAGATCCATCCAAATCCAAATCCAAATCCAAGTATATTACACTTTTCCATTATTGCATAATTTAATTTACGTTACTTTACTTTACTTTACGAGCTTCTAAAAATATCTGTTGCACCTCCGTTAAATAAACTCGACACTTTCCGCGTATCAAACTATGAGGCCAACAATCTAGCACGGTATTATTTAATTTATAAAGTTGAAATACTTACAAGCTTGTTAGTAGTATGCGTTGCAAATAAACGAAGTCAAAGCGCAAAGTCAAAACAAGAGAAATCAAAGAGGAAGCTATCAATATCGCTAGCTTATTTATATTAAAAGTTAGGCCCCCGTTCGGCCACACTTTACGCGACATCCCAATTGCCAACTCACTCTTTCTTCAAATTTTGGTATAACCGTTTTCAAAATCCTTGAAATTTAGCTCGTTGATACAATATTTCCGAAAAACCAGCATTCAAATTTCCCGTGTTCGTCTGTTGTACAACTAACTATTTAGACTAATGAGATATTTTAGTGACGTCTTGAATTCCCGCCTATATTAACTCTATTCTTCTCTTATGCATATTATATGTTTCCTTCTAACCTTGTTTAAGTGGTAGAAAATCGATATTCCTGTCCGCGTGCTATCTAACCCCACGTGGACTGAATGCGTGCGTTTCGAAGTGAACTACTATTATGCCTGTCTCATTTCGAAGCATATCATTGATTGTCCATCCCTTCTGCGCTCTAAGCAAACTTTTGATTAGCGTTTATGCTAAAACATCCGACCGTTTCCACACTATACCTTGAATCTTGAGTTTTATCTACACAAATAAGGAGAAGTTGACCTTTCAAAACCTGCAGGTGTTCAATTAACGAACGTTTTAAAATAACATTTCTAGGAGTTTTCGTTTCAAGGTATTTCATATATTCGACGTGTTTGTCTGTTAGTAAAGCATTTGGCCTTGGAATTATCGATTTTTTACGCTCTTATGCGTTTTAGACGTTATAACCCTTTCAATTGAAACCAAATGGATTAATTTAATAATTTTTATTGGCTTATACAATTTATTTTCTTTATGAACTTATTAAATTTTAATCTCTACTTGTAAAATTATGGTAATACTTGTTACTTTAAATTAACTAAATGAAATAAATTTCGCACGTAAATTATGGTTGTTTCCTCTATACAGGGTGTTTGAAATTGCCTTGTTCATACCTAAATTTAACCCTTTAAAACCACTTCAATATATATATATATATATATATATATATATTGTTGTTCCCCTCCCTTTGGAGTAGGCGCTTGTTATGGTATTCCGTGCAGAAAAGAAAGAAAGCAGCAAAGTAAGTGAAGAAAATCGCCTATACCGAATACTGCAACAAAATCAGGAACAGACTGGTAGAATCGAACTCCAAAATAATTAGAGTTCCGGTTAGCTCAAACACGTCGTAGAATGAGGTGAGTGATATCGAAAGAAAAAAATTGAAAACCTCAGTAAAAACTATATTACAAGTAGGGTAGCTAAGCCGGTTTGGCAACAGAGATCCACAGCAAGATATGTATACGCCGGTTCGAGAACAATATGAACAGCTAAGCCGCTTTGGGAAACAAAACGTGCAGCAAGATATGTATACGCCGCTTTGAGAACAAAATTGTCTTTGTGTGTAAATTTGTTGCGTCGGGGGGGGGGGTCGTTAGGTCTTTGGGGTGTGCGTTCGGCGGGGTCGTTAGATTTTTGTTGTGGGGTGGTGCTGGGGTGGAGATATTTTCTTAGGAAATTTTTTAGCAGCGTTCACGACGTTAACTATTAAATATTAAATTTTAAAAAAATGTTGGTTCGTATTTTTCTGGGGTAGGTTAAGCTAAAAATTAAAACGCCGAGGTGAAGAATTTTTTTAATATTAGGCAAACGCGTGCAAGTGGTAAAGAGTGTTTTAGCTCTCCTCATAAGCTGCGTTTTGTACGAAGTAGAAAATAAAATTGAGAACATATACGAAATGTTATATGATGGAGGTCAAATTTTAAACGTCTGCAGGTAAAATCTTGTAAAAAGAAGTCGTTCACTTCTCGCAATTTCAATGTCACGATAAAATACTAAGAATTTGCATGCAGTCGAATATAACCTCGTGTTTTTATCTGGTAATATATATGCAAATTATTCAACTTTTAATATAATGTATTTAATTAACATAAGGTGTGTTGCAAAACCATTCAAGACAGGTATGTCGTATATTTCCTTTTGGTTACATCATCCCAAAATAATTTATACAAGTACACTGAACTTGCAGTCGGATCTAACATATAATCTTTTAATTATACCCGTATGAATTTAAAATATATGCAAATTATACCACCTTTCATCACGATTTATTTGACTCTCAAATTATTTGATTTGATCTTATATCAAGGCTTATGTATTAACTTTACAACTCAAGGTGTAGCATCAAGGTTTTACGTCACTCTCAAACTATAGAACTTAATAAAAATAGCTTTCCTTAGCACCAATATCATTTAGAAAATATGTGTTTCATTAACATATACTTATTTATTAAATATTTCCTACCAAAATTTATTCAAAAATTTAAAAGTTCTTTATTTTCATTTTCATATAGGTAAAATCACCACGTTGCTATGCTCTCGGCTACCTAGTTCCGGCTACTTTTCCAAGGTCGTTGTGACGTCATAGCCTTTTATAAATATAGAGCAATGTAATACTATTCTAAAATTCTAAAAGAGTCTTTCTTACTAACCACAAATACATACAGCTTGTAGAACGCGGATGTATCCAAGTCAGTCCATCGGCACATAAAATAATCTTTTAATCCTTTCCTCTTTCTCTAATAAGATGTTCTTTGTCTAACACATCTTTGTATTGTTCGCGTATTGTCGCAGTGTCTTCTATTTAGTCCAACTTTCGCCTTTTGCATGCATTTCCTCTAATTCCAGCTGTCTTTTCTTCCACTTACAGAGTATGGCGTGCATAATTGGGCAATTTCCTGCAGCGTCAACGGAGAGAGTTTACTGCCAATATTTACGCGTTGTCGTACAACCTCTGGGCGAATGTTAGGCGTCCTTATCAACCCCGATACCGAAATGGTTATTTCTTTTGGAATTGTAGAATATGGTGTTACAGATTGTGTAAAATATGTTACCTGCTTTAATGTAGCACTTGTGTAAGATTTTTATTTTATCTTGGCTGTTTTCCTACTCTACTATCTCCAAATAATTTACAGGTAAATAGTTAAAACTAAAAGCTGAAAGCACATACTTTATCAATTTTTCCTTTTCTCTGGTTTTTCTGACAACTTAATTTGCAAGCCCGTCAATTTCTTTGTATTGCCGTTCCCCAATACATGTACTGTAGCAGGTTATTATACACTAAACAGCAGCTATTTTGAAGCTTGTCCGATAACTTACTCCACATTTTAGCGATACCGAGTACATTGGCGCCTTTAGGAAGTATAACTTACTATCTTCCAATAAGGTTAAACAGTCTTTTAAGGGATTAGCGAATGTTGCTCTTAAATGTGCATCTGGACAACGTAAAAATCTAGTATATAATTTCCAAGTTGTTTATTAACATCAGGATTTGTTATCCGACACACAAATTTGTTGTATATCTTAATTCTTGCATTGGTTGTTAGCCATGTTAAACAATCGAATTTATATTAAAATTAAGTTTAAATGGCTCCATGCTTGGCATTAAATATTTTTAAATTTTGTTATGTATAATGCCAGAATAAAAATTTTAAAATAGTATTACATTGTTCTTTATTTATAAAAGGCTATGACGTCACAACGACCTTGGAAAAGTAGCCGAAACTAGGTAGCCGAGAGCATAGCGAAGTGGTGATTTTACCTATATGAAGAATTTTGTTATGTTAAGTAAAAACGTGCAAGTGGTAAAGAATTTTTTAGCTTTCCTCAAAAGCTGTATTTTGTATGAAGTAGCGAATAACATTTAGAAAATATACGAAATGTGATATAATGGATCAAATTATAAAGTCTGCATGTAAAAACATGTTGTTCACGATTTCATTACCAAGATAAAATAACAAGAATTCGCAGTCGAATATAACCTCGTGTTTTTTTATTGAAATTATAGCTCTCTGGTAATATATATGCAAATTATTCAACTTTTAATATAATGGATTTAATTAACATAAGGTGTGTTTGCAAAAACATGTTAAGACTATTTCCTTCTTGGTATGCAAATTATACCACCTTTCATCACGATTTATTTGACTCTCAAATAAAAAATTAATTTGATCTTATATCAAGGTGTTCTTGCTTACATTTAGCAATTTCAATATATATTTAATATGTGTGTGTATATGTAAAAACATGTTAAGACAGGTCACTCGTTATTTTATTCATGATTGCATCACCAAAATAATTTATACAACCACACTAAACTCGTACCCGGATCTAAAATTTAACCTTTAAATGTATGCAAATAATGTCGTTATTTAAAAGGTGGTGAAGAATTTGGATGGGGATGTACTCATTCTCAAATGCGGAATGGTACTCCATAAGGCGTTCTGAACGGAGGCTTTGCACGCATTAGGTGATTGAATACTTCGGAGATTTTTAGGTTAAGCAAAAACATGCACGTGTTGACGAATCTCCGAGAATTTCAAAAATTATTTTTGTATTAAATATATAATATTAAAAGAAACACACAATATTTTAATGTTTTATTTACAAAAACTTACATTCTTTAATTGTCCCTATCTTTTGTAGGTGGCGGAAGCAGATTCTTATTTGAATAAAATATAGATAAGACTTCCAAATTAAGAAAAATGTATCTTAGTTAAATGTACGGGGATTTTATTAATTATAGTTTAGTAAAGTGCATGGTAGTTAATGACCTCGAGGTTGTGATATTTATAACAACATACCGATATATGTAAATTATATATGGAAACTGCATAACTTCAAATCATTTTAGCATAATTGTTAATTACCAAAATTCATAATTTCTACTTCCGTTAAAACACATTAAGTAAGTAAGTTTATACATACCGATAATACAATGGTAAAAATTCTTCTACAACACATTAAACAGCTTATTTATATTTGCTACCTTAAACAACTATGCGGAGTGCATATAAATGTCAGAGGAAGATTTCTTATCGTTCCTTCCAATCTTAAAATTTATATCGTCAATAAAATAATAAACAGATTACTAATAATAGGTCGTCAATGGAACTAAAACAACATATACAAAATGTGTACAAATGAAAAGACCACTTATTAATTAATCATGACTATAAATTCCTTTAAAGATTTGATATTCATAGGTAGTAACAATGTTGGTGCTATATATATAAACGACTTTTATGAGCATAGTTTAAATTAAAATAACACCGAAATTTATGTAAATTTAATAGTTCTGGTTTATAGTTGGTTGATCTTTGGAGAATAAATTTTATGAAACTTAGGTTTAAGAAATTAATCATTTTACAGGTGGGATTAAATAAAATGTACTACTTTGATGATAAAAACCTATGCAATGCATTTTATGTTTACACAACTATAACATACTTTAAAATTTAATACCTCGGTAGTAGAATATAATTTTTAATTGTATTATTGTAACATAAAGTTTGCATAAAAATGCAAAATACATATCCGTTAAGAGGAATTTTTCAATATGATACTTACAGATTCGTTAGTAAGTTTTACAATTAAACTTATTTCAAGACATTTTTGAAACACATCTTACTAGTCTCAAGGAATATGTATGTATGTAGGTATAAAATATACAAATAAAACACTACTTAATGTAAACATTATTCTTTATTAAAATGAATAATTGGTTATATGTACAAACCAGTTTTTGAGTACAATTACATCTGTGGTTGCGCAATTGAATGACGAATGTTGTGTGGTATGCTAGAAACACTTGTGTGAATTGGTGTAATACTTTAATTTATGTAGAGGAGTACACCCTAAATCTTCTAGGTTAATAACATTTAGGTGTGGAAATTCATTGTAAATTGCCATCATCTCAAGATATACCGTGAAAGTTGCTTAACCATATCTTTTGGTATTTGAAGCGAGCTGATAGACAGTTCCAAGAATATGGTGGTTTCAGCACATATGTTATTGCAACTCCATTCGATAGGGATAGTTGTAAAACAGCCATTTCTTTAAACACAAAGTTATTATGTGCAATTTTAAACTTTTGAACGTCGACAACTAATGGACTATTAATTTTAGACTTCACTCACAATATTGGTTGCAGGATTGTAGCGGACCAAACGATCGTGTAGAATGAGGCAGTACGCTGTAGTGTGAGCTTTAAGCGCTTCTTTCATTTGAAATTCTAATCGTACGTCAACCGCTCCCACTTTCACTATTTCGTTTTGATGGGAACAATCGATGACTACAAGTGGAGCGTGCGTTTGAAATTCATTGGGTGTTAATATCGGCTCGCTGATACCCCGTAGTACGATTGTTGAAACTGTGCATACATCTCATATAGTATAGAATAGCGATTGGTATCGAAATCAATGTTAAGATTATCGTAAGGATACATAGATGAACCCAGATGTAATTTCATATTGGTCAACTTACAGTGGTCGAACTGACTGCGCCCCTTTTGCGCGATGTATCGGTTTGAAAGCAGACAATAACAAAACGTGGTTTCTCCACTTGAGAAGCCGTCTTCACGGCCCACGTATGCGTGTGTGTTGTATGTAATTCTGGATATTCGTGTAGTTCCCAACTGCGAAAGCTTATGTCCATGGTGGCATTGCGTTGAATATGTTTGAGTAGTTTTAAGCGCTCTGCATCTGCAACGGTTATATGTGGAATCCGCCATGATATATGTGTAATAGTAATTTTGATTGACTCTTTGGTATCAGAATTCGATATAGCTGCATCGTCAGCACTACTTCTAATAAGAATAAGCTCTTGTTTGATATTCAAAAGAATTTTTCGGTAGTCCTCCGCAAATCCTAAAACCATGCGCAAGGGAATGCATACGTTGAAATGACCATTAGCATCAACGAGATCAAGCTTATCGATGGGGACCAACCGGCGTTTCTAAAGCGACGACTTTCGCTATAATCGTAGGATAGGAAATTTTAATAGTCGTAGTTATACCTGGATTACGAACGCGGTCAATAGTCTTTCCACCAAGTTCATAACGAATTTCATCAAATAAAATAAAACTCCGTTGTTGACAAAATCGGCGGTAAGCGAAACGCCACCATCTGACTTATTCATTGTACCCTCAATATAAATTACGCTGTCCCATGGTAGTGTATAGACATCTTCGTTTTCTATTGGAATCCGTATAACATCGTTCTTCTCATACGTGGTATTGGAGTACGGAGTATGCATATGTTTGTCGGCATTGATGATGGTTGTATCAAATATAGCACGTTGCGTAACATTTAAAATATTACTATCCATTTTAGCTATGTAGCACTTTGAGTCCTAATGTTTGCAGAAATTTAACGTTTTCCGGTGTTAATCGGTGCACTGGTGTCTTGTAACTGGTAAAGGTGCTGATAATGCGTCTATTAATAGGTTTTGGTGGTTTATGCTCATAGCGCAAAACCATTGTTTAAAGACGCTTTAGATAAAGTCTAATCGTGATGGTTTCCCGACGAAAAGTGATGAGATTACCGTTTTGATCAACTATTTTAACAATGATGCGATCGATGATTCGTGTATTAAGTGGCATATAGGTGACGTTCACGGGGTTTTCAATAATCTTGTACCCTGCAGCAACTGCAGGAAAGAATTGATGCAAAATGTGTACAGGTTTGCTATTCCGATACGATCCGACCACAAGATTACATTCAATACATATTGAATTGATTGGAAAGACTTGTGCCGGATGGTCCGAAATAGCAGTAGTGAGAGCTGGTAGTTTACGTTTCTCAAAACCCAGCAACGAAGCAAGTGAATTTGGTTGTGTAAAGTCCACTATACCTGATGCTTTGATTTCTGTATGTAAACTGTTATTATTGGCTCGAATATCAATAAGATAACGTTTGGATGAAGTGCGTTCACGGGGATCGTTCAGATTACGTCGTACGAACTTATTAATATCTGCCACTTCATAAGTTCCTTCTGGTAAAGTAAGCACGATGTCATCAATGTAAAATTTATTGTTCGCTTCCGTTACATTGGGAATTGAAAATATGTATCAAAGTTTGTAAGACCAATAACGTATTCATGGTCATCATCGAGAACAATTGGTGGGTTGATGATTGCGGTGAGCGTAGATTCAGTTCCAGTTAAAGTAAATGTGTACATGTTCGGTGGTTGACGATAAACCAACAACTAGTCGTATTCGTAGTTGGGATGGGGTAATAAAAGCAAATTCCTGAAACACTTGCAATATATGGTTTTAATTAAACACTTTTATACAAAACAGTTAAAAATACACTAAAATCAAATAATATATAACGTTGTTAGAAACTTAACGGAGGACTATTTTGCAGTAAAAATTTCAATACGAAGTGTCCACAGGTAACAGTGTTAAGCGGTTGAAATTGTTCATAATTATAATAGAGAGTGCATGGTCCTGATGAGGTTAAGTATTTGACAAGTTCCTCGGAGGTCGTAGATTACCAATGCTATCATAATAGACTGCCCTTGAACCATCTTTTTGTACGCGGTCCAATGAGTTCCCACACCACGTGTAGTATCATGATTAAGAATACCACATTCTCGCCAACGAATTGTGTTTGGAAGTGAATTGCGCATGAATATTCCACGAAAGTGGGATATTGGTAAACGTTTTATGTATTTGTTCAAGTCAACATTGGTCAACGCTCGCATAGGTAGGTTTAACGAATGCGTTGAGTTTTTTTTTGTTGTCTTTGTTTACGCAAACCTTGCCCGTGTGTAAGAAAAGGCTTTAGGTACAGTCCATGTCCACGGCGATAAGGTTTCAAATAGAGACCCTTTCCAAGTGTCACTGCCTCTTGTGCCATATTATGTCGTTTCGCTTCATCTAATTGTTGTTGTCCAAGTTTAGCATCGTTGACAGCTTTTGCAATCCCAGCTGCTCCACCCGACAACGCTCCAATTGCGGAAAGGGCTGCAAAATAGGTATCAAAGGTAGGAAACCACCAGTTTTGGGTACAGGGATTACACGTGGGATGCCACGAATTTCATCTGTTATTTCTTTAATCGGTGCCACTGCAAGTTTAGCAGTTTTAATAAGATCAGGTCGGACGAACGTTTTAATGCGTTCCCAAATGGTGCGAATTAAACGCTTGAATGGTATACCACTTCCTGTACGTAGACGCTGACCACATCGTTTTCCTTTACACCTTATCGTTTTTTGCGACAACCCATACCAAATTTAACTTTGGCATTCATTGCAGAACCAACAGCAAACGCAGCAAGTTTTTCACCTAACGAAGCGTCGGGTGCAGTACGACGTTTTGTGCTGTTTCGGCAAGACGTCGATCAGCTTGGTGTCGGGTTGTTAAGTCTGTAGAAAGATCGTAGGCGATGTCGTGTAGTTTGCAGGCTTCGTCTAAGGGATTACGACCTATATCACCACGCTCGAGGCGTTTCTGAAGCTTAGTACCCGGTCCACAGAAGCGATAGCCTGGTAAATGTAATTCTACCGGTAAACGATTGATAGCACTATTGAGTAACCCGTAGCCACGATAGGATTTCATTAATCTTGTCAGTCGAAAGGTTTAAAGGAGACTGGTCATGCGTGTAGAATTACTCGCTTAAATGCTTACCATACTGCAATTACGTTTTAGTATATGGATAGAATGCGTCTGGTAAAGCAACAATTGGCGTTGCCAATTACGGACCACAACTGCAGCAACAACACTAACGTGCAAAAGCATGGACTACTATTACCATCAACAATACGGTGTATCATTACAGGTCCATCCAATTGTGGTAAAACTAATGTAGTCATCGGTCTCTTGAAACATCCGAATGGTGTACGCTTTGAAAACGTTTATCTCTACTCAAAATCCTTGTATCAACCAAAGTATCAGTACCTAGAGAGGTTATTACAACCAATAAAAGAAATAGGATATTTTGCGTTTAACAAATGGGATGCAATTGTTACTCCAGCGGATGCAAAACCTAATTCGATATTTATTTTCGATGACGTGTCGTGCGATAAACAAAATGTAATGCGAGAATATTTTTCTTTAGGTCGACATAAGGCCATTGATTGTTTTTATCTATGTCAGACCTATTCCAAAATACCTAAACAATTGATTAGAGACAATGCTAATGTCCTAGTGCTATTCAAACAAGACGAACTCAATTTAAAACACGTATACGCTGACCATGTAAACACGGATATGTCGTTTAACCGGTTTAAAGAATTGTGCGGCGTATGCTGGCGAGATCGGTATGGGTTCCTGGTGATCAATAAAGATGGCGATTTGCAGAACGGTCGCTACCGAAAAGGTTTTGACACCTATATATACTTATAAAGCACATAAATAGCATATCACTTCCTACCCGTTTCTAGACGATGGCAGACGACGTGAAAACCAAACAAGAACTCATAAAAGTACGAAAGGCAGTCAAGAGGAAATTACAAGCGCTAAAAGCAGGTGTGGTTGAAAAGGAGCTTGCATTAAGTAAAGTCTATGCACCTATTACAAAACGTTTACAAACACTTCAGACCGGTCTGCTGAAAGATATTAAACAGGAGTCCAAGATCGAAAGCCAGCACTGGTTACCACAACAACATGACGTACAATCTACTCCTAAAAGACGCCCTAAATTTCTCGATCAGGTGCGCAGTTCAACACCAATCGCCGCACCACCAATAGAGGAGGCATGGGAACACAATCCTCATAGCCCAGTCCAGTCTGTGGAGTCCACCTTCGAAGAATCGGAGAGTAGCGGCAACACTCCAGAGACCCATACAGAGTACGAACGGTACCTAAACAGCGAAGAACATCAGGCCTATTTACAACGATTCTTACCATCGGTAAGATACTATGTCGATAATCTGTTTTCCAACTTTACTGGTATTTATAACAATGACACGGAGCACTTGCGCAGGGATAAAGTACGTTTTAATCCGGAGACAGGAAAATTAATGATTGGTGATTCGGACATTATCTTCGGGATTGGTGAAAAGGTGTGTGTAGAACGATTTTGCTACAACGGTAGCAAAGGGTTGTACGAGCAACTGTTCCTTCTCAATCCTTTGGGTAAATTCTCACTTAAAGAAATTAACGATTATGCGGACATTAAAAAAAGAAGTAATGCAATGTATAGCTTACGACAGCAAACTATAAACCCGAGTGGTCGTGGTCTACTCATGGATTATAACGAGAAGCCACTAGAGTATGTATACTTTGATGATCCCAACGAACTGTGCGAACGGCTCAAGCTTCTGGTCGCCTCGCAAGATGCAGGTAACACCGGTCACACAAACGAAATTACATCGATTATGGAAGAATTACGCGAATTGCGTATAATAGCGTAGATTGTGCGACTTGTTATTCATTATCACGATGGTTATCGACAAGTTTGGACATGCGTCTGACTGTGCTTCATATATTTCTTATGATGATTACTACGATTTTGACAACATGAGATTAGCGCGCGTCGCTACACCACAAGAAGATGATGATGCAGTCACGAAAGCGTACTTAGAATCGCGGTTAGCAACGCTACACCAGCAAGAGGGCGAACCAACGCTTGGAAGTGGTTCCACTATTCAGCAGTATATAGACACGCTTGTGAAGGAGACAACAAACAGTATGATAACACAATTCTCGAGCGAGTATGTTACAAGATCAGACTTTAACCATTTTGAAGAGATGATGCGTAACCTTGTTCCAGCCACTGTGAACGCTAATGTTGCACAAATCGTAACCAAACGGATAGATGATTCTATGAATAGCATATATAAGACATTAGACGCTGCTATTCAACAAGTGAAAGCACAATTTAGAATAGACATTGCACGAATTCAAGCAGATATTCAACAGTTGCAAGAGAAACTTAAAACGCACGCATATAGCCGTCAACCATACACACACACATATATTAGCAATATGTCTGTAAAGGAGCAAATCGTCCACGAGTTACATAAGCCTGCTCGCATTAACTTTCCTAGAAGACATGTAATCACAAAAGGATTAAACGAGCTGTTTCAAGCCGATTTGGTGGAAATGATCCCATATGCAAAGATAAATAAAGGATTTAGATACATTCTAGTTGTTATCGATGTATTTTCTAAATACTTATGGGCCGTACCGGTTAAGCGCAAGACGGGTAAGGCTGTTTCAAACGCTTTTCAATCAATTTTCAACAAAGACCATCGTATTCCACGGTACATTCAAACGGATTTGGGAAAAGAATTTTATAATTCAACATTTAAGGCTTTAATGGAAAAATATGAGATTACACATTATAGTGTGTACAGCAATAAAAAGCTTGCGTAGTAGAACGCGTTAATCGTACCTTAAAGTCAAAAATGTGGAAACAATTTAGTTTGAATGGTTCGTATCGATGGCTGAATATACTATCCTCACTCGTGACTGCATATAACAACACCAAACATCGAACAATCGGCATGCGACCTGTAGATGTGTCAAAACGCAATGAACGCAAACTCTTCAATACAGTGTACAGTACGATCAAAACAGTTAACTTAAAGAGTAAAAATTTTCTGTTGGAGATCATGTTCGCATTAGTAAACATAGAAGTCAATTTACCAAGGATACACACCAAATTGGTCTAACGAAATTTTTACGGTGTACAAAGTGCATTTGACTAATCCTTTAACGTACCTGTTGCGCGATAGTCGAGGACAACCAATATTAGGCGGCTTCTATGCAGAAGAACTTCAACGAACACACTATCCGGATGTATATTTAGTGGAAAAAGTATTGAAGAGAGTTAAAATCAAGTATATGTGAAATGGTTAAATTTAGATTCTAGCCATAATAGTTGGATATCCAAAATCATATTTTGTAGATTTGCTGTTACGTGTTTGTTTACCATCATATGTCATTCATCAATAAAAATTTTTACTGTTATATGCTTTATTATAGCGACACACACACACACACACAAATTACATCTATGTACTACTAATTACTACACTAGTTCTACGTCAAGAAAGTTGTTTATAATTCCTCATGCCCGAAGCGCAAAACGTTGATGTAGGTTGATTTTCGCTGTTTTGGTTGAACTTGAGTATTTCGATGTCCGTGAATATGTGTAAATAACAAGCAGGTAAAACACATTACCTTCTCAGCTAACAATTTCTCCCCGTACTTGACCAACACTCGAGGTATATATATTTATTGTAAAAGGTATGCGACACGTACAATAGCATCCTCCATTATATCTAATAAGTGCTATCTATAGCGCATCAGGTAGGATTACCAAGATGACATGATTTACATACAAAAAATAGTATTAAACTAAAACAATAACTTTAATAGCATATACACTTTTTTATAATCATCTATACTATTTGATGGCCATTTTCCCGAATCCGGACCACACGTCCATCCTGGTTGCTGTTTTGAGCCCTCCATTGCCAAATTCTTGAGGAGCCAGTTATATGTTGTTCTATGAGGGCCAACTACATTAGGTTGGTACTTATAATTTACCTTATACTTTAAAATTAACTTCAATACTTTTTTTAATACCATAGGTTGTGCGAAATATACAACATCTACAATCATATCGTCAATCGCTGTGACCAGTGATTTATAGTTGCATTTTATATTCATGATAGGAAATGCCTTCGTACTCAATACAGCTCGGTTGGTTAGTAATTCTTCAAGGAAATATACATCGCTCAAACTATAATTACTCTCTATTGCGTCTAGTACACCGCGCACCTGATGACATTTTAACTCTGTTTTGCCGTTGCAAGCATCAATGAAGTTTGATACAAATTGATCGCACCTACTCTGTTGTTTAAACAGCATGTCCATTACATCAATGGATGTATCATTGGTCAGCGTTAGCCATTTGAAGGCTTTAAAGGAACATGAACACCTACTCTGAACAGTATACGTTTGATTTTGTCTACATCATTCAATACTATGGCATGTTTCAGATGTTGGTGTAAAATGCGTTGTTCACTCTCGAACAAATCGTACAGTACATTGTCCATGTTAACTTGAAAACTTCGCACCACTATCGTTGTTGTTCCACTCACTGCGAGATCTATCCAAGTACCTAGCTTTTATGGCACATTCATCAAAATAGGTAATGCTAAAGTGTTGTGATACTGAGCATCACCTAGTTATTCGTCTGATAAACCCCCCACTAGTTTTTGTAACAGCATTAATAAATCAACAACCTTGAGATGATCTCTGGCAAGGCGACTCTGTTGAATTTGAGCAATATATTTAAGGAAAATCCAATTAGAGGTGTTTTGGTGGTGATAGATTGTTATTCAAATTATCTATGGGAATATCCTTTACTTTTAACGAAGGATGCATGCCCGGTAAATTGCAAATTAATCAAAAGAGTATAACGTTAATCATTACTCTACATAGAGCACAAAAAGCTGTCATAGCCATGCGAGAAATATGTTGCCTGATAAATACTCCTGTATGATTGTTGTGGTTTTGACAATTTTGACAACGATCCTAGGTCATGGATCGAAACGTAAAGAAAGATGATTTTAAAACTATGAGTGGTTTAATTCCCAACGAAGATTAAGAAAAGGTTGTCTGATGTCGCTAAATCTATATATATATATATATATATATATATATATATATCCAATGATTAATACCTTGAAAGTAATAGGAAAATAAAATTTAAAGTTGTCAACCATGTTCGGGTGGTAATGTTGATTCGGTCATTGATACCTACTGCAAGTTAAAACAAGTCGTATACAATGATGAAAAGTTTTTTGAAACTAACTAAATGTGATCTTGAATACATGCTTTGTAAAAGCGATATAGTTCAGATTCTGCTACGATTCTTCAACAGACAACAACAGATAACAATAAAAACTCTGTTTAAATTAATTTTTAATAACGACTTAACATTGCGTAATTCTATTAAAATGATTTGAAATATAACGGTATTATTTTTATTGTTTAGCATCAATTTAATAACATTTGTTGATATAAGATGAAAATTGTGAATTTTGGTAATTGACAATTATGCTAAAATGTTTTGAAGTTACCTTGTTGCCATATGTTCCATTTAACAGAATTAAAACTCAGATATATTATAGACATTCTTGCAATTATTTACCATATGTGTATATATTTCTCTTGACAATAATTATTAATTTAAGAATAACTTATTGAATTAAAGTAGTTATTTATAAGCACTAAATTCTACAATAATTAAAACGAGTTTGAAAATAAAAATGTATTGACAATGTAGCTATACTTGTAATTTATTCTGCCAGGATCAACAAAATATAATGCAAAATAGTTGTTTTAGGTATAAACCAGAACCATATACAGATTATACATATGAGATATGTTGTTATAGGTTTATACTTTTAATAAATAGCCCATTATCGTTCCGAGGTCATTAACTTACCATGCACTATTACTGAACGCGGTTGTTAAAGGGCGTTATATGAACGTTTTTGCAAATTTTGTTAATCATAAGTAATATTTATCTCAGTTTGCGAGATGTTGAAACGTATATAGATCCGTAAGTTATGCATATCTTTTAGAAAACATATTTGCTTCTTATGGACAAATATTTTGCTTTACATTAACCTTAACTTTAATAATATTCACTAATCTTTATGTTTACAGAGTCTTTTTAAAAATAAGTAATATCCTTTGAACATACTATCATCTGGAATACAAATATTTGTTATACCTATATCTAGTACTAATAATAATTAGTGTCTCTAGCACTGTAAAATTTAACTAGAATAAATAATTCACAATCTTTTATAGTGTTTAATTAAATCGGTCTTTTAACAACAAAAGAGGTATTTTGCACATTGCAAATTATTATTACCATGCTTGTAGCAATAAATATTACATAATAAATTGCTGGTTATTCACCTAACAATAAAATTTTACACTAAGAATATATAATTGGTGTATGCTGGGTTGCCTGCCATAGATATGCATATATTTTTAGAATTTATGGAGTACCATTCCGCATTTGAGAATGATTACATCACTATCCAAATTCTTCACCACGTTTTAAATAACGACATTATTTGCATACATTTAAAGGTTAAATTTTAGATCCGGGTACGAGTTCAGTGTGGTTGTATAAATTATTTTGGTGGTGCAATCATGAATAAAATAACGAGTGACCTGTCTTAACATGTTTTTTGCACACACACCAATATTTTAAATTAAAACCATTATAAAATACGAGTCGAATAATTTCTCCTATTCTTTTGATATTTAATACAAAAATAATGGGGCAGAGCCCCGTTTAGGGCACGTTTAGAAGCTCCTTCCCCACCATTCATCATTTTGAGAGTGATTATGTCATCCACCACATTTCCTATTTTTGCTTAACCTAAAAATCTCTTTAATTAACTAAAGCAACGAGAATAAAAACAATGACGAAGCTCTAAAGATCACCGCTAAATTCTTCACTACATGCACGTTTTTGCATAACCTATAAATTTTTATCACGTTTGTGCAATTAAACGAGTTATATATATACAATGTCTAATACGTCATCTACATACAATCACCAAACCGCTAAAAGTAAAAGAATTTTTCTTGCCACATAAATTAAATGTATAATTACATTTAAATATTTAAATATATTCAAATTGCTAAAATGTAAGCAAGAGATCCTTGATATAAGATTAAATTAATTTTTTTATTTGAGAGTCAAATAAATCGTTATGAAAGGTGGTATATTTTGCATACCAAGAAGGAAATAGTCTTAACATGTTTTTGCAAACACACCTTATGTTAATTAAATCCATTATATTAAAAGTTGAATAATTTGCATATATATTACCAGAGAGCTATAATTCCAAACTCGAGGTTATATTCGACTGCGAATTCTTGTTATTTTATCGTGACATTGAAATCGCGAGAAGTGAACGACTTCTTTGTAAGCAAGACATCCTTGATATAAGATTAAATTAATTTTTTATTTAAAAGTCAAATAAATCGTGATGCAAGGTGGTATAATTTGCATACCAATAAGGAAATATACGGCATACCTGTCTTGAAATGTTTTTGCAACACACCTTATGTTAATTAAATACATTATATTAAAAGTCGAATGTCGACGTGATTTACATATATATTACCAGATAAAAGCACGAGGTTATATTCGACTGCATGCAAATTCTTAGTATTTTATCGTGACATTGAAATTGCGAGATGTGAACGACTTCTTTTTTACAAGATTTTACCTGCAAACGTTTAAAATTTGACCTCCATCATATAACATTTCGTATATTTTCTTAATTTTATTTGCTACTTCGTACAAAACGCAGCTTATGAGGAGAGCTAAAACACTCTTTACCACTTGCACGCGTTTGCCTAATATTAAAAATTCTTCACAGCGGCGTTTTAATTTTTAGCTTAACCTACCCCAGAAAAATACGAACCAACACGTGAACTCCATTTTCTACACACACAACATTTTTTAAAATTTAATATTTAATATTTAACGTCGGGAACGCTGCTAAAAATTTCTTAAGAAAATATCTCCACCCCAGCGCACGCGCACCACCCCACGACAAAATCTAACGACCCCGCCGAACGCACACCCCAAAGACCTAACGATCCCCCGACGCAACAAATTTACACACAAAGACAATTTTGTTCTCAAAGCGGCGTATACATATCTTGCTGCACGTTTTGTTTCCCAAAGCGGCTTAGCTGTTCATATTGTTCTCGAACCGGCGTATACATATCTTGCTGTGGATCTCTGTTGCCAAACCGGCTTAGCTACCCTACTATTACAACCTGTAAGTAAAACATTCGGTCCCAAAAGAATACTTACAAATGTCAGAAGCACGTTTACGTAATCGTTCGTAACAACGTGATGTACACAAAGCGTCATTTATATATAGTACAGTATAAATCTAAACATTTTAAAATATCGAGAATAAAACCTTATTATCTAAATGCAAAAATACTTACAACATATTCCATCTCTACATATGTACAAGAAATTAGGAAATAATACAATAACGTCTGTTAGAAATAATGCAGTAACATTTGTTTTCGAAAGCACACTTCGTAAGATTTAAGAACGTAGCATTAAAATTTTAAACAGCAAGTTGTTCACGTTAACATTAATTTATACAGAAAAGTAAACAGTAGAAAGTGCTCTTACGCAGGCTTTAGGAATATCGTATATTATAATTCGTGTAGTGAGCGTCCATTGGTAACGTATAGTCTGCAATTTATTGCGGAATCAACTAAAAAGAAGTGTCTATCTTCCAAAACAGCAACACAAATAAAGCAAACAGACAAATGCACTGTACTTGGGCCCATCTTAGGATGAGAAAATGCGGCTGCATTTGTCTACGGCTAGGTGTTGGAACCACCAACTTAACTGTACTAGCACAAAACGCATTCTAAAATCTAACTTTACAGAAGGGTCAAATAGTAAGAAGATGAAATAAGTAAAAGAGCCTTTCAAAAGTTGAACTTCTGTTTATACAGTTTGAAAAATGGCAGGGGTAAACAAAATAAAGCCATTCCCAGCAATATAATGTTAGATATTCTACAAAAGCAAGCAACAATATACTCAAGAGAACGGCGAAGCATTCGTAGAATACAAACAGTAAAGAAGACAAGATACGATAATTAATTGCATTGAATTTCGTTGTTAGTTTGGGCCAGCAAAATATATTTCAAAACATCTAAACAATTTATTCAATCACACACACGGCCAAAGACAGCCACTTGCCTAACTTTAAGAAAAGAATACAGGTTTGTATTATTATCGATCCACGCTCCGAGGATACCCGGAATGACTTAATTGGAAGGAAAGATTTTATTAACCATAAAACTTGAGCGAGCCGAAACGCCTGCAAATAACAAAATAGAATTTCACGATAAATGCACAGATAACAGCCCCAGTAAAGTATTTTAATGAGCGAGAAGTTTTAAAAGAACTTATTAGAAGTGGTTTTAATAATCAGCAAAAATATTTGCTACTTAACTACTGGAAATAAAAGACGCATATTTCAAGGAAAGAGAAAATATTAAAGTGTTTAGGAGAAGTAAATGCTTGCTTGTTTTAATGAATTTACTATTGGAAATAATAAGCAGCGGTTAGAATGTGTTAAAGAAATTGATAAAGCGAGCTTTTAGCTTTTAGAAGTGGTTTGATGATCGCACTTCTGAGAATTTATAAACGTATTGAGGAAAACTTTTTAAAAGACGGTTTAATACGTATTTATTGTACTTGCCAAATTTGAATAATTTGAGAATAACATAAAAAGGGTTTAGCTTAGGGTTTTTAATTAAGGTAGTTGCCAATTACTGCAGAATTCTCTATTTCAATGAGTTTGCGTAACACGCTAAAAGAGTGCTGTGACACGGTACAGTAAATTGTAAATCGAAATTAGTAACTTACCTTCTTTTCTAGCTTTTCTTTGGCTGGCTAACTCAATGGAAATTATAATAGGAAATTTACAAAGTGCAATGAAACAGCAATAAAAAAACACCTATACATTCGAAAACAATTTTCTCTCATACAAAAGAATATGGAACAGTTGAACACTTAAATTTGTACATAAAATTATTTCTAAATTATTACTAATATAATCCTTACCTAATCTCTTTTAAAATTCACAAAACTCAAATATCTTTCGTTGTGGACATATTACTTGTATTTTATTGCGCTGAAGGTAGAGTATAATTGGCTAATGATGCTCCATATAATCCATTAAAGGTCGAAATGTTTCGAACTCTAACTTAAAATCTTTATGGTAAATGTCCCTACACAAAACGAAATTAATATGAGAACTTATTCTACTTTGAATTCAAATGGCAAAAATATTCAAATTTTGATTACATACAAAGAAATTTAACATTAATATTTGTGAAATCCAATAGTGCTTATCCAATTTGTTTGTAGTCAACGATAGTAAATATATTATGCTTTCATTTTTTAGATTGACGTTTAAAGCACAGCTTACAAAATTGTTTAAATTATTTTAAATCTTCCTTTAGAATCTTAATTTTTAAAGTTTATCTTCTATTTTTAATAATTTAGCTTTAAAGTAGCTTTTGAATCGAAGAATGTTTAAATCTTAACTGTCTTTAACAAAAAAAAATTACACTTTATCAAAAAGTATTCAACTCTGCATGTTATTTGGATTTAAAAATAATCAAACGCCGAATAATTACTGAACGTTACATTTTGCTCGATTTTTGAAAGAACGAATCCTTCATGTTGATCACTTCTGTTTATATATAAAATTATCTCACTTCAAGAACTTTCCTGTTCCGTTTGGAACATAATACACCGTAATGATGTCATAATTTTGACGAAGGTTCTGCATTTGGAAATTACTATACACAAATACAAATCTTTGCATGGATCTTCATTGCTTACATGGCCCAAACCAAGACCATCTAATTAGGTTGTATTAGATACTAATTTATCAAGCGATGAAGAGGAATAAAAGCAACAAGTTTTACAGCTTGGCATGACGTTCCAGTTTTAACTTTATCACGGCGTAATCTTATAAATTCTACTAATTTATTCTCGGGACACAGCAACCCTTTGTAGTCGACATCTGATGGAACAGATGGCACCTCATACTTGCATCCACGTTTCTTTGATTATACAGGATTATTCGGTATTAAAATATAACAACACAAGTGCCTTGTAAAATTTCAAACGCCAGTCAATTGCACTAGCGCTAGATATTTGGTATTCGTTGTTTACACGAAACACTCTATTTTACGCTACCGTAAACTTAATTTCTACGACATAATTCTAATTATACTAGCATTTAATATCGTATTTATTAGTTTAGCTATTAATGCTGTTAAGGAAAATATAAAGAACACTGCCTTGCGCTATTTTTGAATAACAAATTTTTACGTCACAGTCGCCCAAAAAATAACAGACAATGATCTCTAGAATCGCAGCATTAGAAAACTTATGCTCGTGCAAGAAACCGACATAATCAAAGAAATGAGTTTTACTCGTATTCCAATCCATTATATCACTTCAACAAATCGATAAATAGAAAAACCATCTTGACTTTATGCATTGGAATCGGTTATGAACGTTCTAAGCAAGACGAAAGTACATTCAATTCAAGGACGTATAGACGACGTCTAAGGAGATTTGCCTAGCTTTTGCATAAAATTATAGAAAATGTTATATAAACCAATGCATAATTTATTTTCAATGCGGTGTAAAGATAACCAAACCAGAAACTTTGAATGGATCGAATACCGTGTTTGCAAACAACCTTGTAGAAAACACGTCCATTGCATTGTGATACTACTGAAAACAAATTTTTCAATAACTAAATATCTTGTTCGTAAACTTATTATAATCTTTAAGACAGTGTATGTGGTCTAAAATGAAATGTCAATTTTTAATGCTATACTGAAATGGAATAGCTTTGCAGTATTTAAATTTATATCTAAATATTTTAATGTAATTCCTACAGGGTGATGGACAATCAATCGTTTTTATAAATATACAAATGACTGTGGATCCTAGTAAGGAATATAAAATTTTAATTAATTACAAGCGAAAATATTTGTATGCAAGGACGCCACGTTACAAAGTGACACACCTTGGTACTGGATAGGTAACAAAAATTACTATAGCGTCTTCAGTGTTCAAGTAATTGAGTATACAACAGTGTAAGTATACGGTGACGTATACCACTAACTGTTGGGTGCCTATTCATACCGTACAATATTTTATTTGATTGTTGAGGTAATTTAAAATTTAACTTCTAAAATTACCAACACTGTTTAACCGATATAACTTTCTTTTTTTAAATATGACGTTAAAGACTTAGTAAAAAAAATGTATGGCGACCTGTGTTGTTGTATAATGGGTGCCTATTCATATGCCTCGGTATTATACAGAACTATTGTGGTAATTTGAGGCTTAATCTTTTAATGATCAACACTGTTTTAGGGATACAACATTTTTTAGATATGCAACGAGATAGATTTTGATTCGTTGGGAGTTTCTTTTTAAAAAGTTTATTTCCAAAAACACTTTTATCAAATTTATTTTAATTCTATAATTACAAAAATTGTTTCTTTTACAACTTGAAAGTTTATCTTCATTAATTGAAGATGAAAGGCAAAAATATTCTAAGTTAATAAATCAATAATCAATAATTACAAATGAGTAACTTGAACCACCAACAATGTTAGAGTTATGAAGTTCGAAGACTGACTGGCGATCAGGGGCTTCTCGCAGTTTGTATGAAGCCTCTAGTTTCATATCATCTTGTGGAAAAGTGCAAAACTTGTTGTCTGCTATTTCTTGATAATCATACATTGTCTTATTCTAAGTAATTATAAATGAGTCTGCATGATTGTAGTTCATTGTTTCTGCACCTGCGGTATCAGGTTGCGTCTGGAATACAAAGCAGTCGTTTTCTTTCTTATTTCTGATATGAACTTTGATAGCACTTAATTTATAAACGTCATTTAATACAATGTAACATGTTATTACTAAGACAATAACTACGTTTATTTTATATACATTTCAATATGGAGGATATGTAACTAGCGTTATAAAAATTATTAGAAATTCAAGTTTTTTTGCAAAACATTATCATTTTTGTCAGTAAGTCTTTGTTTTTTTAGGTACAATTTTTGCTTACGTGAAACATCACTATCGTAATATTACACCTGATGCAGTAATATGGAATTACATCTGCATCGCATTTTCCAGCAAGTTGATGTTTGTAATCTTCGAATTCTTATTACATACCGTTCCTGCATATGCAGTTGATTTTTTGGGCAAATTGGTTGGAAAAAATTTTGAGTAAGTATAAATACCAAAATGGAAAAGAAGCTGTATTCATTCAACGATATACTGCTGATCCGAAGTATCGATTCAAATCAAAAAGATATGACTAAATACATCACATGAAAAATAATTAGACATCTACAAAAGCAATGCGATCTGAGTGGGTGAAAGTTAGGGTACGTAGAGATTCTGTATCAATCAGTAGGTCAGCATGTGATATTTTCTTTTGAATAAAATATCCAAAGTGTGAGAGGTACATAATATCATTTTCTTATTTGTTCACATCAGCATTTAAACTTGTAGAACTTTTGTAGATAGGGTTCATTTTCATCCTTCAACATCCTATACTGCTTATTTGTAAGAGAACCATATTGACATTACTCATCCAGTATCTATCCCACATCACGTGACGATCACATCCACACCATGTTCTTGCTAACTTTTACAGCTACCCTTTCGGCCATTTTTTATCTTATCCAACTCTCGCCTAACTCTTTAATTTTTTGAAAAACATATATCGCCTTACGAAGGTACTGCATTAGCAAATACTTGGAGAACTTAGTTGGCCGTAGTAAAATTTCATCAAGATAATCAAGAGCCATGCACAATGTTATGTATTTGACATACCAAATTTATATTTCTACAGTGTTTATGTTACAGCATAAGTAAATGGCTGTATACTTTCCTTAATTTTTACGCGCGGTAATGGTTAAAACGGTATACTTGCATAGAAAAATGCATTAATATGCAAAGCTAAACGTGAGTTAGCAAGGTATGAATTTCAAAAATAAAGATTTAGCATCTCTCGACGAAAAACAAATTTTAATACAGGACTGTACATATGGAAATTTCATACTTAAGAAAAGTGTTAGGAACTTCTAATCCAAGGTATGTACAGCTTTCCACGTCAGCTAGAAGCATTAGTCGTTTTTAGAGGCGTTATACGTATGAGGTATGCAACCGTAATCTGTAGTTGCAAAAGTTGGCATTCAAAAGAGACACCATTGGCGAGTACTAAATTATACAGCGTAATTCATTTACGCAGCCGCTTGATTTATACTAGCGCTCTGTTTACTTTATTATTGATTCTCGCAAGATTATCGATGCATCCATTATCAACCAACATCAATTCAGAATTATTGTTGTCACCCTCGAATTATTATACACCCATCGTACTCGAAATTATTCTCCACCAATTCGGAATTATTATACACTCTGGATCATGCACCCTTTGGTATTTATCAGCCTCAGATTATTGTCGTCATTCTCTGGATTATTGTCGTCAGACTTGAATTTATTGCATCTCCCTCAGATTTATTATACGCCCTTGAATTATTGTCACCAGCCTTAGATTATTGGCGTCAGACTCAGAATATTGTCATCACCCTCGAATTATTGTCGTCAGACTTAGAAGCCCTATTATTATTATATTTTAGTTTAAATAAATTCCCCAAATTCTACTTACGTTAATCGGCACCCGAAATTTTTATATTCATAGCACTCTCTATTACTATACAATTTCACTATTAAACTATTATTCTCACGCGTGCCTCTTAAATTTAGAGTAACGCAGTTTGGCCTTGTTGAGTTGAAAACTGAGCTCTGTTATCATGCTCGCTGTTAATATATGAGTTGATTCCCCTTAGATGCGTGGGCTTGGCTTACAAGTCCGTCGCTAATCTTAACCAATGAGGTCTTTGTATTTCCTACACTTAAAATAGTTTTCTGATGTAACATTCTTGGCTTTTCGAGTAATTGTTGTTTGCTACAGATGCTACGTTATCTACCATGCGGTGTTTTGAGTAACTAATCGCTTTTCCATATTATATAAAAATACCTGATGCAATTTGAATTTTGATTTTTATGTATGTTTATTTATTTACGCATCATTGATTACCTTCACTTATCAAAATGTTAATTGTTTCTACGCACTTACACAAAGTTTCTTTAAGTTTTATCTCTTATCTCCGTATTGTGTTATGATTAATTACAATCTTTCTCAATGCGTGTTTAATTACATTTATTAACATTTTCCTTTAAATACGCGTGCTTTTACTGAAAAATATCATTGTTTGCATTACTTAAAATTACTAGAGCTTTATATACCGGGTGTTAAATATTTGTTAATTACCTAATGTATGAATTACCTATTTCTATGCTAACTATGCGTCCTATTGTTATAAGATGGGTTCATTTGCGTCGCTGAATACTACTTATGTTTTATATACAGGGTGTTAATTACCTACTATTTTCAAACTATCCCAATTACTCAATTTTCTACTAAATAAATGCAGTTTTCTGCCTCCTATTATAATTTATGGTTCCTGCACGACCTTTGCTATAAAATACACCCTTAAACAAGCCTTGATCACAGCAATATATATATATATATATATATATATATATATATATATTACTCAAATTTAGACCAGGGTAGAAAATTAATTAACAACATCAAATAATTTTAATCACCTTGTATAAGGACGCTTTGAGTAATAATACACTCCATTTAAAGGCATATTGGATAAATTCGTCATTTACTTCTAAACATAGGGTTTATATTGTTTAGATAATGTTAAACACCGTGTATATTAAAGCAGTGGAAAACAGAACGCTTAATTAAAGGCCTACTGTGTAGATTTAAATTATTTAATTAGAACGTAGGGTTTGTATATAATCATAATCAACGTGTAGAAGGAAGTAATGTAGAATTTAATTAGATAATACGCACTATTAAAACCGTGGAGCATAAAAATTTATTCGTTTCGTTAAAAATAAGGGATTTAAATTATTCACTAGACGCTTTCTATAAAAAGAAGCAGAGTTAAAATGTTCAATTTGTATTTAATTTAATCATTCCAAGTACTAAAACTATCGAGAAATTATAAAAGACGTGGGAAAGGCACGCAAAAGCCTTCAGCGTATTAGAACTCAGAACACCTGCAGAAATAACGACGTATATGATAGTTGTTAAGCTTTAAGCTATATGAGTGCAAGTAAGAAAGCGAGTTTGTAGTATAGAGACAAGCGAGATGGAATGCATTGGTAGTTAAATGAGGGGAAATGTGTAAAACAAGAGCACAGGTTGTAGATAGAATGAACAGACTAGATTGGCGGTTAAGGTTGAAATAAGATGCAAACAGGAGAGGTGGAAACATAACAATTTCTATGTAAAATTAATTAGTTGTTCTCGGACGTGTTGCGAGACGAGTGCAAATTACAGTAGAATCATTGTGCCGAGCCATCAGACAAGAAAATAGAATGCGAACTTCTTAAAATCGTCCGTCGCGGGACAAATTTGATTTGCAAGCGAGGCATTATATAAACCCGTGCTGATAGGAGTTGGGCTCTTCTTATTTTTGATTTTATGCGTTACTTCAAACAGTTTTGCTCTTTATTTTTTTTTTTATTTTATTCGATACGTCCAGCAGAATAGATGGCGATTACGTGCTACTATAAAGTTATTATGCATTAGTGCACTTAGAGAAGATAAAATAAAGGTAATAAAGTCTAGTCATATTTGCGGGTATTACTGTACCAATTATCCAAATTAATAACGATAAATAAATAAATAGAAGTATGCAGTTTTGGGTATAGCGTGAAAGAATTATGAATTTCAGTGCTATTTTTCGGGGGTGTTAGTAGTCAAATGTTATTCGTAAACGTGATTGAATCCACAAAACAAGATTTAGATATACATAGATGAAGTCCTGAGAAGCTCTGAAACCTTTTTAGACGAATGGTGGTGTAGAAAAATTTTAAAGGCGGTCAGAAATCCAAAGACGTAAACATAAACCAGCTGGAATGGTGGAATTAGCAAGAACGATGTACATTGGAGCCACGAGTGCAGTAACCTTCAGGTAACATATGCATTGTTGTTTGATCTTTGATGTTTTGGTGTGTGTTGAATATCTTTATAATTTGTTTGATAAAGATGGACAGTAGTAAATTTGTATAAACAACAAATTTTGAGTTTTTAAGGTAAAATTTTCTTGTATAAGTAGAAAGGAGTATTTATCAGGTTTATGTTTTGATTATGATGAAAATTTGGGTCTGTCTTTGAGCTCAATTAGACTAACCTGTTAAATTAACGTAAAGGGGTGGGAGATGCTCCCTTTTATTCAGACTCAGGTCTGCAAATATTGTTAACTTAATTAGTATGCATCCTACAAGGACTCTAATTCCGGATCCAAATTAAAATGAGGACAAATATGAACTTGAAATTTTATGATGCTGAAATTTATGCTGAAATTTAATTTTGAAATTTTTATGTATTGTGAATATTGGTGTAAATAGAGTTAACGTTGATGTTTGTGGTAGGAATGTGTTTTTTTTATGAATGAGGATGAAAGTTTTAACTAGGTGAGCAGCCGAGGCGGAAGGATTCAAGAGGCGATATTCAGGTAAGAAATCGAATATCAGAGGAGATTTCACCGTAGTAACGAGAATCACAGCAAATCTTGGCGCCCAATTCGTGAGGCTTGATTCTTATAACACAGCAATGTATATATATATATATATATATATATATATATATATATATTGACGCGATAACGGATCACGAGAGATCATTGGAACTCAAGTTCCACAAATAAATCTCACCAAAATATAAACAAATCCGGAAAAATAGAAAGTTCCGAAAATTCATGGTTATGCCCTGTATAACACAAGCGTATTCTTATTCATTGCTGTACGGGAAAAATGCAATTGCGCGTGTATAAATAATCACCCTGTATGATATAGGCGTATTGTAAATAACATAGGATAGTGCTAGCTTTATTAAGATTGCTTAAGAAACTGTAATCTTGTTAAAAACAGAATTTTAATATTAATTTTGTGTACTGAAACACGTTTTGCTCTGAAAGCAAATATCTTCTATAAAATGCAGCCCTTTTTACATTAAAAAGCAATTAAAGTCTAAATTAATTACCCTGTGTAATATATAAATTTGTTTTAATGAAGAATTTTCTGGTATGGACGAGAAACTTCGGGAAAATACCTCAATTTCATATGAACTCATTAATAAAGAAATGTTTATTCCAAGAAGCGGCCGAAACAGTAAAAACCCCGTAAAAATAAATAAAAGTTTTTTATTACCTTTCGCAATTACTGGATTAGTATGCGACACCACAATAACCTTGGGTGTTAAACAAAAACGAGCAACGAACATCAGTAATATCTGGAATGAGATAACGAGGTAATAGAATTTGACAATTTTAACCGCTAATGAATTTTTCCAAGACAACTACGTAAGATAAGCGCGAATTATTAGAAATGGAATTGCACAAATACTACTACATTCTAGAAATAGATAATTTTGTATATATATATATATATATACAGTGTGTCCCAAAAAGTTTTATACAAATGGAGAAAAAGTTTATCTTACATTTCACAAAAAAAAAAATTCTTTATAAAAAGCTCTGCATGACCTGTAGAACAGGAAAATTTTAGAATGGAGATAATTATATATATATATATATATATATATATACAGTGTGTCCCAAAAAGTTTTATACAAATGGAGAAAAAGTTTATCTTACATTTTACAAAAAAAAATATTCTTTATAAAAAGCTCTACATGACCTGTAGATCCATAATTAAGTACAAAATTTTTGAAACATTGGCTGGAATACAGGGAAAATCGATATCATGATTTGGAGTGATAGTAAAATACGCTCAAATTGTATTTACAGAGCATAATGTTCATTGAAATTTTTATTAAATAGCAATAAATTATGTCCACTTTGTAGATAAAAATTAAAAGATATTCAATAAACACATGAGCAATTGTTAAATTAATGCGCAGTACGAAACATAGTAAAATCTCGTTCATAATAAGCGCCTGATTTTATGTTACTCATCCTTTTTACACACGTTCTTGATAGAGTGCTTTGAAATATCTAAGAACCGTCAGCAAATGTCAATTGTTACATAAGTGTGTGTTTGCAATAATTAGAAATGCCAGTAAAATTGAGCATTAAAGATAAAATTGAAATTGTTCTCATTGTTGGAGAAAATTATATAACATGTAGGGAGGTAGCAGAAATCTTTAGTAATCGACACCCCGATAAAAAATACATTTCACAATGGCCAGATATGTAATAAATAATTTCACGAGTTCTGAAAGTGTTGAAAATAAATTTAGAAAAAAACATCGGCCATGAGTTCGAAATGAAGAAATTGAAACTGCTGTGATGCTATCGATTGTGGAAAATCCAAAATATTCACTTCGAAGAAGGTCCAATTTATTGAATGTAAGTAAAAATCTAGTTGCACGAATTTTAAAGTCAAATAAATTTAAACCATACAAACTTCAATTTACCTATACTCTAGAAGAAGGAGATATTGTACGAAGGTTTGAATTTTGTGCTTGTATGCAAGAAGAATTGAAAAATAACAGATTTATGACATGACAAGTAATGTTCCCTGACGAAGCAACATTTACGTCTAATGGTATAGTAAGTTCGCAAAATTGTCAATGGTGGAGCAATGTTAATCCTAATTTCCATGTCCAAACCAGAGAACAATATTCATTTAAAACTAATGTGGGGTGTGGCATTTACAAAGACAGAATTGTTGGACCATTCTTTTTTCGAAATAACATAAATAGAGAAAAATATCTACAATTTTTAAATAATCAGTTATCAGACTTTCTTGATGAACTACCGCTAGATGAACGAGAAAAAATATGATACCAACAGGATGGAGCACAATATCACTGTAAGAGAACTATTAGGGATTTTTTGTCCATACTTTTAACGGTAAAGTGATCAGAAAGGACATGGAGTTCCTTTGGCCACCAAGGTCGCCAGATATAACCCCTCTAGACTTGTTTTTGTGGGGCTACTTAAAAGAAAAAGTATATCTTCAGAAGCCATTTCAAGATGTTGATCATCTTGAAAGAATCATTAAGGATACATGTAAAGCTATAACTCCAGATGTGGTTAGAAATGTCATAAATGAATTTAGTCAATGAACAATCACCTGTTTAGAAAGGAACGGTAGATACGTTGAAGTTCCGTAGTATTTAAGAAATTTTACATGCTCTCAATAGAATTTATTAGTTGTGATTATTCATTGTTGATAAATTGATAGGAGGTTTAGCATGTCTTATTCCTTTATTCAATAAATAATCTAATTAATAATATCTTGTTATTTTTTTCTGGGAAACTCACAAATTTACAAAGTGGGCATAATTTAATGCTATTTAATAAAAATTTAAATGAACATTTGCTCTCCAATACAATTTGAGTGTATTTTACTATCACTTTAAATCATGATTTTAATTTTTCCCTGTATTCCAACCATTGTTTTAAAAATGTTGTACTTAATTATGGATCTACAAGTTATGCAGAGTTTTTTATCAAAAACAATTTTTTTTTGTGAAATGTAAGATAAACTTTTTCTCCATTTGTATAAAACTTTTTGGGACACACTGTATATAAATATATATATAAATATGGAAGCGTTTATTAAGTTAAGTCAGTCATTCAAAACTTTAATCGTGAAATGTTTATTTAAGTCGCAAGCTGTTGCTTTATAAAGATGATATTTGAAATATGCAGTACCTTAATTTAATAAATACGATGTTGCAATGAATAAAGAAGTGATATTTTAAACGTAACCTACAGAAATATAAAAATGGATAAATGCGATTATTTGATTTTGTAATATACAACTTAGAAGAAACTTGCAATGCTACCTAGATATTGGGAGCATTTGATTTTCATTTGTTATTTAATTTAGTAGTGGAATCCATTGTTTACTGAAAGTTCCGAATTCTTTTGCTACGCAGTTATTTTTATGCAAGGTTATATATGCAGCTTCTTTGATTTTGTGTTTTTGGTGGTTTTCTTCTTTGTCAATAATTTTTTCGTCCTCCCATTTTTGTGACTGGAGTTCCATGCATGTTGACAAATAATGGATTTTACAAATTTTATATTTTTTATATATGATTTATATTCTTTTAAACGAACTTCAAATGGTCTGTAACTTTCCCCTATATAAAACTTGTTACATACGCACGGTCGCGTTGTTAGTGAAATCAATTGTGCTTGCAGGCTCGTCACATCTTCTTTCATTTTTACCAATTTACTGTCCAACTTTTGCTCAACTGTTTTTACCTGTTCAGTGAAATCTTCTTTCAATGCAATGGAAACTTGCATTAATCTTTGTTCTAGCGTGGCTGTATTTTCATTCAACTTTTCTTCTACTTTCGCAGCATTTTTACTAAGTGTCACTTCTAGTTTAGCCGACCTTTCTTCCATACCGGATTTAAAATCCATAAAGAAATTCATTAAAGTTCCTGCGTCTATTTTAGTTTGGCTTTTAGTAACATGCATAATACAAACTACTAAAATGTCTTTAGACTTGTGCTTTTTTTTAATTAATCACTATACACCCACCACACCCTGACAACAGTCTAACGGGCTGCTCTTACCACGTTCACCAATTTAGAACAAGTTATATCAAAAGTCTTTATTACTCACTACTTACAAGTCTAAGTATATGGCTTATTTATAGATGTTTTCAGTCCAATTAACAATGAACTACTATCACACTAATGCTATCGACAAGCTTGAACTAAATCCTTAACCATAAGTCTTCTTAACAACACTAACACTACTATAATATATTTATTACCCTTTTGTCTATTTATGTACAAGCTGGCGGTACAATAGGCACGTTTACATAACACAAATTTATACTACTATAGGACCTTCAAAACGTAATGACCAACAAACTATGCACGATATGATTTATATACAACATTAGGATATAGACTAACAGATGTACACTTATCACCCATCGTATATATACCCTAAAATTAACTAGATAATTCATAGCCTGATTGCTCGAATGTTCTAGACTTCTGTAGAATACAACTTGCGTGTTTGACGGGTTGCTTAATAGTTGGTAACAGTATTTTATAGAGTTTAAGTTTGAAATCAATCTTAGATTTTGACGTACGGATTCACCTGCCTACGAGTACCTATATAACTATTTTTTGACAGTTTTCGAGTTAATTTTAGAAGCTTTTCGCACACGTGTTTAAAAAAAAATACACCACACAATGCAATACCGCGCCCAATACAAGTTTGAATTTGCTTCTAGGATGTCCCGCAGATATATTTTAAATTCCCGTGTATATTTCTTGAAACCAACTCAAACTTTTTTCTGTCTTGCTAATGTGTTTACTAACAATGCTTTTCCTTCAGTACCGTGCGTTTGGCTTTTTGGTTTGTGAAAATGTAGCTGATTTTTACTTTTTTAGCACAAATCTCGGAAACAGCTATTTTTCTTCTGAAGTATTCGCTTGCACGGAACAATAACCTGCTTACCGGATGTAGTAGATTATTCCCAATCAACCTCCCCCCCGGATTGTCCTTGTCGGTGGCAAATCCCAATTAGTCTTACCACTGCCACCTCAACTCCAAAGTGTAAATTGGCGCGAAAGCGACCTGTCCAGATTTATAGTTATTTGATATTTTGTATTGGAAGACTTTCTATTCTACACACATTTTTGTTATATATTGTTTCATCATTAAGAGCGATATATTTCTTTGTTCTTATTCAACCAACTCGTTTAACACCACAATTAAAATCAGTTTGATACGTGATACGGCAACCTGGTTTCTCTTTCTATTAATATATTTATTGTAATTCTTTTTTGGTAGATAGGGCAACGTGTAGAAAACAACTTACAAAAGATTGAAAGAGTACTCGTGGTTTGATTAGAATCTAAACTGGTAAATACAGTAATAATACAAGTATACATTTCCACCTCTAACTACAGTGAGGAAGAGGTAGAAACGATCTACAAAGATATCAAAGACATACTAAGATACGTAAAAGGACATAAATATTTCATAATTACGGGGATATTAATGCAGTGGTAGGTGAGGGTAAGGAAGGAGCAGTAGTAGGTTTATTTGGTTTAGGCTCGAGAAACGACAGGGGAAATAGGTTGGTAGAGTTTTGCGACAAGAACAATTTAATTATTACAAACACATTATTTCAATATCATGCTAGAAAACGATATACGTGAAAGATGCCAGGGGATATAGGAAAATATCAAATAAATTACATTCTTGTTAGACAACGGTTTAGGAGTCAAGTAAGAGACTGTAGAAGCTACCCAGACGCAGATAAAAACACTTTGACTTTGAGAAACTAAAAGATAAAGATATCCAAAAAAAATTCGACAAAAGCCAATGAATTGTTGGAAGATACCAGAAAAATATCTGATACTAAGGAAGTAGAAGCAGAATTGAATAACATTAAATCCAGCTTAGACATGGCAGCCAGAGATATTCTGGGGTATACACAAAAATAAAATAAGAAATCATGGATAACAAAGGATATCCTGAATTTAATAGAAGAAAAAAGAAAATACAAAAAGAAATCAGACAAAACAGGAAAATAGAGATACAAAACTATAAAATAAGAGATTATTCGCAAATGCAGGAAAGCTAAAGTACAATTGATTGATGAAAAGTGCAAAAAGGTACAAACTAAGATGGATATAGGAAAGACAGATGAAACATACAAACTACTTAGCATTAATTTTAGGGATATAAAACCGTATAGCAAAAATATAAAAGACGCGAGAAGAAACGTCATTATAGAAAATGTAGAGAACGTGGGAGATGGCAAAAATATATAGGGAATTTATATGCAGGAGAGGAACTAACTGCATTAGAACAGGAATCAGACATTGAAAACGATAACCTGGGATATCCTATACTTAGAGATGAGTTTGAATTAGCATTAAAGGGTCTGAAAATTGATAAAGCGCCGGGAACAAATAAGGTGCAAGCCAAAACTTTTAAAGCCGCTGGACAAGCAGTAACTAAACGTCTCTTCTATGACGCAGGCGAGATACCCAAAGATTTCAAACGTAGCATCATAGTGACTATACCAAAAAAGAAAGGCGCCGATAGATGTGACAATTTTCGAACAATAAGTTTGACAGCACACGTGTCAAAAATATTAACTAGAATTGTACAAAGACGAATGGAAAAACGAGCTGAAGAAATACTAGGAGAAAATCAATTTGGGTTTAGGCGAAACAGGGGAACACGGGAGGTTATTTTAGCTCTGAGATTGATAATAAAGAAAACAATAGAAAAAGGGGAAAGCGTGTATATAGAGTTTGCATATGTGGAAAATACATTCGACAATGTAGAATGGAGAAAAATATTCAAAATACTCAAAAAGATTCGAATGAGGGATAAACGAATGGTACATAGCTTATACAAAGAGCAAAGAGCGGTAATAGAATTAGAGCAGGAACGTAGAGAAGTAAACATTAGGAAAGGGGCGAGAGAGGGATGTGCCCTATCCCCATTAATTTTTAGCTTGTACATTAAAGAACCAATAAATACTGTCAAATGCAGGAAGGCATTTGGAATTACTATGCAAGGACAAAAAATTGATATGCTTAGATTTGTAGATGATATAGCGGTATTAGCATCGAGCAAAGAGGAGCTAGAAGCTGCTCTTAATGAAGTGGAGACGGTTCTAACAGAGAGATACGCTATGAAAATTAACAAAAATAGAACTGAAGTACTAGTATGCAAAGAAGGGGAAAATAAATCAAAATCAAGAATACCTATAGGAAACAAGAACTTCCAAAAGTTAAGGATTTCTGCTACCTAGGAAGCCAAAAACGCAAGATGGGAAAAGTGGAAAAGATATAAAGCAGAGATTAGCACAAGATCGTGCTTCATTTAACAAGAAAAAGCAACTACAAAGATACTAAGATACGTAAAAGGACATGAAAATTTAATAATTACGGGGGATTTTAATGCGGTAGGTGAGAGTAGTGAAGGAGCGGTAGCAGGTTTATTTGATTTAGGCACGAGAAATGGCAGGGGCAATAGACTGATAGAATTTTACGACAAGAACAATTGAACCATCACAAATACATTATTTCAACATCATGCAAGAAGACAATACACGTGGAAGATGCCGGGAGATATAGGAAGATATCAAATAGATTACATTCTTGTTAGACAGCGGTTTAGGAATTAAGTAAAAGACTGTAGAAGCTATCCAGAAGCAGATATAAGCACTGACCACAACATCGTAATTATGAAGGCCGCTCTTATATTTAAAAATCTGAAAAAGAGGAACGAAAAAGGCACTTGACTTTGAGAAACTATAAGATATAAATATCCATGAAAAAGTTAAAAGAAAAAGTCAAATGCATTACTGAAAGATATCGGGAAAATTTCTTATACTAAGGAATTAGAAACAGAATGGAATAGCATTAAATTCTGCTCCGACATGGCGGCCAAAGATATTCTGGGGTATACACAAAAAGAAAATAAGAAACCATGGATAACAAAGGATATCCTGAATTTAATAGAAGAAAGACGAATATACTAAGATAGATCAGTCGAAACAGGAAAATGATGCAACAAAATGGGAAATTATACGCAAATGCAAGAAAGCTACAGAACAATGGATTGATGAAAAGTGCAAAGAGATACAAACTAAGATGGAAATATGAAAGACAGATGAAGCATACAAACTAATTAGAATGAATTTTAGGGATAAAAACCGTATAGCAAAAATATAAGGAACGCGGGAGGAAACGTCATTATAGAAAAGTAAAGAAAGTGGATAGATGGCAAGATTACATAGGGAATTTCTAAGCAGGAGAAGCATTAACACCATTAGAACAAGAATCAGACATTGAAAATGCTGCTTTGGGATATCCTATACTTAAAGATGAGTTTGAATGAGCATTAAAAGGTCCGAAAAATGGTAAGACACAGGGTACAGATAAGCTGCAAGCAGAAACTCTAAAAGCTACTGGACAAGCAGTAACAAAGCGTCTACTCCAACTTGTAAGATAACGTATGGGACAGGCGAGACACTAAAAGATCTCAAACGTAACATCATAGTCACTAAACAAAAAAAGAGAGGCGCGGATACATGTGAACATTTTCAAATAAGTTCATCTGCACTTGACAAAAATATTAACTAAAATTGTACAAAGACGAATGGAAAAACGATCTGAAGAAGTACATGGGTTTAGGCGAAACAGGGAAACACGAGAGGCTATTTTAGCTCTGATGGTGATAATAGAGAAAACAATAGAAAGAGGGGAGAGGGTGTATATAGGGTTTGTAGATTTGGAAAAAGCATTTTACAATGGAAAATGGAAAAAAAATGTTCTAAATACTTAAAAAGATTAGAATGAGTTTTATTGATAGATGGATAGTACATAGCTTATACAAAGAGCAAACAGCAGTAATAAAATTAGAGTAGGAACGTAGAGAAGTAAATATTAGAAACAAGGAAAAGATTGCTTAAAACATATGTGTGGAACACAGAACTGTACGGCTGTGAAACCTGAACAGTAGGAAAAGCGGTCAGGAAAAAGATAGAAAAGCCTTTGAGATGTGGTGCTATAGACGTATGATAAAGATATCATAGACAGACAAAGTTAACAACAAAGAGGTACTAGTGCAACATGCCAGTTTTCCACTGGCCATGTTCCAGTTTTCGAATTGCCTCCTTATACCTTTCCCTCCTTTTATTTTCTTTACGAACTAAAGAAGTTCCCTTTTTACTTATCTTTATGCAGTGTTTTGTAGTTTAGAGTATGAGTTATTTTTAGGTTGTGTTATGCTATAACACGCATTAATAATTTTATTCAAGTAAGAATTTACTTTCTTTTAAAATAAATATATCTTTTATTATATAACAAGTTGTTTGAACAATTCACTTCAAATGAAAATGTTATAAACATAACCACTATTTGATTGGTAGTTATTTTCCAGTAACACAAGTGAGGTAGTTTTGAATCTACATTCTGTAAAAGATTTACCTGCACATTAGTTTCCTTCCTGTATTACCGGCCGATTTATCTTTAGTTATCTGCGCATGTCAGATCCCTATTCAAATCCGGATATGACCATATCACGATTTCCCTCTTTATCTGTGCACTTGTTCAAGATGCCTGGCTTTTGCGTGGTATGTATTAGCGTCCAGAGTTATAACGAAATATTTTAGCAGAAATAATTTTATAGAATCACTTGACGAAATGTAGTTTAATTCTTGCACATTGTTACCCCCGGATGCACTAATGATAGTAAGGATAGTTATAGATTGAAACCTGTTAAAATTTCAACGTACCTCGTGGTAATTTCCTTAACACCTACACGCAAATTGTAATGCAGAGATCTTCCGAGAGGCTCGTAGTATCTTCAGAGAGGCCCGTTGTATCTTCCTAGAGGATAGTTTTGCCTTCCGAGAGATTTGTTTTATCTTCAGAGAAATTTGTTTTTCCTTCTGAGAGGATCATTTATACTCACCTCAGTGTATATTTATCTGCCGTAATGATACACAATATTTATATCTAGTTAACTTCACAGTACCTTATCTATAATTTTAAACTTAGATTACCTGGAATTTGCCTATCCGGTATTTGCAGTTTTACCTTCAAAGCGATGTAACAAAATGAATGGTTAACTTTAAAATCTGTATACATAGGATGGCTGATGTTATGTTCCTTGCCTGAATCGAACTCAACAACCAACTTTAGTTATGGTTCAAAAACCACCTGTTAGTGTTCCTAATTCTTTACAGTTTGAAACAGCAGGTACTTCTCTAACAGTCTGTAGTGAAGAAAATATACAGGTGTGTGTTTTAGAAGTAAGTTTTCTTATGTGATAATTCAACACTAGTGCAAGTTGAAGTAAAGTTTTGCTTCTACTTATGAACAGCAATAGTGTTTTTAAAATATATTTGTTAAATTTACATTGTACCGTTTCAACGTAACACATGTTAGTATAACTTTAAAGTCAAGTAATTAATACAACTAAAGTGTACACCCTAGGTTTCATGAAACTGAAGGTTTAACTCCTTTTATTGTTAATTGTTGTGCTAAAGCAATAAAAGTTTCTTTACGTACCTAACGCAAAATAGGTACATATGTTTTTCTAAAATATTAATAACTGAAGTGTTTCCTAATATTATTCGCTGATAATAGTATTAACATAGTTGTACCGGTGAAAGTTTTCTATTAGTAACTAACAAGAAAACATGTTTATTTGAAGATTTTCTGAATAACTGTATAATTAAGATGCATGATAAACAAATTCAACTACATAATTAATAAGATTGTTTTTGAATTCAAATTTAATTTTTGTAATATAGCTAAGGTACTTGAGTTTTATTCTATATTTTTTAACTATTGACACTCCCTGAGATTTACAAGTCCATGCAGCCTCCGAAGCCTCTAAAGGCCAATGCCACCTGCGCCGAAGTATGTTACATGCTTCGTCGTGTGTCTACTTTTTTAAGACACCGGGAAAAAGTAAGGCACACTAGAAATAATAGGGGAAAAAGGAAGTATGGGGAAAACAGTAAAAATAGGAGAGACTATGGCATGAGGGAATAGTACGGAATATATTAGAAGCAGAGATAGGAAAAAAAAGAGAAATAGAAATCAATGGATGTAGGTATCCAACCAATTCGAAGATGGAAACCTAATAACGAAAAAATAACTGTAAATGAACTTGATATTTATTATAAGCAACTACATAGGTATTGGTTATACAATACTCTCAACTAATGTTAATTGTGCCAAAGGGTTTACTGGAAAACTATTAATGCAGCAAATGACTAAATTTTGTGGATCCTTAGCATTCACAGGCTGCTTAACCCCCTTCACATGCCACTGAAACTTGGTGAAATAGGGCATATAATTACGAAACAACAGAAGGTGAACCGAGCTGTATCTAGGCTGTGGGAATTTTAGAGAACGGTGTAGGCTAGCTCAAAATAGAAATAAGTGAAGGTATGCGTCCAACCAGTTTCAAAACGGAAAACCTAAAGACGAAAAAATAATTACACTTAAATCTGATGATTATTATAAACAACTACAGGTGTTGGTTTTGAAACATTTTCAACTAATGTTGATTGTGTGAAAGGATATATTGGAAAACTACTAATTTGGCAAATATTCAAGTGTTGGGGGAACTTGGTAGCAGCAGGCTGTTTAACCCCCTTCGCATACTACTGAATATCGAGGAAATAGGGTACATATTTATAAACAATAGTAGGGGGAACTGAACTGTATTTAACAAGAAAGAGCAGCGGTTATGTTTGAAGACAATAAACATAGAAACAGGGAGAAAATTGTTGAAAGCATATGTGTGGAGCACAGTACAGTATGTAGGAGAAGCAGACAGAAAAATGATAGAAGCCTTTTGGAATGTTATGCTTTAGATGTATGAGGATGATAGCATGAACAGACAAAGTTAGTAACACAAAAGTTATAGAAATAGTAGGGAAAGTTATCTGTGAAAATTATAGGTGAAATATAGAAGGGCAGGATACGTTCTATGGCATTTTTAGGGAATAGTGTAGGATATATTACAAGCAGATGTAGGAAAAAGGAAGTAGAGGTAGACCTAGATCAGACTATTGCACACAGATAGTGAAAAATGCAGACTGTGGAAACTTCAAGGAAATGTGTAGGTTTGTACAGAATAGGAACCAATGAGGGTAGCCAGTTCCAGAGCTGAAGACTTAATGATGATGAATTATTTTTGGTGTTTAATCAGTTTTTGTGTCATTTTACATTTTCATCCTTCTTTTGGTAATTAAAAACGCGCGAAATGCTTTTTGTTCCTTTCCGACCTGAAACCTTGTACTTGTATAGTAAAATCACAGGAAGTGCTTTGGAACAGGTTTTCCATTCGTATTATTTTCTACTACTTCTTACAGGGATTTGTGCTGTGGCTTTTTTTTTCTACACTGTTCGCAGAGTGCGCGTGCGGTTGTCGAATTTTGGAAGATAGTTAGCGGAACTACTCGTTATTCTATTGATATTTTTAAAACGAAATGGTTAGTTACTATTTAGCCGCAGTTTCAGTGACATCTTCAACTACCTGTTGGTGATCGCTGCTATTGTTTAAGGGAGATTGAATTTCTGGAGCAAACAGGTATAGCGCAGTATAAGTAGTGTTGCACTGTTGTCTCAGTTCCTTGCTTTGCATGTGCACATCAGCTCTACATGGTACATATTTTACGCTATTTCCTAATTACTTAATTACCCCAATCACTAATTATAGATGTGCTATCTTTATTACGGAAATAGATATTATAGGGCGTTCTTGCCACCTAAACATTAACTGCATCCCAACACAGAAGATATCTTTATGCGCGACGATTTTTATTTTTAATGTTGTATCACTTAAGAATTGTAAATACTCCCTGTATGTTTGTTGTGGTTTGTTAAGTATTCTTCTTAATCTTTTTTGGGAATTAAACCACTCATAGTTTTTAAAATCATCTTTATTTACGTTTCGATCCATGACCTATGATCGTTGTCAAAATAATAAAAACTTCAAGTTTGACCTTTTTGACATAAATTGAAGGTAACTTTGATTTATTGATGTTCAAAATATTTGGTTTGAGTACACTAAGCAAAAATTTTTAAAGTTTAAAAGAATGATTTGTAACTTTACGTATTTCGCGGCAGTCCCTGTTCCAGCGCCAAAGTTATGCTACGTTGGCTCGTAGCCGTGCGTAACACAAAGATATCAAGAAATGACCGGGCTCAATCGGAGATTGGAAGGGGGGGGGGGTGTAGAAAGCAGACCAACATACAATGTACGCGGCTGTAAGGAGTTAGTGATAATACCTGCATGAAAAAGAAATAGTTAAGCAAACCTGAAATAAAGAAAAGAATAAGCATAGCAGCAATGATAAGTGTAAATTATTCAGTACTTTGTAGAATGTAAGAAAAAACTGTTTAGATAAACTATATAATATAATCACGATAAAAGCATTATAAAAGTTTTTATTACAAAGTGAGGTAATATTGGGGAGTAGCAGAAACGTTTCCTCACACACCAATTAAACATAAATCAGACAAAATGTTAACAAAAGATAAATAGATAAGACACCATTGGTATGAGTAATTCAGTAGTATTGATTGTTCTTTCTTTCTTTTTTTTCTTATGTTTTAAAATAGCATGCAAGTCTATTGCAAAAGGTATCAGAACGACAAAGATATGGCAAAGCAACGGATAGATATTTAAAGTAATAACAAGTAGAAAATAGTTCAACTTACAAAAGGTCCTTCAGTAACGTTTCCCTACAATTGAAGTGTGGGATTCACGATGTCCTGCACTAACGAAGCACTTTACCCTTGACTGGGCGGGTGTTGATGGAACTTATCACACGTTACACTAATCACACCTACGTATTTCACTGGTGTTCGCAGCAGACATTATTATGCTGATGGAACTATGTAGCATTGATAAATTTCTTGTCAATTCTATTTCCTGAGACACTAATTTCGAACTATTTTGTAACACAAATCGAAAAAAGATGGTAATAAAAATTTAGAATCGCGGGCTTTCAAGGCGCGACGTAATGCATTAAACTAACAGTAACGTGAGGTGTTTTATTTGCTACCTATGGTAACAAAGAAAAATCTAATTCTTTTGAATAACGAAATCTGCGCAAACAACGATCTATTTTAGATTCGTTGGGGTTAGAAAAATTCAGAAACTACAGTATCACTGTATTTAAATAATCCAAAGTATGCACTAATCTGATAAAACAAAGGGACACTAGACGAGATCGCACACACAGTTTAAGTATAAAAAGACAAATTCACTAAAAAAACACAATTAGTAAAGCAACGCGTATCACTAAGTCAAAATGTTCCGTAAAACGCACGTGCCTCGAGTTTAACAAGCTTTACCGCTTTTATTTCCAACAGAAAATCAACTAAAAAAAACAACAATTAGTAAGGCACGCGTAAGCAATAAACATAATAATACAGTTAATATACAACTTTTATTTCACAAGAAAAACATCTAAAATCGTGCCGTGCTGTTCATGAACAATACGAAAATTAATCCCGCATTAATTCTCACTATTGTCAAAAGCAGAAAGCCGCAGTATTTTTCCACGTACTTGGATCGAAACGTAAATAAAGATGATTTTAAAAACTATGAGTGGTTTAATTCCCAAAAAAGATTAAGAAGAATACTTAAGAATTGATTGTTGTTGGAAATTTATATATTTAATTTTATGCTTTTCACTTATCTAAACTAGTCTTCTAGTATCGAATACGTTGTTGAAAAAGATCGATCTAATCGAATTCAGTAACTGATCAACATCCAAGTTTCAAGTAATCATTTGAAAAAAGAAAAAGTGAAAATAAAAACGGAAATAACAATACAAAAACGTGTTAAGAAAATAAAAGCAAGAATTTGTATATTAGTATGACCGGTCGTGGGCGCGAACGTTTGAGAGATTCAAATTCGGACGCCAAAAAATTTTAAGAATTTAATACAACCCAAAGGGTGTTGGAAAATGTATATGTGGTGATTTCATTCTGATTTAGGTTGCACTTAGCACATTGGCAATTAAGTATACTCTTTCAACAAATTCATGAGAGATAAACTCCATAAATACAAGTTTTGCATTCATGTGTTTATTAACAGCAATTTTATCACAGTAAACACCAATGCTTGTATACTTTATTCGCACCAAGCACATAGTGTCCGCCATTTTTTCTATGTGTCTAAGAGAAAAAAATATACATGTGAATTGACAATTTTTTTAGTCTTATGTTTTTCCACATGTATTAGTATTAAAAGGCATTTTATTTTATAGGTTGGTTAAGACTTATCACAAAATAGGACAACTATTGCGTGCTCTAGCGTATTTTCCAAGTAGAGAATGGCAATTTCGAAACCATAATACCCAGGCTTTGTGGAGAAAACTCAATTCGGAGGATAAAAAACTTTACAACTTTGATTTAAGTAACATTGACTGGAATAATTATATGTACATGTTTGTAATAGGAACACGCAAATATCTTTTAAAAGAACCTATTGTTGCATCGCCAAAAGAAAGAGGAAATAGTACAATGCTGAAAGTGGCATACTACGTTGTAGGTACGATAGTATTTTTTGCCATTTACAAATTATTGCTTATAATTGGGAACACGATACTTTAATTTTGTAGTTGCCTTTATAAATGTAGTTTATTTAGTAATAAAGTAGTTTATTTCAAGTTTGTATTTTTCTATTATATTGTAGTTTTGTTCATCAAACGGTTATCCCTAAATCACTTTGTTTTTTGTTGCAGCATTTACAGTACACAAACAGTACATTATAAAATCTTACAGTATAATGGTTTAAAGTCAATAGGTTTAAAATGCTTAATCTAACGATTTCTGCAGAGCAGAAGTACTGTATTCACTTTTTGGAAACACTGCCTTTTCCATCCAAAATCAAAGTTTCTTATCGCATTTTACGTTTTAGGTCCTTTTGAACATATTTCTTTTCCTATCGGTGTGTCTACCTGTGCAGGAATCCTTGCAACAGACAAAACTTTCACAATTTACATCGAACTTGAAAAAATGTTCAAGGATTATGTGGACTAGATCCTAGATTATCGACTACAAATTTTAAAGTTCACAGATTAAGAGCGCTACTTGCGCACGCGCAAACGTAAAATCATCAAACCGCAAATACTCGGGATCTAATAGTCGAAATTAGCTAAAATTTGGAGGATCGTTTGAAGTAGTTTTAAGTAATATACAGTGTGGTCAAAGATAAAGGTAACGCGAAATATCTCGAATCTGACCTTGTATTTCATTCGGGTTTTCTTTACCGCATTAAAGACTTAATATTACACTTATTTTTGTCAAATTCAAATTTTTAGCATTATTTTTCTGCGCATGCGCAGCAAAACAATTTTTTAAAAATTGCAACCCCCTTTTTAGATTTCAAATTTGCATTAGGTTAATTTCTTCAAACAACTTTAACTTATAAAGTTTTGTTCTATTTTGAAAATTGAGAAATTGAGACGGGGTTTTGAATCCTTGCTCGGGACGTTTTAAATAGTATTAAAAGTCCGTGTAAATAACATATTGTTGACGTATATCTCAAGGTTTTTAACTTGTTTCATAAACACGGCACGAATTGTCTTCATAAGCTATTTTCCTAATCCGCTCATTTCCACGTTAATGTTTAAGCAAAGCGGAATGGGAATCGTTGAAGGTAAAAATTTGTAGGGTGAAAATTAAGTGTTTTAATTTTTATTTGTGTTGACACGGGATCCGAAGCTATTTTAATTAAAGAAGAAACCGGAAAAAAATTTGACCCAAAAATAATGCCGAGCGCAGTAGTTTTAACAGGTTATGCTGCTTCAAATGTTCCCGTAATTGGCGTAACAAATTTTGCTGTGGTCGTAGATCGTGCAAGCGCTAACGTAAAAGCTTTTGTCGTTCCGAATACATTTCAAGACATACCAATTATAATTGGACAACCCTTTTTGAACTTACCCAAAGTAATTTTAACAGTAGCAAATAAAAGGATGAGAATTCTGACTATGCATGATGACATTAATGAAGTTTTACATTTAGAACCTGGGAAAATACCCTTGTGGGCAAAAGAGGCTGTTGTTATTCTGCCAAAATCATAAGTGTTTGTTGCCGCAACATCACACAATGCTCTCAGCAGTGAAATTTATGTGCCAGGCAGTCTGAGGCTAGTTCCAGGAAAAGAGCACTACGTTGGAGAATGCATCACTCAAAGCAAAAACGGCTACGTCGTCGTTACAAACGTATCGCAGGAGGCAGTTGAAGTGAGTACTAAGCCAATATTAGTAAAATGTGTTCAGTGTTTTGAGGCCAAAACGCCTTGCCCTCAGTTTTCAACTAATCTTTCAGTTAAGGTAACTGAAAACGAGTATTTTAATCAAGACGACGTACAGTGTAATATTAATCTTACACGCGACCAGGCAAATCGTTTACTTGATCTAATCAACTCCTTTAGACACTGTTTTGCGCGAAATACAAATGAACTAGGAAAAACCGATTTTCTTAAAAAGGCAATTCACCTTACCGATGACAAACCAGTGGTCTATCGCCCATATCGTTTATCGCATTCCGAACGTCGAGAGGTGAAAACAATAATAGACGATCTTCTGAAGGGCGGAATAATTAGGGAGTCAGAATCGCCCTATGCGAGCCCCATACTTTTGGTAAAGAAAAAAACCCAGAGAAAATCAAATGTGTGTAGACTACAGGGCGCTGAACTCAAAGACTGTGAAGAACACATTTCCCTTGCCGCATACCCACGATTTTCTTGAAAAGTTAAAGGATTGTCGTTATTTCACGAGCTTCGATTTAACGAGCGACTATCATCAAATTGCCGTCGATGACTCGGCAATACCGAAAACAGCATTTATCACGCCTGAATGCTATTACAAGTACCTCCGCGTCCCGTTTGGGCTATGCAATGCACCAGCAGTCTTTAAACGAACTAGAAACAAACTTTTAGGTAACTTACATTACGGTAATGTTCTTGCCTACATGGCTTAAAATTCTAAAGGATGTTTTAACTTCTCTTCAAAATGCTGGTTTAACCCTCAGATTGTCCAAGTGTCAATTTCTTTCCAAAAAAATTGAGTATCTGGATCATGAAATTTCTTGAGGAGTTCAACCCGGATATCGTAAAACATAAGCCGTTAAAACTTTCCAGAACTGATTAGTTTTCATAATGTCCACCAATTCCTTGAATTAGTCAGTTATTTTAGGAAATACATTCAAGACTGTGCTACCATTGCATGTCCCTTAACCATTTTGACAAAAAGGAATTCAGAGTTCCGAGGGGGTCGGATCAACAATACAGCATTCGATGCCATTTCGTTTCTAGACCCCTCTTAGCGATCTACGATGAAAACTGCCAACAGAAGTCCATACCAACGCTTCCCAGAAGGGACTTGCAGGAATTTTGTTACAAAGACACGATGGTTGTCTAAAGCCCGTTATGTATTATTCAAAGCAGACTACGAAGGAAGAACAAAGGTACCTTGCCTACGAATTAGAAACCATTGCCGTAGTAACCTCTTTGAAGCATTTCGAATATATCTAATAGGCATACAATTCAAGGTTGTAACAGATTGTAACGCCATTCGTACCACTTTCTGTAAAAGAGATGTGGTTCCGAAGATTGGAAGGTGGTGGCTCTCTATTCAAGAATTTATCTTTGATGTGTAGTAAAGACCGGGACTAAAAATGGCCCATGCTGATGCTTTAAGCAGAAACCCTATGAACAGTACTGGACAAAGAAGTAAAGTTGGAACTACAAGTTAGCTGTCTAAAGGACAATCGGGGTAACGCAAAGGCCCGAATCCATAAAATATAAGTTAAATAAAAGGTGTGCTACGACCCACGCCGCACTTATCGAAAATCATTTGGTCTTGGCGATCAAGTTTTGGTGCGTACAATCCCAACAAATAACGATGGAAGAAGCAAAAAGTTGCTTCCAAAATATAGTGGTCCATACGTCATTATTAAAAAATTGGACTACGGTCGTTTTATTGTTGGTCAAAAGGCGCTTCTCGCTCGCAGAGGAAGTACCGTGGGGTAGTTTTCCTCGACAAGCTTAAGACTTTTAACGTCGAAGTCAGTTCGGAGTCTAACGAAGAATCCGACTGTGGAACACCTTAGTATTCAAAAGGAATGACAAGGCGTGATTAACAAAAGTTGTTAGACGGAAGCTCGTATTAACAGGTTGAACGATTCTGGTGTAGGTAAAGATATGTACATACTTGTAAGGTATCGATACACTAATTGCGAAAGAACCCAGCGTTTTTATCTACACTACCAACTAAAGGCAGTCGTTGAGATTTTTTGTAAGTAGGCGCTCTGCGGACCCTGAAAGACATAGCGGGAGGCGGCTGCATATGGCACGCAACTAGCGGTTTTGTAAAGCAATTTAATTATTACGTTTTATGGTTCAGATTGGAATTCAGGAGAGTTGTTGTACTGTGCCGTTCGAGCGAATCCTGACAGTGATAAAACAACGGCAAATAATCAGATAGTAAATTGTATACCGATTAATTAGTGGTGAATATGGCGAAAAAAAGACCAAAAGAAAGGGAAAGGTTTGCAAGATTATGGGAAAAATTGCATGTGCCCAACTTTCTCGGGATCTAACTTAACTTCGGGATTGAATACGTTAATGAGAGAAATAAACTAAAAATTTAACTAAAGTTGTCGGGGTGTACTCAGTTTCGCGATAAGTAGTTTAAATACAAATCTTATGAAAGGAATGACTCAAATATCATGTAAGATTGATACGCAATTATTACAGGAAACTGTTGATTTGGGTGTAAAAAAGGAATATGAAAAGTGTGTTTAATATTAATAAGGGGCACAGTAATTATATTGGGATGTGGAAGGATGTTGGCGGACCAAACCTCCTTTTCTCACCAAACGGTGTGGTACATCTCGTTCATTTTATGCGAAAGTTAATTAGCTTAATGAACGATGAAATGATGAAGCGCAAGAAAATGGTTGGCATCCTCCAGACCAGCGTAGACCGGGGGGTATAATTCGGGTAGCGACGATGGTGCAAATGGTTTTAACATGGCTAGAGAGGAACAAGTAAATTTTAGTAGAGCTTCAGATGAATTACTGGAAGAGAGTAAATGGCTAGCAATTAAATCGGTAGTAAAGCTTTCTACGCTAACGTTGGTAGTAGAAAATAATATTAGTACGATGCGCTGGTAGATTCTGGTTCTCAAATAACCGGCATTTCCTAATATGTTTTCAGAGCGATAATGGAGCATTAAAAGATAGACTTATTCCAATTTTCCCCACCGGTAAGGCTGTTTTAATTGGCGCTGTGACCAAAAGAATTCTATGGTAAAAGACCAGGTTTATTTGAATATTAAAATGGGGGAGTAATTTTAATTGCTCGTGTTTGGTAATCCCAAATTTAAACCACGACATGCTTTTGGGCTTAAATTAGATGTTTGATAATCACCCAGTCGTGAATTTTTGGTCTCGCTCTATCCGCACCTTGATAAATAAAAAAGAGCATCATATTAGTTTTGAAAGGGAACTCCAGTTAGGGGAATAATATTATAGTAGCAGAGGGGTTTAAAGAAGCCGAAATTTTGGAAAGGAAGGCACAAAACTCAATGTGTAGTGTTCAGGAGATATATGAAGTAGCGGAAGCTGCAGAATAGTTTGATAACACACATAAGGATCGAGTAGTAGAATTGTTGGTTTCAGTTAACCCAGTGTTTTCCAATAGTCCTAGGCGGAATAAAAATTATTATCATGAAATTCGGTTGACGGTTTTGAGTCCTTTCCATAGGAGACAATTTCCCTTCCCTCATGTTTATAAACTGAAAGCTAGAAAACGAATTAAGGAAGGGGGGACATTAGGGGTGATACAAAAATGTCGGGTGGAATATATTAGCCCATTGGTAATTGTAAAGAAAAGGGACGGATCCATAAGCATTGATCTGGATGTTTCTTATCTAAATTGTAGGATGATTCGAGATCACATTGTTCCACTGAACCTGTCTAAGCTAGTTTATGATGTTAAGCCCAGGTAATTCTTAAGTAGCGTAAATTTGACTTGGTCTTACTGGCAAGTGCCCATTAAACTTGAGCATTGTGAATATACGGGATTTTGTTTTGATGGGCTAACCTACATTTTCAATGTGTTGCCATTTGGTCTAAGTACCTCTTTATGCAGCTTCATTAGGGCATTGAATTTAATTCTAGGATCTACACTAGATAAATGCACCATTCCGTACGCAGACGATATTTTTGTGTATGCGGAGAGTGCTGACGTGCATTTAAGCATACAGAAATGCTTTTCAGGATTTTTCAGGAAGCGGGTATTATTGTGAAGTTACAAATATGTTTATTTGTCCAATTTAAAGATAAGATTTTAAGATACCTAATTTCGGCTGGTGGTGTCCGAATGGACTCTGATAGAATTCGGATCATTGAAGTGTTAAACAGTTAAAATCTTTTCTTGGGCTGGTGAACTATGATAAGCGTTTTATGAATCAGTTTTCAGAGAAAATCGTATCTCCTTTGAGGTTATCAAACAAGGGAGCGCTGTGGAAGTGAGAGAAACCACAGTTTAAATGTTTTGAAGAGATCAAGCAGTTATTTATAGAAGTAACGGTTCTACAACACCCGGATATGAAACTTAAATCCTTTATTGAAGCTGACACTTCCGATTATGCAGTAGGGGAGTGCTTATTTCGAAAAAACGCTTGTGGAAATAAAGACGTGGTTGTATACAACGGTAAAACATTAATAGGTCCGGAAATACACTATAGAATTAAGGAAGCGTTGGGTGTAATTGGGCCCTTGCGTAAGTGAGTTTTTATTTTGGGTCGCAAAATTACGGTCCTTAGCGACCACAAACCGCTTACTTTTATTAGGGCATGCAACAGGTTCACCAAATGGTTCCTCTGTATGCAGGAGTAAAATCTTAACTTTGTTTATTGCAAGGAATCCAAAAATAAGTGCGCTGATACATTGTCTAGAGCGGTTTATAATGAGGTGAAACAGGAACCTGAGGCATTACAGATAGGTGAGATATTATTAGGCGGTACCTAGAGAGGGTTCAAGAAATTTGAAAAATACCTATCCAAGAATCCTTTTTGTATATCGATTAGTAAAGTGTTATCAGTACCTCAAGGGTTAAGAACAGAAACCGCTTGATACTTTAACTATTATGGAATTTTTTTCGTAAAGGTTGTCAACAATCCGCAAGAGCAAAAATATTGATGCTACTGGAAAAAATAATTGCATTGGTTAATTATTTCATGAATTGTAAGGCCACCTTGGCCCCGAAAAATGTTGTATTAAGATTTGTTAAAAATTTCATTTTCTTAAGATGCATAAAAGAATCCGGCATGTGATCGCAGGATATGATATTTTCCAAAAGGCCAAAATATCGTCTCACCTATTGGAACAATGGGTAGTGTTATCCCGAGTACTATAGATCAGTTTGTGTGTGTAGATATATGGGTCCATTTTAAAAGGATGGAGGCGGGGTGGTATATCTGCTGGTTTTTGTCGATGCTTTCAACAAAATTGTAAAATTATTCCCGCTTCGTAGAATAACCGCTTCAATTATTCTCAGTTTGCGGGTGCCACCATCGCAAGCATGTTATCAGAGAATGGTACGCCGTTCATTAGTAAAATATGGATTCATCGAATGTCTGAGTTGGGCATTCGTACGGTTTTCACTTCAAGTTATTTCCCATAAGGTAATTCCACTGAAAGGGTAACTCGCGAAATCGGACGTTTGGTGCGAAGATTTTGTTATTGGAACCACAACAAATGGGCAAACATGATACAGGCCGTGGAAAATTTGCTGAATAATAGAATTCATTCGGGTACGAGATTTACGTCCCTTTAGCTCTATCTCAGTATGGAGTCTGCGGACCATTTATTGAAATCAATTGAGTTCCCCAAGAAAAGTTGAACTAGTTGAGTCATGAGAAAAAAATATCCTTGGCTCGCGAGCGTTTGTTAACTAAAGCAGCTCGGTGAAAAGCTAAATTCGAACAAAGCAAAAAATTGACTGAATTTATTGTTGGAGAATAGGTGTAGATTGGTTAACATGTTTTGTCGTCCTTACATGTGATTCTCCAATGCTCCACCCAAAGATACTACCTTGACCAGGAAGCGAGTTTTTTTTTCCTGAAAAATTTTTAATTTTGCCGAACCCTTGTTGTTCCAAGCAAGGTAGGGGTCGTTAACGTGCGTGACAACACTCACACACAGAACTTCCATTTTACCTCTCATTCGAACGATGGCTTATTTTGGTAGAGTCATGATAAAGGTATGTTCCAGTTTTAGATCTTAATTTGACTTGTCTAAACGCGGGCAGGGATGGAAGGTTGCTGTCGGGGTTGTAAGAAACTCCAAGAGGAACGGTGTTCAGTAATCGTTTAGCAAGGAATAAGTGTACTTCGCTCAAATAAAGAGTGTTCCGGTCGTACGCAGGTGAACGGTGACTGTGTATCTTGTATCTTATGTGTGTCTAAATTGTAAACAAACGCTTGTATCGTATGGTGAGCTGTGCTAGTATTTTTATCAGTTGTGTGGTAAATCGTACCTGTAATATTTTGTTTCTTTTGTGTTGCGAAATGGGGGGGTTCAGCCCTAGTCACGAGTGTGAACAACAGTACGTCGTTGCGTTGGTGTTGAAACATGAGTACAGATACATTAATTTTATGTTTTAAAACAACGCGGTATAGAGAATTTTAAACTTGAGTGTGGGTTGTAGGTAAAAATACTGTAACATGCCATTTTGCCTATGGCAATGTTCATGTTCCAACCTCATTTATTAAATATTTGTTGCCCTATCCGTGCTTTTTATATTAAGCTAATTGTCATATGATTTACTTTCCCGTCTTACTGTATGTTAGTAGAGTTGCCTATCTTTCATTTATTTTTATGTTCTTTATTTGCGCTGTTACGATTAGTTGGCGCATAAATTAATTATCCTATTTGCCTACCTAATTAATTATCCTTTCATCTAAAGTCCATCTCTACTGTTAAATAGAATCGCTAAGTCATAGTTGCTAATAAATACGCTGTCCATAAATTCCTTAACGCAAGCTGCTTTTTCTTTTACAACGAAAATTAATTCCGTAAATTTAAAATAGCCCTGTCCATTGTTAATTCATTTATCTGTTGAATAAATTCGATTGGTATTGTTAAACCCTTCCGCTACTTAATCATAAATACTATTATTCAGAATTCATTACGTAAAATTTATGCCATAATTAGATAGGCGATAACGTTATTCCCAGTATCCGATAACTAATTCTAACGTGTTTACCCCTTGAAAAAATTCTTGGAATTAGAGCTGCGTATTATTTCGATAAACTCAGATTTTCCAGTTTTGAAGCCTTAACAACGATATTACTGTGAGCTCTGGCTCTTGGTTAAACGAAATGAATATTCACTTTATTTGCAATTAGCAAGAAGAAAACATCTAGTTGTTTTTCGTCGTTTCGTTTTGCTTTGTGACAACTGTGTGCACGCCTTGAGCCGTGGTGAGTATTTAGGCTTTTTATAGCAACATACTTCCCAACTGCAATGAATTAATTTTCTGTGTAAATTATTCTAGCTTCCGTCCGGTGACCTTAAAGTCAAGATGAATGGTCGTCCTTTGTTGGAAGGAGGCCAAGTGCACTCTTTCCGGTTGTAGGCCCATCTATTTGCTGCCGTGGACCAACTAGTACATCAACCCCGACGTCAGCAACTAAGGGGGTAAGTGTTTTCGTCCCGACTTGCGTTTGGGACCCTATTGAATTGGGGTTTTCCTGTTTAAGATCATATATTTCCCAAATTTAATTCTGGAGCGGTTCTAGTATTTTTTGCTATTGTGTTGATGCATTACTATTTGTTTGGAAATAACGAAAAATATACTACTTAATGATGGAAAATGGTTTAAAGGCCTGCGGGCATAGTTGAAAACGTTGTTGCCATTTTATTTGTAGCTATAGGTTAAGTTTACTTTACGACGATTTAGAGCTGCTGTTTTTAGGGTTGGAATTTCTTGCTTTTTTTTGTTAATTAGTATGGGGGTAGATACTAAAAAACGGCAGCTTGTCAGGTTTGCTAATTACATTTTTTTGTGCTTTTGTTCATTATTGATTGTTGTACGTATTTTGTTTAATTATAGGTTTTTTTTTTTATATGTTTTATTCTAAGTGTGAATTAGTGAGTGTTTTTTTTTACACTAACTATTCCTATAACTTGCTCTCTAAAACGATATAGCAAAGTCGTATTATGCCCTAACTATACATTACTACCATACTATACAATACTACCTCTTTTAACCTTAGAAATACACCGTTATCGTTAGCAAAACACTATCCTATTCAAATACTTGTTACTTTCCCCAAAACTTTTACATACGAAGACCTAAACTACTTTACTTGCTACCCTTAACCTATACTAACTTGCACCACATGCCCTACTCTACCAACTAACCTACGTTCTAAAACTTAATCTACTTGCTCTTCTCCAGACAGGGCCTGGAGAATTGCCTACAACTACCACACGTGCGTCCCCGACCATCGGCAACCGGAGATCGGAGGACCGTACGTGAGGGACCTAACTAAACTAAATTAGTAACCACATTACCCTACATTCCCCTTTATACACTTATAACTTACATCTATTGTGCTTCCCCTGGGCTTCCTGATCATCGGCAACCGGAATCCGGGAGCCCAGGGTTCAGCCTAACCTATCGCGCGAGCGGCCCTGGCCATCGGCAGCCGGAAACCGGGGTTGCGCTCGCGCGAGACCTGTCCTGCTTCTGGTACATTCATTTCCAACTCGAGGTGTTAGATTTGTTAAGTTACCAACTAGTGTCTGACTATGTGTTCTCTGTTTGTTTACAGTAGGTATGTCCTTGTTTGCTAATTTGATCTTTCTTATTTTAGGTTTCAATTCTAATTTACAAGTTTTATTTACATGACAATTCTTTAGTTGGTCTTCTAACTGGTTCTTTGTAATTGTTGTATTCTTTTAGTTATAGTTGTTGGCCCTTGAAAATGTACATAACGGTTCTGGCTGTAACTTCTAAAGCTACCGTAAAGGTCTGCTGGGCATTTTATTTGTTTAAGCCTCTTGAATAACGCTGGCTACTATAGATTATCGAAGGCGCCCGTTATATCAACGAGTATTACAACTCCATATTTGTGTGTTGTTGTTGTAACTTTTTCTATTACTCGGTTCACAGCGTCCTCACATGACTTTTCTTTTCTGAATCCAAACTGGTTTATGTTCATTCCTTCTACTAGTATATGTGCTTGTAGTCGATTGCAGAGCAACCGTTCTTGTACCTTGCCTAATGTATTTAACAAACAGATAGGTCTATATGACCCAGTACTCGTTGGATCTTTCTCTTTTCCTTTTCCTATTATAACTACCTGTGCCTGTTTCCAGGCACGAAGTATCTTCCTTTGTTACAGACATTCATTATACAAGCTTGTCAGAGATGGCATTAATTTTGGTGTTAAATGTCTGACTATTTCTGTTTTAATGCTGTCTAGTCCAGATGCTTTTCGGATTTTAGACCATTTTATGGCTAGAATTACTTCTTCTTCCGTAAAGGGTAAAGTCGTAGAATCTGTCAGGTATCTACTGGCCATCTGCCTTCTCATGTCAGTTTGTTCTACGGTCTCGTTTTCATCGTTATCATCAGGTAGTAGCTTGTTTATTAGCATTTCTCCTGTTGTTTTCCAGACCTTTGTTTTTGTTTTTGTTTTTGTTAGAGTCGAATACACGAGGGGTGGTCTCACCTTCTCCTTAATTATTTTGTAGGGTAGTCCTCACTTATCTACCGCTAGGTGCTTTGCGATGAAAGCATCCCAGCTCTGGCGTTTCAACTCTTTGATTTGGTCCTTGTACTCTGTCTTTATTTTGCGGTATCTATTTAGGTTGTACTGTCTGTCCACTGGTGTTACGGACCTCTAATGTTCCCGCCGAATTCTTCTCACTTTTGCCCTCAGCTCTGTTCATTTCTCCAGAAGGTGGTAATGATGTTTGATCTTGGTTTATGAAGCGGTACGTGCTTCTTCATCACTTGTACTATTTTGTTTGTTAGTTGTTTTGTATATTCGTTGACATCTTGTCCTGGTGCTATGTTTTGCGGAGGTTTGAAGTCAGCAAGCATAGCTTCCCAATTTGCTTTTGATGTTGTATCGCAGGGTTTGGTCTTGCACTGGTTTTTGTACCTTTTGCCTATGTTGAACGTGATCACGTTGTGGTCACTTTGCGTTTTATTTTCTGTACACTCCAGTTTGTTATTGAGTCATGTGCCTTCCGGTTTGAGAGGGAACATCAATGTTGGAGTAGGCGCCAGCTCTCCCTTGATATGTAGGTATGGTTGTTTTTTTATTTTCTATCTCTAAATTACATTGCTGTTTTAGCTCTTCTAGCTTCTCGCCCCTTTCGTCAGTTTCTGAACTATGCCATATGGGTGATTTGGCGTTTGCATCCGCCATTATTATGACCGGCGTCTGTTTGTAGTCTTCCACAATTCGTTCTATGATGTTCAAATATGGTTCTATAGGGTCTGCAAACTGGCAGTAAATGTTTGCCATTACCCATTCCCCCAGATTGGGTGATCCTATTTGAATACATGTGCAGTGCGTGGTACAATGTTGTTGAATCATCGTCACAGTAATTTCTTTGTTAAAGATAATTGCTGCCGACTTTGGTTTGTTTCCGGATGTAATTATCCTTGATGTTATTGGCATTCCAGGTATGCTGCCCCTGAACGAATATGGCTCTTGGATAAAGGGTATGTCTATTTTCTGTTCGTTTGCCCATTTTCGTAGTTCTTGGACTACTAATTTGCTGTTGTTCGCGTTTATTTGCGCGATTGTTAATGTCCTTTTGTCAAACAATACTCTTGGTGTTGTTATATGCTCTGGTTTGATATTAATTTTGGTAATGTCCTGATTTAAAATTGTTTGTGGCAAATCTGTTGTTGCTTTTACAAAAGGCTGTTTACGGAACGTAATGTCCATAGTCTGTCTTCTGAATTAGTCGTTCCGTTAACATTTTCTGTGTCGGACAGTCCCTGATGTTTTTTGTGCACTTTTTGCCCCTCCTAGTACATGGAATACATATTTGTTGCTGTTGTTTTCTTGGACATGTGGCTCGTTTGTGGGTGGAATCCCGTTGCTGGTCTTCCCCACAATGTCCACACGTCTCGTTTTGTCTTGTGCAATGTTTGGACACATGTCCCAGGTCCTGGCATCCAACACATTTGGGTACTACAATGTAGTCCTTGACTGATATTGCTCTGAAATCAACATACAGTTTGCCCTTGCTTAAGATTTTATGTCTTAAATTTGCGCTAATCTCCGCTACATGGTGCTGTGTAGCCTTGCCTTTTGGCCCGGTTTTGAAACGTAGTTTGAATTCCGTTTGAAATTCTTCAAAAGTCATGTCCTCGTGTAGGTTTTGCGCATATATTGTTTCAGTTAGCTCGTTTTCGGTAGTGCTACATGGTACGTCCTACAAGATGACGAGTGGTCTCTTTTTTCTTGGTCTTTTGCATACGAGTGTCTCGTTTAGTTTCTCATTGCTGAGAATTTTATTCGCTTCTTCCTGGTTGTCAGTTTCAACTATTAATACTTTGCCTGCGGCTCTTATGTTTTTTGATCTTTATTCCATCTGTTTTGGGATTTAAAGTGTTTACCAGTCTATTTTGAATTGCCTTTCCGTCATCCCCCGATTTAGAGGTGATGAAAACTGTTGCAGTTGTCTGTGCGCTCTTTCTAAATTGATCGACTTGACAAGCCGGTCGTGCGTTGCTTGCCGCCATACTTGCATATGAGACAGGTATCGTGGTGGCTGGTTTTGGTTCGTTTGTTCTTTTGTCTAATTGTTCTTGTAGGTTTTTGTTTTTTTGTTAGTTTTAACTCATCTATTAACTGTGCTTGTGTAAAGGCCCATTTCACTACTTTTTCTTTCAGAGCTGCCATAGTTGTTTTACTTACTCTGTTTCCTTTGTCGAAATTGTTAATGTAAAATTGGAAGTCAATGAAATGGTCTTGAAACGTTTCTACTAAGTCGTCGTGCACAGGTTTAATTGTTGGTGGTGTATCATTTATACGTTGCTGTTTATTTGCCTTTTTTGGGGTTTTCTCCCTTTCGTCTTTTTCTCCTTCACTTGACGTGCTCATTGTGTTCCTTTCCGAGGAAGGGTCCACACGAGATCGTATGTCTGCAGACATTGTCTATTGTTTGTTTTTAACTAGTCCTTAACTACACAAAAGTCTACATTCACACTTACACTTACTTTACGAGTCTTTCTTGCTTTTTACGTTGTAACTTTCACAACTGTCACAGGGCAGGGCCCGATAACCCTCCCAACTGCTTGAGCTTGAGCCCTTCCTTTTGCCGCCTAGGGTTTTTAAATCAACCTCAAAGCTAGTCCCTAGGTCGTTGCCCGGCTTAACCTCGGGAGGCGGAAGGGTGGTGCCTAGTGCTTTTGTTCTTTTCTTATTGCTTGACCGGATGCGTTTTTGGCGACGTATACCGGCCTCGCAATTTGTCCTTTATTTAGACTTTGTTCTGCACTTTATACTGTATACTCGCTTGTGGCACTAGGCCGAATGAGTGAGTGTATATAAATTTCTCTTTACCTTACTTCAGGTTTTCCTTTGTTTATAGGTATAAAACCCCGCCCACTCGCCGATCAAGCCCGGTCATACTTCTTTTTTTTTGTAGGCTACGTCAATGCTCGCAGCAGCACATAAACAATTCTACGTTAAATGCAAACTTGTTTATTTAGCTACCTGGTTCAATAATGTATATCCTACTCTCAGTTATTTATTATATAAATAATACAATACACTCTTATTTCACAAACAAACAGTTATAGTAAATTTTCCTCAATTGCTTCATCAATAAAGAGCTCCATAGTGTTTGCGCTCTTAAAATTGCAAACATAGATTGGTACTTCTGACAGCAGGATATTTGTCAAAACTTCTTGAAAATCTTCACTTTCTGTGCTGATAGCAAACCGAAAAGGTCATATCTTGACTGGTTTGGAAAATTCAAACATGAGGCCGATTAATAATTGTTTTCTTGTATGCTGCAAGGCTGATTTGCACTTGGATCCCATTTGATTATTATTAAATGGTAAGAAATTTAAAGAACTTTCGGATTCTACTTTAGGGTCGTCCGTCCGGGAAGTGCATTTTGAGGTTACGTAGTAATTATTAGTCATAAGCAAATTTTCCTTTTCTAAATTATGAAGTTTTCTGAGGCCTCGATGCAACCACTTTCCTACAAATAAATTATAAAAGTATACCTGCCAATTATGTTTAAAAATCTACCTGAAATCGACACATTAATGCTGTTTGGTTTGGTTCAAGTTTACCTGTTGGAGGTTTGATAAATTTTGTGTTTGGCTGAAGTTGGATATACTCATAAGTTCTACAAGAGACTTCGGGCTAACCTACTTTTTATTAATTACATCACGCCAGGTATGCGTTTTTAATTATTTTACATTCAAACTTGTTATTAAAAGCATGATTCAAATTTTTCTACAGTATAGAAGTATGCGTAAATCACTATACATTTCTTATATTAAAAATGTCTACATATTTAAATATTAAAAACCTTAAATTCATATGTAGTCTTACGTGTGATTCTTTATGTCACAAATGTAAGCCAAGTGTTTCACGCAACAGATGGTAATTTTTTAATTAGGTAATACATAAATCAAGTTCCGTATTTATCTGTATCTAAATGGTATGAAAACCATTATCTTATCAATCTGAATATTATGTATACAAGTTTAAAGCAACTTCATTAAAAAACTAATACTTGATAACCACATATAATTATCTAGTTGATCTAATTTCTTTAAGACAACCTCATAGTGAATTAATTGAAATTTTGTTTAATCTTTGTTCTTAAATGTTAATTTCTAAATAGATAACAAATTTTAGTTAGTTTACCTAAGTGTCTATTTCGTTTTCTCATACTTATTATTCCCTACCCTAAAATTTTAGGTCTTTTGCAGCCTCCGCAGCCCCAAAGGTCGATGCTAGCTGTGCCAGAGTTTACTCTCACGTATGCTCTGTCATGCCAATATCCTTTTTATAACACAAAAAAGAGGGTAGGGTGCAATACCTACCCCGTTTTGTGCGCTATGGTAGGCGCCAAGATTATTTTTAGTTGTGTTTCCTGCCTCATATGCTGTGGCAGTATTGTTTTAACTTTTGCTTTCATACAAATAAACAGTTGCTGCGAAATAACCAAGTATTTTTATTTATAGAACCAACTGAAGGAACCCTTGAGATTTATTGTAAGTAGGCGCTTTGTGGATTCTGAGAGGCACAGCTGGAGGCGGCTTCAAGCTATGAACTAATACTTCGATAAGCCCGACCGTCAAATTGTGCGGTTATAACTAACTATAATGTTTCCGCATTATACTAGAAATTACGAGGTGATTTTATATCCATATCTTTTGTTTGCTTTATACGGGTTCTTTAAATATACTCTTGTAACAATCAATCACACCATCGTTCGCTTAATGGCTAGATTTTCGGCACTATTGTTAATATACATAACCTAATTTCCGCTAGATTTGCATCGATTATTACAAAACAATGAATAAGTCACTTATGTAAATTTCGTACACCAATTTCATGAACCACCATGTTCAGTGATCACAGCCATGTTCAGTTTGAAAGTGCTTTTATGGTTGATAATCAATTACAGCAATTAAAAAATTATTTATTAAAGTAGCACTTACATGTCTCTCAAATTACATGACGATATTCACAATTATATTCAGGTTTCTACTTAAAATTAATGGAATTATGGAAATTTTAACTCCTTGTTGAGTAATTATAGCATGAAATACGTCGTTGAACTGCCTTGATGCAATGCTGTTAATTATCTGCACACCTTGCGGTGACACTTGTTGAGTTTCAACTTTTATAAGCCGGTTGTAAATAATGCATAACTGGTAGTAAATATCACGTGAAGTGTTGATGTAAAATATCTGGTTTTATAATTTGCAACTAAAATTAGTAGAATTCAGTCATTGCGAAACAGTGTTTGTTAAAGAAAGTGGGGTGCAAACGTGAGTATTATTCATAATTAATAAGTGTGCAACAATATATAATCAAGGATGAAGACCAATTTTTACGTAGCAAACGTTATTGATTGTTATATTTTACTATGGCATTTAAATAATATTCCGTTTAATACATACTATAATAAAATAAAGACGGAAATATACATTTATTAAAAAACACAGTTACAATATTTAAGCTGCTTCTTTCAATTTTTCTGCTAAAACGTATGTATTTTTCTATTATAGTTATTAAAAGTAAAACAAATTTAGTTCTTACGTGCCTGCCATATACATAACATAAGTTCTTTTGGTGCTAGGTGATCTCGAGTCAATTTCATAAGAATTTGGTGCTTGGAAAATAAATTCATAAAATATTTTAGTGAATATACATTATTTTAAGTTAAATCCACAGATCAAATAAAAACTAAACACGGAATTTTTATTGTTAAATTATTCAAATTTTATTATATACAAAGATAGAGAAATATGCCATCGATGAAAACAACTAGTCCCTGAACATCTCGGTAGCTTCTTATCCCTAAGATTCTAAAATGCATCTTGGAACAGTCCCTTTTTAAGCCCTAGCATTAATCTGTCATCATGTGCGTATTCCATCCTTTATGGTAACGGTCCTTAATCTCTTGGTGAAATTGTTCGCCTTGTTTCAGTAGTAGATCGCGAGTTAAAAAATAGGTAAAGATCTATATATAATATGTATATATGTATTATATATTGGTATGTTTTCTACTAGGAAGGAAGCCCTAAAATTCGTGCCTCGCACTTTGGGTGTCAAAATGTTTCTGTTTACCTGCTGTATATCCCTTAAAATTTTAAATGTTGCTACAAAATTTTCCACCTACCTGAAATTGAAGCCCTACCGCCTAGACTTGCAATTCATACCATCTAACAACCATATCCTCTAAAGATGTCTTCCCATTCAGATGCCAAAACCTCCAGCTTCTTCAGAGATATTCCCACGGCTGCTCACTCGTTTCCTGAAAATCCTACCCTACTAAAAATAACGTAGATTGCCAAAAGTACATCACTATCTATTATTATATTCAATTTGTTACTTATAATCTCAATTTACATTCCTCATGTATTTCAATATCTAACACATTTGATTCATTGTGACAATAAATCTCATTTTAAACAAAATAATTTAAAAATTTTATTACATTAATTATGAACCAAAAGTAACGGGACTTATTTCCAATTTTTACTTTACACCAGAGGTCAAATACGAGCTCATTTGGCGATTTAATATATTTTCCAATTTATCTTTTCGCACAGTCAACATTAGTTGCAGGTATTTCGCAACCAACAACTAGTTGTTTATACTAATCATCAGATTTATCTGCGCTTATTTTTTCGTCATTAAGTTTTCCGTCTCAAAACTGGTTGGACACGTACCTGCACTTATTTATATTCTGAGCTAGCCTACATAGTTCCCTGAAATTCTCACACAGCATGTGTATTCAGCTCGTTCCCTTTCTATTGTTTTCTCATTTTATACCCTATTTTACCGAGATTCAGTGAAGGAGGTTAAGCAACCTGTGGCTACCAAGATCCCCCAACACTTAGACATTTGCCGAAATAATGGTTTTCCAGTAAATCCTTTCACACACTTAACATTATTCGAGAATATTGCCCAACCAATTCTTGTAGTTACTTATAATAATCATCATGTTTAAGCACAGTTATCTTTTCGTCAATAGTTTATCCATCTTGGGATTGGTTGGATGCGTACCTCCATTGATTTCTATTCTGGGCTAGCCTACACATCTTCCTGAAATCTCTACAGCCTACATCTTTTACTATCTGTGTGCAGTAGTCTAATCTAGGTCTGCCTTTTCTTCTCTTTTTTCCTATCTCTGCTTCTAATATATTCCGCACTATTCCCTCATGCCGTAGTATGTGGCCTATCATCCTATCTCTCCTATTTTTACCGTTTTCCACATATTTCTTTCTTCCTTACCATTTTTAGTACCTCTTCGTTCTTAACTTTGTCTATCCATGATATCTTCATCATACGCCTGTAGCACCACATTTCAAGTCGTCGTGCACAGGTTTAATTGTTGGTGGTGTATCATTTATACGTTGCTGTTTATTTGCCTTTTTGGGGTTTTCTCCCTTTCGTCTTTTTCTCCTTCACTTGACGTGCTCATTGTGTTCCTTTCCGAGGAAGGGTCCACACGAGATCGTATGTCTGCAGACATTGTCTATTGTTTGTTTTTAACTAGTCCTTAACTACACAAAAGTCTACATTCACACTTACACTTACTTTACGAGTCTTTCTTGCTTTTTACGTTGTAACTTTCACAACTGTCACAGGGCAGGGCCCGATAACCCTCCCAACTGCTTGAGCTTGAGCCCTTCCTTTAGCCGCCTAGGGTTTTTAAATCAACCTCAAAGCTAGTCCCTAGGTCGTTGCCCGGCTTAACCTCGGGGAGGCGGAAGGGGTGGTGCCTAGTGCTTTTGTTCTTTTTCTTATTGCTTGACCGGATGCGTTTTTGGCGACGTATACCGGCCTCGCAATTTGTCCTTTATTTAGACTTTGTTCTGCACTTTATACTGTATACTCGCTTGTGGCACTAGGCCGAATGAGTGAGTGTATATAAATTTCTCTTTACCTTACTTCAGGTTTTCCTTTGTTTATAGGTATAAAACCCCGCCCACTCGCCGATCAAGCCCGGTCATACTTCTTTTTTTTTGTAGGCTACGTCAATGCTCGCAGCAGCACATAAACAATTCTACGTTAAATGCAAACTTGTTTATTTAGCTACCTGGTTCAATAATGTATATCCTACTCTCAGTTATTTATTATATAAATAATACAATACACTCTTATTTCACAAACAAACAGTTATAGTAAATTTTCCTCAATTGCTTCATCAATAAAGAGCTCCATAGTGTTTGCGCTCTTAAAATTGCAAACATAGATTGGTACTTCTGACAGCAGGATATTTGTCAAAACTTCTTGAAAATCTTCACTTTCTGTGCTGATAGCAAACCGAAAAGGTCATATCTTGACTGGTTTGGAAAATTCAAACATGAGGCCGATTAATAATTGTTTTCTTGTATGCTGCAAGGCTGATTTGCACTTGGATCCCATTTGATTATTATTAAATGGTAAGAAATTTAAAGAACTTTCGGATTCTACTTTAGGGTCGTCCGTCCGGGAAGTGCATTTTGAGGTTACGTAGTAATTATTAGTCATAAGCAAATTTTCCTTTTCTAAATTATGAAGTTTTCTGAGGCCTCGATGCAACCACTTTCCTACAAATAAATTATAAAAGTATACCTGCCAATTATGTTTAAAAATCTACCTGAAATCGACACATTAATGCTGTTTGGTTTGGTTCAAGTTTACCTGTTGGAGGTTTGATGAATTTTGTGTTTGGCTGAAGTTGGATATACTCATAAGTTCTACAAGAGACTTCGGGCTAACCTACTTTTTATTAATTACATCACGCCAGGTATGCGTTTTTAATTATTTTACATTCAAACTTGTTATTAAAAGCATGATTCAAATTTTTCTACAGTATAGAAGTATGCGTAAATCACTATACATTTCTTATATTAAAAATGTCTACATATTTAAATATTAAAAACCTTAAATTCATATGTAGTCTTACGTGTGATTCTTTATGTCACAAATGTAAGCCAAGTGTTTCACGCAACAGATGGTAATTTTTTAATTAGGTAATACATAAATCAAGTTCCGTATTTATCTGTATCTAAATGGTATGAAAAACCATTATCTTATCAATCTGAATATTATGTATACAAGTTTAAAGCAACTTCATTAAAAAACTAATACTTGATAACCACATATAATTATCTAGTTGATCTAATTTCTTTAAGACAACCTCATAGTGAATTAATTGAAATTTTGTTTAATCTTTGTTCTTAAATGTTAATTTCTAAATAGATAACAAATTTTAGTTAGTTTACCTAAGTGTCTATTTCGTTTTCTCATACTTATTATTCCCTACCCTAAAATTTTAGGTCTTTTGCAGCCTCCGCAGCCCCAAAGGTCGATGCTAGCTGTGCCAGAGTTTACTCTCACGTATGCTCTGTCATGCCAATATCCTTTTTATAACACAAAAAAGAGGGTAGGGTGCAATACCTACCCCGTTTTGTGCGCTATGGTAGGCGCCAAGATTATTTTTAGTTGTGTTTCCTGCCTCATATGCTGTGGCAGTATTGTTTTAACTTTTGCTTTCATACAAATAAACAGTTGCTGCGAAATAACCAAGTATTTTTATTTATAGAACCAACTGAAGGAACCCTTGAGATTTATTGTAAGTAGGCGCTTTGTGGATTCTGAGAGGCACAGCTGGAGGCGGCTTCAAGCTATGAACTAATACTTCGATAAGCCCGACCGTCAAATTGTGCGGTTATAACTAACTATAATGTTTCCGCATTATACTAGAAATTACGAGGTGATTTTATATCCATATCTTTTGTTTGCTTTATACGGGTTCTTTAAATATACTCTTGTAACAATCAATCACACCATCGTTCGCTTAATGGCTAGATTTTCGGCACTATTGTTAATATACATAACCTAATTTCCGCTAGATTTGCATCGATTATTACAAAACAATGAATAAGTCACTTATGTAAATTTCGTACACCAATTTCATGAACCACCATGTTCAGTGATCACAGCCATGTTCAGTTTGAAAGTGCTTTTATGGTTGATAATCAATTACAGCAATTAAAAAATTATTTATTAAAGTAGCACTTACATGTCTCTCAAATTACATGACGATATTCACAATTATATTCAGGTTTCTACTTAAAATTAATGGAATTATGGAAATTTTAACTCCTTGTTGAGTAATTATAGCATGAAATACGTCGTTGAACTGCCTTGATGCAATGCTGTTAATTATCTGCACACCTTGCGGTGACACTTGTTGAGTTTCAACTTTTATAAGCCGGTTGTAAATAATGCATAACTGGTAGTAAATATCACGTGAAGTGTTGATGTAAAATATCTGGTTTTATAATTTGCAACTAAAATTAGTAGAATTCAGTCATTGCGAAACAGTGTTTGTTAAAGAAAGTGGGGTGCAAACGTGAGTATTATTCATAATTAATAAGTGTGCAACAATATATAATCAAGGATGAAGACCAATTTTTACGTAGCAAACGTTATTGATTGTTATATTTTACTATGGCATTTAAATAATATTCCGTTTAATACATACTATAATAAAATAAAGACGGAAATATACATTTATTAAAAAACACAGTTACAATATTTAAGCTGCTTCTTTCAATTTTTCTGCTAAAACGTATGTATTTTTCTATTATAGTTATTAAAAGTAAAACAAATTTAGTTCTTACGTGCCTGCCATATACATAACATAAGTTCTTTTGGTGCTAGGTGATCTCGAGTCAATTTCATAAGAATTTGGTGCTTGGAAAATAAATTCATAAAATATTTTAGTGAATATACATTATTTTAAGTTAAATCCACAGATCAAATAAAAACTAAACACGGAATTTTTATTGTTAAATTATTCAAATTTTATTATATACAAAGATAGAGAAATATGCCATCGATGAAAACAACTAGTCCCTGAACATCTCGGTAGCTTCTTATCCCTAAGATTCTAAAATGCATCTTGGAACAGTCCCTTTTTAAGCCCTAGCATTAATCTGTCATCATGTGCGTATTCCATCCTTTATGGTAACGGTCCTTAATCTCTTGGTGAAATTGTTCGCCTTGTTTCAGTAGTAGATCGCGAGTTAAAAAATAGGTAAAGATCTATATATAATATGTATATATGTATTATATATTGGTATGTTTTCTACTAGGAAGGAAGCCCTAAAATTCGTGCCTCGCACTTTGGGTGTCAAAATGTTTCTGTTTACCTGCTGTATATCCCTTAAAATTTTAAATGTTGCTACAAAATTTTCCACCTACCTGAAATTGAAGCCCTACCGCCTAGACTTGCAATTCATACCATCTAACAACCATATCCTCTAAAGATGTCTTCCCATTCAGATGCCAAAACCTCCAGCTTCTTCAGAGATATTCCCACGGCTGCTCACTCGTTTCCTGAAAATCCTACCCTACTAAAAATAACGTAGATTGCCAAAAGTACATCACTATCTATTATTATATTCAATTTGTTACTTATAATCTCAATTTACATTCCTCATGTATTTCAATATCTAACACATTTGATTCATTGTGACAATAAATCTCATTTTAAACAAAATAATTTAAAAATTTTATTACATTAATTATGAACCAAAAGTAACGGGACTTATTTCCAATTTTACTTTACACCAGAGGTCAAATACGAGCTCATTTGGCGATTTAATATATTTTCCAATTTATCTTTTCGCACAGTCAACATTAGTTGCAGGTATTTCGCAACCAACAACTAGTTGTTTATACTAATCATCAGATTTATCTGCGCTTATTTTTCGTCATTAAGTTTTCCGTCTCAAAACTGGTTGGACACGTACCTGCACTTATTTATATTCTGAGCTAGCCTACATAGTTCCTGAAATTCTCACACAGCATGTGTATTCAGCTCGTTCCCTTTCTATTGTTTTCTCATTTTATACCCTATTTTACCGAGATTCAGTGAAGGAGGTTAAGCAACCTGTGGCTACCAAGATCCCCCAACACTTAGACCTTTGCCGAAATAATGGTTTTCCAGTAAATCCTTTCACACACTTAACATTATTCGAGAATATTGCCCAACCAATTCTTGTAGTTACTTATAATAATCATCATGTTTAAGCACAGTTATCTTTTCGTCAATAGTTTATCCATCTTGGGATTGGTTGGATGCGTACCTCCATTGATTTCTATTCTGGGCTAGCCTACACATCTTCCTGAAACCTCTACAGCCTACATCTTTTACTATCTGTGTGCAGTAGTCTAATCTAGGTCTGCCTTTTCTTCTCTTTTTTCCTATCTCTGCTTCTAATATATTCCGCACTATTCCCTCATGCCGTAGTATGTGGCCTATCATCCTATCTCTCCTATTTTTTACCGTTTTCCACATATTTCTTTCTTCCCTTACCATTTTTAGTACCTCTTCGTTCTTAACTTTGTCTATCCATGATATCTTCATCATACGCCTGTAGCACCACATTTCAAAGACTTCTTCCTTTTTCTTGTCCGCTTCTCCTACTGTCCAGGCTTCCCAGCCGTACAGTGCTGTGCTCCACACATATGTTTAAAGCAACCTTTTCCTTGTTTCTATGTTTGTGGTCTTTGAGCACAGTAGTTGCTTTTTCTTGTTAAATGTAGCACGACCTTGTGCTAATCTTTGTTTTATATCTTTTGTGCTTTTCCCATCTTGCGTTATTTGGCTTCCTAGGTAGCAGAAATCCTTAACCTCTTGTAAGTTCGTGTTAAATACTTGTATTCTTGTTTTTGATTTATTTTCCACACCTTTGCAAACTAGAACTTTAGTTTTAGTTTTGTTAATTTTCATACCGTATCTCTCTGTTAGAACCGTTTCCATTTCATTAACAGCAGCTTCTAACTCTTCCTTGCTAGACGCTAATACCGCTATATCATCTGCAAATCTAAGCATATCAATTTATTGTCCCTGCATAGTAATTCCAAATGTCTTCCTGCATTTGACAGTATTCATTGCCTTTTCTATGTACAAGTTAAAAATCAATGGGGATAGGGCACATCCCTGCCTCACTCCTTTCCTAATGTTTACCTCTCTACGTTCCTGCTCTAATTCTATTACTGCTGTTAGCACTTTGTATAAGCTATGTACTATTCGTCTATCCCTATAACTCATTCCAATCTTTTTGAGTATTTCAAACATTTTTTTCCAATTTACATTGTCGAATGCTTTTTCCAGATCTACAAACCCTATATACATGTTTCCCCTTTTTCTATTGTTTTATCCATTATCACTCTCAGAGCTAAAATAGCCTCCCGTGTTCCCCTGTTTCGCCTAAACCCAAATTGGTCTTCTCCTAGTATTTCTTCAGCTCGTTTTTCCATTCGTCTTTGCACAATTCTAGTTAATATTTTTGACACGTGTGCTGTCAAACTTATTGTTCGAAAATTTTCACATCTATCTGCGCCTTTCTTTTTTGGTATAGTTACTATGATGCTACATTTGAAATCTTTGGGTATCTCGCCTGTCTCATACATATAGGTTACAAGTCGGAAGAGACGTTCTGTTACTGCTTGTCCAGCGGCTTTTAAAGTTTCTGCTAGCACCTTATCTGTACCCGGCGCCTTACCATTTTTCAAACTCTTTAATGCTAATTCAAACTCGTCTCGAAGTATAGGATATCCCAAGTCATCATTTTCAGTGTCTGATTCCTGTTCTAAAGCAGTTAGTTCCTCTCCTGCATATTACCTTTTACAAAAAGATAAAGTTTTACCTTCGTGAGATACCATAAAAATATTACGTAAATAAATTTTCATTTAGTAATCAACACTTAAAATGTCATTACAATCTAATAAATACACAAAAATCAACAAATTGTCACCCACAAAATCACAAAACAACAGTTTTATAAAATAGAGTTACCTGGATTTTTGAGTCAGCAGCTCTCTACATGGACACCATCTCCAACGTGATCCTCCTTCTCGACTGCACGTTCATATACTATCTCCAAGTGGCCTCTCACCACCAGGAACACACCGCTTCTAATCAGATTCCTCCACACAAATATACGGTACTACCATGCTCCCGTACACCTGCTACTGGTCCATCTATACACTCGATCGTTACTCAGAGTACACACACCGCCTTCAACAACAGGTACTGAAATTGTACTTACTTGATATTTAATTTCCATTCTTTACTGCATTGCCAAATTATTTAAGCACTCACTTGTGCTAATTAAACTTTTTATAATATCAGAACTTCACTAAATTACTCTTATAAGTAGCTTGGTTGGCGATCGAAGGTAGAAGAGAAGAGAAGAGAGAGCTCTACTACCTTCTCCTGGTTTTTATAATCTCAAAAAGCCACCTCTTTACATCAATTTACAATACCCCTATAACACCTTTTCTTGATAACACAGCACAAACAACACAACGGTCGAACACTTATGCAAATCCACCACTATCCTTGAAACATTCTCGGTACAAATTTGTTATCCGTCGACATAATCCCAGAATTTTCACCGCAAACAAGTTCTATACACGGAAACCCTCATTGAAATTTTACAACCGTCGCTGTCTTCCACGAAATCCTTAGCACTGATCGTTATTCTTTAGCCTCTTAAATACGCCCCCCCGTCTACGCACATATTTCTTATTTTATTTTAACTTGCATTTAAAATCTCCCATCTTATGTTATCTCTGATTTTAGTTCCCCCGCAATTCACCAGCTATATTATACCTAATCCACCAATATAATCATCTGTCTTACTTCTGTTTACTTACTCTAACTGTCGTACTCTGTAAATTATCTCCAGCTGTCTTACTCCCTTACTACTCGATATATTCTGAAAACATAACACGTCTTTGTTCCTCTCATTAGTTTATAACGTTCTTGTCTAGCAGGCGTTTTGAAAGTCAACGTTCCACTAAACATATATTATTCTCCTTCCTTTATTACGTCATGTAAACTATAGTCTTTTTCTTTTTAAACTTTATTGATTTGTTTTCGTACGTGCAGTGTACACCTGTACTTTGCCCCTCATTATCTATTTCCAGCAATTATACTTGTTGACAAACTCTACAAAATGTTATTTGTTTACGACGTTAAGCTTCCTAGAAATATTATAACACGTGCATAAATTCGAATAACAACTGTTGCTTGAATATTTTATATTAAGTAAACAGCCTTGTCTATTATTGATTTTTATACCACAAACAGAAAGCTTTTATATTTACAGAATTCATACGTTATTTTATAACTTTTACTAAGCTTTACAAAATTACGTTTTGTTTGCATTTACACAACTATGCGCCTCAAATTAAGTTTCCTAATTAATTAATAATTAATATTTACAGTGGCAATTTTACCACTTTATACAACTACCGTAATATTTAATAATAATTGGTTAAATGCTATCCGATTTTGCTCAAAAATGTCTCAAACTTTCCGTGACCTATTTATACAACTTTTATCTTGCAATAACTACAAATTTGAGCTTGCTAAAGTCAATTGTGACCACAGTATTATATATATATATATATATATATATATATATATATATATATATATATAATTTTCCAAAAGTGTTGTGGGTTTTAGGTCGGCTGGATTATTTAACAAAACTCTTTTTTATAAACCTGAGCTTTGGATTTATTTTAATCCTTTTCAAAGGTACTACAATTACAAAATTGATGAATAAATAGTAAATCATATTTTATACTTACTAAGGTGAGGTTATATAATAAAATTGGCAATTAACATAAAAAGTTATTTTCGTTATAAATTTTTTAAAATGTATATAACAACGCCAAATTACAACAAGAGATAAAAATTGTATGTATATAAAATATTGATAATAAATAAAAGTCAAAAGTTTGATAGAAATTGTTATTAAAGGCAACCTTAAAAAATGTTTATTATAACTATGTATGTACCTGCGTGTAACATTGTGAGTGTATGTATGAGTCTGTATGTGTGTGTAGTGTGTGTTTCTGTGTGTGTTTTTTTTTGTTTGTAATATATTTAAGAGAAATTTATCTTATAGATCCATTGATAAATTTGTTGTTGTATGGTTGTTTTATTTGTGATATTTAGAAGATACGTGTAGATACAATTTAAGTCATTAACATCTGTTCTTTTGTTCATAGTATTTTTTTGTTGGTATATGTGACACATTTCTAGAAACTCTCTTTTTGATTTTTGTCTTCTATCTGTAATATAATTGGATTGTTAAAATCTATTTTATGTTTTTTAGTATTTGCGTGTACACATAAGGCACAAGCATTGGGTTTTATACGTATATCGCTCTTATGTTGGGTTATTCGTTGTTTAAGTGTTTGTTTGCTTTGCCCTACGTAACATTCATTGCAATCCAGACAATTGATCTTATATATGATATTTCTTTTATTTAAAATTGGAGTTTTGTCTTTAATTTTAGAGAAAAGGTAATTTAAGGTTAAAGTATTTTTAGAAGTTATTTTTATGTTAAATTTATTAAATACATTAGTTAGTTTTGGTGTAAGGTGTTCAATGTATGGAAGAGATTTGAATGTAACTGTAGTGTCTATTTGTTTACTATTATTATTTGTGTTGTTTTGTGTATTATTATCCATAGTTTCTGCATTGTGGTTATATAAAAGATGTTTTATTAATTGTGGAGGATAGTTGTTTTTATTAGGATATTAAAAGTTTGTTTAAATTTTTTGATAAAATGTATGGTGACTTATTGTTTTAATTCTGTTTTTAGCGTTAAAATAAAATTTATTTTTATTTTGTAAGAGTGATATGAGAAGTAATTTAAGTACCTACCAGAGTTAGTTGGTTTTGATACCAATCTAATAAAATAATATTATTTGAATTTCTAATAACTAACGTATCTAAAAATGGTACTGCGTTTTTATTTTCTACTTCTACGGTAAACTGAATTTTTGTGATAACTGTTAAAAGTACTAAGTGTTTCCGTAATTTTATTTGCTGGTACAGATGTAATTATGTCATCAACAAATTTTTTATGAAGGGTAGTTGAAAAGGAAGTTTCTTTAGTACTTCATCTAATAGACTATCCATTACAATTTGTGCAATTATTGGACTTAAATTGGATCCCATAGGGCAACCAAAGTTTGAATATAATATTCATTTTGAAGCTGAAATAACTACTATCAAATATGAATTCAATTATATCTAAAATAATTGTTTTGGAATATTACATACGTTTTTATATTATTCCAAATGTTTTTGATGTTGTCTAGTACTAATTGTTTTGGAATATTAGTAAATAGTGACACTACATCCAAGCTTATTAAAACATAGTTGTTTGGGAGATGAAAATTATTATTATTTATGAATTTGGTAAAATCAAAAGAATCTGAAACATTATAATTATTATTAGTTGTTGATTTTTTTAAAATTTCTGCTATAAATTTTGATAGTTTTTCGGTTGGGTTGTTTATAGAGGCTACAATTGGTCTTAATGGTGTATTATTCTTATGAATTTTTGGAATTCCATATAATTTTGGTGCAGTACTACTATAATTGTTTAATATTTTTGATTCACTTTCTGTAATGAATTTGTTATCTTTTAGGTTTTTTATTAATTTTATGGTTTGTCTTTGAAATTTTGATGTAGGATCTGAATCAATCTTTTGTAAGTAGAAATGTCGTTAACTAGGTCATACATTTTAGCGTTATAGTCATTAACTGACATTGCCACAGTAATATTTCCTTTATCGGCTTTAATGATGAGAAGATCCTTGGTGTTTTTTAAAAATTGTTTGCTTTTATTATAATCCAATAAAAAATAAAAAACTACCCTTCATAAAAAAATTTGTTGATGACATAATTACATCTGTACCAGCAAATAAAATTACGGAAACACTTAGTACTTTTAACAGTTATCACAAAAATTCAGTTTACCGTAGAAGTAGAAAATAAAAACGCAGTACCATTTTTAGATACGTTAGTTATTAGAAATTCAAATAATATTATTTTATTAGATTGGTATCAAAAACCAACTAACTCTGGTAGGTACTTAAATTACTTCTCATATCACTCTTACAAAATAAAATAAATTTTATTTTAACGCTAAAAACAGAATTAAAACAATAAGTCACCATACATTTTATCAAAAAATTTAAACAAACTTTTAATATCCTAATAAAAACAACTATCCTCCACAATTAATAAAACATCTTTTATATAACCACAATGCAGAAACTATGGATAATAATACACAAAACAACACAAATAATAATAGTAAACAAATAGACACTACAGTTACATTCAAATCTCTTCCATACATTGAACACCTTACACCAAAACTAACTAATGTATTTAATAAATTTAACATAAAAATAACTAAAAATACTTTAACCTTAAATTACCTTTTCTCTAAAATTAAAGACAAAACTCCAATTTTAAATAAAAGAAATATCATATATAAGATCAATTGTCTGGATTGCAATGAATGTTACGTAGGGCAAAGCAAACAAACACTTAAACAACGAATAACCCAACATAAGAGCGATATACGTATAAAACCCAATGCTTGTGCCCTATGTGTACACGCAAATACTAAAAACATAAAATAGATTTTAACAATCCAATTATATTACAGATAGAAGACAAAAATCAAAAGAGAGTTTCTAGAAATGTGTCACATATACCAACAAAAATACTATGAACAAAAGAACAGATGTTAATGACTTAAATTGTATCTACACGTATCTTCTAAATATCACAAATAAAACAACCATACAACAACAAATTTATCAATGGATCTATAAGATAAATTTCTTAAATATATTACAAACAAAAAAAAAAAAACACACACAGAAACACACACTACACACACATACAGACTCATACATACACTCACAGTGTTACACGCAGGTACATACATAGTTATAATAAACATTTTTAAGGTTGCCTTTTAATAACAATTTCTATCAAACTTTTGACTTTTATTTATTATCAATATTTTATATACATACGATTTTTATCTCTTGTTGTAATTTGGCGTTGTTATATACATTTTAAAAATTTATAACGAAAATAACTTTTATGTTAATTGCCAATTTTATTATATAACCTCACCTTAGTAAGTATAAAATATGATTTACTATTTATTCATCAATTTTGTAATTGTAGTACCTTTGAAAAAGGATTAAAATAAATCCGAAAGCTCAGGTTTATAAAAAAGAGTTTTGTTAAATAATCCAGCCGACCTAAAACCCACAATACTTTTGGAAAATTAGAATAAAGGAGGTCGTTATTAATAATTCATATATATATATATATATATGCATATATATATATATATATATATATATATATTATTATTATTGTTATTCTGTGAAATTTAAATGTTAAAAGGGGCGGATGGGTCATTTCATAGTTTGTTGCAGGTTTCTACATGCAATTACAATTAATTGAGAATTTGAAACAATTTCCATATCTCCACTATAGAAATAAACAATTTAACGAGAAATTTTCATTAATTTTAAAAAGGTGATTTGCTTCATTTGTTAGCGTGTGTAAATTTCAGGATATTTAAAGGCGTGTTAACATTAACTTGGCTTTAGTAGGGGCTAAATTTCGAAGAAGCGAGTGTCCGTTGCGAGAGATACAAAGAAAGTAACTACGTGAGCGGATTTGTTCCGAAGCAAAATTCTAGGATGTATATGGCAGTTTATGGTTTGTGTATAGAAATTTTGGGGAAGTGAGTGAACGTTAGCTTGTGGGTTTCTAAGGATTGGGCAACCGTTGGAAGTTTACTTAGAAGCCTTGTTTGTATGTATCGAAAAATTTTAGAGTATTTAAGAAGTTTAGAGAGGCACAAAAGCCTATAAAAACACGAAGATTTGGTGATAGGGCTTTCTTATCTTCGTTTCTCTTTACGCGCTAACTACTACGCTAGTAATAGTGAACGAGATTATAGCCGACTTGTCTACAAGTAATACAGTTTGAAATATAACTAACAGCAGTGGTGTTAAGTTTCGACCAGCTGATAGCCAAGGTATTATAGAAAGTTAAAAAAAATGAAAATGAGTAGTAGACGTAAGTAGAAAGTACCAACTGCGTGATATTTGGTTGGGTGCATAGTAGGCACATTAAATAGAGTAGAAGTCTATGGTAGAGAGATTTCATTGTCTTCCTACCGTTAATGGGATCCGTAGTCGAATTAGAGTTACCGTTGATGCAGTCCTAATTGGAGGACGTTCCTCAAGGCGCAGCTAATGATAAAGGACGCAGACGTCGTTGGTATGAGAGCAAATCCAGAGGCAGTAAAAATCCAGGTAACGGATGTTCATTAAAAATTTGCTTTTTGTGTTTAATTCGTGTGCATTGTACTTTATGGGTATGTGCTGTGGAACTAACAGTAACAGAATCAAAAGCAGTTCCTGATTGAATTTTTATAATATTATTTTTCTATAATTTGCTAAAAGGGGAATTTAGGTTATTAAAATGATGGTTGTACTCTTTTATTATGTGCAAGGTAAAAGAAACTTTTGTAATTTGTTGTGCTGAAATGATCACGAGTAATTAAAGGTTTTACTATGAGCTCGTATTAAAAACCAGAGTAACTCAAGGTTGGTGGTAAAGCCCTGTTAGTTTATTAATCTGAATAATATGTGATAAAACGTATTATTTGTAATTTGTAAAATAATTAATCTGAGAATTAGATGTTGATGATGATTTTTGGTGTATAATTTTGCTCTGAATAAATCAAGGAGAACTACCGTTGCAGCGTTTTCCTTTTTGTGGCGTAAGTTTTTTTTCAGAGTGGAGCAGAGCAGCCGTGGCAAACTACACTGTTGGAGTTTATTTCAAAGTAACTTCAGAGAATTTTATGGTGCCCAATTTTACGGGTATTTAGAAAAGGAAACTCGCAGAGCATTAGGACACCCAAGCGTGGAGTATATTACAGAAAAGACCTGCAGAATTTATGACGTTCAAAAAGAGGAGCTCGAATTAGCGTTAGGAACCAGACTTTAAAGCAATTATGGCATCCAAGTCTTAGGGCCATAGTAATAGCATTTAAGGTTTCTTTTGTTTAGGCAGCCTTCATCAGACCGCATACCGTAGCATTCATGTCGAACCAAAGTGGGGCATGAGATTGTGCACATCGCGGCATTTATTACCACCCAAACGTGGGGCCTTAGTACAAAAGGTGATTTCAGAGCATTTATGGCGACCCGAACGTGAGGGGCTTGAATTCTGATATAAAAAAAATTATTTCAGGAAACTGACGACCTGGAGATTAGGGGTTGATTTACTTATTTATATAAATGTTTTTATTATTTTGACAACAATCCTAGGTCATGGATCAAAACGTAAATAAAGATGATTTTAAAAACTATGAGTGGTTTAATTCCCAAAGAAGATTAAGAAGAATGCTAAACAAACCACAACAAACATATAAAGCTTTTTTGTTTTATATGTATGTTGAGAAAAGGGTGGTTGAGAAGTCAAGGAGTTGAGATTGGAAGTAGTGATAGTGCTTTATTTGATAAACCGGATATAGAAATGGAGGCAGCAGGAGGTAGTAAGGATCAGTAAAAAACGGAATCGCAAGAACAAGGAAACTAATTAATAATGAGAATGTTACAGGAAATGAGACAAGGTAGGGAAGAATCAAATAGGAAGTTAGAGCAAATGAGTCAGGAATCAAGCAGGAAATTTGAGCAATTAGGTGAAAAGATAGAAAAATCGACCAAAGAACTCGGTGATTTTAAAAATAGTTTGATGTTAAAATCGGCGGACCTCGATATGGGGGTAGAAAGGAATGAAAGAGATATAATAGGGATCAGACAAGAAACAGCAAAAATAGAAACGGAAGTGAAAGTTTTTTGTGAGGAAAAAATTAACAATAAAATGACTGAAGTAAGTGATTCATGTAGGGATCAGTTAAGGAGATTTGAGAGAGAAGTGAGTGGGATTAAACAGAACAGCTTTAACGGGGAATGGACCGACATTTTTCACAAATAATGTATCTCTAGAACACGATATGAAATTTTTTTGGGGATAATCGGGTAAATACTCAAATATTTATTAATAACGTTAGGACGGTAGTTAGTAATTTAAATGATGAGCAGGCAAAATTAAATATTGTTGAGGCATTACTAGAAGACAATGCTGTCGCTTGGTATAATTTAATAGGACAAGATATCAAATCATATTTAGATTTTGAGGAAAATTTTTTAAAACATTATTGGGGTGATTATAAACATGATCAAGTGAAAGATGACTTGATCACAGAAAAGTATAAGGGGGAATTTGCAGGATCTAGATTGCAATATGCTATCAGAAAATATAGCATAGCGAAACAGCTAAGTCCGCCGTTAACAGACAGACAAATAATAAAATATCTATCGAGGCACTTTGAGGTAGAGGTAAGGCAACGTGTGGCGCTGCAGAACATAACTGAACGTGAGACATTTCTGGAACATTTACAAAAGTGTGATGACCTATGTACGAGGAGACCTAGAGAAAATAGGGAGAGAAATGTAAACCAGGCGATATTTGAGAATAGGGGGGGAAACTTTAATAATAGATGAGGGATGAATTTTAACCAAACTTTTAGGAATAACTGGGAGCGAAGGAGTAATTTTTTATAGAAGTAGCAGCGGTACAAGAGGTGCGAATCAAAGGCCGGGTGTGCAATGTTAAAATAGCTCACCCGAGATTACAAGAGCACAAACAGGTGCAAATGCTAGAGACAACAAAATTAGAGATAGGCCGAAGGTCACTAGGAGAACATATGCGGAGGAAATAGAGGGACAGGCAGCACCAAGTATTGAAATATTGAAACAAGGGGAAGACAGAATTTTTAAGAATAGACAAACCATTAGAGGTTAAAATATGTAAATATGAACATCCGCTGGAGTTTATGACAATTGAGGAGGACGTGAAACCAGAAGTAATAGAGAAAATTTGTTTGCCGATTAAAGAAGTAAAAATTTTAAATTATAATATAGGATCGTCGCTCGATTCAAGAGCAGAGGCGAATTTAGTATCTGTGGAATTTGTTAGTGAAATTAAGGAGGAAATTTGTGATAGAATGATGCGAATTAAGAGGAATCATTTAGTAGCTCCGAATAAAGAGGTTTGCTGTAGTAAATAGCGTTGTTGTGCTGAAGGTAGAGATAGATTCGTTGTGTTGCGAACAGGAGTTTGTAATTGTTCCGGTACCTAAATTTAAGAGTATCTTGGGGATGGATTGTATGAAGAAGCTAGGTTTGATTATAGACATGGAGAAGAGATTAGTGAAGGTCGGGGATAGTGTTCTGCCCTGGAAGGATTGTTATAAGGTCACAGATGATGACATGGAATTAGGTGTGAATTTAATAGAGCTAGATAATTGGGGAGTAAGTGAAATAGATACTGTAAAATGTCCGGAGGAGAAAATAGAGGAAGTTCGAGCATTGTTAAAAAACATTCTGAGTTAATAGGGGTAGAGACAAACACAGTGCTAAGTTATGAGCATGTTTTAGAGGTGGATAACTCCAAACCGTTTAATTCTAAAATATACCCTATACCTGCAGCATATAGGGAGCAAGTGAATCAGGAATTAGCAAAAATGTTGAGAGATGACATAATTGAATATTCGAACACACATTTTTTGAACCCATTGGTGGTTGTCAAAAAGAAAGATAATAGCATTCGTTTGTGTTTAGATGCGTGGGAAATTTACCAATGGACTATGCCGCAATTTCATCGTCTACCATCCATGGACACACTTTTAACTAGGTTAAGTGTTAAACTAATTTTCAGCAAGCTTGATTTGAGGATTTCCTTCTGATTGATTCCGTAACATAAAAATTCTAGAAAGTGCACAGGATTTCCTGTAGAAGGAATAGCTTATAATTTTAAGGTAGTACCGTATGGTTTGTCTAAATCAAATATAGTAGGATGTGAAGCTAAACAGATAAGTTTAGAGGCTTATGAACAATCTTCTGTTTATTACGTCAATAATCAGTTTATTTTCCGTGAAGTAAGGATACATATAGTAAGTGAGATAGGAGAAAAGTTAAAAGTCCCTGTCATCAAATATGTACAAGAAATGACTTTCCGTATTAAGAAAAGAGTTAGGTTTAAGTAGGGAATAGATGTAAATAATAGTAAATAGTAAATGATAGTGGATAGTGGATAGTGGATAGGTGTGAATAATACTTGATATAGGTATAAATAATAGTTGATATAAGTATTGGTAATAGTTGATATAGGTATGAATAGTAGTTGATATAGGTTGGTGATAATAAATGTACATACAAATAATTGATAGTAATTTAGGGTATATTTGAATTCAAATAAAAACCCAAAAATTTTGTAATTATTTGTGATCAAATAGTTGCGAGAGATACAAAGAAAATAACTAAGTGAGCGGGTTTGTACTGAGGCCAAATTCTAGGATGTAGATGGCAGTTTTGTTGTGTATAAAAATTAAAGTGAGTGAACGTTAGCTTGTGGGTTCTTAAGAATTAGGCAACCGTTGGAAGTTTACTTAGAAGCCTTGTTTGTTTGTATCGAAAGATTTTTGAGAATTTAGGAGTTTTAAAGGGGCACAAAAGCCTATAAAAACACGAGGATTTGGTGGTAGGTCTCTCTTACCTTCGCTTCTCTTTACGCGCTAACTACTACGCTAGTAATAGTAAACGAGATTATATCTGACTTGTCTACAAGTAATAATAGTGTTCAAGTACAGTTTGAAATATAACTGACACCAGTGGTGTTGAATTTCGACCAGCTGTCAGTCAAAGTATTATAGAAAGTTTTAAAAAATGAAAATGAGTAGCACTCGTAAATAGTAAGTACCGACTGCGTGATATTTAGTTGGGTGCATAGTAGGCACACTAAATAGAGTAGAGGTCCATGGTAAAAAGATTTGATTGTTTACCTACCGTAAATGGGATCCGTAGCGGAATTAGAGAAATTTGGAAATTTTTGGTAATTGAGAGCAGCAGCTGGCAGTTACCGATGGTGCAGTCCTGATTGGGAGACATTCCTGAAGGCGCAGCTAATGATAAAGGAAGCAGACGTCGTTGGTACGGGAGCAGATCCAGGGGCAGAAAAAATCCAGGTAACGGATGTTTATTAAAGATTTGCTTTTTGTGTTTAATTGGTGTGCAATGACTTTTGTATTTTATGGGTATGTACTGTGGAACTAACAGTAACAGAATCAAAAACAGTTACTGATTGAAATATATATATATATATATATATATATATATATATATATATATATTTTTCTATAATTTGCTAAAGAATTTAGGTTATTAAAATGATTGTTGTACTGTTCTATTATACTGTTCTATTAGGTTGGTGGTAAAGCATTGTTGCTTTATTAATCTGGGTAATATGTGATAAAATGTATTATTTGAAAAGAGGATAACATGTAAAATAATTATTCTGAGAACTAGATGTTGATGATGATTTTTGGTGTATAACTTTACTTTGAATAAATCGAGGAGAGTTACCGTTGCAGCGTTTTTCTTTTTATGGCGTAGGTATTTTTCAGACAGGAGCAGAGCAGCCGTGGCAAACTACACTTGGAGTTTATTTTAAAGGTAATTTCAGAGAATTTTATGGTTCCCAATTTTAGGGGTATTTAGAAAAGGAAACTCGCAAAACATTAGGACACCCAAGCGTAGAGTATATTACAAAAAAAATCTGCAGCATTTATGACGCCCAAAATGAGGAGCTCGAATTGGCTTTAGGAACCAGACTTCAGAGCAACTATGGCGTCCAAGTCGTGGGGCCGTAGTAATAGCATTTAAGGTTTCTTTTGTTTAGGCAGTCTTTAACAGACCGCAAATTGCAACATTTATACGTGGGGCATGAGATTATGCATATCGTGGCATTTATTACGACCCAAACGTGGGGGCTTAGTACACACACACACACATTTATATATATATATATATATATATATATATATATATATATATGTATATTGCTGTGGTTTACTCTACAATCGAGTCTGCAGTGGACTCTCTGTAGAGAAACCCCTTTTTATTCTCGCCCCACGAATTGGGCACCATAAAATTGCTGTGGTTTATCTCTGGATTATGCCCCTGCGCAAGTTACATAAATATTTTTCCTGAAAATAAAAAAATATGTATTCCAATATCTCTGGAACGCCTCCTTATTTCAGCATACCACGGCTTGCTCTAAAATCTGTTCTTCAGCGATACTTACCTTCCTAAGTTTATTCTTTCTCACTTATACTACCAAATAAAATTATCACTCAAATAATTCAACGAAACCTACAACCTTTTATTCATACAAATCAAAATTTTTTTCTCCAGCTCAATATTTACAAATTCGGAAATACAGCTTAATAAAATATTACAATTTCAATCATTAAATCCTTTTAAATGACTTTGATTTATTTCAACAGTTTCTGTTTTATATAAGTAGATGGGCCTATCTTGAAACCCTAAATTGAAATTTACTCTGGTCTATCGTGAGTTAAGTATAAACCCTGTTACTCTAAATGCATAAATAAATCGCATCTTTGTGTTCAACAACCCTATAGACCCGTTTACTCTTTACATCAAATTTTTATGTCATTTATTTACACCTTTGAATAATAAATACAAATTGTCCTTTTCGTATACCCCTCAAATTAGCTTTTACGTTCATAAAATACACACCCAATTTATCAAATCACTCTAGCACAGAATAACAGCACAAAATGTTCAAGCAATAATAATAGAAATTAATTTCGTAACCTGGAATCAGCTTTTTTCATCGTCAGCTCTAAAAATGTTGTCCACCAAAACCTCGTTATTGCTTTCATACACCTCTCTGCTATATGTAGATCAAACTCATTTCCAATCGCTATCCAAGTCTCTGCAGACGCTTTCAATGTTTCTACCCATATAATTGTCCAAACCAAGTTAATCACCTTTCGTATCTACCAAACACCAAGCCTTTTCTTCCAAAAATTTCTCTAGGCACGCTTACCTCAGTAACATCCGTCGTTCGTTCTTTGTCTGTAGCTACAGCACCGTTTACAAAATAGCACCCACTCGTGCTTTTCACACTTTTAATTAACTTTCGACGGACTGCACTAACACCGTTTTATAAAATTTTACACTTGGATGTTACCGTAGAAGTAAGTCAAGTAAGAGCTCAGTGTAGTCAAAGAGCTAAGCAAAGTCAAAGAGAGTCTTACTACGTCTTCTCGTGTATTTATAACGGTCAATAGACACCTCCTGCACCCTATTTCAATCGAAAAGCTTCCCTACCGTAACTTATTCTGAAAATTTTACATGCAACGAACTTTCTAACACTCAGAATTATCACTCCATCGTCGTTTTAGTCCGAAACACTGGTTAACAAAATACAACGGTCGCGATCTTCTTTCACTCTCTAGCACTCAGCTAATCACACGCATTTCTCCCATTCTTAAGTCCAGCCTTCCACGATCTTACCTTCGTCTAACTCATATTCGTTGTCTCTTTTACAATCCCACTCTAGCAACATAAAATCGATATTGTGGTTATTTGGCCAAAAAATCCTTGACATATAACTTTTTAAAAGGTCAGAGTGTTTCGAACTCTATACACAAACTTTCCTGATAAAAAATCCTTTACAAAAAAAAATATTATATAATTAACACTCATTTTTCTACAAATATCAGTTAAAAATAAATCTAAAAGTAATACTTGCAGAATCCACAAAACACTTCTCGTAATTAACTATCTTCTTATTTTAAATTGACGTCAAATCAGCTTACAAGATTTTCCATATTTAAAATCCTTACTTCAACAGCAGTTTCCAAAGTACATTTTTGGTTAAGTTTTCCTCTGGCTTATTTAATAAAATTTTTTAAATAGCGTTATATTGAAGAATCATTCCTCTTGATTATAATTAATAAATTCCGTTTTTAGTGTAATTTGCATTGAAAACATCACTTCTGTATTCATTGTACCATCGCAATTATTAAATTACAGTATACTTACTGTATACTCTAAATATCATCTTCGCAAAGCAACAGTTCCCAACTTAAATCAAAATAACATTTCTAGATCGAATGTAAGAATCGAATGAATCGAATGAATCACTTAATTAATAAACGCTTTTTTATATATACAGATTATCTATTTTCTACAAGGGTGTAGAATAGTATGGAACATTATGATGCAAGGTTTTTACAAAAAAACTCATTAGTGTTTAAAATCGCGGCGTTTCTTACCCCGTAATCTCATTCCAATTATTCGTGACGCGGGCTGTTTGTCCTTGTTTAACACGATTATTTTGGCGTCGCATACTAATGCAAAAGATGATCAATTTTTTCGGATATTTTATGGATTTTGTGGGTTTTGTGTTCTAGCCTGAATAAATGTTTTTTTAGATATTTACATAGTTCTAAATACTGGTTATTCATTTTTTTATATTCCTAATATTCTAGAAAATTCTTTATTTAAAATAAATTTTTGAAATTCAGAGGGTAATTAATTTAAACTTTAATTGCTTTTTAATGCAAAAGGGTTTGATTTTTATAGATATGTTGGCTCTTAACATCAAAATGTGTGTTTAATACACCTATTAAGGTTAGAATTTGGGGTTTTTTAACAAGATTGTAGTTTTTTGTGCTAAATGCGTAAATCTAGTACTATTCTATGCTATTTGCAGCAAATCAAAAGCATTTTTATCAAAAATGTATTGATAATTAATAAGCGAAAATAAATGGTTTTGTATTTATCTTAAAACGATCGATTTGCGTTCGCATTGAATGCGTTTTACGGTATCTTACATTTAGCTATTATTACTTATACAACCTACGTTATTTGCTATTTATTTACAATACACTTACATCATACAAGGTAATTATTTATACACGGGTAATTGCATTTTTCGTTTCAATGAATACAAGTACGCTTGTATTATATAGGGCATAACCATGAATTTACAAAAAAATTTATTTTTTAAGGATCCTTTTATATTTTAGTGGGATTTATTTATAAAACCTGGGTTTTAATGACCTCTCGTGACCCCTTACCACGTCATTCTCCCCCAAATCAAAATATAAAATTCGAAATCTACGGAATTTTTACGCATATATAACTAATTCTATACGCTTTATAATACACACGCATAATCTTTTCATACTAAGACTTTTCCCCTTTTAACAATTCATCTGTTTGTATCTTATAATTAATTAAACTTTCCTTAACTCATTACTGATATCATTTACAATCTAACATTTATATCCTATATCTCTAACTTTTTTTTATATTTACACACGGTTTCATCAAGTTTCATCTCGTATAGAATTCTTTTTACTATCATACATAAGTTATCATATTATTGCACATTCCTCTCTAAACTATCATAATCTTGCAAAAATATAGGGTATAAAATTTTCATAAAGTTGTCCCAGCAACTACTCAGCTATACTACTTCCGTCAAAAAAGTTTGTGGTCTAGAATCTTTATATCTAGCTTACTATCGTCACTCTCCAATTACACATCTTTCGACTACTCTTTATTAAATGCATTAACTTCAGTCTTAAACTCACTATTAATAACTTCTTAACTCATTTTCACAATCAGTAGCAATTCTTAACTCTCTATCTTCCAATTCATAAGATTCCTATTTTAACCACAAATCTATTTCATTCGTAACTTCACCTGGACATTTAACAGCAATTCTTACTTCCTCCTCTATTTTTCTCTGAAACTGGTTTACTTTGATACTCTCAATTCTCTCGTCCTTACTCACTCCAATGATCTCCTTCTTTTTCCTACGCTTCCAATTCTTTCATACATCCGCATATTTGAATATTTCGACAAAGTAAACGCTACTCATTTATATTTGTACATACGCCATTTCAAAAAACGATTCGATTCCTTAATCGCAATTATTCCAAACGAATTATTAAAATCTACTTTTCAAATTATTTCATCATTATTTAATATTTTAATATCTTTATTTATTTTATTTTTAAAAGCTGTATTCACAGAAAGTTCTTTTATCTCTTTTTCAACACCTGTAATTATACTATTTTCAACTGTTTCATCTATTATTTCCATCTCTTCAACATCATCTTCTGCAGTTTCCAGTAATTCTGTCTTATTCTCTAAAAACGCTAACTTCTAACTTTACCGGGGCATTTAATACTTAAACTTCTATTTCCTTTACCATCTATTCCCTTTTCAAATTGATTCAAATTTATAGAATTTCCTTGTACTTCGATATGGACTTCTTCGTCCCATTTAATCCTCTCATCTTCCATAATTATCAGCTTATTCTCGGTATCTATCATACCTTTCATCTTACTTATAAAATCCATTTCCAGAATAGCAAGAAATTCTGGCTGTCCGGACTTTCTTCAAAAAACAGCTCCCTTAACACAACACAAAATCCAAAATATTTGTGGAGTGAATTCTCAATTTCGTAACCTTCTTTCACAGTCGTCACAATGTTAGTTTCATGAGAACTTGACTGAACCATACTCTGCTCTGGCAAAGGCAATTAAAAAAGGATAAGTAATACGGGAACCCAATATTCACAGTTTGACGCTGTATTACTTTCACTCTTCGTTTTCAAATTTAATCTTTAAATAGCATTTCTCCCTTCTGGTCATGCATGTTGACTGCATGTTAATCATTTACACAATGTAACACAATTCTTCAATGCTGAATAAAAGGTTATTGTTACGTTAATTTGGAAAATAGCGAGAGCTTTGTGTTCTTACAATGTCCTTGATGGTTAGAACGGACGACAACCGTCATATTGTAAGTTATCTTTTCATGAAAAGCGTCTAGCACTATTAAGATTTGTTATCATTTACGGTTTTAAAATAAATTGTCGTCCGAGATTATTACGTTTGTAATATATTAAAAAGAAATAATGATTATCTGAATTATCTTTATAGAAACAAAATTTTAAAATATTCTTAGTTAATATTAATTATTCGTAAAATCTACTATATAGGGTGCGTCCATATTTAGTTTGTTCATCCAAATTTAATATTTATATCTTGTTTTCTGATTTATATTAAAAGTAACGTTAACGAATCTATAAACCATTTCGTCAATTGAAGCTGCACTTTTAGATTATTATTACAGAGCTTATATTTAAAAAATTATGGCAATCAAAAGTAAAAAAAGTTTAGTAATTGCAGCTTTCATGTACGTGAAGGTTATGCTAAATTTATCATATCAAGATTTAAGGTAATAATTATTATTAGGGAGAGAAATAAAAAAGGTTGTAACTTTTTAATGCCGTTTAAAGAAAATAAGACAGTTTATTTATAGTAATTCAGTTATGTCCTATGTATCCGACTTAATTGCTAATTTAGTAAGGTAAGTTTATTTTTCAAAATCCTGGAAGCTCTCTTTGCTTTTGTGATTATGATTCTCTTTCTAAAATTAAAATGTATGTTTAAGTTAAATAAAGAGTAAAAACCTTAAGTTTGGTTTATTTTAATGGATGGTTAATTATTTAAAGAATCCCACACTCTGTCATTCGTCAGAAAATGCGAAATTATGGAGTTGCAAGCGTACAGTTTTCGACCTCGCAGAGATCCTGTTCGTCTATATCAATGTTTCAGTTTTTAGAACCATTAAATAGTATTCAATTGCATAATAAGCCCTATATAGGTTACTAAAAGCGCATTTGTCTTAGAGGTTGCTGTTATCGTTTCCATGAAAATATTGAAACAGAATCTAAGTAAACAAATAGAAAAAAATACGACGTACACAACCTCTTTGAAAGGAAGTTGTTGCTATTGTCCGTAATACGTTGCTAATCAAAGGTTGCTAGTTTCCTGTCCATGACCTCTTGCTATATTTCACGTAATTTAAATACATTTCCACTTTAATAATTTCTCATTTGAATTGACATACTCTAGGCATCTATAGGCCTTTCTCTAAGAGTGTTTATAAAATAATTAAACAGAGAGCTGTGCAAAATTTATTGAGAGCCTAAAACTAAAATAGGCATCTTACTATACCCATTTCTAAAAGTATTTGTTTTATGGCTCAACATTAAACTGAAGAAAGCGATTTATTTGAGCTTTATCAATACCGTTTCGTAGATTTGCAATAAAAAATAGGTAAGAATTTTTAAATTTACTTGTATTACAAAAATACTACAAAAACAAATACACACACGCACGCACACACGCACACACACGCACACACGCACACACGCGCACACGCACACACGCACACACGCGCACGCACACACACACGCACATATTTTACTAGCTCAATTTAAAATAGAACAACTAGAATCAAATATTAAACTTATAATGACACGAAATATTCTCTAGCAAGCACTCTTTCAAATAACAATTACTACATCCACAATAACTTTTTTCTAACAAACAATATCTTACATCTAAAAAACAATGTTTTTTCAGCATAAACTTTAAAGATAGTGTCTAAAACCGCAACAACAGTATTGCCTTACGAATAAGGTCTTAAATTCATTATCAAAAAATATATACAGCATTGTATAATTACTCGCTTACAGTTAAATGAAGCCTCAAAATCTTTCTCTTCTAATTAAGATTTTCATTCACAAATCATTTTCTTTTTAAATGTTATTATGTACAAAGTTCTATAGAATAAGCCGTTTAACTTTAACAGGCTCCCCTTAAAATCTGATTTAAACGTCTCTGATGAGTTATGTTTAATGAATTTTCATATACTGGCAAAACCCACTGAGTCAGACATCCTCAAATTCTCACACAAACAATTGCCCACAAAATCTTACGTAACTTAACAAAACTAACTAATAGAAACATCGTTTTTAAAATATTAAAACAATGTGATTTTTATTTTACCGTGTAAATTATGCTGGTCGTATTTTTTCATATCGTTGAAATTTTTCTATTAAATACCAATTAACATCAAAATTGTATTCCAAATCAACATACCAAGATAGTCCAAATCGATTAAAATTTATCATCAATTTACCATTAAATACCATACGAGTTTCATCTCAATTGATTTAGGCCTTTATTTAATTTTTAAAACATTGCAATTATCTACTTTCTTTAAAATTGCAATTAAAGTAGTCTGTTTACTACAATACTCAACTACCAAATATTCCTACATGTGATTTTCCAGTGCTCCACAAGAAGGTACTACATTGGTCAGAAAACGAGTTTTTCTTATCTGAATTTTGAATTTTGCCAAACCTTTGCTGTTCTAAGCAAGGTACAAATCTTTAACGTGCGTGACAACACTCACACACGGGACCTCCATTTTACCTCTCATCCGAACGAAAGCGTATTTTAGTGAAAAATGGTCGCCTAACATTTTTCAAGCGGACCCTGTCGGGATTCGAACCGGGACCTTTGGCGTAACTACTAGATATCGCTTGATTTTAGACTAGCATAGTGACGAGTAAAATGAGTATTGAACAACTGACTTCTGTATTTGATTTCAATTGGTTATATGATTGCGCCTTCGTGGTACGTCACGTGCCTAAGATAATCGCTGGATGTTACTCCTATGTTTTCTTTGGTTGAAAAATATAGGATGGTCTCTTACATGAGCATGTAGAATTGTCCTGAGTGATGTTGCATTCACAGAATGCGGCGTTCGAATAGTTCGAAGCTTTCCTATTAATACTGTATACCAAAGCGCGTTATGTTTACGATATTTGAGATTTATGTAGGTAAACAATATATTTTTCTTTGAATATTATATACGCGCATTCATAACAAGTACGACCGTATGTATAACTTTAGGAAGAAACAATTGAATATTTTTTACGCAATTTCCCGCAATTTGAATGCACTTTTGTATTACAAAATCAAATTCCTTATAGAGTATTTGATGCCAATCAAACGAAATATTTCACAATATTTGCGTATTTATGCAAATCAATACGTTGATAGCACTCTTACATAAAAAAAACTTAAAAAAAAGTGCCCTTCTACTCGCGGAATACCACTTGTTTATCTAAAAATCCAAATATGTACCAAATAAGAATTAATCTTCTTCAATCACTAGTTTATACCTTTTTAATTTGACATACTGAGTATTTTTAAAAAGTACAATACTATAACAACGAATATTCACATAATTCGAGTTTTTTCTAAAAAAATTTTATTTTACTCAGATTTGCAATGTTGTATGTTTAGCAAATGGTGCTATTTGACCATTGTATGACACCTAATCACATCAATATATATATATATATATATATATATATATATATATATATATATTACTCATATTTAGACCAGGGTAGAAAATTAAATAATCACATCAAATAATTTTAATCACCGTGTATAAGGAATCTTATTAGATAATACGCTTTATTAAAAAACCGTAAAGCATAAAAAGTCATTCGTTTCAGTAAAAATAAGAGATTTAAATCATGTACAAGACGCTTTATATCAAAAGAAACAGTATTAAAAAGCTCTGCGTGTAATTTAATTACGTCGAGGAAAGAAACAAATGGAAATTACGTGCAAAATTTATATTAATTAACCCTATTTTAAGTAACCGGTATTAAACAAAGTGTACACATAATAATTAATATTTAATTTGTATTCGCTAAAAATGAAAGGATAGAAGTCAATTTTAATTGGAGTTAATTAAACCATTATTAATAATAAGCATAAAAGCCTGTGAAAATCCAAGATTAAAATACCACGGAATAAGGCTCTGAGAATTAATAGTATGTTTGAACACCTGCGTTGTTTAAAAAGCTCATTCGGCGTAAATTTTGCAGAGAATTAATGGTTCAGAGAATCTTGGAGAAACCATCGCATAATAGTTACGAGAAATGCTAAAGGTGGGATATTTCACACTCCACATGGACTAAAATAATCGATAATAAAGAATATCAATTTGCATCAATAAGAACAGGTTAGATAGAGACAGATAATATGCACAAGACCGAGACACATATAGTAAAAGGCGTGATTTAAGCAACGTCACGAGGGTCACAATTGGTTGAAAATAGGATGCAAATATCAGAGGTAGAAACAACGATTTCTGTATAAAAGTCAATTAGTTATTTCCAAACATTGCGTGCCGTGTTGAAATTTCTGAGATTTAACTGGGGCGAGTACAAAATTCGTAAAAACCGACGCGCGAGCTGCGGAATGGGAACAGAGCAGGCGAAATTCTTTAGAATTGTCTGTTTTGAGGACTCGACCGACAGACGGGCTAACTTCTATATATACCCAGGTGAATATGAACAAGCTCTCTTACATCCGCGACTTGATTCAAGATGTTAAACAGTGCATTTTAGTTTGATAAAATAATTTAAAGTTTGCTCGTATATTTTGGTGATTCAAAATAGTTTGTTCTTTACGTGCTAACATGAATATACTTTAGTGCATTTAGATACAAGGTAATAAAATTTAGTATCACTGTACCAATTAGTAAAATTTACAACGACAAATGTATACACAAAAGTAGGCAGTTTTGGCGTATATTGGTGAAAGAAGTATGAATTTCTTTGCTATTTTTCGGAGGTGTTAATGATTAAATGGTTCATAAATGTGTCTGGATCCACAAAACAAGGATCAGATATACACAGATGAGTTCCGGAAAAGCCCAGAAACAACTTTAAATAAATGGTGATGGAGAAAATTTTTAAAGCGTTGAGAATCAGAAGCTGTCAATATAATCCAGTTGGAATGGTGTGATTAACAAAAGGGACGATGTACATTGAAGCTACGAGTGCAGTAAACTTCAGGTAATTTATACTATTTTGTTTGAACTTTGATATTTTTGTGTGTTGAATAACTTTATAATTGATTTACTTTAAATGGACATTAGTGAGATTATACTAACAATAAAATTTTAATTTTAAGGTGAAATTTTGCTTGTTTAAGTAGAAAGGGTATTTAGTATTGATGTTCTGGATTATGATGAAATTTTAGGTATGTCTTTGAGCTCAATTAGACGAACCTGGTTAATTAACGTAAAGGGTGGTAGATGCTCCTTTGTACTCAGACTCAGGTCTGCATATATTGTTATATTAATTAGTAGGCATCCTACAAAGACTTTAATTCTGGATGCACATTAAATGATAATAAAATTAATCTTGAAATTCTTTTTAAAACTGAAATTTATGGTAGAATTTTTAATTTGAAATTTTAATGTATTGTGAATATTGATGTAAATAGAGTTAACGTTCGTGTTTGTGGTAGGAATGTGTTTGTTTTTTTTATGAATGAGGATGAAAGTTATCTAGTGGGGAGCAGCCGAGGCGATTAACAGAAGAAAGTCAATGGACCAGCACAGTTAAGGTAATGAATAGCTTTTTATAGGATTCACAGCAAATTTGGCGACCCAAAAGTGAGGCTCGAGTTCCAAATAAAATTTTTGTGATTTTATTCCAGGAAACTGGCGATCTGAGAGAGAGAGTTTCTGTGTGTGTATAAATTTAAGAGTATTTTAGAGTGTGTGAAAGTGATTAGAACGTATGCAGAGAAAAGAGTGGTTAAAGAGTCAAGGAGTGGAAATTGGAAGTAACGATAGTGCATTGGGTGAGAAAAATTCGAAAATGGAAGAAGCTGGAGGCAGTAGAGATCAGTCGAGGACGGAATCAGGGGATCAAGGAAACGAGATGATAATGAGGATGCTTGAAAGAATGAATGAGACGTTAAGCGGGGTTAGAGAGGACTCAAATCGAAAATTTGAGAAAATGAGTGAAGAATCGAACAGGAAGTTAGAGGAGATTAGTCAGAAAATAGATAAGACGAATCAAGAAGTTTCAGAATTTAAAAATAGTCTTACCGTAAAGATGGGGGAAGTTGAAAATAGGGTTGAAAAAAATGAGCCTGATATTACAGGTCTTCGACAGGAAATGGGACATTTAAGGTCCGAAGTACGCATTTTTTGTGAAGAAGAGATTAATGTAAAAATGACTGAAGTGACGGACTCATGTAGGGATCAGTTAGGCAGGGTAGAACGCGAAGTTAGTAGTATCAAATACAACATGTCAAATTTAACGGGGGGATGGTCCCAGATTTTCTACAGGTGGAGTATCATTGGACCAACACATGAAGTTTTATGGCGATAACAGGGTAAATCCACAAATTTTTATTAATAGTGTAAGAAATCTAGTGGGAAATTTATTTGACGAACAGACTAAACTGAATACGATAAAGGCTTTATTAAAGGACAATGCGGAAGCGTGGTACAATTTAGTACAACAGGACATAGACACCTACATGGACTTTGAGGACAGATTTTTAAAGCACTACTGGAGTGACCACAGACAAGACCAGGTACGAGACGACTTAATCACAGGGAAATTTAAGGGAGAATTTTCAGGAAGTAGGGAGCAATATGCTATACGCAAGTATAGCATAGCAAAGCAACTGAACCCACCTCTGACGGACCGACAAATTATTAAGTATTTATCACAACACTTCGACGTAGACATAAGACAACACGTAGCACTACAGAACATAGTGGACAGAGAAATGTTTCTAGAATACTTGCAGAGGTACGACGACGTAAGTAGTGGACGACCTCGGCATAACAGGGAAAGACAGATCAACACAGTTAGGTTTGACAATAGACGGGACAACTACGCTAGACGGGGGAATAGTTACGGATACCAGCGACAGAATTGAGAACAGAGACGACCATACTTTAGAAGTAATAGTTTAGGAAGGGGACCTGCACCGAGACCGGGAGCTACCAGAATGAATAGTTCACCAGACATGAGCGGGACTGCTAATACAGACACGGAACGAGTGGAAACGCCTAGGACGTACGCTGAGGTGACGGCTAGACCAGGACCGAGTAGGGAAAACAGACCTGGACAGGATTTTTAGAACGCGACAGACCACTAGATTTCAGTGTAAATATGTATGAACATCCACGTGAATTTTTCAAAATTGAGGAGGAAGTAGAGCCAGAAACTGTAGAAAAATTATGTTTGCCAATTGTTAATATAGGAATTTTTGAGAATAATGTAGAAGTATTACTTGATACAGGGGCAGAGGCGAGTTTAATATCGGAGGAATTCGTCAGCAAAATTAGGGATAAGGTTTGTGATAGAATTATGCCTATAAAGCGTAGCCATTTAGTAGCTCCAAATAAAAAGAAGTTTGCTGTAGTAAATAGTGTTGTGGTGATTAGGATAGATATAGGAGGTTTAAGCTGTGAACAGGAGTTTGTAATTGTACCTGGACTGAAGTTTCAGAGCATTTTAGGTGTTGACTGTATAATGAAGTTAGGGGTTTTGATAGATATGGAACGGAAGGTAATAAGGATTAATGATAGGGTAGTGCCATGGAAGGGCAGTTATGAAGTCACAGAGGATGACACGGGGTTTAGTATTAATGTAGTAGAGGTAGAAGATGAAGAAGGTAAACAGATCAACACGATAAGATGTCCAGAGGATAGGATAGTAGAGGTTCAAGCTTTAGTACAAAAACATGCAGAATTAGTGGGGGTAGAAGCAACAGCAGCATATCGGGAGCAGTTGAAGGCAGAATTATTTTTGATGAGGTTAAGTGGCAAGTTTGTTTTTAATAAAGTAGATTTAAGGAATTCATTCTGGCGGATTCCATTACATAAGAATTCTAGAAGGTACAGAGGATTTTCCATAGAGGGAAAAATCGATAATTTTAAAGTAGTATCGTTTGGTTTGTCGGCAGAAAAGGAAATAAGAATAAATAAGAAACAGACAAGTGTAGGGACTGAAGAAGAAGCAATATTTAAGAGTGAGGATAATAGGGATGATAAGTTTATTGTATGTGAGATAATAGGGATGATAAGTATAGATATAGAAGGGGGAGAGATAGGGATGAAGAGTATTAGGATGGTGAGAAGAAAGACTTGGAGGGTCAAGAAGAGAGTTAGATTTAAATAACTTAATGAACAAAGGATAGAGATAGGTGAACTTTAGTATAGATATAGAACAAGGGATAGAATAGGTGTATATAGAAGAGTAGAAGTAAGTGTTTATAGAAAATAAAGCTAGGTATGGGATAAATATGGGAGATAGTTAGAAATAGGTATATAGGATGAGAATAAAGATTAAATGTAGGAAGAAAATAAGATAGAGTATGAGTAGGATAGGCATATAGGATTATGTAGGGGGAAGTAAAGTATAGTGAAGATTAGTTAAATAGGATAGGTATATAGGATGTATATAGGATTAGATGGATAAGTAGGATGAAGTTAGGGATAATTTCAGTTTATAGAATTAGGTGAGAGTTAGGAATAGGATAGGGATATAGGGTAGGTGTAAATATTTTTTCTGATTGGAGACAAAGTAGGTAAGTTAGATAGATAAGGATAGAGAAAGATAGGCAATTTTTTTTGTAATTTTTTTGTCTAAATGCTTTATATTTGCATTCAAATAAGTGGGATTATTTGTATTCAAATAGGGGGAAAATACTCATATTTAGACCAGGGTAGAAAATTAAATAATCACATCAAATAATTTTAATCACCGTGTATAAGGAATTTTATTAGATAATACGCTTTATTAAAAAACCGTAAAGCATAAAAAGTCATTCGTTTCAGTAAAAATAAGAGATTTAAATCATGTACAAGACGCTTTATATCAAAAGAAACAGTATTAAAAAGCTCTGCGTGTAATTTAATTACGTCGAGGAAAGAAACAAATGGAAATTACGTGCAAAATTTATATTAATTAACCCTATTTTAAGTAACCGGTATTAAACAAAGTGTACACATAATAATTAATATTTAATTTGTATTCGCTAAAAATGAAAGGATAGAAGTCAATTTTAATTGGAGTTAATTAAACCATTATTAATAATAAGCATAAAAGCCTGTGAAAATCCAAGATTAGAATACCACGGAATAAGGCTCTGAGAATTAATAGTATGTTTGAACACCTGCGTTGTTTAAAAAGCTCATTTGGCGTAAATTTTGCAGAGAATTAATGGTTCAGAGAATCTTGGAGAAACCATCGCATAATAGTTACGAGAAATGCTAAAGGTGGGATATTTCACACCCCACATGGACTAAAATAATCGATAATAAAGAATATCAATTTGCATCAATAAGAACAGGTTAGATAGAGACAGATAATATGCACAAGACCGAGACACATATAGTAAAAGGCGTGATTTAAGCAACGTCACGAGGGTCACAATTGGTTGAAAATAGGATGCAAATATCAGAGGTAGAAACAACGATTTCTGTATAAAAGTCAATTAGTTATTTCCAGACATTGCGTGCCGTGTTGAAATTTCTGAGGTTTAACTGGGGCGAGTACAAAATTCGTAAAAACTGACGCGCGAGCTGCGGAATGGGAACAGAGCAGGCGAAATTCTTTAGAATTGTCTGTTTTGAGGGCTCGACCGACAGACGGGCTAACTTCTATATATACCCAGGTGAATATGAACAAGCTCTCTTACATCCGCGACTTGATTCAAGATGTTAAACAGTGCATTTTAGTTTGATAAAATAATTTAAAGTTTGCTCGTATATTTTGGTGATTCAAAATAGTTTGTTCTTTACGTGCTAACATGAATATACTTTAGTGCATTTAGATACAAGGTAATAAAATTTAGTATCACTGTACCAATTAGTAAAATTTACAACGACAAATGTATACACAAAAGTAGGCAGTTTTGGCGTATATTGGTGAAAGAAGTATGAATTTCTTTGCTATTTTTCGGAGGTGTTAATGATTAAATGGTTCATAAATGTGTCTGGATCCACAAAACAAGGGTCAGATATACAGATGAGTTCCGGAAAAGCCCAGAAACAACTTTAAATAAATGGTGATGGAGAAAATTTTTAAAGCGTTGAGAATCAGAAGCTGTAAATATAATCCAGTTGGAATGGTGTGATTAACAAAAGGGACGATGTACATTGAAGCTACGAGTGCAGTAAACTTCAGGTAATTTATACTATTTTGTTTGAACTTTGATATTTTGTGTGTGTTGAATAACTTTATAATTGATTTACTTTAAATGGACATTAGTGAGATTATACTAACAATAAAATTTTAATTTTAAGGTGAAATTTTGCTTGTTTAAGTAGAAAGGGTATTTAGTATTGATGTTCTGGATTATGATGAAATTTTAGGTATGTCTTTGAGCTCAATTAGACGAACCTGGTTAATTAACGTAAAGGGTGGTAGATGCTCCTTTGTACTCAGACTCAGGTCTGCATATATTGTTATATTAATTAGTAGGCATCCTACAAGGACTTTAATTCTGGATGCACATTAAATGATAATAAAATTAATCTTGAAATTCTTTTAAAACTGAAATTTATGCTGAATTTTTAATTTGAAATTTTAATGTATTGTGAATATTGATGTAAATAGAGTTAACGTTCGTGTTTGTGGTAAGAATGTGTTTGTTTTTTTTATGAATGAGGGTGAAAGTTATCTAGGGGAGCAGCCGAGGCGATTAACAGAAGGAAGTCAACGGACCAGGTAATTTAATAACTTTGTAGGTTTCACAGCATTCTTTGGCATCCAATTCGTAGGGGCTCGATTCGAAAAGCGGAGTACCCGGAGTTTGGTGGTTTCACAGCAATATATATATATATGCGATTCGTTGATTCCACGTGCTGGGCGACACCAAATTGTCTTATCTCTTGTTATTTCGGAAACTTTACCAATTGTGTAGTTTAATTGCATGGAACGACGCTCAATTTGTCACGTAATTCATTCACATACATCACATTTAATTCAGAAATTTCAGGAACCTTTGTTCATCAAATCACGTATTATTGTTGTTTTCTTTATTCTAATCTAAATAGAAATAAATTTGGTGTTTGTTTATTTCCTAGTTAAATTGGATTTTTGAACAAATGTAATACTTTTCTATCACGTACGCTTTTCAAATAATGCTTAATTTCTGCCTGCGTATATGATGATATATTAACGCACTTGTTGAATATTTATTTAGCCAACTCATACAGGTTTTCCATTGATTTAATTTCGATGCATTCCGTTGCATTTTTAAATTCGTATCTTTGCTCTTGGATATGCGTTTAATCGCTTGTACTGTTATATACAGTGTGCTCTCAACTAACAATATTTGTAATGACCTATTTACTCCTCTAATATCTGTAATTATGTGCTTTTGTTACTTGGGAGTTTCTTTTGTTTATTCTACGACCCCTATGACTTAACCTACCCCCTAAATTAACCCTATAATTACAGCAATATATATATATATATATATATTGCTGTGAAATGCTCCTTTGAATGCGGGAACTGGTCCTAAAAAAAAACATTCGAGCCCCACAGATTGGGCGTCAAATGTTTTTGTGAAACCTCAAATTCCGTGAACTACGCTTTTCGCCTCGGCTGCTCACCTAATTTTATAAACCTCCTCATTCATATAATTAAACAACACATTCCTACCACAAACATCAACGTCAACTCTATTTACATCAATATTCACAATACATTAAAATTTCAAAATTAATATTCAGCATAAATTTTTAATATCGGAAAATTTCAAAATTAAATTTATTATCATTTTAATGTGCATCCAGAATTAAAGTCCTTGTTGGATGCCTACTAATTAATATAACAATATAAGCAGACCGGAGTCTGAGTATAAAGGGAGCATCTACCACCCCTTTACGTTAATTAACCAGGTTCGTCTAATTGAGCTCAAAGACATACCCATATTTTCATCATAATTCAGAACATCAATACTAAATACCCTTTCTACTTAAACAAGCAAATTTCATCTTAAAATTAAAATTTTATGGTTAGTACAATTTCACTAATGTCCATTTAAAGTAAATCAATTATAAAGTTATTCAACTCACACAAAATGTCAAACAAAATAGTATAATTTACCTGAAGGTTACTGTCCTCGTAGCTTTAATGTACATCGTCCCTTTAGTTAATCACACCATTCCAACAGGATTATATTTACGGCTTCTAATTCTCAACGCTTTTAAAATTTTCTCCATCACCATTTATTTAAAGTTGTTTCTGGGCTTTTCCGGAACTCATCTGTGTATATCTGACCCTTGTTTCGTGGATCCAGACACGTATTTGAACCATTTAATTATTAACACCCCGAAAAATAACAAAGAAATTCATACTTCTTTCACCAATATACGCCAAAACTGCCTACTTTTGTGTATACATTTGTCGTTGTAAATTTTGCTAATTGGTACAGTGATACTAAATTTTATTACCTTGTATCTAAGTGCACTGAAGTACATTCATGTTAGCACGTAAATAACAAACTATTTTGAATCACTAAAATATACGAGCAAAATTTTAAATTATTTTATCAAACTAAAATGCACTGTTTAACATCTTGAATCAAGTCGCGGATGTAAGAGCTTTTAACGCATCGAATAGTCAAAAGTCTAAGAGGCCGAAATTCATATTACCACCGGTATATATAGCGGATAGCCGGCACGTCGCTTTTGTCCTCAAAACAGACAATTCTTAAGAATTTCTCATGCTGTGTTCCCAGTCCGTCGCTCGCGCGTCGGTTTTTACGAATTTTTCACTCGACCCATTTAAATCTCAGAAATTCTCACACGGCACGCAAACATGTCCGAGAAAAACTAATTAATTTTGTACAGAAATTGTTGTTTCTACCTCTGATATTTGCATCCTATTTTCAACCAATTGTGACCCTCGTGACGTTGCTTAAATCACGCCTTTTACTATATGTGTCTTTGCTTGACGCATTTTCTCTTTCCTTTTCTAACCTGTTCGTATTGGTGCAAATTGATATTCTTTATTATCGATTATGTTTTAGTCCATGTGGACTATCTGGGTTTAATAACCCCGTATCGCACCTTCTCGTGAATATTAAGCCCCGGTTTCTCCAAGATTCTTTGTAAACATTAATTATCTGCAAACTTTTCGCCGAATGAGCTTTTAAATAAACCCTGTTTTGTATTTCGTGCTAAAGCATCTGACCGTTTCCAATATCCTTAGAATCGACATGTTTATCTAAACAAATTAAACTGAAATTGCCTTTTAAAATACGCAGGTGTGTTCAAACATCCTACTTCTAACTAACACTTCTAGGATTTGCATTTTATTGGGTTTTTACAAGTTTCTATAGATATTATCTGTACGTTTTGTTCAATACCGGTTACTTGAAATAGAGTTAATTAAGATAAATTTTGCACGTAATTTCCATTTGTTTAGGAATAATTACATTACACGCAGAGCTTTTTAATACTGTTTCTTTTGATATAAAGCGTCTTGTACATGGTTTAAATCTCTTATTTTTACTGAAACTAATAAATTTTTATGCTTCACGGTTTTAATAACGCGTATTATCTAATAATATTCATTATACACGGTGATTAAAATTATTTGATGTGATTATTTAATTTTCTACCCTGGTCTAAATATGAGTATTTTCCCCCTATTTGAATACAAATAATCCCACTTATTTGAATGCAAATATTAAGCATTTAGACAAAAAATTACAAAAAAATTGCCTATCTCTCCCTACCCTTATCTATCTAACTTACCTACTTTGTCTCCAATCCAAAAAAATATTTACACCTATCCTATATCCCTATCCTATTCCTAACTCTCACCTAATTCTATAAACTGAAATTATCCCTAACTTCATCCTACTCATCCATCTAATCCTATATACCTATCCTATTCTTAACTTTTAACTAATCTTCACTATACTTTACTTCCCCCTACCTAATCCTATATACCTATCCTACTCTTACTCTGTTCCTAACTCTCCACTAATCTTATATGAAATATCTATACTTAACCTATCTTATTTTCTTCCTACATTTAATCTTTATTCTCATGCTAAACCTATTTCTAATTATCTCCCATATTTATCCTATACCTAGCTTTATTTTCTATAAACACCTACTTCTACTCTTCTATATATACCTATTCTATCCCTATTCTATTTAAATCTAACTCTCTTCTTGACCTTCCACGTCTTTCTTCTTACCATCCTAATACTCTTCATCCCTATTTCTCCTCTTTCTATATCTATACTTATCATCCCTATTATCTCACATACAATAAACTTATCATCCCTTTTATCCTGACTCTTAAATATTACTTCTTCTTCAGTCCCTACACTTGTCTGTTTCTCATTTATTATTGTTTCCCTTTCTGCCGACAAACCAAACGATACTACTTTACAATTATCGATTTTTCTCTCTACGGAAAATCCTACGTACCTTCTAGAATTCTTATGTAATGGAATCCACCAGAATGAATTCCTTAAATCTACTTTATTAAAAACAAGCTTGCCACTTAACCTCGTCAAAAATATTTCTGCCTTCACCTGCTCCCGATATGCTGCTTCTACCCCCACTACTTCTGCATGTTTTTGTATTATAGCTTGAACCTCTACTCTCCTATCCTCTGGACATATTATCGTGTTGATCTGTTTAACTTCATCATCCTCTAACTCTACTACATTAATACTAAACCCCGTGTCATCCTCTGTGACTTCATAACTGCCCTTCCATGGCACACCCTATCCTTAATCCTTATTACCTTCCGTTCCATATCTATCAACACCCTAACTTCATCATACAGTCAACACCTAAAATGCTCTGAAACTTCAGTCCAGGTACAATTACAAACTCCTGTTCACAGCTTAAATCTCCTATATCTATCCTAAGCACCACAACACTATTTACTACAGCAAACTTCTTTTTATTTGGAGCTACTAAATGGCTACGCTTTATAGGCATAATTCTATCACAAACCTTATCCCTAATTTTGCTGACGAATTCCTCCGATATTAAATTCGCCTCTGCCCCTGTATCAAGTAATACTTCTACATTATTCTCAAAAATTTCTAAATTAATAATTGGCAAACATAATTTTTCCTCAGTTTCTGGCTCTACTTCCTCCTCAATTTTGAAAAATTCACGTGGATGTTCATATACATTTACACTGAAATCTAGTGGTCTGTCGCGTTCTAAAAATCCTGTCCAGGTCTGTTTTCCCTACTCGGTCCTGGTCTAGCCGTCACCTCAGCGTACGTCCTAGGCGTTTCCACTCGTTCCGTGTCTGTATTAGCAGTCCCGCTCATGTCTGGTGAACTATTCATTCTGGTAGGTCCCGGTCTCTGTGCAGGTCCCCTTCCTAAACTATTACTCCTAACATATGGTCGTCTCTGTTCCCAATTCTGTCGCTGGTATCCGTAATTATTCCCCCTTCTAGCATAGTTGTCCCGTCTATTGTCAAACCTAACTGTGTTGATCTGTCTTTCCCTGTTTTCCCGAGGTCGTCCACTACTTACGTCGTCGTACCTCTGCAGGTATTCCAAAAACATTTCTCTGTCCACTATGTTCTGTAGTGCTACGTGCTGTCTTATGTCTACCTCGAAGTGTCGTGATAAATACTTAATAATTTGTCGGTCCGTCAGTGGTGGGTTCAGTTGCTTTGCTATGCTATACTTGCGTATAGCATATTGCTCCTACTTCCTGAAAATTCTCCCTTAAATTTCCTGTGATTAAGTCGTCTCGTACCTGATCTTGTCTGTGGTCACTCCAGTAGTGCTTTAGAAATTTGTTTTCAAAGTCCTGATACGTGTCTATGTCCTGTCCTACTAAATTGTACCACGCTTCCGCATTGTCTTTTAATAAAGCCTTTATCGTATTTAGTTTAGTCTGTTCGTCAAATAAATTTCCCACTAGATTTCTTACACTATTAATAAAAATTTGTGGATTTACCCTGTTATCGCCATAAAACTTCATGTGTTGGTCCAATGATACTCCACCTGTAGAAAATCTGGGACCATCCCCGTTAAATTTGACATGTTGTATTTGATACCACTAACTTCGCGTTCTACCCTGCCTAACTGATCCCTACATGAGTCCGTCACTTCAGTCATTTTACATTAATCTCTTCTTCACAAAAATGCGTACTTCGGCCCTTAAATGTCCCATTTCCTGTCGAAGACCTGTAATATCACGCTCATTTTTTCAACCCTATTTTCAACTTCCCCATCTTTACGGTAAGACTATTTTAAATTCTGAAACTTCTTGATTCGTCTTATCTATTTTCTGACTAATTTGCTCAAACTTACGATTCGATTCCTCACTCATTTCTCTAATCTCTTCTAACTTCCTGTTCGATTCTTCCCTAGCTCTATTAGATTCATCGCTTAGCTGTTCTAATTTTCTATTGGATTCTTCACTCATCCTCTCTAACATTCTCAATCTCATCTCGTTTCCTTAATCCCCTGATTCCGTCCTCGACTGATCTCTACTGCCTCCAGCTTCTTCCATTTTAGAATTTTTCTCACACAATGCACTATCGTCACTTCCAATTTCCACTCCTTGACTCCTTAACCACTCTTTTCTCTGCATACGTTCTAATCACTCACGCACACTCTAAAATACTCTTAAATTTCTTACACACACAAAAACTCTCTCTCTCAGATCGCCAGTTTCCTGGAATAAAATCACAAAAATTTTATTTGGATCTCGAGCCTCACTTTTGGGTCGCCAAATTATGCTGTGATATACTCCTTTGAATGCGGGAACTGGGTCCTTTCAACAAAAAAATTCTAGTCCCACCGATTGTGCGTCATAAACTGCTGTGATCCTGTTTTCGCCTCGGCTGCTCACCTAATTTTATAAACCTCCTCATTCATAAAATTAAACAACACATTCCTACCACAAACATCAACGTCAACTCTATTTACATCAATATTCACAATACATTAAAATTTCAAAATTAATATTCAGCATAAATTTTTAATATCGGAAAATTTCAAAATTAAATTTATTATCATTTTAATGTGCATCCAGAATTAAAGTCCTTGTTGGATGCCTACTAATTAATATAACAATATAAGCAGACCGGAGTCTGAGTATAAAGGGAGCATCTACCACCCCTTTACGTTAATTAACCAGGTTCGTCTAATTGAGCTCAAAGACATACCCATATTTTCATCATAATTCAGAACATCAATACTAAATACCCCTTTCTACTTAAACAAGCAAATTTCATCTTAAAATTAAAATTTTATGGTTAGTACAATTTCACTAATGTCCATTTAAAGTAAATCAATTATAAAGTTATTCAACCCACACAAAAATGTCAAACAAAATAGTATAATTTACCTGAAGGTTACTGTCCTCGTAGCTTTAATGTACATCGTCCCTTTAGTTAATCACACCATTCCAACAGGATTATATTTACGGCTTCTAATTCTCAACGCTTTTAAAATTTTCTCCATCACCATTTATTTAAAGTTGTTTCTGGGCTTTTCCGGAACTCATCTGTGTATATCTGACCCTTGTTTCGTGGATCCAGACACGTATTTGAACCATTTAATTATTAACACCCCCGAAAAATAACAAAAAAATTCATACTTCTTTCACCCATATTAGCCAAAACTGCCTACTTTTGTGTATACATTTGTCGTTGTAAATTTTGCTAATTGGTACAGTGATACTAAATTTTATTACCTTGTATCTAAGTGCACTGAAGTACATTCATGTTAGCACGTAAATAACAAACTATTTTGAATCACTAAAATATACAAGCAAAATTTTAAATTATTTTATCAAACTAAAATGCACTGTTTAACATCTTGAATCAAGTCGCGGATGTAAGAGCTTTTAACGCATCGAATAGTCAAAAGTCTAAGAGGCCGAAATTCATATTACCACCGGTATATATAGCGGATAGCCGGCACGTCGCTTTTGTCCTCAAAACAGACAATTCTTAAGAATTTCTCATGCTGTGTTCCCAGTCCGTCGCTCGCGCGTCGGTTTTTACGAATTTTTCACTCGCCCCATTTAAATCTCAGAAATTCTCACACGGCACGCAAACATGTCCGAGAAAAACTAATTAATTTTGTACAGAAATTGTTGTTTCTACCTCTGATATTTGCATTCTATTTTCAACCAATTGTGACCCTCGTGACGTTGCTTAAATCACGCCTTTTACTATATGTGTCTTTGCTTGACGCATTTTCTCTTTCCTTTTCTAACCTGTTCGTATTGGTGCAAATTGATATTCTTTATTATCGATTATGTTTTAGTCCATGTGGACTATCTGGGTTTAATAACCCCGTATCGCACCTTCTCGTGAATATTAAGCCCCGGTTTCTCCAAGATTCTTTGTAAACATTAATTATCTGCAAACTTTTCGCCGAATGAGCTTTTAAATAAACCCTGTTTTGTATTTCGTGCTAAAGCATCTGACCGTTTCCAATATCCTTAGAATCGACATGTTTATCTAAACAAATTAAACTGAAATTGCCTTTTAAAATACGCAGGTGTGTTCAAACATCCTACTTCTAACTAACACTTCTAGGATTTGCATTTTATTGGGTTTTTACAAGTTTCTATAGATATTATCTGTACGTTTTGTTCAATACCGGTTACTTGAAATATAGTTAATTAAGATAAATTTTGCACGTAATTTCCATTTGTTTAGGAATAATTACATTACACGCAGAGCTTTTTTAATACTGTTTCTTTTGATATAAAGCGTCTTGTACATGGTTTAAATCTCTTATTTTTACTGAAACTAATAAATTTTTATGCTTCACGGTTTTAATAACGCGTATTATCTAATAATATTCATTATACACGGTGATTAAAATTATTTGATGTGATTATTTAATTTTCTACCCTGGTCTAAATATGAGTAATATATATATATATATATATATATATATATATATATATATATGTATATACATTTCTGTGGGCTCCTCTATTTGAATTCGTGCCCTTCACGTTCGGGTTGCTATTAATTCTGTGCTTATTCTGGATGAATTCGAGCCCTACCGTTGGAAGCCATTAATTTGTAGTGTCACCTTGGGAATCGACTCGCTACTTCGTGCCCCACACTTTAGGCGTCATTATTTCTGTGCTCAAATAATTATCTGAAAGGAAGCCCTAAAAATCGTGCCCCACTATTTCTACAAACCTGTCTGGACTCCAAACCAACTCCACCAAATTGCTTCTTACTGCTTTCCCAATTTGACATTCCTCGGCTAGCTCTGTGCACTACCTCCTATGATATACATACTCCAACTACACATTCTTTCAACACCTTTACAGACAACAAAATACAAAAATATAGTAAACTTCTAGGACAAACATAAACCCCTTTATTCGTATGACATAAATGATTATTCAGACAATCTCAATATTTACATTTTTATATTTACAATAAAACATTTCGTCCTTTTCTTTAATCTAAATTGTTTGAAAGATAGGCCAATCATGAAACCCTAAATTTATTTTTTCTTGGTCTATGGCGAGCTCAGTATAAACCTTTTTCCCTGATATGCATAAAATATTACATAGTCAAAATTAATCTAAAGACCCGTTTACTCTTTACATCAAAAACTATTACTCCTGTTTTTGCCTACTCGAATAATAATAGAAAATTGTCTTTTATATAGGTAATTAAATTAATTTCTAGTTCAGAAAATTTTCACCACATAATTCTAAACACACCTAGCTTTATAACACAATGCCAGCACCACAGTTCAACAATAAAACAAAATTCATTACCTGGTGTGTTCTCCGAACGCATCACTTCCTTAGATGATCACCGCCAAACTCACATACTTGGATTTCCCCAAATTTCTCACTCCTACATGCACAGCAACTCCATCTGAACTCGTTCATCCAGTTCTACCAGTTATTAGTGAATGCTTTTCATACTACCATCCATCCAAATCCAAAAGTTGCTTCCGTCTCAATTTAAGGTGTCACCAGCACTCTCGTTTAAGAAATACTTGGTTCGTTTACCTCAGTAGCATCCTGTTTTACTCGTACAATTATTTATAATTATTTATTTTCAGCCGTTTAACTTGTTAGCACCAACTCGTGCATTTATAACACTTGTAAAAATATACTGCGGACTGTACTATGTCGCGGTTTTTTAATTTTAAATTAGGATGTCTTCTTGATGCTACTTAGTGTACTTGAAGCGAATCTGAAAATTAAGAGAGTTCTTCCACCTCTGGCAAGAGCTTTTATAATCTTCAAACTCCTTCTCTAGTCACGTATTTCCAAAGTTTTCGCTGAACTATTGCACCCGCCACCAACAGTTCTCCAAATTTCTGCACTCAAAACACACTGAAAACTATCTACCAGTTGCAACCGTCGACGCGTACCCAGAAAATCATTCCTCTCCATTTGCTCTAACACATGCAAAACACGCCCATAGTGCCCGCGTCTCTATTCTCCTTGCAGTCATGCGTTCATAACCACTACTTTCTGTCTCACTCGTGTTTCCCTACTTTCATCGAGACCCACTATCGCCGTGCTGTCTACGGTTACCGTTCCCTCGCTAAATGTGCGCCTTGAAAATCGATATCGTCGACAAACATCTTCTACCTTTGTTTCACTCATTTGTTTTTTTAAATATACTTGTCTGTCACGCGCTTAAAACTGCTTATCCTTCTACCAGCTAATGTATTCTCTATCTCTCTTAGTTACCTCCTAACGAGTTTCTGTTCCTTAAAATTATTGATTTTTGCTTCACAAATAACATACTTGTTCGTTAACCTGGCCTTTCCGCTGTACAATACATCGAAATGTTGTCGCATCGTCTTCTAGCTTTCAAAGAAATATTTATTTACTTGAAGTTTCTATTCCCTGAATTTCTCGACCGTTTGGTTATGTTATTTTGTTACCTTCTACGAATTAAATTAACGTATTTTTAGTTTACGATGCTAAACAAATATCCGTTGCATCAATTATTGATTTTTATATACCACAAAGCTTTAATATTACACATGTTTGCCTGCAATAGTCAACCTTGTCTGTAAAGGTGTTGAAAGAATGTGTAGTTGGGGTAAGTATATCATAGGAGGTAGTGCACAGAGCTAGCCGAAGAATATCAAATTGGGAAAGCAGTAAAAAGCAATTTGGTGGAGTTGGTTTGGAGTCCAGACAGGTTTGTAGAAATAGTGGGGCACGATTTTTAGGGCTTCCTTTCAGATAATTATTTGTATGTAAAGGTGTTGAAAGAATGTGTAGTTGGGATAAGTATATTTTAGGAGGTAGTGCACAGAGCTAGCCGAGGAATATCAAATTGGGAAAGCAGTAAGAAGTAATTTGGTGGAGTTGGTTTGGAGTCCAGACAGGTTTGTAGAAATAGTGGGGCACGATTTTTAGGGCTTCCTTTCAGATAATTATTTGAGCACAGAAATAATGACGCCTAAAGTGTGGTGCACGAAGTAGCAAGTCGATTCCCAAGGTGACACTGCAAATTAATGGCTCCCAACGGTAGGGCTCGAATTCATCCAGAATAAGCACAGAATTAATGGCGACCCAAACGTGAAGGGCACGAATTTTAAAAGAGGAGCGTACAGAAATATATACATATACATATATATATGTATATATACATATATATATATTGCTGTGATATTTTTCTTTCAACTCAAAATATATTATTTTGTCCTCAACTAGCTCAGGGTAAGAGTGAATCTCAGGAACAAAAATGTTTATCGACAAAGTTCTATTTACACATTAAATAATTACTCTATTTATCCAATACAATCATAATTATTTTGAGATTACAAAATTCCTTTTTAACTAATCTAGTCACAAACTGGAACACTGCCCACATACAATCTGATAATCTATCTATAGGATCTATAATACAATAATTGCAGTTAAATTCCCTGCTCTACTTATAACTATTAATAGAACTCCCGTAAAGAAGAATGCATTCCCTAACTAAAGATAATCCTAAAGAACAAGCAAACTCAGCTAAACCTTTTTCTTTAGGAATTTCAACTTATAATTAATTTCTTTACCTGCACCCACTGTTCGTATGCCAAAACCCAAATGTTCAAACTTGCACTATCTTAGCCTTCTTTATAGAGTGCAATATTATTCAATCCTTCGACACCGTAGGTGTAGAATTGCTTCTCCTTTCACTCACTGGACCCCAATCTAAAATTATCCCTAAAACAGAAACGAGAAGCTCATTCTGAGCGCTTCAGAGACGTCTGTGGAAAACACTTGCAGCTCCGACAGACTTATAACAGGTAGATATCTGGTCTATTAACTTAACCTACTTCCGAATACTCAGATCTTCCTATCTGAATGCGGGTTTGTGTTGATGCTACTACAACACCTCGTGATTGATAGAGATCCGGGTCTCCAAATTAAACCTTGTATACTCTCAACTGTATACCATTGATAGACGACTATGTATTTCAAGCTCCCCTTCCTAGATCCCTAATACATTAAACTTGAATAATTAATTGTACATTCACAGTTTCCACTTACCACCATGTGGGTTAATTGCAACGTCCTTTATTTAATTTACATAAGCAACACAGCTAAAATATCATTTTAGCCACTTTACAATTGGCCTACTAAAGTCTAACAAGTATATCGAATCTGATGGTGGATAAAAATGAATGCAATATTTTATGATTATTACTGATCAAGTAACTCTTGAGCATCCATCTTTTTTCCAGTATCAGCCCAGAGAGACCTTAACAACCAACGGTCTACAACCCAAGCCTTTTTGACATCCACTCAAAAGCGGATGCACACCCGGCAATCTAACACAAAACAATTACAATAACCTTAGACTATTTCACTGCGATGCGACACATGATTGATATACAAACACCCTAAACACACAATTATCTCCACCAATAGAATTTCTCCGCAATATATATATATATATTGATGTGATTAGGGGTCATACAATGGTCAAATAAAATTTTTTTCTAAACATACAACACTGCGAATCTGCGTAAAATACAAATTTTTTAGAAAAAACTTGAATTTTGTGAATATTCGTTGTTACGGTATTGTACTTTTTAAAAATACTCAGTATGTCAGATTAAAAAGGTATAAACCAGTGTTTAAAGAAGATTAATTCTTATTTGGTACATGTTTTGGTTTTTAGATAAACAAGTGGTATTCCGCGAGTAGAAGGACGCTTTTTTTTAAGTTTTTTATACGTATTGAATTGAATAAATGCGCAAATATTGTGAAATATTTCGTTTGATCGGCTTCACATACTCTATAAGGAATTAATTCGTGTTCTGCCAAGAACATGTAAGAATTGAGATTTAGTATTGGCAATGCATTCATTAATTCGCAATTTCCTACCAAGTAATTGCATCTTGAAGTAAAGATTTGGATGAATAAGTTTGCGCGATCGATATCATTACGATATGCAATAATTACTGTCTGGCTTAAACATGAAAGTTTAAATTTTAGTAGTTTCAAACAAAGAAGTTATAGAATACGATTATTATGTGAAGCATTATTTGTTTTGTAAAAATACTAAGGAAGTTGAACGTTCTTCGATGCAAAAGCTTCTCTTAAGTTAATTAATTTAAAAATAAGAGAAGATGCACTTTTAGTAACTGATGCTCAATATAGAAATTTGAAATAATATGGACAATCTTGAAAGCTGAGTTTTAACATCGATATAAAATGGAATCAGAAGCTTCTAATATCATTAATTTGTAGGTTGAATTTTGATAAGCGCTATTTTTTGCAAGTACAAAACTTTGGTTCTTTGTCTGTTAATTATATAGAAAATTGAATATTTTGTAATTTAAATTTAGAATAAATTCGCATTTTATTATTTGTAATGAGGATAATTTGAATCAAATTGTGAGGTCGTAGTTCGAACCTTTAATAAAATCCGTGATCCTTATTGGTCAATAACATTCACGAACGTGGTAACAAAGGATTAGTGAATTACTCACATATTAATTAAGAAGGTAATGTAAATGTTAACAAAGATTAGGTAAGGAATATTTTAGTAATTAAGTAACTCGTGGGAATTTAATGTGATTGGTGATGATTGGTTGGTGATTGAACATAGCATCTTGAAACGACGCCTGGTGTGTGAAGAGGGCACTAAGAGACGACTTCAAGTAGTGGTGCCGAAAAGCAGAGTGCCGGAAGTGATGCAGCACTTGCACGATGGTATTTCCAGAAGGCACTTTGGCGTGAAAAGAATTTTCAAAAAGTGAGATAAAGATACTATTGGGTGAACTGCAAAGAAGATGTGAAGGAGTGGTGCTGGAACTGTAAGTTGTGTGCCTCTGGAAATGGCCCGGTTACAAAACGGAGCCCCCAATGAGACAGTATAACGTGGGGTATCCTTTTGAGAGGGTGGCCATTGATATAGCTGGTCCGTTTCCTGAATCAGAGAAAGGAAATAAATACATCTTGGTTGCAATGGATTATTTTACCAAATGGCCGGAGGCGTATGCTATACCTAACCAAGAAGCCGAGACGGTTGCAGATGTACTAGTGAAGGAGTTGTTTTGTCACTTCGGAGTTCCGTTGGAATTACACTCCCATCAAGGTCGGAACTTCGAATCAGCGTTGTTTTGGAACGTCTGCAAGCATCCTGGAGTAGGAAGACTAGAACCACGCCACTTCATCCTCAATCGGATGGAATGATTGTAAGAATGAACAGGACGTTAGGAAAGTACCCAGCCAAAGTTGTCTCTGAACATCAACGAGACTGGGACCAATATTTACATTTGTTCCTACTGGCGTATCGATCTTCTGTACATGACAGCACAGGATACTCTCCCGCTTGCGTGACGTTAGGATGTGAATTGCGGCTACTATGTGATCTTCAGTTTGTATCTAAACCTGGAGAAGAGATCGCAGGTGAAGATTACGTTAGTAAACTTCGTGAAAGATCAAATAGCATTCACGAAAACGTCCGAAAGTATATCCAGGCAGCAAGCGATCGAATGAAATCACAATATGACACGAGAGCACAAGAAGGTGGTTACCAACCTGGAGATTTAGTGTAGTTGTACAATACACAAAGAAAGCGTGGATTGTAGCCAAAACACAATGGGAAGGCCCGTAGGAAGTTTTAAAAAGAATTAATGATGTAGTCTACCAAATTAGAAGTGGTAAACCGCAAGTGGTACGCTTTGACCGCTTAACATTCTATGCTGGCAACAACCAGAAAGACTCGAGTAGTGAAAATGGTGTTTGAAGAGTTATTAATCGTGAGCCAAATGTAGAATTTGGGAGCTTTATGGCGGCGTATGGTGGTTTCACTAAGGCGAGATTTGGCGTTGTTGTTCAAAACAGCAAGCTCTGTTTAGAGCACCAGAAGAGTATTTCCTTGCACATTGCGTAACTCAAGACTTGGAAATGTCAAGAGGAATAGCTGTTGTTTCCAAGAAAAAGCTTTGATGTGTGGATAAATTAGTACAACAGCAGCCAACTGTAGGAAAAGCTTTGGTTCTTCGGGATAGAAATCGTTATGTTTACTATCTGGTCACCAAAAATTCTTCATGGCAGAGACCTAGTTATGGACATCTGTGGGAGGTTTTGCTGAATCTCAGATTATGGAAAATGGAGTAACGAGAATAGCGGTGCTCAAGCTAGGCTGTGGACTGGATCGTTTAGATTGGAGAATAATTCGGAATATGCTAGAAGTAATTTTCCAGGAAACCAACGTCCAGGTCCTTGTTTGTTACTATCAACCGGTTGCCTACCAAGACCAAGAAAAGAGTGTTGACTGTTATTTCCAACGACGTGGTGGATGCACCAGAGGAAATAGCTGTCGATACCGTCATCAGTCATCTAATTGGCGTCATAATGTTTTTACAGTTACGGGACGTAACGGTTTTAAAGTAGGGGAAGTGTTACGAACTACTGTTAGGCAATCTGTCAAAGTTAGTCTATTTCCAAATGTCGTATATAAATTATAACGTGTAAAGTTAATTAGTTACGGTTTGGAAGTCCTAAAATAAATATAAATTTGTGTTATGTGAACGTGTATATTGTACTGCCAGCTTGAACGTAAATAGACAAAAGTGTAATACATAAATTATAGTAATGTTAGTGTTGTTAAGAAGTTTTATGGTTAAAAATTTAGTTTAAGACGATATTTTAGTGCTTGTAAAGAACATTAATGCTATAGTGCTTTGTTGTTAATTGTACTGAAAACATCTATAAATAAGGCATATACTGTAATACTGTGATAAGGGGTCACGAGAGGTCATTGAAACTCAAATTTTACAAATAAATCCCATTAAAATATAATATAATCCGGAAAAATAAGAATTTCCGTAAATTCACGATTACGCCCTGTACAATACAAACGTCTTTTTATTCATTGAGATACAAGCGGAAAATCAAATTCGCCGTTTAAAATAATCAGCCTGTATGGCATAACCATATTGTAAATACATAGCAATAACATAAGCTGTATATGTAAAAATAATTAATTGTAAGGTACCGTAAAACGCATTCAATGCGAATGGAAATCGATCGTTTTAAGATAAATACAAAGCCATTTATTTTCACTTATTAATTATCGATACATTTTTGATAAAAATGCTTTGATTTGCTGTAAATAACATTGCATATATATATATATATATATATATATATATATATATAATGCTATTATTTAGGGGTATATTGAGTTATAATGGTTACACAATACAAGTAAATAGTACTAGGAGTTAGAAAACCGCATTTATTTAGCATGAAGGATATGTAATTTGCAAATTATGCAAAGAACAAATATTTAACATCCTGTATAAGGATCGCAGTTGACTTTAATTAATGCCGGGAAGCATATCATTCAACAATAAACACACATTCAGCAAAAGAAATAACTCTACACGCAATCAAACTTGTCCTAAACCAAAAGTATTCATAAATTGTAAATCAATACGCGTTAAATGCAGTAAAAACCTAGAAAATCATAATACAATTCACATTAAACAAGCGATAATGAAAGCAGATAGCATATGCTTCGGAAACGCAAAAATGTAAACAGACATATGTTAATTTACGTCACTTTGGCTACGTTATTTTCTACATGGGGTTAATACAAATCCCAAAGTATTATCTTGACAAACAAAGCCATAAGCGAAATTACGTGCCAATGCGAATTAGAAATTTCTGTAACATCAAAACAGACGGTATAAAATAAATACAAACTAGAAATCCACTGGTACCTACGTGAGCAAGGAATCGTTTCGACAAGGTATTATCAGAGATAAACCTGTAAAAGCCCAAAAATATCCAAAACAACCGATGGTTGGTCGTAAACTTTGAACAAGAGCTCAGATAAACCAATGAATTTTTAGATGAGGCATAGGCTATATAACGTGCAAGTTTGATAAGCATAGTCTTAGTTGGAACCAAGCACAAGCTGCATCACTGTTACTCAAGAATTTACGCGTCGAGTAAATATTCAAATTAAACAATAAAAATTTTCTGAAAAGTGGTTTTATAAAATATTTTAAATAAATTATAGTGAAAATATATAAGACAAGTTTAGCCGTTTTGCTGAAAAACGTGAGTAGAAATTAATTAATTAATTTAGGTTAAATATTTATAATTTAGGCCTCTAAGTGACAGTACGAAATCTAAGGGACATTACGAAATCTAAGTCTAAGTAAGAAATCTAAGTCAGGTTACAAAAATTCTAAGTAACATTACGTAAATCATGAGACATTACAAAAATTCAAGGGAGATTACGACATTATAAAAATTTAAGGGAGATCACATTAAACGGAGTAAAACTTGGAGACTAAATAAATTAAATGGAATAACTTAACTGAATATAATATTGGGGTACTGATCCACAGCACGCAACAGAAAGACGCACAAGAAAAACTACAGGTCAGAAATATCTAGCTTAAGGCATTATTTTCTATTCATTATTTTTGAACATTGATCATATTTTATACTTGAATATTTTAAGTAAGAAGTGATCAAAAATTTATTTTATACGTGAAAAATTTCGTAAAAAGGGGAAAAAATTTGAACGTTTAGAGAAATTTAAGTAAAAGTTGTAGGACTGTTACTATTCTACTCACCTAATAGTGAGCTTTCGAATCACATCACGCATGTTAATTACTTATGTCCATATACTGTTATTGTCATAGATTCTTTGAGAAATGCATTGTAATAATAATAAGCTAGATCAGGACTTCTGGTGTGTACTAAACTACACACACATAAATCAGGTGGTACTGGGAACGATAACGGAACATCCGGTACCATTCGATAAAATAAAAAGAAACAACTTAAAAATTACTAAAGCTACCACTTCAGTCCTGATGAGTCGAACTTGAAGTACTCTACGTAACTTTACGCACTTCTGGAGTTACATAGCACGTCCAGCTCATTCTGATGCACGTCCACTATTGCCGTCTCAAGGCTTTCTGCATCCTTCCCCACACCGCGCACCCTTAACACATTATACTTAAACTTATAGACAAGGGGTTCTGCGACACGCACATTAAGTTATTTCACAAGATGAGTTCAAAATGACCATCGTCCGCACGAATGCAGAGCTCGACAGGTTTATGTCTGATTTGGCAATTCCGGAATGTCATTATCTGTTCCATTCATGCTATATTCGTTCTGTCAATAGTCCCACTGCATTGGTAGGCTTACGATGAACCAGTTCTTTCCGATTGACCCAAAAATAGAAACAACGGGATGTCTAACACAGAGTGACGTAATAATAGCATGTAAAATGCTATACTATTAATTAGAATAGATGAAGGTTAACTATAGTTGCCGTGTTATTTATTTAAATAGTTTAAAATTTATTTAACGGTATTATACAGACACAAGTTCTTCTTATTTGACATAGTACGCTGAGAAACTCCTCATTTTATACGATGACCTGTTAACAGCTTGGAACAGATTGCCGATATTTCAGATTCTAGCGCCATCTGCTGGTTATACAATAATATTGGAAGCAATTTAATATGTTTCCTTTATTTTATTGATGTTAACTGACTTGTACAATAAATTTGAATTGCCAAATAAAGATAGTTATATTTAATTTTATTTCTCCTCCGAGGCTGTTTTAGTACAATTACCGGAAACTGCTTTTTAGCACTTTTTTCATGCAATTGTCATAAATTTGAAGTGTTGTTTTTAGGACATCATTTAAATTCTCACACCGTAAGAATTTTTGTAATTTTGACACTTTCAGATTACAGTTTACGCCAACAAGCAGCATGGTTAATAACAATGAAGACAAGACAACGCAAGAGTCTGATATTCAAAATTATTTTCATGGCCGTTGTGTGTTTTTAACCGGAGCAACAGGGTTTTTGGGAATGCTGCTACTAGAAAAATTGCTAAGAACATGCACAGGTATAAAGAAGGTGTTTATACTTGTACGCCCAAAAAATAATAAAAGCGAAGTAGATCGGCTAAATGGAATTGTAAAGAACGAGGTGATTATGAAAACGTTTAGTTCTATTACGAGACCATTTAGTTTCAGATTTTTTATAACATTAGGAAGATAAATCCCAAATTTGAAGAAAAGATAGTTCTTCTAGCTGGAGATTGTATGCTACCAGATTTAGGACTAAACGAAGATGCTAAGCAAATGATAATCAATGAAGTTAATTGTATTTTTCATTGTGCTGCAACAGTACGTTTTAACGAAAAGCTACGTATTGCAGTTTGCACAAATATTAGATCAATAAGAGATTTAATAAATATAGCCAAGGAAATGAAGCATCTAAAGGTAAGTAAGATCTGTTTCTTAGTAAATTTATATTTTGAAACATATTCTTTAGGCTTTCATACATGTTTCAACAGCATACTCAAATTGCATCCGAGAAGAAGTAGGAGAAGAGTTTTATGAATATCCCTATACCGGAGAGCAACTTATAGCAATTGCAAATAATTTGGGAGAAAATATGTTAAAAACAATTCAACCAATGTACGTCCCTTACAAAAGTATTTTATTTTAATATCCTTTATTTTCAATTTACAGATTGATGGGTAAATGGCCCAATACCTATACGTTTACTAAAGCTTGTGCCGAAGAAGTTATTCGATCGCAGAGTAAGGGAATACCAATTGCAATTGTTAGACCATCTATAGGTAAGTTGTTTATTTACAGCATAACTCTATAGTTAGACATACCCTGCTGCTCTAAAGTTTAAAACAGCTCGAATATGGGTACTTCAGAGGGAGGTTAAGCAATTTGATTGTGTATGATATGAAAATTTGTATGTGTAGCTTGTCAATTAAGCCAAATTAGCTAAACTTATTTTATTTTGTGGTACTTCCGGTTACATAAGAATTTAACAGTGACTTTTCTACTACTAATAGATCCGCCTATATGGTAAGATAGCGTATTAAATTCTACCAGGCTGGTTTAAACCGTTTTTTTAATACGACTTCAGTGGTATACTCCACAATTCAAGACCATCTGCAGAACGATACGCCAGATAGCCATTATTGTGTTGGAAATTTTATCTTCGCGCCAAACCTGACCTATCTAAAATCATAAAATTTCGCACAATAGGTTTCAGGTATTTGAGGTAAACGCCTGAATTTAATTTTGATAGAAATTGTAACTTGAGGTTCACTTTTATCTTGTGGGGCTGGTGGAGTGATTGGTAATGTTGCATTTTCAGTTGTATTGCTTATTCTTCTTAATCTTCTTTGGGAATTAAACCACTCATAGTTTTTAAATTCATCTTTATTTACGTTTCGATCCATGATCTAGGATCGTTGTCAAAATAATAAAAACTTCAAGTTTGACATTAATGACATAAATTGAAGGTGACTTTGATTTATTGATGTTTGAAATATTTGGTTTGAGTATACTAAGCAAAAATTTTAAAGTTTAAAAGAATGATTGCCTTCAATTTGTGTTGCGACCTGGGATCGACTTTCTTTAGGTAGCCAATACGCTTAACGTGAAATCAGCTGATTAATTTTTATTGGTGAATTTTATATAAATTCAATAACTTGAAAATTGGAAAACATTTTTTAATATGTTTCTATTTATACAATTAAGAGATTTCTAATTTTGTCTTATTTCACCGAGATTCACTGAAAGGGGTAAGCAACCTGTGGCTACCAAGATCCCCCAACACTTAGAATTTGCCGAAATAATGGTTTTCTAGTTAATATGCTTATTGTTATATAATTAGTTATTGTATGTATAAATAGAAATCATGTATGTAGGCTGTATTTCATGTTAATATCGCAAGGAAAACCCAGGAAAAACTTGCAATGCTACCTAGATATTGTGGGCATTTGATCTTCATTTGTTATTTCTTTTGTTATTTCTTTTAATAATGGAATCCATTGTTTACTGAAAGTCACGGATTCGTTTGCAACGCAGTTATTTTTATGTAGGGTTATATAAGCAGCTTCTTTGATTTTGCGTTTTTGGTGGTTTTCTTCTTTGTCGATAAATTTTGCGTCCACCCATTTTATTTTATGACTGGAGTCCCATGCATGTTGGCAAATCATAGATTTTTCAAATTTTCTATTTTTTATATATGATTTATGTTCTTTTAATCGAACTTCAAATGGTCTGGAACTTTCTCCTATATAAAACTTATTACATTCGCACGGTATTTTGTAGATACAGTTTTTTGAACTTTGTATTGCGTTTTTGGGTTTTGTTTTTGTTAATTGTGCTCTTAGTGTATTGTTGGTTCTAAATACTGTTTTAATTCTAAATTTGTTTCCTATTCTTTGAATTTTTTCGGAGAATTTTTTTATGTATGGTATTGAGAGCATTTTGTGGTGTGTATCGTTGTTTTTGTTTTCTTTTTCTTTGTTTTTAGGGTTTTTATTCATTTCTTTCTCTATTATTCTTTTAGGATATTTGTTTGTACATCTGATTAGGTCTTTTTCTTTCTTTAAAATTTCTTCGTTTGATGATATTAATTTTGCTCTATCATACATGGTTTTGATAATTCCTCGTTTGACACATTGTGGGTGGTTTGAATCGAAGTTTAAGTATCTGTTTGTGTGCGTTGGTTTTCTATATACCGATGTATTAATTGTTGTATCGTTTTTGCTAACTAGAATATCTAAAAACGGAAGTTTTCGATGTTGTTCTAATTCATATGTGAATTTAATAGTTGGTTTTATTTCGTTAATTGACTTACTGTCTTAAAGAAAGAACAAAACTAAGTATATCATCGATTATGGAATTACTTGGTTTATGCGTCAATACCACATATTTTCAAATAAATGATCAATTCTACAAACAAAGCTTCGGAATGGCAATGGGAAGTCCACTATGGCCAATCTTTAGTAATATATTCATGGAAGAATTCGAAAAAGATGTAATATTCACACAAGAATTGAAACCACTAATCTGGAGGAGATACGTAGATGATGTTTATGCTATTTGGCCTCATAATATAGAATTAATTAAAAACTTTGTACAGTCAATTAACGAACTAGAACCAACTATTAAATTCACATATGAATTAGAACAACATGGAAAACTTCCGTTTTTAGATATTCTAGTTAGCAAAAACGATACAACAATTAATACATCGGTATATAGAAAACCAACGCACACAAACAGATACTTAAACTTCGATTCAAACCACCCACAATGTGTCAAACGAGGAATTATCAAAACCATGTATGATAGAGCAAAATTAATATCATCAAACGAAGAAATTTTAAGGAAAGAGAAAGACCTAATCAGATGTACACTAATAGAAAACAAATATCCTAAAAGAATAATAGAAAAAGAAAATGAATAAAAACCCTAAAAATAAAGAAAACAAAAACAACGATACACACCACAAAATGCTCTCAATACCATACATAAAAGGATTCTCCGAAAAAATTCAAAGAATAGGAAACAAATTTAGAATTAAAACAGTATTTAGAACCAACAATACACCAAGAGCACAATTAACAAAAACAAAACCCAAAAACGCAATACAAAGTTCAAAAAACTGTATCTACAAAATACCGTGCGAATGTAATAAGTTTTATATAGGAGAAAGTTCCAGACCATTTGAAGTTCGATAAAAAGAACATAAATCATATATAAAAAATAGAAAATTTGAAAAATCCATGATTTGTCAACATGCATGGAACTCCAGTCATAAAATAAAATGGGAGGATGCGAAAATTATCGACAAAGAAGAAAACCACCAAAAACGCAAAATCAAAGAAGCTGCTTATATAACCCTATATAAAAATAACTGCGTTGCAAACGAATCCGTGACTTTCAGTAAACAATGGATTCCATTATTAAAAGAAATAACAAAAGAAATAACAAATGAAAATCAAATGCCCACAATATCTAGGTAGCATTGCAAGTTTTTCCTGGGTTTTCCTTGCGATATTAACATGAAATACAGCCTACATACATGATTTCTATTTATACATACAATAACTAATTATATAACAATAAGCATATTAACTAGAAAACCATTATTTCGGCAAATTCTAAGTGTTGGGGGATCTTGGTAACCACAGGTTGCTTAACCCCCTTCAGTGAATCTCGGTGAAATAAGACAAAATTAGAAATCTCTCATTTGTATAAATAGAAACATATTAAAAAATGTTTTCCAATTTTCAAGTTATTGAATTTATATAAAATTCACCAATAAAAATTAATCAGCTGATTTTACGTTAAGCGCATTGGCTACCTAAAGAAAGTCGATCCCAGGTCGCAACACAAATTGAAGGCAATCATTCTTTTAAACTTTAAAATTTTTGCTTAGTATGCTCAAACCAAATATTTCAAACATCAATAAATCAAAGTCACCTTCAATTTATGTCATTAATGTCAAACTTGAAGTTTTTATTATTTTGACAACGAGCCTAGGTCATGGATCGAAACGTAAATAAAGATGAATTTAAAAACTATGAGTGGTTTAATCCCCAAAGAAGATTAAGAAGAATACTAAACAAACCACAACAAACATACAGGGTGTATTGCTTATGCTAGTAATGCAAACCACGAGGAAAAGTAACTTCTATAGGATTTGAATTCAAAAACTTTTTACGAGTGGAAACGGAATATAGCATACATATCACAATAATAAACACAGCAAGTTACTAAAACTCTTTAATCTATATTCTTAAGAAACGCTGGTATTTGATTTACTAACTGTAGGATGTACATTCTAGAAGGAATTAATTACAAGCGCTAAGTGTAAATAAAGTACTCTCCAAAAAAAATGCGGTATTAAATACCCATGCATACTGTAGCCGTGACGTCAAAGCGTCTGAAATCAAAGAGACTGTGCGTGTTCAGTCACGATTTTGTGTTTTTGTGGGGTCACCTTTTGTTTGGTTAATGCATAGAGACAATAAATGTGTATAATTTATTTACAATGGCTGCAAAAATATATACAATAACAGGAAATTAAAAATAACACTTACATAAGGTTCTACATGCATGTGCAATATACAAATGTCTTTGAATTTATGCATGAGAATAGAGCTTTTATGTGAACCAATTTTGTTAACGCCAGAAATGCGAATCTCCTTTAGCGTTAGAAAATTTATAGTGCGAATTTAAATGCGTGTAATGTTTGTACACTAGAATAAATAAAATTCGCGCACTGAATTCTCTTTGAACTTTGATGCACGTTGCTGTTAAGAAACACGGCTCAAAAAGAAACCTACGTTAAAATGTATTAACATAGGAGTAAGTACTCACAAATACGTTGACGTCTGGTATCTGCAGGTAACAGTTTTATTGGATCGACGTCGATATACGGCGCTCGACGTGGCAGTTTGATCAAAGCAGATGCCATGTTCTGTGCGGGTTTCCTTATCGGTGATACGAGGCGGTGGAAGGCATACTGATGCCGAATTCTTCGTAAAAAGAATCGGAACTGGTGCGGAATGTGATACTTACACGTTTATGTAGCTAGGCCCGCTTCTGTGATGGTGGGCGGCGAAGACGAGGACGTCACGGACGGCTCGAATATCAGCTCTCGGTAAACCGCGTTTCAGCAGAAGATGCTGCTACCATAATGTTTTACAAAGTAACTTCCTGTGGAAGTGCAGACCCTGGTAGTAGGATTTGTTGCACCTTGTCGGGAGGGCGTGCAACATCCACGTCAGTGCACGACGCACAACCTTCTGGTTTAACCTCCAGGCTTTGGTGTACCGTGAACAAAGATTAAACTCAGAAGATAAGAAGCTATTGTTTGCTCCCGGCTATTGCCTGTCAATATATCTTCAATAACAAACGAAAGCTCGCCACCTTGATCATTATACTTAATGTTTGTATTGTAAGAATTTGAATTCCCGGGCAAGTCTATTTGATTTTGAAGTGTGTTGGTTGGCAGGTCTATTATTAAGAAGCTTTCGCGTTTGCGTTTCTATAGCGCCCATGAAGTTTGTTAGGTGCAACCTGAGTTGCATACCTAAATACCCCCTTTGTAGTGACTGCGTTAGTCGCGATAGAAAATGATATATCGCTTTAGAAAATGTACTCTTCTTCCACTTCTTGTTGTTGGTGGACTACTACTTGGTTGTTTGTGACTCGTGTTGTCTGCTTCAAACGGTTCGTTTTCCATATATGCTGGTTTTACTCTGTAGATTAAAACAGTGATTTTCTTCTTGCATTGTTATTCGATAATGACTGTTTTATCGCCCATTCGAATAACTTTTGTATAGTCCCTCATACGTTCGTTGTAAGACACTTTTGTTTCCTCCGCAGTTCAGGAAAATGTGGCTTGATTGTTTCAAGTGTTTGAATATGAAGGGTTGCCTGCGGTTAGTTGTCGGTAAAATTGTTCCACCATGCCATTGGATTGCGCGGATGATATGCTGTTGTGTGGATTTTTGTAAATCCGATCAAGAGTCCCAGTTCTTTGAATAGTTGTGATTCAAATTGTCGGCCTTGATCTGTTGTGATTCCGAGTGGTACGCCAAATCGTGTGATTCATAGCTCGATGAATGCTTTAGCTGCCGTTTCAGTATCAATGTTTTGCAGAAGTGTTGCCTTTGGCCAGCTGGTAAAGCGGTCGATGCATGTAAGTATATATTGGTTGCCCTCTGATATAGGTAATGGTCCGACAATTTCTATGTGTACATGTTCGAATTTTGCAGATAGTGGTTTAAAATTTTGTGTGTTTGAAACCACATGTCTTGTGATTTTGGATTTCTGACATTGCATGCAACTTCGCATCCAGGTGCCGCAGTCTGATTTGATGCCAGACCAAACGAATTTTTGGAATACCAGTTTCGTGGTTGCCTTGATTCCTGCATGTGCTAAGTTGTGCTTGCTTGCGAAAGCTTTTTTTCGTAACTTATTTGTAATGTAAGAGCGTGCTATCGCGGTTGAAACGTCGCAGAAAATGCTTTGCCAGGGTTCGGTATTTGAATCAGTTTGAAGGTTAAATTGGTTTTGTTGTTTTTTCTGAAATTTTTTAATTCTTGGTCAGTTTGTTGTGAATTGTATAGCTGTTTGTAGTCGATGTTGTCAACTCTTGACAGTGCGTCTGCAACGCTGTTTTCTTTCCGCAAAATACGTTCAATATTTGTTGAATATTGGCTTACGTAATCCAAATATCTAAATTGTTTGGTGAACATTTTTCTAGCTTTTGTTGGAAAGCGAATGTTAGAGGTTTGTGGTCTGTGTAGATCGTGAAGTGTCTTCCTTCTAACATGTGTTTGAACTGTTTGATAGATCGCGAGAAGTTCTCCGTCGTAAGCCGAATATTTTGTTTGGGAATTTGTTAGTTTTTTAAAGAAAGAAGCCAATGGTTGCCATTGTTTGTTAACCCATTGTTGGATCACTCCACCCACAGCTAACTCTGAAGCATCTGTGACTATAGATCGTTTTCTGTTTGGGAGTGGATGCGTGAGCAGTACGGCTTGTACTAGCTGTGTTTTGCACTTATCGAAAGCTATGTTTGCTCCGCTTGTCCAAGTTATTGACGCGTTGCTTTTTATTTTGCCTTTCAAGAGATTATTGAGCGTTGCTTGCGAGTCAGCGGCTCGTGGTATGAATCGCCTGTAATAATTCAACATGCCTAGAAATCGTCTAAGTTTTTTCGCTGTTTCAGGTTGTGTGTAATTCTGTATTATGCTGACCTTTTCTAGTAGTGGGATGGTACCATCTTCGGTGATGAGGTAGCCATGAAATTTGACTTCATGTTGCCTGAAGACGAATTCGGCAGGGTTTATGACTACGGCATAATCCTTTAATCTGTTGATGAGAATTTCCAAGTGAGTCTGGTGTTCTTCGTCAGATTGATATGCTACCAGTATGTCATCTATGTAGTCGTAGCAGAATTCTAAACCACGTAAAACTTCGTCCATGAATCACTGGAAAGTTTGTGCGACATTTCTTAATCCGAAGGTCATGTATGCGAAATCAAATAGACCGAAAGGTGTCGTGATAACTGTTTTTTCTATATCTTTCTCTGCTACCAGAATTTGATGATATGCTCTTGCAAGATCTATTGTTGAAAACATTTTTCTGCCTTGCAATTTGTGTGAAAAATCTTTGACAAATGGGATGGGATATCTATCTTGGATTGTGCGAGCGTTTAAGGCCCTGTAGTCGCCACAGGGTCACCACTCAGTTCTGCTTGACTACTAAATGATGGGGTAGATGCCCATGGTGATTAGGATAGTCGTTCAATTCCTAACTGAACCATTGTAGTAAATTCGTCTTGTCAGGCTTGTCAGGCGAGAATCTGCGTGGACGACAGTATACGGGTGGCCCTTGTGTAGATAGGATGTGATGTTCGGTACAGTGTTTTGCTAGTTTGGAAAGGCCGCTCGGACGCGTGATGTCCGGGTATTTGGTTAGGATTTGTTGGTATTTTATTTTGGATACCCTGGTTGATATCGCACTAAACGTATTACAATTTTTTGCGCATGAATTCAGTTTCAAGACTTGCCTATACCCCACCAAAAGTTTTGACTCGGCCGATGGTGATAGAAATGTAATTGAATTATTTTGGAGAAGGAAAGTTAATGATGAGAGTCGTTTGATAGATCTACAGAACCCTACCCGAAAATATTCAACTAACTTGCATAAAATCCGTGATGAATTTCGTGATTACTTTGTTTCTCCGTAGGGAGCGGCAGTTTGGCAATACGATTCAATAAAGCAATTTACTTATTTAACTTATGCTTACCTTTCAGCTGAAACACATGTAAATGGTGGATGTTTAGTTTACACTCAATTAATATAAGTGAAAAAAATTAAATGTCTTAATTTATTATGTTACAAACATTTTTAGATTTAATGATTGGCATTTACCGAATTATAGGTGGTTAATTAGATCAAGAGTACTTGCAAATAAAAATGTACCGTTTTTGTTGACCATACAACCCTAAAAAAACAAGACACTTTTATCTTAATAATTTTTAAACTAGACTAGACAGAACAATTATCGTTTAAATTGAAAATTTTTATTTTTCAGCGAGTTATGTATAACAAAATAGAATTTAATAGTAATTATTAGAAATTGTTAAAGAAACTTATATGCAACAATGTAAATTCAAGGATAAACCAGAGAAAGTTTACAAGCAAGTTGTGAGAACGGATGCAATACATTGTATTCTAGGCAGTAAGTGATACTGCAGGTGCAGGTCACAGACGGTTAAGAAACCGCGATTACTTAGAAATTAAGATTGTTACATAGTATAATAAATAGAATTAAGAAATAAGCAGACATGAGCTCTGCAAGTTCCCACATACATGTGAGGGGCAGGGACAACATAAATACCCCAGGAGCCCCAAGACCATCAGTCAGTCTTGAGTATTTCAGCTTTAACATTGCCGTTTGCTTAAGCTACTCGCCCTAATATTAAATCAATTATTAATTATTTTTCGACTTAGTTTAATTTATACAAGTTTGTCAAAATTCCACATTAATATCTGTTTAATAAATAAATTTTGTTACGAAGCTTTTGGAAGAAGTTTTTAAAAAGACCGCTTCCAAGGCCCGAAACGTAACTAGCGTCACTAAACAATTAACCATATATTACTTTGCAGGGAATTTATTTCTAGTATTTTATACTAATTGTAATATAAAATTGGTCCTACTTAATAGTTAAAGTAGCTAAATGATATTTGCTGAAATAATTAAACATCGAACAATAATTGCGACAGCACTTCTAATACTAACTAAGGTGAATTTTTTTAGTTTCATTTTGTTAACTAGTAGCATATATTGTTCAGTTAATAATATATTTGTTAGATAGATTTAGTTATTTAGTTAAATATAAGTAGCAAATCTTGTACCACTAGTTAAGCAAAGAATTTAAGTAAAGGTTAATTTACATTAATTTAATAAAGTACTTTTTACTGTCTTCACCTACATTGGTTTCACTCTGTGTATCATCCAAGTCTATGCTCCGACTGCCCTTTGACTCGTTTGCTGGTAGCAGGAATTGCTAATACTCGTGAGCAAACCATGTGTACCTTTTGGGAGAAGTTCACTCGTCGGAGTATTCTTTTTTCGCTCCCGGTTGAATGATGTTTTTAAATTATAGATTTTCTTTTCTATAACCGCAACTGTCACATTATGCTTTGCAGAAAAAGATTCCAGGGCCACTTTCTCTTTTATCCGGTTTTTGTAGTCGGGACTGGTATCATTCCACAAACAATAAGACACATGGTAATCTTCAATTAATTTTAAAACCTTGTTAGACCACATGTTTTCGAAAGAACTGCAAACAAAACAAAAAGCAGCAGAACCACACCATTCGGTAGCTGGTGACAAACTGGGACGTGTCTCGACTCTAGGCACCGAATGACTTATACACAGTCAAAATGTTGGGCAATATGTCTACCGTTGCTTGCGGTGTCCTATTTCGATCGGGAGACTAGACCTGATATTTTTGGTCTCGCAAAAGTCCCGTAGACAGGGATTGGTCTATAGACATGTATACGTAGACAACCTGAGATATGTCTCAGAGACCACAATCGTGCAACATGTCTACTAGTGTGTACTAGGCTTAATTCTGACATGCGTTCCAACTTCTCAACGATTAAAACGTATTCAAATGGATAAGAATTCAGGTACATGTCTCATAAACGTTTGCGTTGTTTTTATCCTACTAAACTACCTTGTTTCTGAATATGAATTTTCATGGATATAAATATGTTCGAATATCAATTAATTAGTTGCAAATTATACGGTTTCGCGGTACTAAAAATTTGAAAGAAATCCAATCTAGTAAATTCTTTTAGTAAATTGGAAAAATTCCTAAATTATTTTTAGCTATTAGAATGCAAGTTAATTTTCTCTAATTTTAGTATTAGCAACTGCCAATGAACCAACGGCTGGATGGAGTAATCAATTATACGGAGCAATTGGAGTTATAATAGGGATAGCTTCGGGGAGAATTCGCATTCTTAATGGCAACAACGCCAATGTAGCAGATTTGGTACCAGCAGATTATCTTGTTAATTGTATAATATCTGCAGCATGGAAGGTGGGAACAACTCCACAATACAATAATAGAAAAAGAGGCAAATATTCCAACAGGACTCAAGTATATGACGATAAGGAAATTAAAGGTAAATTCTTCACCAAGATGTTCACTATCAATTACATTGTATTTTAGGGGGCGGCACTATATCGAATGAAACTGATCAAAATGTTACGGAGGATGAAACGTAAGTATGTTCTGACAAAACGAGTCACTATTAGTAATTAATTATTTAGCAATCAAGTCGCAAGTGATATTCCAATATTCAATTACGTGTCATATACGGCAATGCCCATAACATGGGGTAAGTATTTTCTACTTTTAAGAAATTATGATTTAAATCCAACACATGCATGTGTGAACTTAAAACTAATTTCCAAGTCAAATAATCTGAAACGCGACTGCCATTTACGATTCATTAAAAATACAGAACAGCACAAAAAAAAATATTTAAATGAAATAACCAAATTTTATAAATTTTTATGTTTAGAATAGGAAAGTAATATTTAAGTTTTGTCTTAGTTCGCATTTGCAAAATCTGTGATATAGCACATATTTACAAATTAAATAAGCAACCCTCGTATACAAGCACTTACTATGCATGTTTATCATCATTAGTCGACGGAATTCGCAGCAAGTGTTATGTATTGCCTCGTCCGATAAAGGATGTCATTAGAGAAAGATGCCTTGTAAATGTATTGTAGCGCCGTATAGTCGATCGCTGACCAGAATAATTACATTGGAATGTAAGGAGGCGTTTATACACAAAATATGATTGACAGATCCTTGCAGGCGATGGACTTTGTTGGAAGGTACAAGAATTTTAGGTTTAAGTTCTTAGATTACAATAGGTACATTCTAGATGTCACATTTATAATTTCTGGTAAGTTTTAGAATAGTCTACACGTTTTGAATATGTATAATGTATATAAAATTACTGGAGTTTAGTTTTGATCACAGCTTTGATTACGATATGAGTTCTAATTAAAGCTATAACTACAATCTGTTATAGTTTACAGCTTTGAAATAAAGTAGTGGTACATATGTGATAAATTACGGTTGACCCGAATCGCCTCGTTCGATACAAATTAATTATAGTGCTTCGTATATAAATTAATAATTGCTGCTTGGATAGTTCACTAGTTCACTGTAGTGCTTCGATATTAACTTAATTAAAAAGATTGTATCGTAGTTTTAGAAGTTTATATTTGCTACGTACGTCGACGTAGCTGGACGACACTACAAGAATGACCAGGCTTAATCGGTGAGTAGGCGGAGTTAAATAATCACCAAAAATAAAGGAAAGGCCTGAGATAAAGAAATGAAATTAACAGTGCTTATTAATACATATAATGTCCCTAAATAACATTTTGAAGAGATATAAAAGCGTAGTGTACCCAAAAACGAAAAATCAATAACTACAGTTATACATATAGCAGAAACACCTCAAAAAAAATACTGTTTAACATGGCGAGTTTGGGTTTTTAGGTCACTACAAATCTTAATTATCAAAACAAAAAAAATATTACAACTCTACAAACAATAGCTCTGAATTATCATCGTAAACATAAAGGTACATATATAACATTGGCAGTACGATGTCTTAACCAACAAAAATTTACAAGTCAAAAAAAAGGAAAACCCACAGTTCTGAATCATCCTCGTAAACATACAATTAAATATATAGGATGGTTACAATAAATACAATATTAATAATAGGCATCATCTCACATAACGATAATCGTTTTAAAACTACTAAGATTAATCATCACGTGGAGTCCGATAAATATACTGATCCGACCAATTTCACGGGACCCATACAGGAAAATAGTGCGTAAACACTCACCCAAGCGTCCACTGTGAAGGTTTGGTCACACCCTTCCTTAAGGACAGGACGGAACAGATAGGCTTGGGATCACGCAATGTAGGTGTCCTCCCATACTAAAAGGAACGGCAATTCAATGGGTCGTCAGGTCCACCGGAGGAAGTACACAGTGTGTCCACAAAAATTTTTCAGAGAACGAAAACGACAATTGCTTTTGGTCGTATGCAGAAAAGAATAATTATTAACTCGTTTGATAGCACAAATTTACATCCATGCCGGTGTTATTAAACATACGAATGTGATTAGCAATTTGAAACAAGCTTTAGCGGTGAAGTGGAATTCATTATTTCAACAAGTCTGTAGGTTGGAATAGTATAAAGAGAAATTATTCTCTATAGGAATCTGTATCACGTCGACGGATACTTAAAACAAAATATCGACTATTAGATTGTAGAAGAGCTTTTTGTTTCGAAGTAAATAAGTTTAAAGTTAAAATTTATTGTACAGCGTACTTATTGTAGGAAGACAAAATATACAGGATGTTGTTTGAGTATTAGAAAACAGAATCTGTGTGAATGAATAATTAACTAAAAGGGTACGGTTTAAATTCCCCGGAGGAAATAAACGTAACATATTTGTACTTTCAGAGAATTTCGTTAGTAAACGTGAAATTGGTGCGTCCGGAATCACCACCACTGCAATCTGCACTCAATAACACCTTCCACACTAGCTAGTCTGTTTAATCGTATGTGTTTTCAGTCCTTGGCAGATTGTCTAATTTTAAATCAAAATTGAAAATTGCAGAAATATTTTCATTCGACGTATCTTATTTTTACTGCATAGTTTGCACATATTCCGGTAGAGCAATCAACTTGGCTGGCGTGTTGAAGACTAGCCTATGAAGAAAATCCAACTTCCACGACATGGAGGTGATAATTTCGTTTAAAATCAGCTAATGCATAACTTGTCTTACCAATTAATTTGTGGAGGTTTAATTAGAGCCATGCAGTAACTTCATCTTCTCGTAGCGAAACCCGTACATAATAGTTTTGGACAAATTTAACGTTGAAAAACCTACAAAAATCGGTTTGTTGTAACAAAACGCGGTCCATCTGTATAAAGACTAAATTTTCTTTTAGTACCGTACAACTATTAACACGCAAACTGTTAAGACACTCGCCCACAATTTGTTGCCTACGGGTTCTCACCGATTTTAACGTTTACGCGCTTATCCACGTTCTCCATGGTTTTCCCAAATATAAAATTGTTCGTCAATCTAAAAAAGGCTCTATCAAATCAATTTAATCTGATGTGTTGCGAGTCTTGATCGAACTCTCTAATCTTAAATTCCAATTCAAAAATGTTGAAATATTTCAATTTAAAGTATTCCACTTTTACTGCATGGTTTGCGCATATTCCGTTACAGCAAAGAACTTGATTGACGGTAAAGACCACCGTATAAAGCAAACCTATCTTCCACAACGTGGCGATAAGAATTTGGTTTAAAGTCACCTAGCGTATAGCATGTCTTACCGATTATTTTGGGATATAGGTTTTTATTGATACCCATATTCAGTAACTTCTATTATTTCTAAAACGTTTGGTAAACTATTCTTCAAACTCCATTTCTAACTTATAATAGTCATCACTTTGATCACCATTTTTATCTGCATTGACCTTTATATCTTCTACTGAATTTTTCTTCACGTGCATTGTCTATTTTCCTCTACATCATCCTCTATATTTTCTCCAACATTTTGCAGAAGATTTTATAACATTGCTTTTAGTAACAATTCTTCATACCCCATTTGATAGTTATTATTTATCTCAATTTTGATGATTTTCTTTATCTATTGTATATGCAAAATCTACATTCGTCATTTTTCTGAAATGTACGCAATATTGCTAAAACCTTTACCTTTCATACTGTTATCAAACCATTAAAGTTATTTTAAAACGTTTTATAGAATAATTGATACGGATGCGATACAATTAAAAACTAAGTAACCCTCAATTTTCTTAATGTTTAAAATTCTATTTATTTTGCAGAGTCTGTAGCACTTTAAACAAAGTTGAAGCTTCTTCAAACCCACTTGTATCGTTGATAACAATTGTAAGAGAAAAAAAGTTTAATTTATACAAATTGTACGTCTTTGTATATGCACGGTGAAAGGTAGAATGTGAGACTTGAATATGTGTAAGGTGAAAGGTGCAAAATAGAAGAAAAGAAGTGACAGGAAGATGTGGAATGTAAAATGTGAAAGTTAGAACGTGGAAGAAAAAAGTGGAAAGCGTTATACAATTTATTTTAAACTAGAAATCTCGATATTCAGTTTAGATATTTAGAGAAACTTTTAAAGTCGAAACGTTTTGCTGAAATGGAAAATGTTACTATCTAATAAAATCTAGAAGTGCAACTTTTAGCAGAAGTTATGGTTAGTAGTTAAACACGTCTAACTTGTTCTTGTTAAATGTGTCAGCAAAAGTTTGTGTTATACCCATGTCAAAAAAAGATATTGTTTTTATTAATTTAACGTTTGACCAACCCATTGGCAGACCTAAAAATTCTCAAAAAAATTAGTATGCATTCTTTTTAAAAACTTTTATTTACTTATAATTACATAGTTTAAACTACTAGCTATTTGCACTTATCATCTATTTTAATACATATACATATTTACAGACAAAATTTTTCTAACCTAATTTATCCAACCTTTATTTTTGTCTTGTAAATATCTCTTCTCTTTAATCCACTCGATAATGCACATTGGCCATCACAGGGGATTATACTTGCTAATATTGATTTCCAAGTAAAGCACCTTTTGCAAAGACTATCCTGGCCAGCGAAGCCTAAATTATTTTCGTACTCGTTTTTCAGATTAATGCGATATTCTATAATCACATTTTTTGCGTTAAACAGTCGGATTAATACCCATTTCCGTATTGGAGCCATAAAGTTCACAATTAAGCTGGATCGCTATTTTGACGGCTCTGTGATTCAGTTGGTGTGCGTGTGACTACTGAACATAAGGCCCCGGGCTCAAATCCTAACAGGGTCCGTTTGAGAAATATTAGGCGAAAATTTTTCACAAAAATCGTCTTCGTTCAGATGAAAGGTAAAATATAGGTCCCATGCGTAGGTGTTATCACGCACGCTAAAAATCCCTACCTTGCTTGTAACAGCAAGGATTTACCAAATTAGAAATTTTCATCTAAAAAAATTTGTTCCCTGGCCAATGTAGAACCTTCGGGTGGAGCATTGGAAAATCAAATGTAGTGTATCGCCAAATGCTTGTTTGATATTTTACAGTCTACACAAATAATTTGCTTGCTACGTACCTAGATGCAGCCGAAAGAAACGTAAATACCAGGCTAACTACCAGACGCGGAGAGTGGAGGGATTTACCTAAATACCAAAAAAAAACAAAAGAAGCACGTCGCCCACGATTATCTATTAACAATAAGAATAAATAAAGGATTCTGTACAAAGCAAGCAAAAGCAATAAATTAAGCGTTACTATTTCAAAGCAAACACTTATGTGATATGAACAATTTAGTACTTTAGATACAAAGTGCGCATCTCGTATTTTACACAAAATAAAATTAATCAGTAGTAAATATACATGCGAGAGCTTTTGTCAAGCGTTTTTAAAATTGCACCTAATACTTTTTTGTAAATAAACCAATTAGTAGAAAAGAATAAGTGTGAGTCTGTCAAACATTTTTAACAATGGTACATCACACCTGTAGAGCGATAATATCGATTCGCAGCAACAAACAATAGTTCTACAGTGTCACGTTTTTTATCACGTAACTACACCAAACGCTAATACAGAATATGTCTTTGATATACACAAAAAACAAGTTGTATACCTGTATGTGTCTGGATACTTAGCTAGCATCCGTCGGGGGTGAGTTAGCACAACAACGCCACAATAGTCAGGATCTATTTACCCTGTTACCATAACAGCACTAGCGATCTACAGACAACGGCAGTTGATCTGTGGCAAAGAACAGTTGGGCCTACATAAAAAAGAACCAATTTGGCCTCCAGCTAAGAGCTCCTACTTGTCGAACAAAAAAACGTGCATTGCCTTTGTAGTACTGTGACGAAAGATGTAAAAAATATTTCAACGCACAAGCTGAAGAGTCAAATTCAAAATGGGTTTAAATAACACGAGTTCAAACTGCAATCCTTGCGTTATCGAAAGCGCAATTAACTAATCAACTAATAGTAAGATCTATTATTTCCACAAGTCTTTAAATGGGAAACACAAGAGGAAGGAATTATACGTTATCGGAATGTTTAACAAATTACCGGATACCTAAAACAAGGTATTGACTATTTAATTTATCGAATAAATTTTCGTTTTAAAAGCAAAGTGGATTTAAGTTAAAATTATGTTAAACGGGCATTTACTGAACAGGTACACTATATAGAGTATTGTTGAAGTATTTAAAAATAGAAAGGGAAATAACCAAATACCGGATACCGTTTTACTGCCGGAAATTAACGCAACATGCTTCTTATGTAATTGGAAAAACTCGGGTACTCGGTGTCTACGTTCTCTACGCGACAACTAACGCGGTAGTTCTTAAACGTAGTGCTAATCATTTGGATGGTAGCGTGTCCCTTGAGGACAGTAGCTGGAGCAGGCCACCATACGCAGATTTAATCGCATCCGCATCGCACACGTTACACCAGATGTTAACCTCCTTTTGTTTAGAGGTAAATTCTACAACTGTCAAAAAAGTCGAACGTTTATCCTTCGGTGTGGTCTTGCTTACACCGTGCTGCCCGACTCGGTGCCTTTGTAACTTATTTGTAGTTATAATGTTTCGCACCGATAAAGTAGTACCTACATACTACGGTACGGATAAGCAGGAGTCATGCAGCGTAACCCAATGCATCCGTGGAGCACTATTTCTGATGGAATATGCGTCACAGGGTTCACATGTAAAGAATTTCGCTATATCGCTTTTATATAAAACAAAACTCTAACTCTAATACTTTGGTCAAGCTTGCATGAAACATGTATTATACTTAAATATTTACTCTCGTTCTTTATTCAAATGTACAGACAGTTTACGTATTTTAGAAAATAATTGGAACTTATTATTTACCCAAGGCAACTTTGCTAAAAACAAATATTTACAGAAAACAACGAGAAACAGTACACTAATTTATTTAAATCATTTCGTAAAGGCTCATTTCTAGCATAATTTAAAAAATTCTTAGTATGCTTCTAGTCTTGTAATACAATACAATTTAACCAAACTAGAACTGAATGAAGGCTAACCCAATATAGCACTCGGACAACCGATGAAAAATTCATTATATGATTTCCCCTCTATTTGTTAGTTATACGTTAAGCATTATATCATTTTCGCCTAGTTAAATATTCCGATTAATAATTCAAAACTTTTAATTTCGTAATTTAATCTCTCTTTATTCGAGTTAGACGTTTGTATTTAATACATCAAGCGACTATTTTAATTCACTAATGCTAAACTTATGTAATCTGTTTCTACCACTATCGAAAACTATCTTACATAAGAAAGATGCTATCTATACTCTATAGATCAAAAACATAAAGATGCCTAAAACATGCGAACAAAGCCAAAGGTAACGTTGGAAAGGAAAGTATGGAGTAAATCCACCAAAGTGCAAGCACTGCAATATATCATCTTATACATTTTAGGAGAAACCAAGAGATGTCGAAGACATCTAAACACAGTCGGACATTGGGCAGAAGAATCGATAGAAATTGGACGAATTTTGCGTTCAACCACGCAAGCGCTTCAAAAATATTGTCTTTTACAGATTAGAGTCGATCGACTCGAAAGTCGACCTCAATATTCTCTGTTTTACATAAAGAAAAAATGTGAACATATTCTAATTTGAAATACAAAATATTGAAATTTTCTTATCAATTAACAAACAAAGAAATCCAAAATTTTATACACGTGGCTATTGTCAAAGAGTGCTTATCCAAATCTCCTTTGGAAATATCCATCAACGGGATTTAATCCTTTTTGGTTCCATCTTAAATCCGTTACTCCATCTATTTCCTCCACCCGAAGATGGGTCATTGTCCTTGTGTTCGTTTATTTTCTGGATAACAACTTTCTTATTAGAGAGGAATTTGAATTATATAATAAAATCAATCGGGTTGTATTACTTTAACGGCTTAAGTTTGTACCGCTACTAAAGCCAACTCAACCTATCTTTTTTTATATCCATACGTACCGCAGTAAATAATATGTTAGAACTGCAATGGTATTTATCTCGGTTCCCGGAAATTTGACGAAATTTTCTCTAGGTTTGTTAATACGACTTCTCTCCCATCTCTTATCTTCTACAGTTTACCTTCACAATGATATATGTGACGTCAGAGGTTAGACGACATTTCTCTAACTTAGGTTAATTTAGACATCTGTTTAAGTGAGGTTAGGTTGACGACAGTTAGGATAGGTTAGTCCCAACCACTCTCGGTTAGGTTAGGTTAGTCCGATATCGTTAGAAAAAAATTTTTAGGTTAGGTTGACGCCGAAAGCGCCGAAAATAAACGAACACATTGATAAAACGCCCCATCTTCGGGTGGAGTAAGCAGTTGGGGTTACAAAACTTGTTGTTAGCGGAATTAGAAAAATCTACATGGAACAAAGTCGGTTCTATTTGAAGATTGAAAATGATGTAGAAAACGAACTAGTAGACGTAAATCTAAAAATAAGAATTAAAGTGGTTAAGTTACAACAACCGGCAGTAACATAAAGAATTTGCGGCGTGGTGCTATGTATCGACTCGTTGAAGTGAAGAATGTGTAACGTTCCGTCTATGTAACTAATAATCTGGCTCGTACTTAATTTAAAATTTCATGTTCAATATGTTTCCATAGTTATTTTGTATGTTTATTAGCAAGTTCGGCTTCTTTCCAATTTAAACGATTATTTGTCTAACATCCAGTAGAATTTCATTAAATATTCAGTTGTAAATTTAAATATTTTAATCTATCTTATTTTAAATATAACCTTAAATCTAGTATTTATTTATCAAAACATTTGCTTCGGAAATATTGTAATAAGTTTAAACACTTGGGTTGATTATCATGTCATTTGTTTCGCTGAAAAGTTACAATGTAATAACCGTTCGCCACAAGATCGGTTATGAACATAAATTTCGAGCCATGGTACTTTCCTCCTTGTTTTCTGGTTCATCATCATTTTGTTTTCGACCTTACTTAAGGTCGGTTTGACGCAGCTCTAACTTCTTTTCTATTCTGTGCTAATCTAAAAAGTTCTACACACCCTTCACAACCTAAATTTCTAATAATTTGACTAATATAGCTTAAAGAATTAATTCCTGACTGTATACATGAAATTTTTAATAAAATCTAAAAAAGAGTATTTTCGTGTAAAATAATATAATATTTAAAAAATCTTTCTAAAAATTACAGCAGAGCACTTTCGGCGTTAGCCATCTTCGGTGCCATGTTAACTTAAAAATTAGGATCGAGTCAAACTAATACCTATCTATCACAAGGGTGCTCGCGCTTATATACAATAATCCCTTATTTTATTTAAATCAAAAACATCTAGTGTGTGCATAATCAAATCTCATATTGTATTACATTACAAATTACTTATCGTTTTTATAGCTGGACAGATATGATTGTAATACGATATCTATGAATCATTCTTTCTTATCGCTAAACGAATTTGAGGCCGCTTTAATAAATAAGCGTCATCTCCCGAGTGTTCTGTAACTTCTCAATTACTGTTACAATACCGATTTATCCTACTTAAGTTTTAATTTAGTAACGCAAATTTATTTTTAAAGTTCTGTGAAACTTTAAATTTTCTTTGCTTTTGTGATGGTTTCTCTTTCTAACATCGACAATAAATGGTTATACAATAAGGATTTTAGTTAAATTAATTTTAATTAAGTATTAACTGTATAAAGAACTTAAATTTTTTATGTACCTAACTTATTTGACGGAGGACACCAAATTATGAAGTGGCACGCGAACAGATTTTGACCTGCTGAGACCTAAGGACCAATTCCGGTTTCACAAATCCCAGAAAAATATACTTAAGCTTCTGTTTCTGAAAAAGGTAGTGACGTTATTCCGGTTAGAGATACATCATCAACATCAAGCGATTCTGTTTTTGTACCTTTTTTCTCCAAGTTCCCAACCATACGCGATATTGCAAAGTCAATTGAATGATTTAATTATGACTTAGATCTGCCAAATAGTAAAGCTAAATTAGAAAACCGTCAGAAATTTTTGAAACTTGTTGAAATTTGTCTTCTGCTACAGCGTAAATAGTTTGTTTGTTAACAGCTCTCGGAATAAACCATAAACTACAAAATCAGAAATCCTTACAGACAGCTCAAAGTTAGACTTGAAGGCCGTGCTGCTTTATAAAGGAAATTATCTAACTTCAGTTCCTGTAGGTAAACCGAATCAAAATACCTGGCCGCGTGTTGCGGTATTGTGGGTTGCCTCAACATTTCCTACAATATTTTACCGTTTTTATGGATAGACATTTTCTTTAATATTTAGCATCAACCGATTGGTATACTTAAAATATTTTTCCATACATGACTAAAACCCTGCCATATATCCCAACGGCAGGCAATTCCACTTTCTATTTCCTAACCGAACATAGCAAATTTTGATCGAAGCTACACTCCTTTAACCTTATTATATCCCTCATGTGCATCTGCCTTCCTCATGGTACTCCTAGAACTTCTGACATATCATATACTACTGCTTATTTCCATACCATTACGATAAACTTAATGTTGCCTGAAACTGAAACGGTTGCACACCGCTTCCTAGTATCAGGTTTCGAACCAATTACCACAACATACAATTCAACCAATACCTCAACGAAATCTTCCACACCCAAACAACCAGCGTCTCTACTATCAACGTACAAGTACTCACAGTACTGACCACAATTACACGACGTACATCCGATTGACACACAATCACCAGGCAAATGAACACGTACAAAAGAAGAGGACGTTGACACAGAAGAAAATTCGCTGAGCAAATCCTAAATAATTGCTATGTTGGCGTTATGTGACACGTAAGCTGAGTTTTGTTTGAAGTTTGCTTAATTGTTATTATTGGAATTTATGGTGCCTATTTATAATTTCCAAGTTGTTTTTTTCTGCAAATTATGACATTATGTTTTATGTTTTATAAATACCACCCCGACCTTAAACATCTACAACTAGGGTGGACCAAAGGCCTATGTATCGTTTAAATAAAGTTGTCTAAAATTGAATTAAATTGAATCTATTATCAAAGAATTAGTAAACTTTTAACTAAATTTTTTCCGAAATACTATTATTTTTGTCAGTAATTGTTTTTTTAGGTGCTGCTTTTTGTTATACGAAACGCCACTATCGAAATGTAACATCTTGCTCAAAAGTATGGAATTGCTTGCTTGTCGCCAGTCCCAACTACTTCATTTATGCTACATCCAAATTTCTGTTACATACCATTCCTGCAAATGCAGTTGATTTTTTAGGAAGATTACTTGGGAAAAATTTTAGGTAAGTATTTTAATACTTCTGCTTTTTGTACAATGAAATATTACTAGCTTTCTTTATAAAGAAAATATTGCAAAGTAACCCACATCGAAATACATTAAAGATACACACGAGCAAAAGTTCCCACACATTTTTTTAGTGCGACCCATTTGAGATCTTTTAAAAATGTTTGCGACTCTGTTTCTCATTCGTCATATTCGATCAATAAAAAAGGGTTTGACAAAATGTATTTTAGAACTTAACACATTTGTTATAATTTTCTGCTTAACAAACCAATCTCATGTTATCCTCAACATCAGGTTTATTCCTGGCTTTTGTATTGATTTGCAGAAAAGTTGAAAATTCACTTGCGCAGAGGTAAATAGATGCACGTGGCGCTAATATTCTGAAAGAACGTATGAAGACGATAGGATACGAATGGTCCATAGAACACCAAAATTTATATATCGACCTTTCTTGAAGTAAATCACGCGCTGAGTAATTTTGCAGCTTCAAAATTCATCCTGTACCTCATCGGGAATGACGATAGTATCCAGAAACATGCAATGGGTTCCATAGAGATGTAGCTTATTCATAGAAATCTGGGAAATAAAATTGAATTTGCGATTCAAGGACTTGGATGCGGTTATTAATTTGTTCTCTTAGCTTATCTACATTTTTCTTTTGGGGTCACCAGTCTTGGTGCGAAGGTGTTCAAACATGACAAAGTTTCGAAGATCTAGTATACGGAACCGGTTTTGCAGCTTTAATACACACACAACTAGATATTATTTCTGAATTGAATAATGTGCGTTTCCTCACTCTGTAGTTTCGAATTTAGCGTGTTTAGATTATCTACGTTATCAGGTAAATGGATCCGGGTATTGTCATTAATATATGTCATAAAATTATGTCTTCATTCCATTTCTAAAAAACGTTTTATATAGTTTTTCAATTCAAAAACTGGACCAATAACATTTCATGTTGCTACATACTGCTTTGAACAGGCGAGTTTTGAGGGCACTGATTTTTCTATAATTGACAATGGTTCCAAAGATTCGGGCACTTCTTGCAAAGGTTTTGGAAGTCTTGGTAACAAAGAAAAATCGGTGAAACATGCAATGGAATTCCTCTGCTTGAAGCACAAGCTTTTTACCTTTTGACTGAAAGTCCTACTTTAACTAAGCATGACTGGTGCTCCATGGATATATACTTCACACAACTTTCTCTATGGTCATTTGTTACTTCCAAAGAATAAACTAATCATCTTCATGACGCTTTAAACCATTTTTAATACTCGAACAGATGCCTGCCAAAAACCATTTATACTGAAATTTACTTCGAGTCATTGACTTCGTCTAAGTTTTATAAGTAAAAAAGCGTTTTCTCTTGCGGAACAAGGCAAGTAATTAATGCAGGGAGCGGTGAGTAACTGGAATATACGCAAACCTATTAAATCCAGCAAGGAAGCAAACAAAAAGAAGAAAAGAGGAACTTTCTACATTTCAAAAAATATGGTGGGAAACTTATAATTGAGCGCAATTTTTGACAGTCATATAAAACTTGTGCCAATCGTTCTAATGTGTGTTCACAGGTAAGAAATGTTCTTAAGAAAATCTATAAACAATTTTATACGACGAAAAAGAACGTAGTTTAAGTTTTTCTTAGTTCAGGTAACTTGATCCACTAATGCCAAATCAACGGGTGGTTGGATTTTATTTGCCATGGGCTACCAAAAACCATACACAATTGCTTAATACAATATTTATTATCTGTATTAATTTTAAAAATGAAAATTAATATCCTATTTAAATAAGCATTCATTAAATTAAACCTAAATACTATTTTTAGATAGGTATTAAATACCAGCCCTTTATTCAAAAGTAAACGTGTATTGACCTCTTTTAATTTTAATAAATTATACAAATGAAAAAATATTTTAAGCTTCACTTCCATCTACCATCCACAGAGGTAAAGACGTTCTCATTTCCGATTGATTTTAAGCACTTTAGATAGTTTTACTGTTATTAAATGTACGAGGCTGATCCGATAAGTACTTAGTCTGCAAAAGAAAAACAAAAATTTTAGAAAAGTGGCGATGTCTTTCTCAACATACTCTCCTTTTAGCTCGATATACTTGACCCAGTGATGCTCCAACTTTCTTAACCCGTCTGAAAAATACGTTTTCTCGAGGTCTGTAAAGTAGGCCTTCGTGACGGCGATGACCTCCTCATTCGACTCAAATGTCTGGCCGAGAAGTGTCTTTTTCATGGTTGGAAACAAATAGAAATCGCACGGGGCCAAACCTGGAGAATACGGTAGATAGGGCAGAAGTTCGTAGCGCAATTTGACCAAATTGGCCGTGGCGAGGGTGGTTACGCTTGTTGTGTGGAGTGAGCAAACGCGGTACCCATCGCGGCGACTGTTTTCTCACGCCCAAAATTTCATGCAGGAAATCACCTAGGCGGTCTTTTGAGATACCCACTGTCTCAACTATGTCGCGCACCTTCAATCGGCGGTCTACCAATACGAGGCGTCGCCGTGGATCAATGTAGTAAGCGTAAGACTACGGATCCCAAGGTCCCGGGTTCAAATCCCGACACGGCCGACTGCTTGAAAAATGGCAGGTGAGCATTTTTTACAAATATTACGCCCTCGTTCGGATGAGAGGTTAAATGGAGGTCCCGTGTGTGAGTGTTGTCACGCACGTTAAAGATCCCTACCTTGCCTGGAACGGCAAGGGTTCGGCAAAATTCTAAATTTCCAGGCAACAAAAAACTCGCCTCCTGGCCAATGTAGTACCTTCGGGTGGAGCATTGGAAATGTAAATTAACGGTCTACCAATACGAGATCGTGGTTTTTTGTCATGCTATCCTCCGTGGTAGTCGTTATCGAGGCACATGAGCGTGGCTCATCAAAAACCGACATGCGACCACGTTGAAATTCGTTAAACCAATTTTTGACGTTCGTCATCGAAGGAGAAGAGTCACCGTACACAGCATCCAAGCGCTCTTTGATTTCGCTGCGCGATTCCTCTTCCAAAGGCAAGAATCGAAACACCCACCGATATTGTTCTTTTTCAATTTTTTTAAAATCCGCGGACACCCCCGCTTCCACACGCGGTCAAAACAAAACTGGCGTCGCCGTGGATCAATGTAGTAAGCGTAAGACTACGCATCCCAAGGTCCTGGGTTCAAATCCCGACACGGCCGACTGCTTGAAGAATGGCAGGTGAGCATTTTACACAAAAATTACGCCCTCGTTCGGATGAGAGGTTAAATGGAGGTCCCGTGTGTGAGTGTTGTCATGCACGTTAAAGATCCCTACCTTGCCTGGAACGGCAAGGGTTCGGCAAAATTCTAAATTTCCAGGCAACAAAAAAACTCGCCTCCTGGCCAATGTAGTACCTTCGGGTGGAGCATTGGAAATGTAAATGAACGGTCAAAACAAAACTACGAGTCCAATTCGGTTAAAATATCGACAGTAGTCGTTTACGAAAATGTACTACACGATAGTAAATTTTTCTTGCGATAGTGGCGCCATCGAGCGGTGAGCCTAAGTACTTATCGGACCGCTTTCTTATTCCCACTACAACACCGTAGAATGGTTTAGTATCTTAGTTTTTAAGATTTGCATTGCAAGCAAGGTCAGCAATGACATAAACATCCAACTTGAGCACTTCCATTTGCACAATTTGTTTCTCTGGCACTACAAGATTTACTTCTGTATCCGAGCCTGTACTGGAATTGTCATAATCCCTAAAGATAAAATTAGAACGGAGTCCCCCAGTGAAAACTCACTATTTTCTTCATCACTAGAGAAAAAATATTGCATTTTCGCACTAGTCTGGCAATGAGTGTTTGTGGGTCATCATTACCGGTGGTGAAATCTTCTACTTCCATTATGAGGGCTTACTTTAAATTTGTAAATGCACAAAAGAGTATAAATTCTTCAGATTGAATGCCATGGGAGGGGGTTAACACAACAAACATAATTCTCAACAAGTATATACAGGGTGTCTCAAAAGTAATGGTCCAAATTTAAGGGTTCGATAGCTGAGATTAATACCTATTCAAGTAACTATATATATATATATATATATATATATATATATATATATATATATATATATTATATATGTATATCGTTATCCAATTGTTGATGATTTCAAAGTTATAACAACTTTTACGCTTTGTGTCAAAATCGTGCAGAACTTTGAATATTAATTTGCAATAAAAGAAATATCGACCTTTTGAAGGTAGTTCGTTTCTTGTTGTATGCGGGAATGTTGCGTGTTTAATAAATGAGGACTTCCTCAAACATTTACTGATGCAAGAGAAAATCATAATTTTTCCATAATTTTGGTTCTATGAAAAATTGTGCGTGCTTTTCAAACTAAAATTACTCAAAAAAGTATTACCATCAAAAAATGCACATCTATCCAAAAACTTCATTAATCTATGCACTTTGTTTAAAGGTATAACTGGAAGGTTTAAGATTAAATGCACAGAAAATTTTTGGCCTTGCCATACCATATTCTCTAACAGTAACCATCTAATCATGACAGCACTCATCACCATTATTAAATGCATCCAATTTTCCACATGCTCCTCGAAAAATACCATTAAATGTTGATGCACACTCAGTTTAATAACCACTGATGTTTATTTCATCTCCATACGTACGTTCATTTACATACTTGTTGCAAAATTAAATTAAACAAATTTTTACTTACTGAACTTCGTGCACATAAAACACTTTTTTAGCCATCAGCTGGTTTTATGCTATTAAAAACTTGTATGCTAACATCAATTTTGATCGAAGGACTCAGATAGAACTCGAAGAGAACTTTCAGAGATCGAAGTTTAAAGAGAGCGAAGTTTAAAGAGACTCCCACAACAACCTGCTGGAGTTTATATATCATTTCTTACACCCTAAAACTGGTCAATACAAATATAGCTTTTCCTGTAAAATGCTCAACGATCTTCGCTTTCTCGCAACTGCATAATACAAACAAATACTAACGGCCTTATTTTCTAGAACTTTCGTAACGTGTGTTTAAAATTCCGAGTAAATTCTGCCAACCGTCACGATTTTCGAAAATATTTCTTTAAAAAACTAATTTAACGTCCGCAACCCTACTCTTGCTCGACTCCTTATCCCCGTATTTAAACATCTGTCACCAATCACGTTACGTCTCTCAAATTCCCAACTTGACAAAATTAACTTTCAATCCGCCTCTCATGCAACAAGGGTAACATCTATCTCTCTCCATCATACACTTCCAACATCATCTCTCTTTTAGATTCCACTCACTTCTGATACAATTCTATTACCCTAACACGTGTTATGCTCATCTCATTTGTATTCATTTTATCCTTTACTGCCTCCTTGTTTCTTGTTGGCAACTTAAACTTGTAACTTCCAACGGTTATCTACACACCTGAGCTATAAATCTAATATAATTGACGTCGGTAACCATCCTACTTGGAATTTTCTGTTTGTGTGTTCAACGTTATCTCAAAATACCGAGAAAAATAAGGACGCTTAAATTTGTTTCTTATTTACTTGTTATTAAAACAGCGTTGACAAACAACTTAAAAACTCCCTATATTTATAACTGCCTCTTCGCCTTTATACACTGTACTGAAATGGTTTCAAATGCTAACGATTTTAAAATTACACATCCTCTTCCCTATAATTAAATACAAAGTTTAAATTGTTACGGAATTTAGATGCTTACTTATCCCTTACACATTCTTATACACAAATTTGAAATGGTACTTTATATACACTATCTTTACAAATATCTACTCCTACAAGATTATGAAAATAAACTTTAGCTTCCTAAGTATTCTCGTCGGATTACTAACTTCTAAGCTACCTATGTAAAAAGCGTTTTCAAAGCGTACTTTGTTGTTTTATATGCTAGAATAGCGAAATAAATTGCAGAAATAATTACCAATACCATTCTAACCCCTCGATTTCACAGCAATATATATATATATATATACTGGGTGCTTCAAAAAAATGTATACACACTTTAAACTATTGTAGTTTTCCCGCACTACAAGGCTAATGTTATATTTCTTTGCCAGGTGCCAGCATAATCGTCCCTCTATGTTATATTATCAGTTGGAATTTGTAATATCAACATGGCGGACGTACGTTTGAGTTTTGAAGAACGAAAGCAGGTTATTAAGTGGTACTGGAAGTTTGAGAATGTAAATGAAGTTCAAAGACAGTGGAGAAGGGTATGATACAGAACCACCTTCAAGATTAACAATTACACGCATACGAGACAAATTCGAAGTTCATGGAACAGTGTGTGATGTGCATAAAGTCATTCAGGTCGGCCTCGAACAGCTACAAGTGATGAGTCATCAACGACAGTCTTGGAACTGTTTCAACGCTCTCCTAACAAATCTTCAAGGCAAGGGGCACGTGAAAGTGATGTAAGTGCTAGCAGCGTGCTACGCATTCTGAAGAGAGGCAAGTATCGTGTTTACATTCCAAGGCTGGTGCAACAGCTAAATGACGACGATCCAGATCGAAGGTTGCAATTTTGTGAATGGATTCAGGAGATGGTGATACGTGAACCAGGATTTATGGGTAGCATCATTTGGTCGGATGAAGCCCAATTCAAACTTAATGGAACTGTCAATAGGCACAATTGTGTTTACTGGTGTAAGAAAATCCTCACATTACAATTGAAAAACCTGTAAATTTGCCTGGTGTAAATGTGTGGTGCGGTTTGTCTTCAAGGGACTCATTGGACCTTTTCGATTTGAAGGCACTGTAACTGGTATTAATTACCTAACAATGCTTGCTGATTCCATATTTCCTGCCATTCGTGCATTATACGGTAATGATGATTTTATTTTCAACAAGATGGTGCTCCGCCGCACTATCACAGGGACGTACGAGCTTACCTGGATCAAAATTTGTCGGGCCAGTGGATAGGACGCAGGGGCCAATCGAGTTTCCAGCACGCTCTCCAGACCTTACACCACTGGATTTCTTCTTGTGGGGCACAGTAAAAGATGAGGTGTACAAACGTAAACCACGTAACCTAGACATTCTTTGGAATGAGATTCAAGCAGTGTGTAGAGAAATCTCATTGGACGTTTTGATACGATGTACAGAATCTGTGGTGACTCGTACTCAGAATTGTATTGATGCTGCAGGTCACCAATTTGAACAGTATTAACATTTGTTATTTATGTTTCATTTACATTGGACTTTCAGCTTTCTATTTTCCTGAAATTTAACTTTGTAGAACGGTAAATAAATTTTCTATGGAAGTTCAAAGTGTGTATACATTTTTTTGAAGCACCCAGTATATATATATATATATATATATATATATATATATATATATATATATATATTGTTATGGATTTAAATGGTTAAATTTGGGGTAAGCAATGCAATTTCAAACACCCTGTATAGAGAAAGGAACAATTTATTTACGCGCAGAAATTTATTTCATTTATTTAATTTAAACAGACACGTATTGACGTAAATTTTATCATTAATGATTAAAAAGTAATAGGTTCATAAAGAAAACTAGTTTTTTAAAACAAATAGAAACGCATAATTAATTTAATTTATTTTAATTCAACGTGTAATAGCATTAAGAAAGCGCACCAGGGTATATAAAATCAATAATCCCAAGACAAAAGGGTTCATTGTAACAAACAAGGACGTCGATTGGATCGAATACCGTGAAATATAAGCTCCTAGAATTGTTATTTTAAACGGTCGATAACTAAGAACACTTGCATGTTTGCAAAGGTTACCTTCTTCGTATTTATAGACATAATAAAGCGGGTTTCTTAGAATATATTTCCGACCGTCAGTGGCTTCGAATAAAAGCTAAAAAAGTTTCTTAAAGAGCAGAAGGGATGCACGATCGATAATATGCTGCAGATAAAGACGGGTATAAAAGCATTGGTTTCAAAACGCACGTTTGTATCTACTTGGAGTCAGACGACGCGGTCAGCGATATTGATTTTATATAACTCAAGTGGGGTTGGAACGCGACATCTAATATGCATAAGACATGGATAAAAATATTACAGGCGGAGTTTTATGACGACACAGGACTGTATGATTGGTTTGAATGAGTAGTTTTACAACGTACGAACACACGACAGGTGAATGCGATTTTTCGGATCAAATTGCGCGTCCACGAGGTAAATATCTGGAAGCTTTAAGTCAGTTAGATTAATATTTGCAGAAGTATTATTTTAAATTAAGTATTTCGCGTGAAGTGTGGCCTAGTGGTGGTGGTGCTTTAAGGATATATATACCCGGAGAGAATGGGGCTTGTCCTCTTTTGATTCTTGATTCTCTTTGTATTTTCATCGCTTTAGACTACGTACAATAATTAACCGACGCTTGTGAGTATTGAAAAATTGTATAATTCAGTAAAAGTAGTATTAGCACTTAAAACGTGGTAAAGTTGAGGCCTTGTAGTTATTAACGGGTGTAGTGCCGAGTGAATTAAATTAACTGAGGTCCAACTAATACCATAACACGTTAATAAATCAATAAACAAAAGTATAATGTACGTGAATTTGTATGCGGTGATGGTATGGTAATTGGTAGCAAGGCGCTTGGTAATCATCTATAAAAATCTGGAGGATCAGAGCGCATAGTCACGAAGCCAAGGGGTTCTGGAGGATCAGAACTCATAATCACGAAGGAAAGGGGTTCTGGATAGCATCATCGAAGGAGATAGAGTCTTGAAGTATTTTCCAGGTAACTCATTTGTATTTTCTGTTATTTGACAAACTGTTGGAATTATTTGGTGATATGTGAGTGAACATTGGGGTTATTTATGGTTTTATAACGTATCGGAAAAGATATGTGTAATTGACAATTAGTAGGGTTAGTTTAAATATTGAAAAAAAGTTTTATGTAAAACTTACTAAATTTATTATGAATTTAAATGGGATTGTTAAGGGTACATAGATTAATTAATTTTGTAGTAATTATACGCAAAGTAAAAAACATACATTAATAAAATGGGTTATTATGAGCTCACCATACTCCAGTGTGCAATAAATATAGGGTATTATTTGGGGCCCATCTACTCCAATTGTATTAAATGTGTTTACTAATAAAAATTTAAAACAAGGACTTTACAAAAATATCACTTATTGAATTGTAACCAAATTGTATATATCTGTGAATAATTGTTTGTAAATAGCGGTAAATAAAAATTGTATGATTGTTGTATTATTTGATGATTTTATCGAATGTTGTGTGAGTGGGAAGGAAGAATGATTGTAAATTTAGGTATCCGAGAAGAGGCACAGCTGAGCTAGCCAGGGAAGCTGTGGAAGATATTTTTAAGCAGAAATCAGGGTAAGAATATTTTTTTTGTTGTGAATTTTTTATTTTGAAAAGTTTTTAATGACTCACTCTCGATTCTTAAACGCTACATCCACGATCCACAGCAATGAAATAATTATCAGACTTAATGAAGATTCAGATGGAACAGATTTATATGCAACTTCTGATGAAGGTAGAGTTAGTGATGAAGAGACTTAAGGCTGCACGCCATTATCATAATAGTATAATATTAAATTATCTCTCAATAACTGACTGCTGTTAAAACTTTTGTGATAGTCGCTTGGTAAAATGTTACTGGTGACAATTGGATGCGGTGCTTTAATCAATGTCATTGGTAAACACTAATGTGCAGTGCAGCTTAGATAGCTTGATTGACAAAGTTGTTAAGCCGCTGATTATTAATGTTGGGCATACCAACTTTGGCAGAGGTAGTAATTTTATGTTTTTTCGAAATAAATTTCTTTGAAATGTGCTTTCTAAAATATAATAAGAGGATAGTTTTTTGACTGGCAAAAGTTATAAAAAATTTAGCCTATCTATTTTCATCTTCACACGCCCTGAAACATGACACAAAAAAATTTACATGTTCCGCACACAAAACATTGTAATTTAATAATTTATACTGTTGAAAAAATTACCGGTTATGCAATCCACATAACATACCGGTTGGGTTAATTCAGTATACGCATGCGGAAAATTAATGTTTTTCGATTTCACTTATATTGTACTGTTCTTTTTTTTATACGATGCTCTCGCTTCCTTCATTGAGTATCTAACAGCCCATGAGATTTTGAAAAGCCTATACTTACTAAAACGATTGTAGATATTGTACTTGTTTACTGATCAACTTGTTTATATATGTATCTGCATTAGTTAAGTCGGGAGGAATGAGCAAGGTGTATGTTTCTCTACACAGTATTGTAGAAGCACTAAAATCTATAATTTTACAGATTGGCTGAGACTTATCGCAAATTCAACAAACTAATAGATACTGTGGCATATTTTCCAAAAAGAGAATGGCGATTTCAAAACAATAACACACAAGCCTTGTGGAGAACACTCAATGCAGAGGACAAAAAACTTTACAATTTTGATTTGAGTAATATTGATTGGAATAGTTATTTCTACACATTTGTAACAGGAACCCGCAAATATCTTTTGAACAAACCAGCTGTTGCGTTACCACCTACAGGAACTAATAACATGTTCAAACTAGTAGCTTATATAGCAGCAATCTTGATGTTATTATCCATTTTACTCTTCCTATATTGTTAATAAATATTTTACTTTTTTTTATTATCAAGGACAAATTTTGCAAAATCACTCATTCTTTCTTAAACCCCGCACATTATTATATAATTGATCAATTGTTAGAATAAGTCCCTTATAATAAATCATAAAACGGGTGTAGCCTTTAATAAACGCTTCCACCAAGGGAAGTTACTTCGTAAAACATTATGGTATGAGCATCTGCTGCTGAAAGCGGTTCATCGAGACCTGATAGGTCCTCGTCTTCGCCGCATACAATCTCTGAAGCGTACATAGCTGCCTGGACGTGTGAACACCGCACCCGGCACCAGTGCCGACGCTTTTTACGGAGAATCCGCCATCAGTTTGCCGTTCCACGCCTGATATCACAGATAAGGAAACCCGCACATTACATGGCACCTGTTTTGATCGACCTGCCACGTCAAGCGCCGTATACCGGCGTCGATTCCACACAACTGTTACCTGCAAATCCCAGACGACTACGTATCTGTGAGTACTTACTCCTATGTTAATACATTTTAACGTAGGCGCCTTTTTGAGCTGTATTTCTTAACAGAAACACGCATCAAAGTTCAAAGTGATTCCTGTGCGCGAATTTCATTTATTCCTTTGTATAAACATTACACGCATTTAAATACGTGCTATAAATTTTCTAGCGCTAAAGGACATTTGCATTTCTAACATTAACAAAATTTGTTCACATAAAAACTCAATTCTCATGCATAAATTCAAGGACATTTGTACATTGCATGTGCATGTAGAATTTTATGTAACTGAATTTTCAATTTCCTGTTATTGTATATATTTCTTGCAGCCATTGTAAATAAATTATACACATTTGTTGTTTCTATGCATTGACCAAACGAAACGTGACCCCACAAAAATACAAAATCGTGTCTGAACACCCACATACTAGTAATCAAATACCTGAAAATAAATAATTGAGTATATTACTTTCTTTAAACAACAGTTCTACGGTGTTTCTCCGTGTTAAGTATTCAGGAATAACAATCTTACTAAATTAAGTTTACAGGAAAACCGCCATGGTGGCTTAGATATTTATTTAGTTATGCATTAATAGGCTAATCGCGAATCCGTTGTATATTTACTTTTTGAACAACTTATGATATAGATAAAACGTGTACTGACTAGGAATGACTAGTTGGTAAATCTTGATACTGTTGCACACCTTATGATACTGTATGGTAAGGAAAAGAAAACTGTTAAAGTTGGTGTTTAGTGCCAGCTGCGGATATATGACGGTCGTAACATCGCTAGAATGAAGTAAGCTATTCTATTAAAGAACTCTGAATACTTTCTACCGTACTCGTACAATACGTATTGATACCAATGATTACGATGGGCCTGTTATTTTGGGGGTATGTAACTCGCACCCTATTTTAATAAATGATTGTTTTCATGTTTGGAGAATTGTTCAATTATTCAATATTTATTGTAGTTAAACGACTTACTTTACTGTCATTCGATAAATCGAGCTTCGTATCTTTGGGTACTAGAAATATGCTTAAAAATTATTGCTATGCTGTAATGAGTTTTACGTGAGTGTTATTGTGGGATAGTTTTATAATACATTCGCTAAACTGGATCTACTTTAATTTACGAGCGTTGGTTTGTGTGGATTCCTGGGGAATAGCTATTATAAATCTAACGGGGCAATTAAACAATGTTTATACTGTTATAGGTTTTTTGAATCAATACTTTCTTGCTGGTGATACAAAAATCTCACATTGTTGTTGCAACATTTTGTCTAGCTGCTGTTGTACGCAGGTTAAATATAATGAGGTAAATACATTGCAATTATCAAAAACCCTTAACCCATAATTATCTACGAAGTTTTACTTAAAAAAATTATAACTTTCCAGTGATGTAAATTAACAGTAAAAGTTAATTTAAATACTTAGCGGTTGTTCATATGTGCACATACTAAGTTTTAATATTCTTCCAAATTTAACGAATAAACAACCAATAGTTAAACGAAAGCCCGTTTAAAGTTTCTTTTTTAATAAGTTAATGAAACTCAAAACAAATTTATGTGGTTATACGAATGCATTTATGTAAACAGGATTCCTTTGTATGCGATTGAACTGTATGTAAATAATAGTATATTACTTTATACGGAGGAGAAGTGTAACTTTTTATGGCGCGCCCCTGTTTACCAGCAACTCGATAGTGAGGCGGGTAAAAGAGGCAAGCCATGAAAAGTCACTTCTCCTCCACATAAAGTATACTATTTTTTCTTCAAACGTTCTGCAAAATATGCAAAAAATTCTCATTTTCAAATAATTTCACGTATACACATTTTCTGTTTTTGATTAATATCAAAGGTTGCTTACCGTAATTTATCTTTTTGACATTTATTAAGTTGACACAAACATAATAACTACGCTATCTTCACAGACCAATAATACAAGAGATGCGTCACTGTACGTAAACAATTAAAATTAAGTTTAGCGCCACCATGCAGATTGAAGCTTAACTAGTGATGAGCGCCATCTGTCGGAAAATATGCCACGAAATGCGTATTTAGCAGGAATTTCAAATGTATTGCTTGAAAATGTATACAAATTAGGTAAATATAAAATGTAATATCATATTGTAATTCATTGAACACTGCTGTTGAGTACTATACTTGTTTAGTTAAATACTGTACTTTTGTTTGTTCAATGTAATTTTACTAACTGTATATTCAAAATTGTTATAAGAAAAAGCTATCAAATCACTTATTGTTCCATTCATTAAAAGGGGTAAATAAACCTGTGGTTTCCTTAAGAAAGATTTATGCTTTTATGTTAAAATGTAATCAAATCAATACAAACTTAAGTTTCACAAGTATATATTTAAATTTAAATATTGGTAAAATAAAAATATAAAGATGCTTATTAGAAACTACATACGTATTTCGACAAATATCCTCTGGAACAAAATGAGCATGACAAACTCGTAAATTTTTGTAGACCCATGCAGGATCCATTTTTTTCAGAGAAGCTGTTCCAATTAAATCCATCCACTGGTAATAAACATACAAAAATCTCTTTGGGTTGGGAAATCTATGGCGAATTGCATCCTTGTTTTCACAATAGAAAACCACACTTTCTAAACTGTGATATTATAATACTTTTTGCCTAAAATTACTGCTACTGTACCAAAAATAGATACGGAATTGAAACAAACGTTGGTCAGTGTAGTCATTGTCATTTTGTGAAACGCGCAGTGCGCGCAGCTCAGTTTGATTGACAGTAACAGATAACTGTAAAATTTTCAATTTTTACTCAATTTCAATGCGGCTGGTGGCGCCAAAAACTTTATTTGAAAACCGCCTATAGAGTGACTACCCCCTGGCTATCTTGTTGAATAAAGAAGTTTTCGTAAAATGCAAAATCCTGATATTTAATCTGTAGCAAACGAATTTTCAAAACTCTACCCTTAAAAATTGTACATTTAATATTGCCTTGCAAAATAAAAATGACGTTTAGTTGTTTTTTATCCTTATTTATATTTATTTTGTGTCACTTATTTGATGTTGTCATGAAAACACTTTTACCTCCGGCGGCTGGAAAATGAAAAGTAAAACTGTCGCCGGAGGAAAAGTGACACTTTGCGCAAGCCGACTCAGTTAAATAATGACGTAATATTTTAACGTTTGAAGAAAAACATTCGTTATTAGGCGGTCGTATGTGTTTTCCTGACTATCTTTCGATACGACCCAATTACGTAAAAAGTATGTGCATGTCACCGTTAGTGACGAATAACACATATGCTTTCCAGACTCTTATCTTATACAGAAAAATCAAATATTTCGAACAAATGGCCGTTCATCAATATGGGACAGCACATGTTTCTGTAAATGAGTTTTGCGTGTTGCACAATAATCACAATTACTGCATGCGAATGGACGTTCGTTAGTGTGTGACTTCATATGTATTTGTAAATAATCTTTCCTTGATGCGGTATAATTACACAATTTGCATGCGAATGGACGTTCGCTAGTGTGTGACCTCATATGTATTAATAATTTATCTTTCTCTGATGCGGCATAATTACAAAAATTGCAGGTGAATGGACGTTCGTTAGTGTCCGACATCAGATATTTTTGTAAGTGACCTTTCTGTGATGCGGCATAATTACATAAATTGCAAGCAAATGGACGTTCCCCAGTGTGCGACATCATATATGTTTTTAAATTATCTTTATGTAATGTGGCATAATTACATAAATTGCAGGCAAACGGACATTTGTTAGTGTGCGACTTCATATGTATTTTTAATTTACTCTTATGTGACGTGGCATATTTACATAACTTGCAGGTGAATGGACGTTTGTTAGTGTGCGATTTCATATGTATTTGTAAACTACCTTTCTGCGATACGGCATAATTACACAATTTGCATGCAAATGGACGTTCGTTAGTGTGCGACTTCATATGTATTTGTAGACTTTTCTCGATGCCCTATAATTACATAAATGGCAGGTGAATAGACGTTTGTTTATGTGCGACATCATGTGTACTTTTAAACTACTTTTATGTAGTGCAGCATAATTACATAAATTGCTTATGAACGGACGTTCGTTAGTATCCAGTTGTATATGACTTTATAAAGTACTTTTCCGTGATACGGTACAATCACATAAGTTGCATGTAAATGAACGTTTGTTAGTATGCGGCATCATGTGTCTTTGTAAATAATTTTTTAGTGATACCGCATAGTTTCACAAATTGCATACAATGCATGCACATTAGTTAATATGCAACTGTGTATGCTAAAGTACTTTTCGGAGATTCCGTATAATCATACAAGTTGCATAAATATTCACGTTCGTTAGTATGCGACTGCATATGTAAATGTAGAAGACTTTTGTGATGTTGCATTGTCACCAAAATTGTATACAAATGTATGTTCGTCAAAACGAAAACACATGAATTTTTATCTTGCTCTTACAACATGAAGAATATCCACATAAAAAGCATGCGAATGGTCGTTCGTTAGTATGTGAGCACATACGAACTTCAATGAAACCGTTATAGAGGGAACAATAGTTACATAAATTATATGATAACGAACGTTCCTTAGCATGTGACCGTGCTATATATTGTTAAATTATTTTTCTACTGTGCAAATAACATTTCAATGGATGGTGTTTAAGGTCAATTATTATAAATGTGCAATAAACACACAAATTCCTGTCTATTCAAATTGCTTATTCCAATAAGGCGAGTTAGTTCAGTGTCCATAAAGGCATTTCCTCTTAACACGAGACATCGTCTCGTACTAAATGATAAATTTTACTAGGCACTTCTTACTTCAATATTGGCTATCGAACGTGTCATTCACAGGAGATTGTTAAAAGCGTTGAATACAAAGCAATCATTTGACTTCATTTTAAATACTTTTTCCAGTAATTATGTAGATATAAATTTACCGTACGATGGTCTTAACGTATACTTAAAACTTAACCATATCTAAATCATTATCACCGTAGCAGCCGTTTTAATAAATGTCCTTGAAGGTATTTCATAGAATCGAATGATTGTTAAACTACGACATGGCTGTAGAAAAAACAGAGAGCCTAAGTTTATAAATGTACTAGTGAAGCGTGTTACGGGTTTATTTTCAACTTTGAACTAGCATGCAATTTACAAGGTATTTATAGAGAATTCAACTATTATTTTAATTCTATGCGCGATTCTCCAGTATACTGCTCTATGACTACTGTTGCCGCTGAAGTGAATGTCAGTAACCTTGATCATAGTTGGAATATTTGGTAAGCCTGCTATATTCCATTCTTGCAATTTTTGACATTAGCGTAGTTGTGGGATTCACTTAAAGTTTGGTTATTCAATGTATTTGTTACATTCCTTGCATTATAATTGTAGGGATTCTAATAACATTTATAGAATTTATAAAAGCTGTGTTAGTTCTGATCAATAACCGAATTTTAAAGCTGTTAAGCGTCGTATTGCATCTTAATACGGACGCCGCTGGTAATGTTTGACTTAATTGTCCTTGCATTTTATGCTAGGGATATTCGGGTTTTGTGGTGAAATTCTGGTTTTGTAATAATCTTCTTAGATGTGGTTACAATTTATGTTGTGTCAACCAACGATTGGTTATGGTTGCCTGAAAATTCAATTTATGAAAGTTTATTTCAAGTCCTGTATAGGATTGGTTAAAGATAAGATGAAAATGGATTCCGCTATTCTTTCCGCAGAATATGGTTTTGTCAGGTGTCAAGTCCAGAAGGGATTTGGTTCAAGTGGAGCATTTAAGTCGTTTTGTTGACTTTACCATTTGGGATTCTTCCACTAGTTCCTCTAATAGATGCTGTTTCCGTTTTGGTGTCGTTGAAGTGGCAGGTGAGCTCGAATACTTGACGAACAGCTAAATCTAGGACGCCGTACCATCACTGTCACATTAGCATTATACACATAACCACAAATTTGTGTACGTATGTTGTTTAATTTGTAGTTATATGCTTTAAATACAATATTTTAATTATGTATGCTTCTGCAATTAACAGATATGTGTCTTCACTACAGCAGATTATGAATGATTTGCTTAATATGAGTTGAAAAATTTCAACAATGTGGTGAAGAGACGGTCCGCCGTTTATGATTCCAGTAATCTAGTATGTTTTGAAATGTCAGTTTTTGACGTTGTTATTTATCTGTAAAGTATATGTTGTTTACGTTGAATCATAGAGTAACCTTCGGAGTGTTAACTTAATAGGAAAATTTGTCCGGACGCTATAAAAATCTATCTCACTTCATTATATAGATTGAAGGATGATACTATCTTTATCCATCAATATATAAAGTGTACTGAGCGCAAAACGCAATCATAAATTTTACAGATTTCTGGATAATTTCCGGCACGCAACTGTCAGGTTGACAGCTATCGATGTTTAGAAAGTTAAACCTGCTTATAAACAAAACGGTCCCTGCTGTTTATTACGTTTTTGGGTTTATATTTAATGTTTATGTTAATTTTTTCGTTTATGTTTATGTTATTCTTTAGTGTAGTTTGTTGTATTGAACTAAATAACAGCGCCTTAATATTTTCGCTAAAAAAGTGCGTTTAAATTTAATTGCAAGTTGTTATATTTTTGACCATTAAGAATTTTATATGAACTAACAACGTATTATCATTATGGTTGAATTGGTAAGTATATATTATCATTGATTTTACATCAGTATTAAAAAGTTTGTAACCCTTTACTAAATTTGGAATTTTTGGTGAACGGTTAGACACCTAAACCATATAATGTTATTCATTCTAACTATTGCTTGTTTTTAAATATAAATTTGTCAAATATGCTATAATTTTTAAAAAAATTTACAGATTAATTTTATATAATGGTTTTCTGTTTGGTGTGTGGAAATGCTGACACAGAATCGAGCGCGTGCATAATTTCCCTCAAAATCTCGAAAAGTGAGTGTTTTTGTAATTAAGTCGCTGTATATAAGTAGTTAAATTCTTTTGTAGATCGAAATTGTGGCTGGAAGCAGTAGGCATACACTATAATGGGAACTCATTACACACCTCTTTTATTTGTAGCCAACACTTCATAAATCCTTTATTATATCTGCAATAACAAAATGTGTCTATCGTATTGGTATCTCTTGGTTCTGTACTCGACTCAATCGTTCACATCAACATGTAAAGGAAAAATTCCACAGCGCTAGCATGTAAATTAAAAAAATTCCAGAATTTGTGATTTAAACATTGATTCATTTCTGTGTCGAAACTGTGCTCTTTTATTAGTTATTTATGACGCTAAAGCTAAAATACATTAAAAAACGTAAGGGAGTGACCAACTGTTTATAAGCATGTAATCTATATTAGAAAATGTAGAATTATATTAAATCATTCACTATATGTTTTGCAAATTGTGTCTTTTAAAAAATAGTTTTGCATTAAAATATACAATGAAGACCACGTAGAATTATATTTTATTAAGTTTGTTCAACGCTAAGTGTTTATCATTTGTAGTGTTAAAATTGACTGAGTAAAGTTGAAAACAACAAATTGTTGAAACATTAGATACAACTCGAGACCAAATCATCATATGTAAAATTGTAATAATTAATATAAAAGGGAAATTAAAATTTTACATTGCATGGTGATTTGATCTTGAGTTGTATTTGAAGTTTCAAATAACTTACCGTATTTGAAATTCCCGTCAAATTTCCCGCCTAATAATTTGAATTAGAGCGTTTCCCGCCATTTTCTCCCTCCGACATTTGTGGCGCCCCCTCAGTACACTTTCAAACTGTGTAAGAAAGATGAAAGTAAATAAAAATTGCTATCCCTGTCTCTCTTGCAGCGGATAAAAAATTAGCATTAAGTTGACTCTGAAGGTTACTCTATGCGTTGAATAAAGTCAAATAAGTTCTGGTTTTTACTTCACAATTTATTCAACGTAAACAACAAAAACGAAAAACCACAAAACCAAACAAACCCATGGATGGTATAGAAAAGTATCTAAGACCTGAGCGATTTGAAACAGATGCTAACTCCAGCTCCGCGGCTCAAGAATGGACGTACTGGAAAAGAAGATTTAACGATTTTCTAGAAGCGGAAGAAAGAAAAGCTATACTGACTAAAACTTTGAAGTTACAAATATTGATAAACCAGGTTGCCCCTAGTATATTTGAGTTGATCAGTGTTTGTAAAACTTTAGAAGAAGCGTATACAATTTTGGAAAATATTTACATTAAGCCGAAAAATACTGTGTACGCACGTCATCTTTTAGCCACCCGTAAACAAAAAACTGGGGAGTCCGTAGATCAATACCTATTGGTATTAGATAAGCTAGCCAAAGACTGCGATTTTAAAGCCGTGACGGCTGAAGAAAACAAGAGAGATTATGTTATAGATTCTTTTATTGCTGGGCTGTCTTCAAATGTAATTAGGCAGAGACTACTAGAGGAAGATAATCTAGATCTTCTAAAGGCGCACGCCACAGCTCGGACTTTGGAAAATGCATTCCTGCATTCTACAAGTTTTACACTGCCTACATTTATAAACTCGCTAAGTTCTACTTCAAATACAACTTGTGTAACTGCTATAAAGCCCAGGTACAAATGTTATTTCTGTGGTGGTGCACAGCCCCACAAAAGGATTAATTGCCCTGCTTATGGAGTAACTTGTAATAATTGTTTCAAACGAGGGCACTTTTCAAAGGTTTGTAGAAGTAAATCTGTCTCTACAACGGAGAATGTCACAGCCACCACTGAAAACTCGCCCTCGATGGAAGATTACCCTGTAGAGAGCTCTAGCGGTCATCTGGCACTAATTGTATCGGCTGTTACTAAATCCGGATTAGAAAAAGCCATCATCCCTATAAAACTCAACAACAACGATGTTAACTGTCTTATTGATACTGGGAGTACTTCCAGTTTCATTGATCTTTCTCTTTCCAAGCGTTGTGGTCTTCAAATAACAGCTTCAAATGAACAAATTAACATGGCATCATTGGATTTATCTGCAAAAGTTGACGGACGTTGTTCGGTTAATTTGTGTATTCAAGGACGTACCTACAAAAACTTATGCCTCTTAGTTTTCAAAAATTTATGTGCAGATGTCATACTTGGCCACGATTTCCTTAAATTACATGACACTTTAGAATTAGCGTTCGGAGGATCTGATCTATCTCTTAAATTATGTAGTTTAGCTCAGGCTACAATCCCGCCAGTCCAACTTTTCACAAACGTCCCTCCTGATTGTCGACCTATTGCTGTTAAATCTGTTAAGCATACCCCGGAAGACTTATCATTCATTAAAATCTAGGTCGACAAATTACTTTCCGATGGGGTTATCGAATATAGCAACTCTCCTTGGCGAGCTCAAGCACTCGTGATCCGAGTCAACGATAATCAGAAACGAATGGTTATAAACTATGCCCAAACCATTAACCGATTTACAGAGTTAGACGCTTACCTCGTTCCTAACTTAGAAGACATAATTGCTAAAGTTTCTAGAAATCTAGTCTTCAGCACCCTCGATCTTAAAAGTGCTTATCATCAAATACCGATTGCAGAAAAAGAGAGATTGTACACTGCTTTCGAGGCTAATGGCAACTTATATCAATTTCTGCGTATTCCGTTAGGTGTTACTAATGGCATTGCTGCGTTTCAAAGAGCTATCAATTCTATAATACAAAAGAAGACCTATCTGGAGTGTACGCCTATCTCGATGACGTCACTGTCTGTGGAATTAATCAAGCGGAACACGACTCTAACCTTTAAAGATTCCTAGAAACCGCAAGAAAGTACAACTTGACATTGAATAAAGAAAAATCAAAGTTTTCATTAACAACCATTAACCTACTAGGCTATACAATAGAAAACAAAACTCTTAGGCCTGATGCTAAAAGGCTTCGTTCTTTGATGCAACTCGAACCGCTTAATAATCCGGTAGCTCTTCGTAGACTACTTGGCACTTTCTCCCACTATTCAAAGTGGGTACCAAAATTTTCTGAGGTAGTGCGACCACTCATACAATGTAAAACGTTTTCCATATCTTCTGAAGCTCTTCGGAGTTTTGAAGAGATAAAGGCTTTTATATCTAAGTCAGTTATCTCCGCCATCGAACCTAACGTTTCTTTCGTTGTGGAGACAGACGCTTCCGACTTCGTAATAGCAGCTACTCTTTCTCAAGATGGGAAGCCTGTGGCGTTCTTCTCGCGGACTCTTTCTGACAGCGAAAAACGACACTCTGCTGTAGAAAAAGAAGCGTATGCCATAGTAGAATCTCTAAGACAATGGAGACAATTTTTAATCGGCCGAACCTTTCGGCTCGTCACTGATCAGAAATCCGTGTCGTTTATGCTTGACGTCAAGCGTCATGGAAAAATCAAAAATGACAAAATTTTAAGGTGGCGTTTAGAACTATCCAATTTTAAGTATGTGTCCAAGACTTGTGCTTCCATAACCAAAACCAATGATTAAAAACTGTTTGAACTGCATCAGTCACTATGCCATCTGAGCATAACTAGGATGATCCATTGGATTCGCACAAAGAATCTGCCTTATTCCACAGAAGAAATAAGAAAAATGACACTCTCATGTCCTATCTGCTGTGAAGTTAAGCCTCGTTTCTGCAAAAATGAGGGCAAATTAATACACGCCACTAAACTTTTCGAGAGACTATCTCTCGACTTCAAAGGACCTTTACCGCCTGCCACCAACAATAAGTATCTTTTGACTGTAGTGAATGAATACTCGAGATTCCCTTTTGCTTTTCCAACGCCCGACGTATCTGCTGAATCTGTCATCAAAAGTTTGTTACAAATTTTTTCTTTATTTGGATTTCCAAGCTTCGTCCATTCTGATAGAGGAACTGCTTTTGTTTCTCTGAGACTTATTGAGTTCCTTCGCTCTAATGGTGTTGCTGCTAGCCGAACAACTGCTTACAACCGCCAGGGAAATGGTCACAGAGAAAGAGAAAATGGAATTATTTGGAAGGTTTAGAACTTGCTCTTAAATCTAGAAATTTAAAAATTACTCAATGGGAATCGGTTTTGCAGGAAGCTTTACATTCCATTAGATCGTTACTCTGCACCGCAACTAATGCAACACCTCATGAAAGGATGTTTTCTCATTGCCGACGGACTTCTAACGGACACTCGCTGCCTACTTGGATGGCGAGTCCGGGTCCGATTTTATTAAAACAGTATCTTCGGTTCAGCAAGTACGAACCCATTGTACAAAAGGTAGAACTTTTAGAAGCAAATCCAAATTATTCATTTGTGCGTCTGCGTGACGGTATAGAAACAACAGCCTCTAACCGACATTTAGCTCCCATCGCGACTGAAGGCTATGTTGATTACATTGATTCACAATTAGGAGGCTCTCATGATAGTCCTGAAAAGGAAGGTGCGGCTCTTCGTTCAACGCTACCGACTCCCGCGAGCTATGATGAGAGAATGCTCGCTGAGATACCGCCAACTACTGACCTGTCTGGCGAATGTCTAAGCCCCTCCTCCTCTGGGCGAGTGTCGGTCAGATGCTCTGAACGAATGCGTAAGCGCCCTTAGTACCTTGATGATTACCATTGTTTTTAAAGGATGGAAGACTGTGGTGAAGAGACGGTCCGCCGTTTATGATTCCAGTAATCTAGTATGTTTTGAAATGTCAGTTTTTGACGTTGTTATTTATCTGTAAAGTATAAGTTGTTTACGTTGAATAAAGCCAAATAAGTTCTGGTTTTTACTTCCCAAACAAATTATCTGAGAAATATACCTAACTTCTTTCATTTATGAATATCATAGTTAAGCATTTCAAAAGCTTTAGCGAAGTCCAAATAAATAACATCACATTGTGTTTGGATATGTAAGCATTAGGAAATAAACTGTGTAATAATTTATGAATGTCAAACATATGTGGCAACCTTTGTGCGACGTCTTAATTTCAGCCGCTTGTGAATACTTGGGGCTTTGGAATCTAATTATCTACCTCGTGGGATACTGTTCCTCTGGCGACGCCATCATTGCAATCTATGTTAAGGTATAATAATAAAGGTATAATATAGGTATAAAAGGTATAATATTTAATGTGAATATTAAGCTTAATTATTTCTATCAGATGATGCATTTCTTGTGTCTGAAACTATTATTGTGATAGGATTTACCGTCAGCACTGGGCATCCTCACAACTTCGATATCATCTTCCCACCATAGAATCTTCTTATCTACTTGTTGAACGCACACAAATTATAGACTTAGCCTTGCTGCAGAATTTCACCTGCATCACTACGAATAGTTTTAAAGGAAAATCTTATCCTGGATAACTACTACTAATGTTTGTCTCAGACAGGTGATTGCACGTCATTTAGTATAGGTACATTAAGCTACAACTAACAGGTATGTTATTTTAGGTAACCATATGTTCTTTTCTTTATAATTATTAAAGAGCTGAATTGTCAAACCTCATCAGCAGTAAGTATACATAAATTGTATTTTGTTCAGCATATCGCTACCTTTTGCATTTTGTTTATATTAAACAACGCCACGGTAAAATTTAGAAATGAATGATACAAGGCGTTCCTAGGAGTATGGTGACAATAAGTTGCTCCGGACTAACTGAAATAAAACCCTTCAAGGTGTAGCTTCAATAACAATCAGAAAGTAAACACTAAAGAACGACTGAAACTTCTTAGCAAAAGCTAGAATAAAAGGGCGCCAGAAATCTGTAGCTAAAAGTAGCTGCGAGAATTGTTCCACGTTCTCGGTCGAACCCTAAAATACCACAGTATATCAGACCAAATTTAAAATACAACTTTACAAAATTTAATGATTCAAACTTACTTCTCAACAAGTTACCCCAAATGTAATCACACAATATAGCAATAGAGGTGAAGCCTTTAAACATTTACTTTTAAGCAAATACTCAAATTCAATTAGTAACGCAAATATATAAAAAAAATTAATTCACAATGATAATATGGAGGGGTACTATTGCACAAGAAATATACAAAATGACTGACTTAAATATCTGGACACACAGGATACAATACCTAATCCTGTAAATCATAAAATAAAGCAAAATACACATACACAAATTTATGGCCACAAAATTGCAATATGGTTGGTGAGTTTTGTACCACTACTAATTTTCTCAAACTCAAACTTGTTACAACCCCGCGTCGCGTGTTCAGAGCCACTACCACAGTTGGCAACACTGAGACTATACACGTTCACATTATTGCATAACAAAAATATTATGACATAATTGCGTGTCAAATTGTATCACGTAGCAAATATGTTTACAATGATACAAGTTGACCCTTAAAAAGATAAAAGGTACTCACTTAAAAATGTGGAACGCTTCACAATTTTGCGGTCATTCTTGCGCAGGGGTCATGCTGATTTCCGAGTATCTCGTCTGTTAGGAGTTGTTTGGTGTGGAATACATCATGCCCTCGTTGAAACCAGATTTAACGTCTTCTCTCTTCTTCGTTCGTAGGTAGGGCGAAGGAATAAAGGTAAAGATACTTGAAGATACAGGTAAAAGAAAACCTACCTTCTGAAAAGCGAAAGGACAAATGAACGACACAGGTAAACGTCACCGTTCGACGTCTCGTTGGCTAATAATATTGTGTCACACACCGCGCACTTGCGCCATCACTCAGCGTCTGCGCAATACTTTTGCGCAAACGCAACTGTCGGAAATGACGGAAATGCACAAGTCTATTTTAAAAATACTGGCCGGAATTTAATCACATATTTAAAAATGTACAATGCCAATTGTGGTATGTAACAAACTCGTAAACAGATTTACATAAATAATCAACGAAAATAATTAATTTGCAGGAACTCAAAGCACTCAATATTTTTGCCTTCACAAATGACACCCTAAATAGCAAATAGGTGTCAACTACTACAATTTTAATTTAATAAAGGTAATCCACCGTCCGACAAAAGTGTACAAGTGGTTGCAGTAAATTTCAATTTAATAAAGATGTAGTTGAATTATTAAATTTCACTGATGTCAATTAAGTTGACTGTTAAACATGCATGACATATGCTTAGAAATATACAACCTGATTAAGATAAGCTCCACAATTGCAATGGGTCCAGGACTTCCAAGACTTCTTATAGCAAGGCAGCGTTATCTTCTGATGACTCAGCAAGGCTGGTGATTAAGTATCAGCATCCAATGAATTCTATGAGCAGTAATTTCTATGCAGATAACTTGACAGGTTCAAAATAAGTAAGGTTATTGTTAGGATGTAACTTCTATTGAAAGTAATCGGCAAAAGGCTCTTCTAAATAGGAACAGTACACCAATAATATCGATAAGGACAGCGCTTAAACAGAAACTAACTGCAATTCGGACCAACAATTAACAGTAATGACCATAATAACCAATAACATCACGAATCCAAGAGTACTAATATTTATTGCACACGCAGTTTTTATGCTCTCAACATAAAGGGAAAAAAAAGAGGAAAAAAAGGAAGGAAGGAGGAAGGAGGGACCCACTACAAGTGGATAACAAACAACTTAGAATGCAGACAATTAATAATCAAAATTCTTCACCAACAGAAACGACTTTAATACGCTAAAAGCGTAATTAATTACCTTAATAAACCAAACACAAATAAAGTAATTAAACCAAATCACAAGTGGATGTTTAAAACCGCAGATAAAGCGTTCTCATACAATAAGAAGTACATGCACTAGAATATCGTTTCTGAAGTCAAATGGGATGAACGTTGGCAACAGCAAACCTAGTAAAGCCTCTTCGATATCACTGCAGGTGATGATAACGTTGCAAACAAATAACTATATAACCACTTTTTCTAATGGAATTAAGAATAACAACCGCAAAGTCGGCGTATGCAGGTTAACTCAGGGGTCAAGATCAATAACCAACACATATATCAATCAAATGACAGTTAACTAAAATATTCCAACTAGAGGAGAGAATCGAAGGCTGCTACCAAATATAACATTAGCTCAGAATGCACAGAGTAACAACGAATAGCATTAATTCGTACAAAATGAAGTACCAATGAGAATAAAGTATAACAGTAGCTTTACTAAATAATCTGAAAAATACGTAATAAATATCAGAGTTTAGTAGTATTTCTTTCGATACCGTTAAGTGCACCAACCACTCTCAATTTGTAATTCAAATAGTTTCATGCTCTATAGAATATTGGGGTCGAGCTCCATTATAAAATTGGCCGTATTGTCGTTTTGATGTAGTAGACCGTAATAGAAGTTGGCTTATTTCAGCCGTAACTCTTTGTGAAATGTGGTAATAAACGCTTGAAATTACTTTGTGATTATTTTATTGGAATTATTATATAAAGTCGCCTCTCTTTATACATGAACCGCCCCTACACGTATGATGACTTGCTTTTATGCCTTTAGCTCAAATTATTTAAAATCGAGTGGTTGTGAGAGAATAAAATTGTTTTTTTAGTGGCAATAATCAATGGAAAAAAGGTTTAATATCGAATAAAACGACTTTGTCATAGTTTTGCAACCCACCCGACCTCGAACCATTTCAGTCACTCACACTGAAGGCGTTTCATGTTAAAGTCTATGATTCCACAATTGATGTGTAGATAAATTTGATACTCGATAAATATTAGTGATAATTCAGATTTTTGTTTATCTGACGATGATAGTGCTGACGATTTTCGTTTTAAGTTGTCAGAGTAGTTTGTATGTAGGATAAATGTCCCACTAATAGCCAAAGCCATTATTTAACTTTATTTAAATGCGTAGAACTTGTCTTTAACGTTTTTGTAAATTCAAATTTATAAGATTCTGCCTTAATTCATGTATAATCTGTACCTTATGAATTCGAATACAAATAAACATAATTTGTCTAAATTAATCTTTTCAAGTTAAAACATACATCTCACACCAGTAATGGCAATACATGTTTCAGAAGTGATCATCCATTTGCATTGGTAATGGCCACACTAAAAAAAAGTATTGATCTCAATTTATTTTAATACATTAACATTAATATAACATTTCTAAATACATAATTAAAAGTATTTTTTATTTCAGTCACATCTGTTGTTTTTTAATATCGGTTGTTTAATTGTAGAGACGATATCTTCATTAAAATAGCACAACGTGTCATCCTTTTCAGGCCATGGTAGCGTTGGATGATAATGCTGTTGAAGATTTTCGTCAGGTATGCCAGTGCGGTTTTTGTAATTTGCTTCGGTGCTTTTGCGGTGCATGTTATTTTTGCTGAAAGCTTTTCAGGTGTTCAGTTTCACGATGATTTGTTTTGCTTTTTTGGGTGCTATGAAGCCGACCTCGTGTTCAGGTTGCAGCTGGATTTGTCCAATTACGGTGTTTGTATTGTCTTCGTGACTACCATCGGTAATGAGGTTTATTAAAACTGTATGTTGTAGTGTTTCTGCATATATTGTTGTTCTATCTTTGGTGTCATAAACTTTCTCAAATGGGGCTTGTTTCTGGTTTTTCTTGGAGGTTATTCTTCTGTTTAATTTGTACAGGTTACCTTCTTCGTTTAACGTGTTGTTTACGTGAGAGGTCGTTCTGTAGTCATTTAGAGGTACTTTTAGTACAGGTTGTTAATCGTTGAACAGTGTTCTAATGTTGAGATCTCGTCTGTGTTGCCATCCTCTTACTAATTTTCGTTTGTTTTTTATTTCGTGGCAAAGCTGATTTTTTGATGTTCAGTTGTATGGTGTGTTGTTATCGATGGCTTCTTGGAGAGCGTTTGTCAGTGTTCTTACGACATCGTCAATATCTTGTGCGTTTATATGTCTGTAGTCTTTCGTTGTATTTTTGTCACTTGGTTCTTCGTATCTTACCGTTCGTACCTGTCGTGTGGTTGCGTGTGCACCGTGATTATAATTGACAGGTGATCTGAACTCAGGTCTTCTATTACTTCTAGTTCTATTGGGTATGGTAGTTGTCTCGTAATCGTGATGTCTAACACATCTGGTTTATGTGCGTGATTTGTTGGTATTAGTGTTAGTTCCGGTTCAGTTATGTTCCACTCGTTTCTGGCCGCGTGGTTATATAGGGTTGGATTTTCCATTCTGGAGCCTCAGTTTGAATGTTTCGCGTTCAGGTCACCGGCGATAATTGCGGGAATGTCCTCTGCTAAGAGGTTATCTACTTCTTCTTATCGAATTCTTTGTGTAGGGCTTTTGTAGGTCGATATTAGTTGAAGTGGTCCGCCGTGGATGTTAATGCGGGCAGGTGCTTTGGGTTTCAACTACTGCATTCGACAGATCAAGCACGCCTGAAATAAAAAATATTTTATAGTTTATATTGTAAATCACCTGAATACAGTGCTTAGTGTTTAGTAATTGAAATACCTTCCGAATAATAATATAATAATATAATGTATGTAGTCTTTCGTTGTATTTTTGTCACTTGGTTCTTCGTATCTTACCGTTCGTACCTGTCGTGTGGTTGCGTGTGCACCGTGATTATAATTGACAGGTGATCTGAACTCAGGTCTTCTATTACTTCTAGTTCTATTGGGTATGGTAGTTGTCTCGTGATCGTGATGTCTAACACATCTGGTTTATGTGCGTGATTTGTTGGTATTAGTGTTAGTTCCGGTTCAGTTATGTTCCACTCGTTTCTGGCCGCGTGGTTATATAGGGTTGGATTTTCCATTCTGGAGCCTCAGTTTGAATGTTTCGCGTTCAGGTCACCGGCGATAATTGCGGGAATGTCCTCTGCTAAGAGGTTATCTACTTCTTCTTATCGAATTCTTTGTGTAGGGCTTTTGTAGGTCGATATTAGTTGAAGTGGTCCGCCGTGGATGTTAATGCGGGCAGGTGCTTTGAGTTTCAACTACTGCATTCGACAGATCAAGCACGCCTGAAATAAAAAATATTTTATAGTTTATATTGTAAATCACCTGAATACAGTGCTTAGTGTTTAGTAATTGAAATACCTTCCGAAAATGCTTTACCCAAAACTTGTTGGAAAACTGTAGCTACTACATAGCTTTAATTATCATTCAAGGAAATTAAACATTGTACTAAGACTACTCTTTTATTATATTATATAACAAATTTACGAACACGCATTTTATGACTATAGTCCATTCCAAATAAGAATAAAGTAGATGACCTTGTATGCAAGGTGGATTTACACAGCAAATTAATTATAATTTCTATATTTACATACAGAATAATTATTAATTCCATGTTTGAGTGATTATAAATTGTGACTAGCCTAAATTAACTTCAATAACTCGTTTTTATTGCAAATCCGACGAGGGCGCATTACATACATTTTAAATACAAATTTTTAGTATTAAGCTGTGTAAATCAGCATTAACCAATCAAATCGAAGGCTAAACTTTCCCTATACCTTTCATCGCTTTATTCTTAGATGGAATTGACTATAAGCTATGTAAGTATGTAGTGTCTCTTATACACACACACATTTTATTCCTCAACAAAACTGAAGTATTAGTTTATGTTTTCGTATACCATTTTTTTTACGAGACATAATAACAAAAAAGGATATAAATGGTCGTTTGTTAGTATCGGGTTACACATCAGCTCTTAAATTACTTTATAGTGATGTCGAATAATCACATATTGCAAACAAATAGACGTTCATAACTAAGAGGTTACAAATGTCACTATAAAGGACTTTTTGTGATGCTGAATAATTACAAAAACAGTATACGAATGGACGGACGTTCGTTGGTACGCGGCTGCAAATGTGTTTGTAATGTACGTTTATGTGATACGAAATAATTACACAAATTGGATACAAATGGACGCTCGTAAATATGCAACCGCATATGTATTCGTAAAACAATAGTTTGCGATGTGAAGTAATTGTACTATCTGCATTCAAATGAACGGGCGATAGTATCCGTGCACATATGTCTGTGTAAATTACATTTTTCTAATTTGGAATAATTACACAAATTGCATGCCAACGAATGTTCGTTGGTATGCGACAGCATATGACTTTGTAAATTACTTCTATGCGATGGTGAATAATTGCGCAAATTGCATACAAGTCGACGTTCGTTACTATGCGACCGCGTATGTAGTTGTATTGTAATTTTTTGTGACGCGGAATGATTACACAAATTGCATGCGAATGGACGTTCCTTAGTATACAGTCGCATATGTCTTTGTAAACTAGTGATGTAGAGTAATTACACAAATTGCATTTGAATCGACGTTCATTAGTGTACGACCGCATATTCAGTTGTAAAGTACTCTTTTGTAATGCAGAATAGTTACACAAACTGCATTCAAATGGACGTTCGTTGGTATACGACCGCAAATGTTTTTGTAAATTACTTTTTTTGTGATGTGGTATAATTACACAAATTGCATTCGTATGGACGTTCGTTAGTATGCAATCGCATATGTCTTTGCAAGGTACTTTTATCTGACGCGGAATATTTACACAAATTGCATGCAAATGGACGTTCGTTGGTATGTGACCACAAATGTTTTGTAAAGTATACTTTCGTGTCGCGGAATAACTACACAAATTGCAAGCAAATGAACGTTCGTTAAAAAGCGATGGCATATGTAGTCGTAAATACCTCTTTTTTTTTGCGGTATATATACACTAATTGCATTCGAATGGACGTTCGTTAGTATGCAATCGCATATGTCTTTGTAAGGTACTTTTTTCTGACGCGGAATAATTACACAAATTGCATGCAAATGGACGTTCGTTCGTATGCGAAGGTATATGTCTTTGTAAATTACATCTCAGTGATGCCGCGTAATTACACAAATTGCATTCCAATGGACGTTTGTTAGTATCCGACCGCAAATGTTTATGTAAATTACTTTTTGTGACGTGGTATAATAACACAAATTGCATTCTATTGAACGTTCGTTAGTATGCAATCGCATATGTCTTTGTAAGGTAGCTTTTCTGACGCGGAATAATTACACACATTGCATGCAAATGGACATTCTTTCGTATGCGACCGCATATGTCTTTGTAATTACCTCTCAGTAATGTAGGAATAATTACAGAAATTGTATTCGAATGGACATTCGTTTGTAGGCGACCACATACGTGTTTGTAAATTACTTTTCTGCGTTGTGGTATAATTACACATTGCATTCGTATGGACGTTCGTTAGTATGCAATCGCATATGTCTTTGCAAGGTACTTTTTTCTGACGCGGAATATTTACACAAATTGCATGCAAATGGACGTTCGTTGGTATGTGACCACAAATGTTTTGTAAAGTATCTTTTCGTGTCGCGGAAAAACTACACAAATTGCAAGCAAATGAACGTTCGTTAGAAAGCGATTGCATATGTAGTCGTAAATACCTTTTTTGTTTTGCGGTATAAATACACAAATTGCATTCGAATGGACGTTCGTTAGTATGCAATCGCATATGCAGTTGTAAAGTACTCTTTTGTAATGCAGAATAGTTACACAAATTGCAATCAAATGGACGTTCGTTAGTATACGACCGCAAATGTTTTTGTAAATTACTTTTTTTGTGATGTGGTATAATTACACAAATTGCATTCGTATGGACGTTCGTTAGTATGAAATCGCATATGTCTTTGCAAGGTACTTTTTTCTGACGCGGAATATTTACACAAATTGCATGCAAATGGACGTTCGTTGGTATGTGACCACAAATGTTTTGTAAAGTATCTTTTCGTGTCGCGGAATAACTACACAAATTGCAAGCAAATGAACGTTCGTTAAAAAGCGATTTCATATGTAGTCGTAAATACCTTTGTTTTGTTTTGCGGTATAAATACACAAATTGCATTCGAATGGACGTTCGTTAGTATGCAATCGCATATGTCTTTATAAGGTACTTTTTTCTGACGCGGAATAATTACACAAATTGCATGCAAATGGACGTTCGTTCGTATGCGATCGTATATGTCTTTGTAGATTATTTCTTTGTGATGTGGTATAATTACACAAATTGCATTCTAATGAACGTTCGTTAGTATGCAATCGCATATGTCTTTGTAAGGTACCTTTTTCTGACGCGGAATAATTACACACATTGCATGCAAATGGACGTTCTTTCGTATGCGACCGCATATGTCTTTGTAAATTACCTCTCAGTGATGCATGATAATTACAGAAATTGCATTCAAATGGACGTTCGTTAGTATGCAATCGCATATGTGTTTGTAAATTACTTTTCTGCGATGCGGTATAATTACACAAATTGTATTCGAATGGACGTTCGTTGGTATGCGACCACATATGTGTTTGCAAATTACAGTTTTGTGATGTGGTGTAATTATACAAATTGCATTCGAATGGACGTTCGTTAGTATGCAATCGCATATGCAGTTGTAAAGTACTCTTTTGTAATGCAGAATAGTTACACAAATTGCAATCAAATGGACGTTCGTTAGTATACGACCGCAAATGTTTTTGTAAATTACTTTTTTTGTGATGTGGTATAATCACACAAATTGCATTCGAATGGACGTTCGTTAGTATGCAATCGCATATGTCTTTGATAAGGTACTTTTTCTGACGCGGAATATTTACACAAATTGCATGCAAATGGACGTTCGTTGGTATGTGACCAAAATGTTTTGTAAAGTATCTTTCGTGATCGCGGAATAATTACACAAATTGCAATCAAATGAACGTTCGTTAAAGCGAATTGCATATGTAGTCGTAAATACCTTTTTTTGTTTTGCGGTATAATATACACAAATTGCATTCGAATGGACGTTCGTTAGTATGCAATCGCATATGTCTTTGTAAGGTACTTTTTCTGACGCGGAATAATTACACAAATTGCATGCAAATGGACGTTCGTTCGTATGCGATCGTATATGTCTTTGTAATTACTTCTTCTGTGATGTGGTATAATTACACAAATTGCATTCTAATGAACGTTCGTTAGTATGCAATCGCATATGTTTTGTAAGGTACTTTTTCTGACGCGGAATAATTACACAAATTGCATGCAAATGGACGTTCTTTCGTATGCGACCGCATATGTCTTTGTAAGATTACCTCTCAGTGATGCATGATAATTACACAAATTGCATTCAAATGGACGTTCGTTGTATGCACCGCATATGTTTTGTAAATTACTTTTCGGATGCGGATAATTACACAAATTGTATTCAATGGACGTTCGTTGAGCGATGCATATGTGTTTGTAAATTACTTTTTGTTTTGTGGTATAATTACACAAATTGCATTCGAATGGACGTTCGTTAGTATGCAATCGCATATGCAGTTGTAAAGTACTTTTGTAATGCAGAATAGTTACACAAATTGCAATCAAATGGACGTTCGTTAGTATGACCGCAAATGTTTTGTAAATTACTTTTTGTGATGTGGTATAATTACACAAATTGCATTCGATGGACGTTCGTTAGTATGCAATCGCATATGTTTTGAAAGTACTTTTTTTGACGCGGAATATTTACACAAATTGCATGCAAATGGACGTTCGTTGGTATGTGACCAAAAGTTTTGTAAAGTATCTTTTCGTTGCGAATAATACACAAATTGCAATCAAATGAACGTTCGTTAAAAGCGTTCAATGTAGTCGTAAATACCTTTTTTTGTTTTGCGGTATAAATACACAAATTGCATTCGAATGGACGTTCGTTAGTATGCAATCGCATATGTCTTTATAAGGTACTTTTTTCTGACGCGGAATAATTACACAAATTGCATGCAAATGGACGTTCGTTCGTATGCGATCGTATATGTCTTTGTAGATTATTTCTTTGTGATGTGGTATAATTACACAAATTGCTTTCTAATGAACGTTCGTTAGTATGCAATCGCATATGTGTTTGTAAGGTACCTTTTTCTGACGCGGAATAATTACACACATTGCATGCAAATGGACGTTCTTTCGTATGCGACCGCATATGTCTTTGTAAATTACCTCTCAGTGATGCATGATAATTACAGAAATTGCATTCAAATGGACGTTCGTTAGTATGCAATCTTATATGTGTTTGTAAATTACTTTTCTGCGATGTGGTATAATTACACAAATTGTATTCGAATGGACGTTCGTTGGTATGCGACCACATATGTGTTTGTAAATTACAGTTTTGTGATGTGGTGTAATTATACAAATTGCATTCAAATGGACGTTCGTTAGTATGCGATCGCATATGTAGATGTAAAGTACTCTTTTGTAATGCAGAATAGTTACACAAATTGCATTGAAATGGACGTTGGTTGGTATACGACCGCAAATGTTTTTGTAAATTACTTTTTTTGTGTTGTGGTACAATTACACAAATTGCATTCGTATAAACGTTCGTTAGTATGCAATCGCATATGTCTTTGCAAGGTACTTTTTTTTGACGCGGAATATTTACACAAATTGTAAGCAACTGGACGTTCGTTCGTATGCGACCGCATGTCTTTGTAAATTACATGTCAGTGATGTAGAGTAATTGCACCAGTTGCATTTCAATGTACGTTTGTTAGTATGCGACTGCATATGTAGTTGCAAAGTACTCTTTCGTAATGCCGAATAACTACACAAATTGCATGCAAATGGACGTTCGTTGGTATGCGACCACAAATGTTTTTGTAAAGTATCTTTTCGTGACGCGGAATAACTACACAAATTGCAAGCAAATGGACGATCGTTAAAATGCGATTGCATATGTAGTCGTAAATATCTTTTTTGTTTCGCGGTATAAATACACAAATTGCATTCGAATGGAGGTTCATTAGTATGCAATAGCACATGTCTTTGTAAGGTACTTTTTTCTGACGCGGAATAATTACACAAATTGCATGCAAATGGACGTTCGTTCATATGCGATCGTATATGTCTTTGTAGATTACTTCTTTGTAACGTGGTATAATTACACAAATTGCATTCTAATGAACGTTCGTTAGTATGCAATCGCATATGTCTTTGTAAGGTACTTTTTTCTGACGCGGAATAATTACACACATTGCATGCAAATGGACGTTCTTTCGTATGCGTCCGCATATGTCTTTGTAAATTACCTCTCAGTGATGCAGAATAATTACAGAAATTGCATTCAAATGGACGTTCGTTAGTATGCAATCGCATATGTGTTTGTAAATTACTTTTCTGCGATGTGGTATAATTACACAGACTGCATTCGAATGGACGTTCGTTGGTATGCGACCACATATGTGTTTGTAAATTACTTTTTTGTGATGTGGTGTAATTACACAAATTGCATTCAAATGGACGTTCGTTCGTATGAAACCGCATATGTTTTTCTAAAGTTCTTTTCTGTGTTGCCGAATATTTACACAAATTGCATGCAAATAGACTTTCGTTGGTATGCAACCGCAAGTGTTTTTGTAAAGTATCTTTTCGTGACGCGGAATAATTACACAAATTGCATGCAAATGGACGTTCGTTAGTATGCGACCGCATATGACGTCGTAAATTAGTTTGTCGTGATGTGAAATAACTACACAAATTGCATGCAATGGGACGTAGTATGCGAATACATGTATCTTTGTAATTCATATTTATATGATGCAGAAAAATTACACAAATTGCATGTAAATTGTCGTATGTTAGTATGTTAAAACATCTTCATTTTGGGTGCACTTTTATATGATGATGATTGATTACGAAAATTACGTGACCCCATACGTTTGTTAGTATGTGACCAAGTTATGTGTTTGTAAATTACTCTCTTGAGGGACACAAAGCACTCGAACGGATAGTTTGTGTAGGCAAGCGTACAGGTCAATTATTAACGGTACACAATTATCACATAAATTGCCTATCTGTGCAAAGAGCAAATTCTAATATTCTTGAGTTGGTTGCATGTGCATAAGACAAACCTATGTCAAGATACAATGAATCTTAGCGGTACTTTTTGCTTAAAACGTGTCGTTTACAAGAGGGTGTTGAAAAAATTAAATAAAAGAAAGTTAATTTTAGTGTACACCGTGGAGGGTTGTAATATCGGGTACCTTCTGCGCATGGCAGCACAGTAAAGGACAAACCTACATTCTTATTAAGTGTGGAAGGAAGTTCAAGCATCTACCTCTTCGCCCTTCTAGTGTTGTGAAATTTATTGTTGTGGTTTAGGTTGTACCGCTATGCGTTATGCTAACAATAAATTTCGTAAATAATTATTCTCAAGTAAACAGGATATTTCAATTACATTGCTTTAAAGAAAAAAACAATTCAGATAGGAAAGTACAAATTTAACCATTAACTGCATTGTATTGTAGAGATGAAAAGGCGACGATATAAATCCATTTCACTCGTATGTCGTCGAATAGTTGCCATAATACCTTTCACCGTTGCAGTCGTGTGCGTAAAATAAAGTTCCTATAATTTATTTCAGGACGGTTAGATGCCACTGCCGCAGGTTAGCGCAAGCGCAAATACGGCATCAATATAATCTATTCTAGCATAATTACAATACATACAAATCAAACCCAAAGGAAATCCTACGGTATATAACTATTCCGCTATTGTGTTTTTATAACGATATAGTTATTGCTTTTCCATGCCATGTCCTATATTTAAAAAGAAATTTGAAAATAACGTTTAGAAAGGTTATTTAGATTTAAACAGGCGGAAGCGTATATAAACAATACCTTCAATTTTGTATACAACGATCTGAAGAGCGTTGTTATAACGAAACCTGCACTAAGTACAAGGTTCGTTGCTCTGATAAATCTATTTTTTAACATTTCAATTGAAAACAATACACGGGTCTTCGATTTACGTATTGCAATTTTTTCTTAACATTATTTATTATACGCGATTTATTCTTAAAAGATAGAGTAGGAAACTCCCTGCATTCGTTTGGTATTTATTTATTTGAAATCCATTTAGATTTCATTTACTTTAATAAACATCAAGCATCAGGAATATATAAAAAAAGGTACCAATTTACAAATTAAGGATTTATAATCACAAATAAAAATATTTTTTTAATTAGTCGCTAACTAATTATGAACAGAGAAAAGCTAAACATAATGGCCACTTTAATTTAAAAACTCAATTCAATTTTTATTCCGATTCATTTGTAATTGCAGATATTTTAAAAAACCTTATCAAGGCTTTAAGGGTCAGAAAGGCTCAGAGACCGGACGAAATCTCTAGCCGGGCTTTGAAAGCGCTGCCGAAAAACGCCCTCCGGGTGTTAACCGGGATCATCAATGCCATGCTGAAGCTCCGCTACTTCCCATTTCCGTGGAAAACAGCAGTCGTAGTGTTCCGGAAAGCAGGCAAATCTACGACATTTCCGCAGAATTACCAGCCAATTACCTTGTTATCGGTGGTTGGCAAGTCATCGGAAGTAGTTTTCCTAAGAAGACTACAGGCAGGGATGCAGGAAGAGCACGTGATCCAGGACAAATGGTTTGAGTTTCGTAAAGGACACTCCATCGTTCTTAAAATGCTGCGAATGGTGAAGCACATCACGCAGCCGCAGTGTTCCTAAACTTGTTAAAACTTTTGACAAGGTATAGCATTATTGCCTACTCTACAAAATGCTAAAGAGGGAGTTACCACGCGCTCTCGTCCAACTGACGAAATACTACCTTCACGATAAATGGTTTTGCATTTGTCTGGACGGAGTGCGATTAAAGAGTTTTAGAATCATGGCTGGGGTTTCTTAAGGCTCTCTCTTCTCACCGGTACCCTTTGGCATCTTTGTGCTTGACCGACCGAAAACGACCAACACCAGGATGGCATTATACGCCGACCGCACGGCCATTCTATCCAAGTCCCATGCTCCGTACTCCGTACGGAGTGTGGCTAAGACTCTCGCGAGTCGAGATTAATCCAAAAAAGAGCACGGCAGTTTTTTACTAGAAGCAACGTCACCAACCTGGAGGCGACGTCAGAGTGTTCGACGTACCGACCTTAACGTTCAGACGTCTAGTATCTAAGAGTGATCGTTAATTCGAAGCTCACTTGGAAAGCTCACATCGAGCATGTGGCAAACAAGGCCAAGGGAGTTATGGCTCTGCTATACCCCTTGGCCAATCGCCGAAATAGACTAAACGCTTCAAACAAGCTTAAGGTCTACAAGACAACAACAACACCGACGTTTGCATACGCATTAGCGGTGTGGGATAACTAAGTGGAAAAGCACATGCGTAAGCTCCATGTGATCCAGAACAAAGCAGTAGGGTGAGTCTTTGGAGCTCCCTGATTCGTTCGAAACGCTCAGCTTCACAGAGAGTCAAACCTGAAAACGGTCAAGGAATAACTTAGATTTAAACTATTTTCTTTAAAATATGCTTACGTTCCCTGATGGAATACAAATTAATGCAAACTCTTTTGCATTTTCAAAGCATAAATTACTTATGCAATAAATTTTTAGTGTACAAAATATTCGCTAGAATAAGTTTTATTGCATAAAATAGTGTTAGTGTAACGCATTTGTAAGGCAACCATAAATTTCCGTGTGTAAATTTTAAAATATTCGTTCTTGTTAAAAATGATATACTTATTTGCCTGGTTGCGAGTTCGCGAAAACTCGGTATAGTTATAAATCACCTGTAAATATTAAGAAATCCTTTTTGAAATCATAAAATTGTCAATTATTTCCCATGAATGAATAAAAGCTCGATACAAAAAATCCCGCGATTATTAAAATGCTATAAAATAGTTAAAAATATCAGCCGCAACAAACGACACTAATTAGATCGTTAAACGCCAACATTCTCGTAAATATTACATCACCCAAGTGTGTCATGCTTTTAAATAGAGCCAGAAGAATCTGGAACATGAGGTATTGATTTTATTGAAGTATATAATCCAGAATTGAATTTGAACGACTTATTCATCCGTTCGTTTCACGACATCGAACATGAAAGTTTTGAGTAAAAATTAATTCTTCAAACATGAAAGGTGACGTATAGAGATTATTTTGTATAGAAACCGGAACTAAATTAGAGCGGTTCATTCGTTCCTTCATAAGTCGACCAGTATGTAAGTTTTCAATTTCAGTATTCGATATACAGAATGAAATCTTTTTAATACATGAAACTTATACGTTTCGAGTAGGAATCAAATCTATTTCATTGTCATTCCACAAGGAACATAGAAGTTCTCAAACGCAAGTATATGCTGAAGTATAGTTGTTCATAAAATATTAAGAAAATTGAACCTTCTTCGATATAAGAGTTGCTTTGAAGTTAATTTATTAAGAATAGAAAATGCATTTTGCAAACTGATATTTAGATGGAGATTTGAAATGCAAATGAAAAGCGTTTGATACCGTTAATAATAATGGAGTTTTTGATAAGCGTTATTTGACCATAAAAATCGCAAGTATAAATTTTAGATTTTTTTGATTGTAACTAGAAATATTTGAATATTAATAATTAACATTAGAATAACTTTTCATTTTTATTATTTCTGAAGGGGATAGTTTGCAGCAAATTTTGAGGTTAGAGTTCGGAGCGTTTTGACCTTTAATGAATTATTCGTGAAGCGTTATTTGCTAACACACTCGCGAATGGGGTAATCAAAAAACGGCAATTTATACACACCTATAGTAAAGAGGATTTTGTAGCTAGGAGATATTTGAATCTTTATAACTCTTAGAGAAAAGGTATATTCCCTAATTTTTAACAAAGATTAGGTAAGGATTATTCTAGTAAATGAGTAATTTTTAAGAACAATTTTCTGTATAAGCTTAAGCTGTAAACTGTTTTATAAATGTAAGAGATTGTTTTGTATGAAAAAGAAAAGTTTTTGAATGCGTAGATTTTTTTTGAAATTTCAGTGTTGCATTTCATTTTTGTAAATTCCACATTATATTTTCTGCCGAGCTAGCCAGGCAAAGAAAAGGACACTGTAAGATAATAATTTTGTATTTTCCAGTACATCTTTTCTCATTAATTTGCTGTACCCAAGTATTAGGCCTTTTGAATATAGGTCAACTTCATATTAAGATATGCGTTAATTCAAACCGAACAAAATAGGCTTGCCAATAGTGCATTGCAATACCAATAGCAACAAACAGAATGCTGTAAAATCTAAGGTCAGCTCAATATACCTTTTTAGACGAATTAGTATTTAGAATTTGGCTACCTGAATTATTATTTATGACATCATGGCCTTGACTCCAAGGATCGAGTATAACAGTCAATTTCATAATAAATCCATTAAAGAACGTTTAAAACTAAAGTTAGCTTTAAAATCCATTTGGTTTAATGAATTCCACAGTAGCCATCTTTAGTTAATGTTGACCGTTTAAAAATTTACTAAATGTTGGCAGTTCTGGTAACTGGTTATTTTAACCTGACATATAAACTACTGAGGGTAGATGTAGTTGTTTTGTATTATACAAAAACTATATAAGTTTGTATACTTTGGTAATTTTGTTAAATACGATGTCGCAATTTCAAAGTGGGTCGTCAAAATTCGATCAAAAAAGTAGCCGGTTTTTCAACTTTTCCAAAGAAAAAGAATTGTTGTTATTGCTTGAAGTGGCTTAATTTAAGACTATAATAGAATGTAAAAACACAAACAAAGCCACACTAAAGGAAACGGTAATTATCAGTATTTGTTAAAACTCTGATTTGTATAATTGGTTTATAGGAACAAGCTTGGGGTAAAATAGGAGTAGCTTACAATGGTAATGGAGAGGCTCAGGTTCGAAAAATTGAGCAACTTCAACTAAGGTTAGACAGGTTGTAGCACAAGAGTGTAAATATTTACATGGTACGGTTGGAGGTTCGGCCCATGATGACACTTTGGATCCTGTACTTGAAGCAAAATTAAAAATCATAAACTACACAACTGTAGTAGGCCTGCCATTAAAAATAGACTCTGATTATGTGGTAATGATCCTTATAAATATTTGTATTTGTGAAAAAAGATGTAAAGTTTAGGAAACCGCAATCCTAAGTGATTTAATGGAAGTTCCCTATTGTTCCAGCAAACCCTTCAAGGAAAATATTGAACCTTCACTTGCAGTTAATGTAAATTTTGTTTCCATATATATTTCAGTGCATATTGTTAGGAGCTACAATTAGGCAACCCGTCAAACACATAAGCGCCGTAAGCAATGTATATTCTCCAGGAACCGAGAATGTTCGAGGTCATACCAGAGAATGAATCGTCTATTTAATTCAGGGTATAAATAAGATCGCTGATGAAGTACAGAGTTAGTCTATATCAGAATGTCGAATTTAAATTATATCATGTAAAGTTAAATAGTTAAGCTTTTGGAAGTTCAAGAGTAAACATAAATTTATATTATGTGAACGTGTCTATTGTACAGACAGCTTGTAGAATACATAAATAGACAAAAGTGTAATAAATAAATAGTAGTGTTTAGTGTTGTTAATAGACCTATGGTTAAGAATTTAGTTTAAGAAGATATTAGTGCTTGTAAATAGCATTAGTATGATAGTGCTTTACTGTTAATTGGACTTGTGAATAGTGAGTAATACAGACTTTTATTACTACTTGTTTTAAATTAGTGAAACGCGTTAGTGGTAGCCCGCTACAATATAATTAATTGTCCAGGTCTAGTATAGCAACGGCGAAGTGTTCGAAATTGAATATATAACTATAACCCCAAGGGAAGTTATTTCTAAGGTTATTGGAGGTACATAAGTTTTTGTAAAACAAATTAATATTGGTTATTTAAAAGTATCAGCCTATTAGAATGGCAACCACTCAACAGTTGCTCAACAGGCGAACGCGAAGAAAACACAAATTGTTAGCAACTTGTATGTATATGTATATGCTAATATAATACATTTTGTAACACAATAATGCTACGACTGGAGCAACTATACACCTTTAAAGCTTCGTTCTACTGCTACCAATCCCTTATACTTGGCTCAACAAGAATATTATCAATTGAAAATGAAACTAACTGCTAAAGAAACAAGATTAAAGAAAACAAATAGAGTTTGAAAGAAAGTAAGAAAATGAGACAGAAGAACACAAACAAAAATGAGTTTATTAAATTTACAGATTGCAGAAATGAAAAAGAGTCAGCTAAAAAAATAATAAAATTAAACATAACATGATTTACTGTAACCTCAATAAACAATACATAATCATTGATTTCTTTTTATGAAATGACACCTTTCCATAATACATCACATTAGACGTGCAAAGTGTTGATTAAATAATAATTGTCTAAATTGTCGGCCTAAATTAACACCGTCATTGTTGTGCAATTCTGGTAAATCATCCTCATTATCCTTTTCAGGTTATAACTATTCATGTGGTATACCTTTATTCATGTCCATTGCAATATTATGCAAGACTGCAGTTGCTACAATGATGCTTATAACCGTTTCAAGATTTACTCGCATTACAAATCGTGAAATTGGAAATTTACGTTACTAAACACCATACTGAAGTTCTGCAGTATTGCGAGTTCTTATAACTGATTCATTATATAAATTCTCAGCTGCAGTTCGAGTCTGATTACTTGATCATTAAATATTTTTGCAATGAATAACCATTATGACAAACCAGAACATAGCGACCGTAATTTTCTTGCTCAAATTATGGTTTTAAATTGCTACTGTTGACAATGGTTTGATCATGCAAAGCCCTAGACCATCTGTCTACTATATTGCATATTCTTAGTTTTGCATCACTTACTGTTTGCACGTTCAAAGCAAAAATCCTTTGCGAGAGCGAAACACTTCGGCATTGTGACCACCGCGGGAATCAATTTTTATTAATGTACAGTCGATAGCACCTACTGTACGTGAACTAATGCAATTGTATAATATTCTTCGGCTGCTCTTCTTCAATTCTTCTTCACTCGAATACATTTTTATATATCTTGGTCGCAAGGGTGCAATTGCAATTGACACTAGTTTTGCATTCCCCAATTTATCTATATATTAAATAATAGAATCTAATAGGAACTTATTAAAAATTATTAAATAAATCATAAGTAAATTGCAACAATGTAATACAAAGATAAACCAGACAGGTTATTAACAGTTTATGAGAACGGATGCAATACAATGTATTCCAGACGATAGTGATACTGCAGGTGGCAGGTCACAGACGGTTAAGATATCGCAATTACCTAGAAAATAAGATTGTAACAATGAAACAAGGTATAGAATTAAGAGTAACGCAAACATGAAATCTGCAAGTTTCCACAGCCATGTAACGGGGTAGGATCATTATAAAAAGCCCGGGAGATCAAGGACCCGGCACTCAGTCAAAGTATTCAGCTTTAGCATTGCAGTTTGCTTAGGCGACTCACAATATTAGTTCAATTAATTAGTTTATTTTGACTTAAAGTTAAAATCAGTTTTTCAAAATTCCACATTAATTTCTGTATCAATTAAAAATAAATTTGTTAAGTTTTGGAAGTTTTTTTAAAAATGCAGCTCCCAAGGTCCGAACCTTAACTGGCGCAGCCGTACGGATGTTAAAAGGGCACTAAGAATCCAAAAATCAGAAGACTGTTGACCAATTCGCAATTTTGGCAAAACCCAAACAGAAGTTGGACAAGATACACAAATCGATCGAATCCAACAAACCAAACCAACATGGACAACGTAGAAGCATCGACGAGTCCATGGAACCATCGAAAAAAATTAATGTAAGTTCATTTCCTTAAACCAAATTGATTTTACAAACTATAATTGATATTTGCTGGTATAAGAGAATTTTATTTATTATTTTATGTACAGAATTTTTATTTTATGCCCTTTAACAAAAATAATGTACTTATAAATTAAGGCAATTGTTTTCAAGCACAAAAGATTATATTTAAAGCAAACGAGAACTATTTTATGAGACTTGGTTTTTAAAGAAATTTTTAAAGCAAAAGACTTGATTTTTAAGAGATTTTTTGTTTTAAATTGAATAGTACAAACAATTATTACAATTATTAAACAAACCGATACTAAAACAACGGGCGCACAAAACAAAAAATGACTCCGAAAAATAACCAAAATAACTGGCGCACAATTATTAAATTAATACCAAACTGACGTACGTATAATTATTAATACGAAAACGCAACGGTTTAATCCTGCAAACGTAAAAATAGACGTAATTAATTCCATCATTTAATACCAAAAGTTAAACGCAATTCTTACAAACAAGCAATTACAGAAAAGACTATTTAAAACTCGACCTTCTATCATATATCTAAAAATTACAGAAACGCATTCTGCAAATCTATCACTAATCAAAACCATTGAACCATTATTAATTAAAACAAGCGTGCAATTCCTACATAAGATAAGACTGGAAATTATTAGTGAATAAAACATCATTCATTCAACGCAACGTTATTAAAGGCTATTTTAGTACGAAAGACAATGCACAATTCTCATAAATTACCAAGTTATTCCAGTACAAATACTGAATAAAAACAAACATTCATCATGAAAAACTATAATTAACCCATATAAAGACGCTCATCGCAACACTTTATTAAGCATAAGTGAATAATTCCTAATAGGGATACATCTAAATATAATTACCAAACGTAGCATTTTATGCAGCCAGTCACGAAATAAAGAAGCGATTTAATTATTTCGCACGCCAACTAAAAACAACACCTTTCAGAAAAGTATTAATAACTCCAATAAAGTATAATTGCATATTTAATTATAACAAAAGCACTTGCGAATTAAATTTATCATGAGACTAAATTACATCATCAAGTAGACATAAAACCGTACTGTATAAATTTTAAATCAATTATTACAACAAACCGGTAGACTGAAAAATTGCAAACTTTATATTTAACACCTAAGGTGACGAGACAAAGTAACATTGTCTTAATTATAACAGTCAACATTGAACAAAATAATTAACTGAAAATTTACACTCAAGGTGACGAGACAATAATCACAGAGGAAACATCTTAGACAGTTATAAAATTCCAAACAACCACGGATAAAAAGATAAGCATCACAAACAGAATAAAATAAGCAGAATTAAAAATAAAATAAGTCTTAACTGACGCAAAGTAAAATAATTACCGCAAACTTAATCGTTCACATGGAAAACCTTTCAGAAAGCAAACTTACAATAAAACTAACGTCCGCAAAATAAAAATAAACAAAGTCAAGACTAGAGCAATTAACCAGACATTATCGAGCATAAATCTCACGAATTAATTACTGCACCGTGTAACTAAGTACAAATATAAGCAACTACGATTCTTTAAATAACTCAACATACTTCAAACTGAAAATTAATAAACCCAAACTAAAGTAACAGTACAAACCGCGAAATAAATTTCAATTTCTACAAAATTTGAAACAGAAAAAGCGAAAGCAACCCTTAAGCAAAATGAGTATAGATATGAAACTTTATCTTAAAACGATTCCAATCTTTGGTGGAGAGCAAATTCACCTGCCAAATTTTATCGGAGTACGCGAAATATTTTTGAAAACCTTCTACAAACCCGAAGATAACGAAAAAAATGTATTACTTTTACGCCTTATAATAAGTAAACTGACCGGACGGACACTAACACTAATTGCCTGCCGAGATGACCTTGAAGAATAGCAGAACTTTAAACGCATCCTAATTGCATATTTTGGTGACCAACGTAATATAAAATGCCTTGCACGAGACCTAATAAAGCTCAGAATGGAAAATAACGAATCCCCGTATCAATTCGGAATGAAATGCTAAGACGTGAGAAGTCTAATCCTAACGAAATTAAAAATCGAAGAACCCGATCAAAATATTCGACACTTAAAAACGAAAATGTATGACGAAATGGCACTGGACACATATATAAACGCCTTACCAGAAAGACTATCAGACAAGATCAGATTCCAACGTCCCCAAAACCTAGAGGTAGCAATGAACATGATAACAGAAAAAAAAAATGTAATGTATTACCGCAACAGACTATACAATCCCAACGCAAATAAAGTTGCTCACCAATAAAAACTATACAAGCCGCGAGACAAACAATCCCACAACAAACATCTACACCCTTCAACGCACAAACAAATCAAGCGCGAATTAGTAACCCAAATTTCAACAATACAAATTTTAATAATCAATATAAACGTTTTTCAAAACCAACGTTTAACCCAAACTTACGAAACCCGCATTTCAACAAAGATTCAACCAAAACGTAAATTAACAAAGACCAGCATTCCGCGCGAACCCTATTAGAAATACACCAATGACAAATAACAATAACAATTCTAATAACTATAACAAACCAACGCCCATGGATACCTCATCTAGTAACACTAGACAAAATACAAAAATAACACATATCCGATCAAATCCTCATCAAAAACGCAATTTTACATTGGAAAAACTATTTCACCAAGAAGTAGAAAAATTTGACAATGACTATAATAATTACATTTAGCCCAGTACAAACGATGAATCAAACCACGTAGAAACTTATGAATGCGACGAACCATACGAAACTTACGAAGAGGACGACCAAGAAAACACGTGCTCAAATTTTCAGATAGACCGTTCTAAAATTGAAAGATGAAATAATCAGAATTTATCAAGACCCCATAGGAGCAAAGAAATTCGCAAACCTACCGTAACTACAGTTCAAGATAGAACAACAAGAAGACGAAGAAATAGTTAAGAAATCCATGAAGCTAGAGCATCTAGACTTAGACGACCTCAACCACGCTATGAAATTAATGGAAAACTACAAAGAACGTTTAAGTAAACTCAAAGTGCCTAAGTCACACTATGACAATATAAGCGATTAGACAATTGTGTTAATCATTCTAATAATTTTTCTAGTTATATATGTATTTTACAAAATGTATCTTAGATATAAGAATAAAGGAAACAGTTTTAGATTTAAAGAAACAAAGGGAAATAAAGAAACAACAAGGGTACCCTTAGAAACAATGAATTTTAGATAATGAATTTTATGAATTTAAAAATTAAGTAATACTTTAATTTTTCATTTACGTCGGGAGGAGTTATGTTCAATTTATCTATATATTAAATAATAGGATCTAATAGGAACTTATTAAAAATTGTTAAATAAATCATAAGTCAATTGCAACAATGTAATACAAGGATAAATCAGACAGGTTATTAACAGTTCATGAGTACGGATGCAATGCAATGTATTCCAGACGATAGTGATACTGCAGGTGGCAGGTCACAGACGGTTAAGATATCGCAATTATCTAGAAAAAAAGATTGTAACAATGAAGCAAAGTATAGAATTAAGAGTAAAGCAAACATGAGATCTGCAAGTTCCACAGCCCGGGAGCTCAAGGACCCGGCAGTCAGTCAAAGTATTCAGCTTTAGCATTGCAGTTTGCTTATGCGACTCACAATATTAGTTCAATTAATTAATTTATTTTGATTTAAAGTTAAAATCAGTTTGGCAAAATTCCACATTAATTTCTGTATCAATTAAAAATAAATTTGTTAAGTTTTGAAAGTTTTTTTAAAAACGCAGCTCCCAAGGTCCGAACCTTAACTCACTCTTTTTATTATGCGACAAGCGAAAGCCCTAGAAATATCAATAAAATCTGCAACGCTTATCTGCATGTTTCTTGATGCGTAAAACCTTTAGTTAGTAACAGTTGTAACAGGTTATATATAACCACCCTGGCAATTGTTACAATTAAGTTTTGTTAAGCAATATAAAACAACAATTTTAGGCATACCCATTTTTAACAAAGCAATTTGAGGTTCAATTTGTTGCAGTACATTAAGTACTGTATCTTTCCTTAAACGAAACCGGTCAAAAAAGTTCAAATCGTCATATTTCAAAATGGTTTTTCCGTATTCTGTATTTTGGTCGACGAAGGACTATAAATTGTTCCTCTGAGGAACTTGAACTTGATGTATCATTTAGGTTTATTGCAATGCACAAAAGTAATAAATATTAGATGAGAATATGGCAAACCAAAAGAAAGAAAATGAAAATTGACAGTTTGCGATTTTCCAAAGTTGCTTAAACGTCAGGTTAAGTATAAAGTAACTTTGACTCTAAAGTTCCTTAAAAACATTGTTATGAAATGAGATTTTATTTTAAAAAATCTTTTATAATTGAAGTTAAATTTAAATTAATTATAAAATTGACCATAAGATTTAACTAGTTGCAAAAGATATTACGCCTGGCTTTAAAGAATTAATTAAAACAAGCAACTGGTTAATATTAATTTAGCTCCATAATTATCTACGAAATTTATTTAAAATATTTATAACTTCCTAGTGACGTGCAGTAACGGTAAAGGTTAATTTAAATAAATACTTAGGGGTTGTTCATATGTGCACACACTAAATTTAAATCTTCTTCCAAATTTATCGAATAAACAACAAACAGTTAGACGAAAGCGAATTAAGTTTCTTTTCTAATAAGTTATAGAAAGTCAACACAAATTGACTTGATTATAGGAATGCATTTTTGCAAATGGGCATTCTTTTGGATACAAGTACACTGTATGTAAATGAACATTCGTTAGTATGCGTTCGTATGGATTTTCTGACTTTTGACACAACCTAATTACCTAAAAAGCATGTACTTCGTCATCGATGGTGAAGGACAAAACGTAGAATTTTTAGATTATTTTTTTCTAATGCGGAATAACCACATATTTCAAACAAATGGGCGTTCATCAATATAGGACAACACAAGTTTCTGTAAAAGACTTTTGCATGTTGCAAATTAATTACAATTATAGCATGCGAATGGAGGGTTGTTAGTGTGCAACTTCATATGTATTTGTAAAGTATATTTCCTTGATGCGGCATAATTACACAAAGTGCAGGTGAATGGACGTTTGTTGGTGTGCGACTTCATATGTATTTGTAAAGTATATTTTCTTGATTCGGTATAATTACACAAAATACATGCCAATGGGCGTTCATTAGTGTGCGACTTTATATGTCTTTGTCAAGTATATTTCTTTGATGCCGCATAATTACGCAAAGTGCAGATGAATGGACGTTCGTTGGTGTGTGAGGGTTCATGTGTATTTTTAATATGGCATAATTACATAAATTGCAAGCTAATGAACGTTCCCTAGTGTGCGACTTCATACCTGGTTTTAAACTATCTGTATGTCATGCGACATATTTTCATAAATTGCAGGCGAATAGACGTTCGTTAGCATGCGACTTCATATGTATTCGTAAATGATCTTTCCTTGAAGCGGTATAATTACATAAATTACAGACGAATAGGCGTTCGTAAGTATGCGAATTCATATGCCTCTGTAAAGCACCTTTTTGGGATGTGGCATAATTACACAAATTGCATGCGAATGGACGTTCGCTAGTGTGCGACTTCATATGCGCTTTTAAATTATTTTTATATAATGCGGCATAATTACACAAATTGCATGAGAATGGACGTTCGCTAGTGTGCGACTTCATATGCGTTTTTAAACTAGCTTTATGTAATGCGGCATAATTACATAAATTGCATGCGAATGGACGTTCGTAAGTATGCGACTTCATATGTCTCTGTAAAGCACCTTTTTGTGATGCGGAATAATTACACAAATTGCATGGAAATGGACGTTCGTTAGTGTGTGACTTCATATGTGTCTGTAAATGATCTTTTCGTGATGCGGCATAATTACACAAATTGCATGGGAATGGATGTTCGTTAGTGTGCGACTTCATATGCGCTTTTAAAGTACCTTTGTGTAATGCGGCATAATTACACAAATTGCATGCGAATGGACGTTCGCTAGTGTGCGACTTCATATGCGTTTTTAAATTATCTTTATGTAATGCGGCATAATTACATAAATTGCACATGAATGGCCGTTCGTTAGTGTGCAACTTCATGTTTCTGTAAATGACTTTTTTGTGATGCGACATAATTACACAAATTGCATGGGAATGGACGTTCGTTAGTGTGCAACTTCATATGTGACTGTAAACGACCTTTTTCTGAAGCGGCATAATTACACAAATTGCATGGGAATGGACGTTCGTTACTGTGCGTCTTTATATGGCTTCGCAAATACTTTTTCTTTGATGTGGCATGATTACAAAAATTGCATGCGAATGGACGTTCGTTAGTATGCGACATCATATGTCTTTGTAACTAACTTTTCAGTGATGCGGCATAACTACTTAAATTGTATACAAAAGAATATGCAACTTGTTTAAGTCTTTTTCTGCGATTCGGTATAATCACACAAATTGGATGTGTTCACGTTCGTTAATATCCGACTAGAGATTAATGTAAAAGTTTTTCTGATGTGCAATAATCACACAACTTGTATGTAGATGAATGATGTTCAAAACGCATTCACATAAGGATTCATAACTTACTTTTACAATATGCCGAATAAGCACATAAAGTACATATGAACACCTTTCGTTAGTATGTGGGTACATACGAAATTTGTTGAAAACTTTTAAAATACAGAATAATAACACAAACTACAAGCTAACGAAAGTAGCTTAATAACTGATCCTGCTATATATTTGTAAATAACGTTTTTGTTGTGAAAAAAATATAGCACAGGACAGTTTGTACACGTCACATTAGATCAATTATTCGTAAAGTACAATAAACACAAATTCCCGTCTATACAAATAGCGTATTCCAATAATACCTTACTTTTGAGTCGAGTTTGTTGAAGATTCATAAAAGCATTTTTTTAAATACCAAACATCTGTTAGTAACACAATAAACACGTCACCTTTTATTTCAATATTAGCAATCGATCGTGCCCACAGATAACTAACTCCTAGATATCTCACGGCAATACTAAAGGTTAGGACTTTGAACACCGCGCCCACTTGCGTTTGGGAGCAGAATCTACCCTAGCGAGAGATTTTAATTACAGGCAACTATTTTACCTCAACCAAATTCAGGTTCAGATTTGAATACTGCCACATTCCAAATTCTGAATATAGCAGTCCTCATTCAGAACCCATTCACCAGAACCTTAATCTTGTAAAACACAAAAATGAACTCATTAAATGTATCTATTTAATATATTACAAGTACAATACATAAACTTATATCGTTGAAATGTGATTTTGAATAGCTGCATAAACCAGTGCATGATTCATGAACTGATCTAGCATAAGTAATCCAAAGTTTACAGTTAGTGCATACTAGATAAATGCAATGTGGGTATTGCATTTGCATGTACCCTTGTAGATCCTTCACTATAATAATTTTCTTCTAAATGTATATGGCAAAGTTTCTTTACACTGTATAGGTAAAATGGATCCAGATTAAAAAAGTCCTTGTTATTAATCACATCCATCTACAGTTTTCCATATTTTTCTTCGGATTAGGAAATCTATGCCGTCTAGAAATATTGTCCTTACAATTTAGAACACGGCACATAACATAACCTATTTAAAGTACACTGAAACATGTGTGATATATATAAAAATAATAAATATATAAATATATAAATATATAAATATATAAATATATAAATATATAAATATATAAATATATAAATATATAAATATATAAATATATAAATATATAAATATATAAATATATAAATATATAAATATATAAATATATAAATATATATATATATATAAATATATAAATATATAAATATATAAATATATAAATATATAATATATAAATATATAAATATATAAATATATAAATATATAAATATATAAATATATAAATATATAAATATATAAATATTTAATTATATAAATATATAAATATATAAATATATAAATATATAAATATATAAATATATAAATATATAAATATATAAATATATAAATATATAAATATATAAATATATAAATATATAAATATATAAATATATAAATATATAAATATATAAATATATAAATATATAAATATATAAATATATAAATATATAAATATATAAATATATAAATATATAAATATATAAATATATAAATATATAAATATATAAATATATAAAATATAAATATATAAATATATAAATATATAAATATATAAATATATAAATATATAAATATATAAATATATAAATATATAAATATATAAATATATAAATATATAAATATATAAATATATAAATATATAAATATATAAATATATAAATATATAAATATATAAATATATAAATATATAAATATATAAATATATAAATATATAAATATATAAATATATAAATATATAAATATATAAATATATAAATATATAAATATATAAATATATAAATATATAAATATATAAATATATAAATATATAAATATATAAATATATAAATATATAAATATATAAATATATAAATATATAAATATATAAATATATAAATATATAAATATATAAATATATAAATATATAAATATATAAATATATAAATATATAAATATATAAATATATAAATATATAAATATATAAATATAAAATATATAAATATATAAATATATAAATATATAAATATATAAATATATAAATATATAAATATATAAATATATAAATATATAAAATATATAAATATATAAATATATAAATATATAAATATATAAATATATAAATATATAAATATATAAATATATAAATATATAAATATATAAATATATAAATATATAAATATATAAATATATAAATATATAAATATATAAATATATAATATATAAATATATAAATATATAAATATATAAATATATAAATATATAAATATATAAATATATAAATATATAAATATATAAATATATAAATATATAAATATATAAATATATAAATATATAAATATATAAATATATAAATATATAAATATATAAATATATAAATATATAAATATATAAATATATAAATATATAAATATATAAATATATAAATATATAAATATATAAATATATAAATATATAAATATATAAATATATAAATATATAAATATATAAATATAAATATATAAATATATAAATATATAAATATATAAATATATAAATATATAAATATATAAATATATAAATATATAATAATAAATATATAAATATATAAATATATAAATATATAAATATATAAATATATAAATATATAAATATATAAATATATAAATATATAAATATATAAATATATAAATATATAAATATATAAATATATAAATATATAAATATATAAATATATAAACATATAAATATATAAATATATAAATATATAAATATATAAATATATAAATATATAAATATATGAAAATTTTATATCGCTTTAAAGATAATGAAACTATTCGCACATATGTTTTCAATCGCCTCCCTTTTGGACTTACGTCAAGTCCTTTTTTAGCTATGCGCACCATTCATCAGTTAATCGAAGATGAAAGGCAACGTTATCCCAATGCCGCAAACATCACGAAGGAAATTTGTATATGGACGATTTGGTTTATTCTGAAAATGACTCAGCTACAGCTATTCGTCATTCGCAAAAGTTAATTGCTTTTTTTAAATCTGGAGGATTTGATTTAATAAAATGGTCAACAAATTCCACCGAACTGTTACATAGTCTTCCAGTCTACCATAAATTAAATTGCCATACTGGTCCTAATCTGTTTATGTCTATTATACGCCAACGATATTGGATTCTTTCTGCACGAAATATAGTAAGGAAACGAGTTCATAGCTGCAACACTTGTTTTCGATTAGCGCCTGCTCTTTCAATTCCAAAATGTCCGACCTTCCGTCGTATCGTGTACAGGAAGCAAAGGCATTTGTTCACACGGGAGTAGATTATGCGGGTCCTATAAAAATAACATTAGTACGCAGACGTGGTCATCATTCCCAAAACAGTTATATTTGTTTGTTTGTTTGCTTAACCACAAAGGCAATTCACATTGAATTGGTTTCAGATTTGACATCTGAATGTTTCGTATCCGCTTTTAAACGTTTTATATCGCGTAGAGGGCCAGTTTCATGCTTATATTCCGATAATGCAACCACTTTTGTGGAGCAAAATCTCAATTATACGAATTACGCAAATTTCTTACATCTTCCGTATTTAAAAATGCAATAGAACGAGAACTGACCTGTCGTAGAATTAATTGGAAAATGATACCTCCACGTGCCCCCCACTTTGGTGGAATGTGGGAAGCTAATGTAAAAAACGTCAAATCCCACTTGTATCGCGTAATTGGTAAACAGTTACTTTCTTATGAAGAACTACTTACGGTATTAATCCAAATTGAATGTATATTAAATTCGCGCCCGCTCTGTTTAATAAGCTCTGATCCTCAACCAGAAATTCTCACTCCAGCACATTTTTTAATGACTACGCCACTACAATTCTTACCCTTAATAGAGTTAAATAAAGACTTAAAGAATATTAGCAACCGCAAAAAATTACTCGATAGTTTAGTTAAATCTTATTAGAAAAAGTGGAAAACAGAATATTTACATACGTTACAAATAAGACAAAAATGGTGTACTCCCACAAACCCTATTAAAGTTGGTACGGTAGTACTTATAAACCAAAATAATACTCCCCTTCTCAAATGGCCATTAGGTCTAGTAGAGAAAGTTTTTCCGGGCCCTGATAATGTAATCAGAGTAGCCTCGGTAAAAATAAAGGATGGTTCATTTATGCGTGCAGTGGTGAAACTTTGTCCACTACCCACCCAATAATAAATTGTTGTTTTTTTATTTTTTAATTGGTTTATTTAAAATTTTGATTAAGTTTAATGACACTAAATAATAATTTGTTTAAAATCGTTTTGAGAGTATGATTTCTTTGTTATAGCAACTGATCTTTATCTTTCCTTTTATTCTACTAAATACCCTCCCCGCCCTCTTTTTACTTCCGCTTTCAATTTTTTTCTTTCTTTCTTTTTTGAAAGTTCATAAACTTTCAAGGCGGGGTGAATGGTTTGGCGCTTTTCTCATGTCCGATGCGCTGCTGCATAAACAAACGAGTTACCTATCATACCGGCCGATTACGGTTCGGTATTTCATTCATTCGCTAATGTGAACTCGTTCTGCTAGGACTGTCTAGCAGAGTTATAAATTACATCGCTTTTGCAAATTGTTGTAAACAATATATAAATGTAATTATTATGTGTTTAAGTGTGATGCTCCAACAAGTTCCGCATAGTTCGCTGTACAAGAAATCTTGGATAACTTGGTAAGTTTATGTGGTATATGTCTTTGGGCAGGGATTAGCGCTCAACTTATTTTTCACGTCAATATTTCAATATTTTTCTCCTAAATATACTTAGTTATCACAGTCAAGTCCTTCTAGCTTTATCAAACTTAAAAAATTATAATGAACAACAGTTCAAAACGTTTCAAACTACTACGAGTTTACATAACGTTTGTAATAGTTGTGTAGTCAGTCGGGCTTGACCATCTCAAAGCCATTTTACTTATGCTTCGTTAATCTCTTGAGTTTTACTGACTTGCCGATATCTGTTGGAATTGCGGTTTTGTGATGATTTTGTCTTGTGACTTAGTCATCAAGCAGTCTTTCTGTTTGTTTCTTTCTCTGCCCTCTCTAGGTGCTGCGAATTCTATGGAAGGGCTGTGGGTGGTATTGATGGTAATAAAGGTGTTTGCAGTGATCAAAGAGGGTGTCCATTTGTACGTTGTTTCTAATTACATCGTTTCTTACGAACCAAGATGCTCTGGTTATTATTCGTAATGTCTGGTTTTGGAAGGCTTCCAGTCGATGTCGTTGTATTCTGAAAAGGTATGTATGCTATACTTGTGATGCGTACCTCACGACCGGTCTTAGGTATGTCTTGTACATTCGTAGTCTAGTCTTAGTTGGCTGTTTGTTTCATGCGGTGATCCTTTCGTAGAAGTAACCTCTAACTTTTCTTACTTTTTGTATTGTTGTGACCGTGTTGTTTAAATACGAGTGATGACCCCCAGGTATTTTATGGATGTCCTTCCATGGCAATTGGCGTTCTTCTAGAATTGGTGGTTGATGTAGGGGCGGATTGTGTTTATAGAAGAGGATGGCCTCCGATTTTTGTGAATTTAATGCGATGGCCATCGTAGTATTGTGTCTACATGTCGTTGCATAGTTTAGTGTTCTTTTTCCTGCCATAAAGATGGCGTCGTCGGCCTACATTACACACATGAAGTCCGCTTCGCACGGTATGTCGTAGGTGTAGGCGTTGCAGAGCTCAGGCGCAAGGCATCCGCATTCCGATTCGCCAGCGGTGATGTGTGTTTTGTCCGACAGTTGATCTTCAACTCGTACTTGTAGACTTTTGTTTGTTAGATAGCTGTCTAGGAGTTGTGTGAATGGTATCAGCATCTTCTGTATAGTTGCTAATTTGTAGAGCAGTCCAAGGCTTTTTCCATATCAATGGCTACTACAACGGGTACTTTGGCTCTGTTGCAGTTTTCGACGATGTGGTCGGTTACTCGTATTATTTATAATGGCGTGTTGTGCTCTGCTTCGAATCCAAACTAGTCGGGTTGGTCCAGTCTGTGCGGTTTCAACCTTGTCAGCAGGCTTCTTTCGAATATTTTCGATATCACGCTCAGCTGGGCGATTAGTCGGTAGCGTTCAGATTCTGATCCTGGATTTCTTGATCTGGGAAACATAACCATTATATGTGTTTTCATGCGTCGGGGAAGTAGCGATGGGTAATGACGCTGTGGAAGATTTTTGTCAAGTATGCCAGTACGGTTTTGTCATTTGCTTAGGTGCTTTTAAGTGGATATTATCTTTGCTGAGAGTCTTTCGGTCGTTCAGTTTCACGATCACTTGTTTTACTTCTGTGGGTGTTATGAAGCCGATTTCGTGTTTAGGTTGTAGCTGGATTTGCTCGATTACGGTATTTGTATTGTTTTCGTGACTTCAATCGGTAGTGTTGTTTATTGAAAATGTATGTTGTAATGCTACTGCGTATACTGTAGCTTTATCTTTGGTGTCATAGAGTTTTCCTGAATGAGGCTTGTTTCTGGTTTTCCTGGGGGGTTAGTCTTCTGTTTAGTTTGTGCAGGTTGCCTTTTTCGTCTAACGTGTTGTATGCGTGAGAGGTCGTGCTGTAGTCTTTGAGAAGCACTTTTAGTACAGGTTGTATTTCGTTGAACAGTGTTCTAATATTGGGATCTCGTGTGTGTGTGTGTCATCTTCTCACTAATTTTCATTTGTTTTTACTTTGTGACGAAGCTGGTTTTTTGATGTTCAGTTGTATTATTGTCGATGGCTTCTCGGAGAGCATCGTCGATATCTTACGGCATCGTTGATATCTTGTACGTTTTTATGTTAGGGTTGCCGTCTGTAATTTTTTGTTGTATTTTTGTAAGTTGGTTCTTCGTATCGTAGCGTTCGTACCTCTCGTGTGTGGTTGCGTGTGCATGGTGATTATAATTGGCAGGTGGTCCGAACTCAGGTTTTCTATTACATCTAGTTCTATTGGGTGTGGTAGGTGTTTCATGATCGTGATGTCTAACACATCTGGTTTATGTGCGTAATTTGTTGGTATTCGTGTTGGTTCCGGTCAAGTTATGATTCACTCTTTTCTGACTGCGTGGTTATATAGGGTTGGATTTTCCATTCTGGAGCCCCAGCTTGAATGTTTCGCGTTCAGGTCACCTGCGATAATTGCGGAATGTCTTCTGGTAGGAGGTTATCTAGTTCTTCTGTTCGTATTTTTGTGTAGGGTTTTGTAGGCTAATATTAGTTGAAGTGGTCTGTCGTGGATGTTAATTCGGGCTCCTTGTATTCCATGTCGGTTGATAGCGGATCTGTTTGATCATAAAGTATGCGAAGGTGTATTAAAATTGCAACTCTTCCGTGCAGTAGATGTCGTAGTTGGTCAATGTTATTTGATGTTTGGTGAGAGTTAGTTTCTCCTAGTATAGCTACGTCGATGTCGAATTCTTGTAGAAAGTGTTTCAGTTCTGTCCCGTTGTTGTTGATACCGTTGGCGTTCCAGTAGGCCATTTCTAACGTAAGTTGCAGTTTGTTAGCCATTGATGCTTCCTAAGATGTCGGTTATTGCCGCTTATAGTAGGTTGGTGACGGAGTCGTTGGACATTGCCTTTTGAATCCACTGGTGATATTACGTATGATTTCTATCGTTCTGAATTCCCCGGTTGATGGTGATGGTTGGTCTCGGGTTTTAGGGGCAGTCACTTTATTGACGGCTTTTGTGCTGGGTTTCGCGGGTGGAGTTGGAGGTGAGTGGTGTTGTCGTAGGTGGTGGTGGAGTTCTCGGTTTCGGTTGGGTCCGAGTCCAGGGTTTCTTTTCTTGTTCTTTAAGCTTTTCTTGACCCTGGTCGGGTGTAAGGCTTTGTCTTTTGTCGGTGGTGCCAGGCACTTTAAGAGCTGTACTGGCTAGTGAGTTTGCTAATCAGGGAGTAATTGAATCGATTGTACGTGTCTGTAACGACGGCTTCACGCTGTCGAAGTAGAAGACGACGAAACAAAACAAAGATGTCCACCGCCGCCAACCTGCCCACGATTAATCGATTTGAACTGATTGCTCTGCAGTCAGAAGAAATCGGTAGCGAGAACCCTGTGCCGGCGCGGAGCCCCCACCTCGTCGTTCTTCGCAAGTAGAACAGGTGGATTGCGATTGCGGCGGAGCTTGGTCGTCGAAGATTACACTTCGCCAGAGCACATAACACACAGGAGGAATCAAAATCACATCGGCAATCCCGACCGATTACCATGGGATCACGGCTTTCCTGATAGAGCGGTGCGAATAGTACCACATGTAACATCTTCTTTTAATTCAAATTAAAGTAAATACTATAATGACATTTTGCCTGGCTAAAGCCACGACACTGCAATGTGGACGCTTATGGTTTATAGTCACCGTCTGTTAGAAATATTGTGCTTGTATTTTTATTTTGATATTACATACTTTGTATATATGTTTATTTGTAGGTTAAATGCAAGCGCATGTACTCAAATCAATGTTTAATTTATTTACAAAACCGTTTTAGTAGGCTTATTTCATCTCCTTGAAGATTAATCAAAAATTATTATTATGTCATTCACAATCTGAGTGGTAATAAAAACTTATAAATTGTGTGTAAGTTTACTGCTTGCATTTAATCATTGAACAGTCAATATTGTTTAATCACTAGTTCAAAACTGTGTTCAATAAATGATAATACTGTTCTGGTTCTTCGAACATCAGTCATTAATCAAATGTATGATTACAAACACAAAGAACCATCTAAAATGTTTATTTTCCTACATCGTCAATAAATATGATGAGGCATCGTCAGATTGGAGTGGCTGGCCATCTTTTTATCAACACATAGAGGTTTTACCACTTAAATAACTAATCAAAATTCTATTTAGCAAGTTTTGCTCTAAAATTTTTTGTATCATTTTAGTCTGGTTTATGTAGATTTTTGTTTCGGTTCTTTCGATTTTGATACCTAAAAAATTGTTTACTTCTCCAATCTCTTTAGCTTTAAATTCTAGCTTGAGTGCGTATATTATTCTTTCTATCTCGTCGTCCTTGCCACATATTAATATATAGTCAACATAAAGTATCAACCAACAATTATTACTATTATAGTACAAACAACAATCATATGGTGACCTTTTCATTTTATATTAATGATAAAGTCATTAAATCTGTTGTTCCATAGTTTTGGAGATTCTTTTAATCCGTATAATGCACGAATAAGTTTCAATATCGGTGATCTAGTTTGCACTCCTTCAGGTCTTTGTATATAAACATCAGTATTCAATTTACCATTCAAAAATGCTGATGGTATATCTAACAGTTTGATCTTGAAATTGTTTTGTAGTGCAAGAGACAGCATAACTCTTATTGTAGACATTCTAGCAACTGGTGCGTATAGAGCGTTAAATGTATTCTCCTCCTCAATTTGAAATCCTTTTGCTACAATTCTAGCTTTCTTTGTACCATCTTCTTTGGTTCTAAAGACCCATTTTGTTTCTATTATATTTTGCCCTTTGGGTAGGTTCTCTTCGCTCCAAGTATTTTGCTCTTTGTCTGTTGCCAATTCTTTGTTAATCGCATCTCTCCATTCTTTGGATAATACCGCATTGTCATAATCTTGTGGTTCTTCCTGATTTGTCATTAAACAGTATACAGTGTATAATTCATATTCATCAAAATGTTTTGGTTTTTATTACCCTTCCAGTTCTTGTTGGTTCTTTATATTTTACATTATTTTCATTATCCTTATTTTCTTCTTGTTCGTTTTCGCTTTTAATTTCATTTTCATGTTTAACGATTTCTTCATTTATCTCTTTGTGGACTTTATCATCTTCTTCCTTTTAATCAATTGTTTGTATTTTATGCTCATTGAAATGTATATCAGTTTCATCAAATGTTACGTCTCTTGAAATTACAATTTTATTTTCATTTTGATCCCACAATCTGTATGCTCCACCACAATATCCAACCAATGTCATTGGCTTAGCTCGATTGTCCAACTTTGAACATCTTGGAGGTACTGCTGCCCATGCACGACTTTCAAATATTCATTATTTCCGTACCATATTTTGGCAGGTGGTATCCCTCTATTCGCAATTGTAAGTGATCTATTTAGCTCATATGCTGAAGATCTTATAGCTTCTCCATTATCACAGCGGATCCTTTTTGTTTTTAGTCCGTGTTGTGTGTTTATTAATTTTATAAAATCTTTTACATTGTCTGTTGCTTCAGACTTGTTCTTTAATAATTTTACCACCACAAAGTGAGAATAATCATGCATCAAAACCTGATAATATCTATACCCTTCTGAGGTTTTTGGTTTTATTGGTTCCTCAAGATCTGAATGTATTAATTATCCGATGTGCTTTGATCTTTTTGGTTTAGGGTAAAACGGTTTTCTTGTTGATTCGCTTTCTATACACTTAGAACAAATTTCTTTTCCTTTAGGTAAGTTCAACAGTTCGAACCCTTTATGATTTAGATGACCTAATCTACGATGCCAAAAATTTTCTGTTACATAACATTGTTCCAAGTTTTCTATTTTTATTTTTAATATAAATAGCTTATCTTCCAGTTTACATTCAAGAATATAATTATTTCCTTCTATTTTGACGGACTCTTTTTCAAATATTACTTTGTTTCCTTTATTTACAAGTTCCGATACAGAAATTAGGTTGTTTTATTCCTTTGACTATCGACCCGTTTATACTTCAATTTCTACCTTAACATATACCTGATATTGTACCCTTCTTTGTAGCTACCATGTATTCACCATTCGCAACATGTATTTTTATTTGTTTGCCTGGATTTTGCACATTTTTACATAAATGTTCCATGTTGTCTGATATTAAATTTCAAGTTGCACCTGAATCTAAAATGAATAAGTTTTTATTACTCAAAATACTCGTATTGCTTTGTAGCGCAATGAATGAAATGTCCACTTCGTTTACACTTTCGCATTGACCCGTTCTACGTCCTCTGTAAGTGAAATGTCCACCTTTTCGGTGTGATCTGAATCTATATGATCCCCTTTGAAATCGACCACCTCTTTGTTGATTCTGTCTACACTCACTACTTTTATTACCAGCTTTACCGCACGTGTAGCATATGAAGGGAGCAGTTTCAAATGATACATCTTCTGAATTTGCAGTTTTACCAAAACTTTTACTTTTATTTTCCATTTTCAATTCTTCATCTAGCAATCGACTTTTACAAATTCCATTGTAGTTTCACTATTTAATGTTTCTTTGCTGTGATGACCGAATCATACTCTTAAATTTAAGGTTAGTAGCAAATGACACACTTTGTCAGTTTCTTCCACCATTTTCGAACCTGCATTTTCTAGTTCCCGTATTAAATTATCAAAATACAGAAAATGATCTTCTAACTTAACATCCTTATTTAGTTTTAATAAAAGCAACCTCTTCATTAACGTATGCTTTGTAACAACACGTTTTCTTTCAAATACATCTGCTAGAGCTTTCATCATCTGTCTTGCTGTTAATGCATCTTTTACTAAATCTAAATGCTTATCAGTTATGTACTGTATTATTATGGACTTTGCTTTGATGTCCTTTCGTGTAAATTCTTGCAGTTCATCGCCCTGGTATTCACTTTTATCATGTTCTAATGCAACCTTTGTTTGTCTTTCTTTTCCAGAACTAAGCTGAGGTAAATTAACTTGATTGCTACTGCTAGCCATTCTTTTATTTTCAAATTTCTCTTTTTTTATTATTTTCTCTTAACTTCAAAATTTATACCTTTCATTTGTGATACCTGGGACCACAACCTGTTGTAAACTTTAGCTACTACTAGCTTTAATTATCATCCAAGCAAATTAAACATTGTACTAAGACTACTCTTTAATTATATTATATAACAAATTTAGGAACACGCATTTTATGACTAAGCTATGTAAGTATAGAGTGTCTCTTATACACACACACATTTTATTCCTCAACAAAACTGAAGTATTAGTTTATGTCTTCATATACCATTCTTTTGACGATACAATAACATAAAAGGATATAAATGGTCGTTTGTTAGTATGGAGTTACACATCAGTTCTTAAATACTTTATAGTGATGTCGAATAATCACATATTGCAAACAAATAGCTGTTCATGATTATGAGGTTACAAATGTCACTGTAAGACTCTTTGTGATGCTGAACAATTACAAAAATAGTTCACGAATGGACGGACGTTCGATGTTATGCGACCGCAATGTGTTTGTAATGTACGTTTATGTGATACGAAATAATTACACAAATTGGATAAAAATGGACACTCGTAAATATGCAACCGCATATGTATTCGCAAAACAATAGTTTGCGATGTGAAGTAATTGCACTATCTGCATTCAAATGAACATGCGTTAGTATGCGTGCACATATGTCTGTAAATTAACTTTTTCTAATTTGGAATAATTACACAAATTGCATGCCAACGAATGTTCGTTGGTATGCGACAGCATATGTCTTTGTAAATTATTTCTATGCGATGGTAAATAATAGCGCAAATTGCATACAAGTGGATGTTCGTTACTATGCGACCGCGTATGTGGTTGTATGGTAATTTTTTGTGACGCGGAATAATTATACAAATTGCATACGAATGGAGTTGCTTAGTATACAGTCGCATACTAGTTATGTAGAGTAATTACACAAATTGCATTCGAATTGACGTTCATTAGTGTGCGACCGCATATGCAGTTGTAAAGTACTATTTGTAATGCAGAATAGTTACACAAATTGCATTCAAATGGACGTTCGTTGGTATACGACCGCAAATGTTTTTGTAAATTATTTTTTTGTGATGTGGTATAATTACACAAATTGCATTCGTATGGACGTTCGTTAGTATGCAATCGCACATGTCTTTGCATGGTACTTTTTTCTGAAGCGGAATATTCACACAAATTGCATGCAAATGGACGTTCGTTGGTATGTGACCATAATTGTTTTTGTAAAGTATCTTTTCGTGTCGCGGAATAACTACAAAAATTACAAGCAAATGAACGTTCGTTAGAAAGCGATTGCATATATAGTAGTAAATACCTTTTTTGTTTTGCAGTATAAATACACAAATTGCATTCGAATGGACGTTCGTTAGTATGCAATCGCATATGTCTTTGTAGGGTACTATTTTCTGACGCAGAATAATTACACAAATTGCATGCAAATGGACGTTCGTTCGTATGCGATCATATATGTCTTTGTAAATTACATCTCAGTGATGCTGAGTAATTACACAAATTGCATTCCAATGGACGTTTGTTAGTATGCGACCGCAAATGTTTATGTAAATTACTTTTTTTTGATGTGGTATAATAGCACAAATTGCATTCTAATGAACGTTCGTTAGTATGCAATCGCATATGTCTTTGTAAGGTAGGTTTTCCGACGCGGAATAATTACACACATAGCATGCAAATGGACATTCTTTCGTATGCGACCGCATATGTCTTTGTAACTTACCTCTCAGTGATGTAGAATAATTACAGAAATTGCATTCGAATGGACGTTCGTTTGTAGGCGACCACATACGTGTTTGTAAATTACTTATCTGCGATGTGGTATAATTACACAGATTGCATTCCAATGGACGTTCGTTAGTATGCGACCGCATATGCAGTTGTAAAGTACTCTTTGTAATGCACAATAGTTACACAAATTGCATACAAATGGACGATCGTTGGTATACGATGTTGTTGTATATTACTTTTTTTGTGTTGTGGTATAATAACACAAATTGCATTCGTATAGACGTTCGTTAGTATGCAATCGCATATGTCTTTGCAAGGTACTTTTTCTGACGCGGAATATTTACACAAATTGTAAGCAACTGGACGTTCGTTCGTATGCGACCGCATGTCTTTGTAAATTACATGTCAGTGATGTAGAGTAATTACAACAGTTGCATTTCAATGGACGTTCGTTAGTATGCGACTGCATATATAGTTGCAAAGTACTCTTTCGTAATGCCGAATAACTACACAAATTGCATGCAAAAGGACATTCGTTGGTATGCAACCACAAATGTTTTTGTAAAATATCTTTTCGAGTCGCGGAATAACTACACAAATTGCAAGCAAGTGGACGTTTGTTAGTATGCGATTGCATATGTAGTCGTAAGTACCTTTTTTGTTTTGCTGTATAAATACACAAATTGCATTCTAATGAACGTTCGTTAGTATGCAATCGCATGTCTTTCTGACGCGGAATAATTACACACATTGCATGCAAATGGACGTTCTTTCGTACGCGACCACATATGTCTTTGTAAATTACCTCTCAGTGATGCAGGATAATTACAGAAATTGCATTCGAATGGACGTTAGTTAGTATGCGACCACATGTGTTTGTAAATTAGTTTTCTGTGATGTGCTACAATTAGACAAATTGCATTCGAATGAACGTTTGGTATACTACCGCAAATGTTTTTGTAAATTACTTTTTTTGTGTTGTGGTATAATTACACAAATTGCATTCGTATAAACAATGGTTTATAGTCACCGGTAATAAATATGATGAGGCATCGCCAGATTGGAGTGGCCCGCCATCTTTTTTATCAACACATAAAGGTTTTACCACTTACTTAAATAACTAATCAAAATTCTATTTAGCCAGTTTTGTAAATCATGATTTTTAAAGTAGTTTTATAACAAGTCTGTATGTGGGGGTGGTAACGTTATGCAACCATAATATTTTACTCTTATTTAAATATTAAATTTGTAAATCTGCTGCAACCCTAAGTTGCTGCGTCCTCTGTTGACCTTGTGGTTATTGTGGCTGCTGTTCCTCACATTACCCACCAGGCAAGGATTAGTATTAAACTAGCTTCGGTGGAAGATAGACGTATTACTGTAGTTTAGCGTGCCTACGTATTGAGTTATATACGTTTGTGCATTGAGCGCTATCTGTATTCTTAATATTCATTAATTTTTTTATTGTTCGATTTGCAATCGGTCTTTTATACCGATAGTGAGGAATATACGGTTTGTTTCGTATCCAGATATTTTTTATTTCTAAAGATTTGGTGAATGTTAAAGCATCAGGGGGAGTTAAATTACGTTAGGTAATAGCAATAAGTATTTTTATCAATTTAGTACCAGCATGTTTAAGTAGGTCAAATTTAAACGCAGTTTGTAAATAAGGAAATAATATTATGACGTTAGGTAAAAATTGGACCTTAACACATCAGTAAGGGTGATTTCAAAAGGAAATTGGTAGGGTAAGAGTACTCCAGGGTTTTTATAAACATCTTAAAGCTCCAAAAGCATAACAAAGAACCGCAAGTTTATTCATACCCGCGTGTATTCAGTTTTATGATTATTATCATTTTGAGTCTCAGATAGAGTAGTGAGAAACTATTCGCTAATAGTTGCTTATTAGAATATTAGAGTTAAATAAGTTTTTATCTCGCGAGGATCCTCGAGAGAATACAAAGGGTTATTAAATTTCGTTGACCGCATCGAAAGCGGCACAGTTAGATTTTTTATAGCGATTTGTCATTCAAACCGTATAGTAACTCAGCAACCCAAGGTGTTACTAATTAAATAACTTGTGGACACGATTAACGATTCAGGGAAACTGATTTCACCAAATCAGGTTGGGGGAGCGCGTATTGTAAAGCATCAAATAACCCAGTCGATTCAAAGTCAATGTACTGAAAGTGAAAATATTTGTTGAACCTGAATAAATAGCGTTATCCCGACGAAGCAACCCTGCGGTGTGACCTCTAGCAGGTAGTTGTTGGTATAGCCACTATATACATTATTAGAATAGATAAGTGAAAGTGTTTCATGCGAGGACAATAATGTACACAGATACCGCAAGTACAATACAACCAACGGTGTCATCACGTAAACCAGAGCACTGACCCGGGCCCTGGAATTTGCAGCTGTTTTTATACGCATCGCTGGTGGTGAAAAGCGTCGTCCGTACTGTAATTAGTTTTAATGTTAAGTTGACCCTTAATGCGATTTACGACATACCTGTCTGTAATATACAAGAAATTAGGTTAAGAGTATTTAGTTAGGGGATTAGGTATTAATAGAAATAGATACGTTGTGTATTTTGATTTTACATCATAGTAAAGAAGTTGCTTGTAAAGTGTTATTTTTTCTAAATAGTTTTGGATATAGTTAGGAAAAACTTGTAAGTGGCTCACTAACAAGTACTGGAAGGCATGGTAAAGTTTTAAAAGGTGAAATTCGGAAAAGTTTAAAGGGGTTAGAAGCATTACCTACCGTGTTTAACAAGGTATAATTATTATCTTTTAGAAATACTCTGTTGCACGATTAAGTTATAAAAGAAAGAGTAGAAGGACCAAGAGCTCAGTTTTTTATTGAAACTGTTGGTACCCGTTTTAGGTGGTGATTTGTCGCCATACAAATAAAACAAACAAATATTAAATTAAGACAAACCTTACACATACTTTTCACCTCTAGGACGACCAGCCGCTCAGGGTGGTTCTGAGAGATATCACGGAGAACATCCTCGCCATGGATGAATTACCGTTACGTTACCACGTGTACGAGTATGAATGTAAGAAGTTTTCAGCTGCCGTTGGCGCTAAATGATGTAGAATCTTTTCTATTAACTCAGGGTACACAAAATAAGACGTACTTGACATTTATTTATTTGCGTATTCTTCAAATTAATATGTACTTTATACAATAAGCAAGAAGGTAACTCTTAGGGCTGTTCTCATTCACTTAACGTAATATAAATCAATGTAACACAAATTAATATAAAATTCCTGCGTTCAAAACAACTTAAAATAGTTAATTATTGGTTTGCTCCGCATGCGTACTTCGTCAAACTGCCACCTTAGCGTATAATAACCACGTTATTTTTATCTTATATAATCTATAAACTTATAAAAAATTTTGTTTATAACCAAATAGTTGTATTAATTACATTATTCTTCAGTTTTATTTATTAATTTCAAAATTACAATCCAGGAATTTTGCTTTTGGTGATGTCCTTAAAGTCCGATCTTTCCTTAATGATAAATGGGGGTAGCTATGTGCCAAATCTATGTTTCCATCATCCATAATAAATGCTGGAAACTAGAATTATGTACCGTATTACAAATTTAAATCATGTACTCTGTGTTTAAATTTACTAAATGAATTATAACATTCGCTTAATAAACAGTAGAGGTTATGTAAATGATAAATGCTTATTATTTTAGGCGGTAATTACTAGGTTAATTTAAACAAGGTGCACAACCTATATAGCTATGCCCTTTCTAGATACCAGCGATTGGCGGAATTAAGAAGCGGAAATTAAGACCTCGTTAAGTTGAAGTTGATTCAACTTTATGAACCGGAAAAATCACATATTTGCAACAAGTGGCCGTTCATCAATATGAGACAGCATATGTTTATGTAAATAACTTTGCATGTTGCACAATAATCACAATTATTACATGCGAATGGACGTTCGTTAGTGTGCGATTTCATATGTATTTTTAAGCTACGTTTCTGCGCTGCGGCATAATTACATAAATTGCATGCGAACGGACGCTCGTTAGTGTGCGACTTGATATGTGTTTGTAAATTACCTTTCTGTAATGCGGCATAATTACACAATTTGCATGCGAATGGGCGATCGTTAGTATGCGACTTCATATGTCTTTTTAAACTATCTTTATGCAACGCGGCATAGTTACATAAATTGCAGGTGAACGGACGGTCATTAGTGTGCGACTTCATATGTGTCTGTAAATTACTTTTCCGTGATGCAGCATAATTACACAAATTGCATGGGAATGGACGTTCGTTAGTGTGCGACTTCATATGTGTCTGTAAACTACCTTTATGTAATGCAGCATAATTACATAAATTGCAGGTAAATGGACGTTCGTTAGTGTGCGACTTCATATGTGTCTGTAAATGACTTTTCCGTGATGCAGTATAATTACACAAATTGCATGGGAATGGACGTTCGTTAGTGTGTGACTTCATGTGTGTCTGTAAATTATCTTTACGTAATGCGGCATAAATACATAAATTGCAGGTGAATGGACGTTCGTTAGTGTGCGACTTTATATGTCTCTGTAAATGACCTTTTTGTGATGAGGCATAATCACACAAATTGCATGCGAATGAACGGTCATTAGTATGCGACATCATATGTCTTTCTAAATAACTTTTCAGTGATACGGTATAATTACATAAATTACATACAAATGGGTATGCAACTTGTTAAAGTGTTTTTCTATGAATCAGCATAATCATACAAGTTGTATAAGTGTTCACGTTCGTTAATATTTGATTAGAAATTAATGTAAAACTTTTTGATGCGGAATAATCACACAAATGGTGTGTAGATGAATGTTGTTCAAAACGCAATCGCATAGGGATTCATAACTTACTTTTACAAAATTGCAAATAGGCACATAAAGTACATATGAATAGCCTTTTGTGAGTATGTGAGTACATACGAAATTTGTTGAAAACTTTTTAAAGTAAAGAATAATAACACTAACTACAAGCTAACGAAAGTTGCTTAGTAAGTGATGTTGCTATAGATTTGTAAATAACGTTTTTGTTCTGAAAAAAACATGTCACTGGATAGTGTTTGTACACGTCTCATTAAATGAATTCTTCGTAAAGTGCAATAAACACAAATTCCGTCTATACAAATAGCGTATCGTATTCCAATAATACCCTACTTTTGAGTCGAGTTGGTTGAAGGTTCATAAAGGCATTTTTTAAATACCAAACAACATCTGTTAGTAATACAATAAACGCGTCACTTTTTGCTTCAATATTAACAATCGATCGTGCGCAGCAGTTTTTAAAAAGAAGTAAATACAAAAGATTAATCGTGGAATTGTTTAAATTGCATTAATTTTAAATACTTTCTTCCGTGATTTATGTGGATATTAATTTATCTTATCGTGTTCGTAACATAATGCCTAAAACTTTAACAATATCTAACCCATTATTAACGTACCAGACATTTTAATAAATCTTCTTGTAGATGTTTCATGGAATAGAATGATTTATAATCTACTACATGGTGTTGAGAGTAAACAGAAGGGCTTAAGTCTACAAATGCGCTAGTGAAGCCCTTGAAACTACTTTACGATTATACATACCACTTGTAAAAGTTGTATAGTAAGTCGGGCTTGATTCTCTCTCAAAGCCATTTTCTTAAGCAGCGTTAATCTCTTGAGTTTTACTGCCTTGCCGATATCTATTTGAATTGCGTTTAATCTTGTGACTTAGTCATCAAGCAGTCTTCTTGTTCGTTTCTTCCTCGGCCCTCTCTAGTTGCTGCGACTTGTATGGAAGGACTGTGGATGGTGTTTATGGTAATAAAGGTGTTTACAGTGGTCGAAGAGGGTGTGCATTTGTACGTCGTTTCTAATTACATCGTTTCTTACGAACCAAGGTGCTCTGGTTATTATTCGTAATGTCTCGTTTTGCAAGGCTTCCAGTCGATGTCGTTGTATTCTGAAAAGGTAGGTAAACCATGCTTGTGATGCGTACCTCAGAACCGGTCTTAGGTATGTCTTGTATTCGTAGTCAAGTCTCGGTTGGCAGTTTATTTCGTGAGGTGATTCTTCCGTAAAGGTAACCTCTGGCTTTTCTTACTTTTGTATTGTTTTGTCTACGTTTTGTTTAAATACGAGTGATGACCTCCAGGTATTTTATGGGTGTCCTTCCATGGCAATTGGTGTTCTTCCAGAATCGATGGTTGATATAGTGACAGATGTGTTTAAAGAAGAGGATGGTCTCCGATTTTCGTAAATTTTATGTGATGTTCCATCGTCTGGTAGAGTGTCTAGATATCGTTGCATATTTTAGTGTTCTTCCTTCTGCCATAAAGATGGTGTCGTCGGCATACATTACACTTATGATGTTCGCTCCGCGCGGTATGTCGTAGGTGTAAGCGTCGAAGAGTTCAGGCGTGAGGCATCCGCATTGCGATTCGCCAGCGGTGATGTGTGTTTCGTCCGACAGTTGAACTTCAAGTCGTACTTGTAGGCGTTTGTTTTTTAGGTAGCTGTCTAGGAGTTTAATGAATGTTATCGGTATCTTGTGTATAGTTGCTAATTTCTAGGCAGTTCCTGTACCCAGACTGACAAAGGTTTATTCCATATCGATAGCGTCTGCTATGGTTACTTTGGCTCTGTTGTAGTTTTCGGCGATCGCAATGTCGTGTTGTGCCCTGCTTTGAATCCAAACTGGTCGGGTCGGTCCAGTATGTGGTTTCAACCTTTTCAGCTGGCGTTTTCGAATACTTTCGATATTACGCTCAACTGTGCGATTAGTCGGTAGTGTTCAGGTTCTGATCTTGGATTTCTTGGTCTGAAAATAATAACCATTATAGGTGCTTTCCATCCGTCGGGGAAGTTGCAATGGGTGATGATGCTGTTGAAGATTTTCGTCAGGTATGTCAGAGCGGTTTTTGTCATTTGCTCAGGTGCTTTTGGAGGATGTTATTTTGCTAGGAGCCTTTCGGTCGTTCAGTCTCACAATGGTTTGTTTTGCTTCTTTGGGTGTTATGAAGCCGAGTTTGTGTTGAGGTTGCAGCTAGATTTGCTCGATTACGGTGTTTGTATTGTCTTCGTGGCTTCGATCGCTTGTGTTGTTTATTAAGAATATATGTTGTAGCAACAATATGCTCAGAAGCGTATATTGTTGCTCTATCTTTGTTGTCATAGACTTTCCCGAATCGGGCTTGTATCTGGTTTTCCTTGAAGGTTAGTTTTCTGTTTAATTTGTACAGGTTGCCTTCTTCGTCTAACGTATTGTATACGTGAGAGGTCGTTTTCTAGTCATCCAGAAGTACTGTTAGTACAGGTTGTTTTTCGTTGATCAGTGTTCTAATGGTGGGATCTCGTGTATGTGTCATCTTCTTACTAATTTTCGTTTATTTTTTATTTTGTGACAAAGTTGGATTTTTTAGTTGAATGGTATGTGTGTTGTTGTCTATGGCTTCTCGGAGAGCGTTCATCAGTGTTCTTACGGCATCGTCGATATCTTGTGCGTCTCTATGTTAGGGGTGCCGTCTATCATATTTCGTTGTATTTTTGTCAGTAGGTTCTTCGTATCGTAGCCTTCGTACCTCTCGTGAGTGGTTGCGTGTGCATTGTGATTATAATTGGTAGGTGGTCCAAACTCAGGTCTTCTACCACTTTTAGTTCTATTGGGTGTGGTAGGTATCCGGTGATCGCGATGTCTAACACTCTGGTATATGTGCGTGATTTATTGGTATTCGTGTTGGTTCCGGCCCAGTTATGTTCCAGTCCTTTCTGGTTGCGTGGTTATATAGGGTGCGACCGGTTGATTTTTATTCTGGAGCCCCAGCTTGAATATTTGGCGTTCATGACATCGGCGATAATTGCGGGAATGTTCTTCTGCTAGGAGATTAACTGGTTCTTCTGTTCATATTCTTTGTGTAGAGTTTTGTAAGCCGTTATTATTTGAAGTGGTCCGCCGTGGATGCTAATGCTGGCTTTTACGTATTTCATGTCGGTTGGTGGCAGGTCTATTTGATCATGAAGTATGCAAAGGTGTATTAAAATTGCAACTCTTCCGTGCGGTTGATGTCGTAGTTGGCTAATGTTAGTTTGGTGTTTGGCGAGAGTTAGTTTCTCCTAGTAGAGCTACGTCGATGTCGAATTGTTGTGGAAAGTGTTTCAGTTCTGTCCCGTTGTTGTTGATACCGTTGGCGTTCCTGTGGGCATTTTTAACGTACGTTGCAGTTTGTTAGCCATTGATACTTTCTAAGATGTCGGTTGTTGCCGCTCATAGCAGGTTGGTAACAGAGTCGTTGAACATTGCCTGGTGAACATTATGTATGATTTCTATCGTTCTGAATTCTCCGATTGATGGTGATAGTTGGTCTCGGGTTTTGGGGCAGAAACTTTGTTAACGGCTCTTGTGCTGGGTTCCGCTGGTGGAGCTGGAGCTGTGAAGTTGTGTTGTCGTTAGTGGTGGTGAAGTCTTCGATGTCGGTTGGATCTGGGTCCAGGGTTTCTTTTCTTGCTCTTTAGACTTTTCTTGATCCTGGTCTGGTGTAAGGCTATGTCTTTTGTCGGTAGTGTCAAACACTTTCAGCGCTGTACTGGCTAGTGAGTCTGCTATTCTTGGAGTAATTGAACCGATTGTGCGTGTCTCGAGAGGTCGTTTCGTTACATTGCGCGGGCATAGTGCTTGAACTACTACGCGCGTCTTTTAACGAAACTATGTAGCAAAAGACACTACGTTGGCATTCCAGAGGAGGCCTGTGATGACGACTATACGGTGTAGATAAAGAAGACAAAAACAAAACAAAGTCGTCCACCGCCACCGACCTGTCCACTACGAATCGGTTTGAAACGATTGCTACGCAGCCAGAAGAAATGGAGTCCTATGCTATCGATAGCGAAAACCCTATGTCAGCCCCCAACGAACTTTGTGGCGGGTGTTAGTCACTTTGACCAAATCTACGGACACGAAGCCAATCTACGAGCTTCAGCATGTGCTGTAAATGCGAGTACAGGTGTAGACATTATAATTTGAATAAGGGGCCGCTTGCTTTGCGGCCATTTCCCCGATGCTCCACCTGGACGGTACTACATCGGGTTTAGACGCGATCAATTTGCTGACGCCAGGACTAATATCGCCCGATAAATTTAACATATATCAAGCTGGCTCCCATAAGTTTTGAGTTTAGTGCAAGAAAAATGCTCGAAGCTACAGAGCAATAGCAAAACGCGAAATAAACGCCATAAAAATGACGTGAGCTGCAGTTCTGGTTACCGTTGCGACCTTGCGGTCGACTTATAACTAACCTAATTAAAACATATGATTTAATTACCGGTAACTTAAGACATTATAATTTGAATAAGGGACCGCTATACTTGCGGCCACGTCCCCAATGCTCCACCCGGAGGTACTACATTGGGTTTAAACGCGAAAAATAACGTGCTTCTAATTTATACTAACTTCATAGTTGATCCAGCCTAAATAAAAACTAAATAAAAATCTAACAAACCTAAAAATCTAACAAACCTAACAAACTCTAACAATCTAACAAACCTAAAAATCTGACAAAACTGAAACAAAAACTAAAAACAAAAACTAAAAACAGGGTTGTAAATAATGGTATTCCTAGCGCTGACTTTCGAGTGTACCCGATCAACAAGACACAAGCAAAAATGAGAGGGGGAGGGATCCGTAATACCGGATAGCAGACGCCGGCTCTGCTTACCAGTGCGACCTGAAGGGTCGTCTTAAAACTATCCAAATCTAGCTAACTAATTTAAATCCAACCCTAGCTTTCCCTATCATTTCCTAACTGATTTGTATTATGATTACAATCTCCACAACTCTACTCTTCCTTCCCAAATATATACTGCAACCAAAATGGCGACAGAACGTCAAACAAAACAAATGCCACAAAATGCTACAATACATACTAATAAATATAAAGTGTAAATATAAAATATAGACAAATATAATTATATAAATATATAAATAAATGTCTAATAAGCGTTAAGCATATAGCAGTGCACAAAATAGCAAAAGCATCACCCCATTTATCAGGTGCACTCGCACAAGCATTATGTCGGCTAGCGCCATTACGCACAAAACGTGCTTGTTAAATTATTTCAAAACTACTAATTACTGTAAATCAATACTTGTGCGAGTACAGCCGCCACAGTTTAAGTCTTACCTCGATAATAAAATTCTCCAGCATCCGAAAATCTGGTCGTCTGCCTACATCTAACTGTAACTTACTTCTAAGGGAAGATGGGGTGCACTGCTAAAGTCCTGGTGGGTATGCACTAAATGTTTTTGGGGATCACAATCACTATCACTTCACTTTCAAGTCCTGGGGGGATGCGCGGTTTCAGTCTATTTATTATCTTTGTTTATTTTATTGATTTAATTTAATGAGGGTTTCTGATTTATTTGTTATTGTTTATTTGTTATTATTTATTCCCGATTTCCTGATTTTCCGCGCATAATTATGAAGATAGGCAGTGACTGTATTAATGGTGCGGGGGTTTCTCGTGCTTATTGGACATTTGGGTATAATTATCTTTTTTTTTTCTTTTTTTTTTTTTTTTTAATATCAGGTTTTGGTTAATCTATACTCGTATCCTTACTCACGCCAAGTCAATCTAAAATTTTTCAATCCTCCCACCAACCCCACCGAATTTTACACGCGGTTATCATTGTCTAATCTCGCGACCCTTCCCGCGAATTCTTTTAAGGCTGTCCAGAATGCCTTCTGGTTAACCACTTCCCCGACTTCCCCTAGGTTCTTTGGCCATGCCAGACCTAGGATAGCTAGTTTGCTATCAGCCAACCCACGATTTCCCGCCTCAAGCGGGCAGTCGAAGAGCACGTGCTCTGCGCTTTCCGCGCCCTCACCGCATTCGCAGCGGTCGCTGTTGGTTAGTCCGAACCTTTGTAAATACGCCTTTAGGGCGCCGTGCCCTGTTATCAACTGCACCATTTTGTGATCGAGCTTGACCTCGATCCTACCTCTAGCTTCTATGCTCGGTATGAATTTGTGGGTCAACCTGCCCGTGGCAGCGTTGTTCCACCTCTCTTCCCATTGTCGAATTGATTTTTCGCGCAGCTTTCTTTTGATTAAAGACCTCGGTATCGACGAATGTGATATTCGAAAGTCGCCCGTCGCGGCCTCTTTAGCTAATTCGTCAGCCCTATCGTTTCCTACGTTACCATTGTGAGACCTGACCCAACAGAACTTTAAACGTCGAAACTCGAGCGCCGTACGCGCTATCCTCCAGACGTCCGCTTGGAGATCTGTCGAGGTGTTCATGTTTGTTAAAGCCGTTAGCGCCGATTTACTATCACTGATTATATAATACTCGTCTCTGCCCGTATGGTTTATTACGTAATCGATAGCCTCTCGTATGGCTACCAATTCGCACTGGAAGATAGTGCACCAGTTCGCGAGTTTGGTTTGAAACCGAAACACCTCCCTATCCTGCTTATACACGACAAACGCCGCGCCTGCTTGCCCATCGTCCATACGTGAACCGTCCGTATAAATTCTGATACCCATCGCGTCCTCATCACCTTCGACAAACTCGATTCCTCTAATATCAGCCGGGTGCCCCAACTCAGATACAACGATCTTTCTTGCAATTTCCTTATTACCAAGATTAAGATCTTCGATAATTTCGCGCCCTTTTCCTATATTTATTAATCGTCTATCTCTAATCTCCCTAACAACATATTCGATAGGAGAGTCCTACTGATCACTAGGACAGCCTCCGTGGAGGTGGTCCTGTACGCCCTCGCCGCTTTTACCGCGGTTATGCGTTGTACGCTTGTCAATTGACGCATCTCCCGGACTTTACAACCTTCTGCCCATACAGAAGCTGCGTACAGTATTGCCGGCTCAATTGCTCCGGCATAAACCGTCCTCAGCGATTCGCCCCTGAAACCCCACTTTATTTTAGCCGCCGCCATCATTTTATTTGATATTTCGCCGCCCTTACTTTTTACGTATTGTACGTGCGCTTTCCAATTTAATTTATTGTCGATCTTGACGCCGAGGTAGGTAATACAATCTTTAAACGGGATTTTCTCCCCTCCTAGCTCTAACCTAGGAGGTCTCTGTCCTGGTTTCGTGCCGAAATAAAGCGCCTCTGACTTCGCCGTGTTAAATTTTAATTTTACCGTCTGCGACCATTCGTGTAATTTATTAAGCGCCTCGTTCGGTTTTGTGCGCATATCCATTAACAATCTCGATCTTACAATTAAAAGTGTGTCATCTGCAAACCCAACGATTGAGCATCCTGCGGGCAACTTGACCCTAAAGATGCTCTCATACAACAACTTCCAAAATGTGGGACCAGAACATGACCCTTGCGGGCATCCCTTTCCACCTCACGCGACAGAACTTCACCCGGAATTTCAACCTGTGCTAATCGCCCCGAGAAATAGCTCTTGACCAAAGACATCAAGTTTCGCGGACAACCCCTACGATCTAACTCGCAAACGATTAATGGCCACCAGGCAGCATCAAATGCTCCTGAAATGTCCAAAGCAACAACGACACAGTACTCTTTGGCATCTCTTGCCTGCTTAATTTCCCCGACAACGAACTCTAACGCGTCGATAGTCGACTTGCCCTCCACGAAACCAAACTGTCGGTTATTAAAACCGCCGCTGTCTCGCACTAGGTGTTCAACACGCGTAGTCATAACGCGATCTAAAACTTTCCCCAGCACCGGTAGCAAGCTAATTGGACGATAGCTGCCCGGATCTGACGCATCCGCCTTTTAGGTTTGGGTATAAATTTCACATTCTGGATTTTCCAGCAACGCGGAAAAACGCCCTTTCTAAACAAAGATTAAACAACCCAACAAAGACACACGGGGCTAACAGGCACGCCTGCAGAGCTGCGTCTGAAGTGATTCCATCATGCCCCGGTGCCTTCTTAGGGTTCATCCTCCTAAGAGCCCTGACGACCTCGTGAACTAGGATTGCCTTATCGGCACCTGTTCCTTGCGCCTTTGCAGCTTCCCGACGTATTAAATCGTGCGACCCTTCATCCCCCTCGGGATTATCCGATGGGAAAAATTTCTCTAGTAAATATTCCGCTGTGGTTTTAAAACCTTCCGTGTATTCGCCATTTGTTTTCTTTATATTACTGAGCGCTATTTTTTGTTGTTTTCCTCTAATTACGCGGTATGCGGTTCCCCAGGGTTCTTTCTCTGAGTTTTGCGTGCAGAATTCTTTAAATTTATTCGTTCGCGTTTCTTCTATTAATATTTTATATTTGCGGTAACTTTGATTATATTCTATTCTCCGTTGTTCTCTTATATCTCCCGAGGCGCGTTGATAGCGGCGCCTTAGGTTACGCGTTTCTGCCCGTTTGGTGGTTAGTTCCCGGGTCCACCAGGGTACGCTGTCTTTAAATGTTTTCTTTTGCGGCATGGAATACGACGACGCGTTTACCACCGCGTCGTTCAATTTTTTCGCGAGTGTTTCTACTTCGTCTGCCTCTCGGCAGTTAAATAGCTCATTTTCGAGCGCAGGGATACTTTCGCCAAATTTTCTTTAAACCGCTCCCAATTTGCTTTTTATTACAGAACCGCGGAAATATAGTTAGCTGCTCGTTTGCGCTTGTTTTGGTTTCAACGTCCCATGTTATTAATTTATGGTCAGAGAGCGTTTCCTCGTCCGACCTTAGTTTCCAATTACAAATCGTTTCTAACATTTCGTGCGAGACTGCAGTAATATCTATAAAACTGCTGCCTCTATGCGTCTCAAACGTAGGTGAATCATTAGTGTTTATCACACTAAGGTCCCATCCGTAAAAGATCAGCAACCTGCGAGCCTCTATCGTCTTCGATAGGGCTGCCCCATAATGGCGACTTAGCATTAAAGTCTCCCGCGATAATTAGATTTCTATTTCTACCGATTTTACGAAGGATTCCTTCAATTTGATTTATTAAGTCCTCTGTTTGAGGATTCTCCGCCGGGAATCGATCGGCGGAAGGTAAGTGCTTATCACGTAAAACGTATGCAATCCCGTTTTATTTCTGCGGTGGTTATGAACTCATTCGACAGATTGTTTAGGATTATTCCGGCGCACGTCCCGTTATTTATTATTATCCGCTACGCGGTCGTTCCCTGTTTGCGTTTAAAACGGTAACCCCTTCCCAAAACCTGTTATTTTGTGGCTATACAGGTGCGGTTCCTGTATAAGCCCGATGTCGATATTATTTTCGCTGAATAACTTTACGAAGTTATTTGTAGCCCCCTTTTCCTTTCCCGAGATTTAGTTGCGCGAATTTAATCTTCTTGCTTCTTTTAAATCTATCTTTTCTTCACGGTCCATAATCGATGTTGCGTGTGATTGCGTTCTTCAATCTCAGCATCGTGGGGCATCTACTCGACTTGGCGTCGTGGCGCGTATCGACCTTCGCGCCACCGCCAGTTCTGTCGTTTGCCCTAGCGCAAACCACACAGCAGGGGACTGCCCTCCGGCAATTCTTGAACTCGCGGCCGACTTCGGCACAGTTACCGCACCACTGTACCTTCTCCCTGCACTCCATCGATCTATGGTCGTACTCGTAGCACCTGTAGCACTGCGTCATCGAGAAGTGGTCCCGGGCCCAGACTCTTCGCCACCTAAGGTTTATAGCGTCAGCTAATATGCGTCTCCGAAGTGTGGGGGTCATTTCGAAGACTACGTTGACGAAGGGATCCCTAGGGCCCTTTCCGCCAAACCTAAACTTCTCTCTTAGGTGGTCTTCAATTTTCAAATCGCCGAAGCGGGGATTCTGGCACGCGATCAACCGCACCAGCTCTTCCGCCTTCATCCCCGCTTCGACCCCCGGAAGAACGACCCGTGGGCGCTTCTTCTCGATGGTCTTCGCCACGAGCTCTTTACAGTCACCGACAACCTTTGACTGCAATTTCTTCGCATCGTCTCGGTTTGCACACTCGACAACTACACCGCCCCTTCGAGTTCTACGAGCTCCGACCACAACAAAACCATCACGAGCGGGATCGACCTTCTTCTTTAGGGTCGACATGACGTCATCCTTCTCCCCTGGCCTGGCGTCGACCCTAACTGCAAAGGTGGGCGTCGCACCTGCAGCAGCTGCAGCATACGACGCCTTCCGCGGCATCGGCACCTCCTGGCTCCTGGAACACTGCTGCCCTGAAACACAAGCAACCACCGCTGGACTTCCCCCGACAACATTAGCTCTCCCAGAATCACTAGCCACAAGCCGCAGCGCCCTAACCATACCTATAAGTTGATTCGCCGCGTCGAGGAAATCATCCAGGGCGTAGCGAATCCTCTTTCTGCCCTCCACGACGATAGTGGCGGAGGTCGTCGGCACCTCCCGGAGATGACCCAGTGCGCCTTCCTCACCCTCAATCTCAGGAGGTCCAGCTCATCGAGGTCGCTAGCTGCAACGCTAACGTCGCTGCTAGTCGACATCTTTCGCTGGGCTCCCGAAGTTGAGGGCGATTCAGGCGCCGCAGCCACCCCAGGGGCCCTGACTCCCCGACACGACCGCCGCAGACACAGGCTCCTCTACCTCCTGTACCTGCTCCTGAATCCCTAACCTAACGTCTTTTAAAATTACCTTTAGCTGTTTCCCCCCAACAACGCCCTCAGCCTCCGACCTATTAGACTCCGACCTATCTCCCTCTTCTTCCTGGGCAACGGGTCCTCATCGCGGTGGACCACCATGCTGACAAAACAAACGACAAAAATGACACCTAAAACGCAGCTCAAAACCACTTGACCGTTACGACGCTAAAAGAACGACGCTAGAAGAACGCAAAACGTTGGTCCAATAAAAATGTTTTGTTTAAAGGTGAACCGTAAACAACCTTGTATTTATTTAAACTTCAACCGCCCAATTAAATATCAAATTTTAACAAAATACAACAAGCACTAAGCGTCAAAATAACAACTAGAATCAAATAAATTCCTAACGCAATTCGATTCAAAATGTACCGAAGAACACTATTTATTTATTTTAAATTTTTAAACCGCCAAATCAAATTTAAATAAACTAATTACTTCAAAATATTAAAATATCTAATTTATAAATAACAACACTTTATTTTTAAAGTGTAATTAACAAAATAAGGTCGAGCGCAATCGGAATGTGGTAACCGGAAATGACCTTTCACTTAATCACTTGGTAACTGTAACTGCTACACCGCTTAATTACACCAAAATCGATTTTAAAGGAACTTTAAAGTACGCGTGAACTTAAATTACGGAAAATTTATATTAAAATTGTTTTAAAATTTACAGTTTTTGAGTTATTTATTTGATTTAAAAGGCTTAGATTTTTGTTTTTGGTTATTATTTTATTATACGCGCACTATAAAAATTCACACACTTTTGGTTGTTTTACCCGGTTTTATACTTGATTTACGCGGTTTTTATTTTAAATTTATTATTAAAATGCCTTTTAAGTTATTTCGAAATTATTTTGAGTATTAGTTTAGTAGACCTTTTGTTTTATTAACCCGTAATTTATTTATTTTATTTTAAAACGCGGATTTGGTTTAAATTACAAAGAAAACGCGATTTATTTAGTTTTATTTAGTTTAAATTCTGTTTTAAAATTTTTATTTTACTGCCCTGTATTTAAAATTTGATGGCACACAATTATAAAAATAAAACACAATAAAAAGCAAAGCTTCAAATAAAATAATACAACAATAAATAATAAAACCCTAGATAAAACTTACTGTTACTGCTGAAGCGGGAGCTCGGCAAAAACACGTCCGCTCGCTTCAAGCGGCAACTAGAAAGTACAGGTGTAGACACCAAAGTAGGACAATGCCATCGGTGCCAACGATTCTGGCACACGCTGACGAACTGCAAAACCGCGCGAAAGTGTGTTAAGCGTGCGAGCTTCCACCTAAGCGGCTCCTGTTCCAAAAGCAGGAAAGTTTCTGTGATGTGCGTGAAATGTGGTGGCGCGCATTCAGCAAGCTATAAGGAATGCTCTGCATTCCCAAAGTCAAAAATGGGCGCAAAACGCGAGCCCGCTGATACGTCAACGTTGCCAACGGCTCGGCTACGGCCGCCTCCACACCAACAGCCAACAGCCCAGCTCTTGCGCAAGTTTAGAAAACGCCAGTCCAAGCAGCCGCACACCTTCGGCGGTGGCGCTGCAACCGGAAAGTCCCCGTCTAGTGGAAACGTGCGGTGGAGTGCACTCATTGGACTCCTCGATGGAATCGACTTCCAGAAACTGACTGCGATTACTAGGATGCTGCTGCCTATAATCATCAAAGCCAAAAACTTTGGCGATGTAGTCATGAGTTTCATTTCGTACGACAAGGATCTCAGCGAACTCTCCCATTTCAATGGATAGACGTCGCAAAAATCCAGGAACCTTACAGATAGCATTTTGGAACGCGTGAGTTGCTGCACTTTGTAATGAAACACGACCTAGACGTCCTGGTGAACGAAGCGTTCTTCTGCGCAAGAGATGAGTCGAGGCCTTCCAACTACAGGCTGCTTTACAACGATCGAGATGGCGTTGATGGAGGCACTGCGGCGTACGTCAAGGTAAGCCTGGAGTACTACGTGGTGGACTCGACAAACCTAGAACGACTTGTAGCGACTGCAGTATGCGTAGTACTAGAAGGTTTTGGTGCTCTATGCCTGATTTCGATTTATAACCAGCCAGGTGGCAAACCGCTTAACACGCAAGTCCTGGACGCGTTGTTGGGTGCGAAAGAACTTGTGTTTTTTGCAGAGGATTTCAACTTTATACATTCGCCTCGGAACAGTCGGATAGCGAATCGCAATAGACGAATACTCCGATAGTTTGATGACAGACGTGAAGTCGAGGTCTTAGGACCAGTAGAACCCACTCACAACGGCAATAGAGGCAAGTCAGGTGTACTAGACGTTGCGATACTCCACCAAGTGACGCTAAACATGGAGATCCGGGTCAAACCTCAACCCAATACTACTCAATCTAGGAGGGGGAGCGAATCCCGGTCATCAACTAAGCACGCAGGGTTTTGTGGCCGGCAATTGCCGCCCGTCTAACAATGTCGTTCAAACGGATGTCTAACATCATCCTAAACAGTGGCGCGCTAGAGGCGCAAGTAAACCGCCTCGTGGAATGTATAGGCTTCGGTCAGTAGAAACATTTCCACGAAAACGGTAGCGGATAATAATTTTCGCAGACAGCATAGAACGTCAGTTCGAGCCAAACTATGCTCACGAAGACCTTTGGCATGTCAAACAGGTATACCGCGACGTTCGACGGAGACTAGGGAAAAGCGACCCTCAGGAAATCGACCCCACCACAGTTAAAGAAGTCAAGAACCTTATCAAGGCTTTAAAGGTCAAAAAGGATCCTAGGCAGGACGAAATCTTTAGCCGGGCTCTGAAAGCGCTGCCAGAAAACGCCCTCCGGGTGTTAACCGGAATCATCAATGCCATGCTGGGACGCCGGCACCTCCCATCTCAGTGGAAGACGGCAGTCGTAGTGATCCGGAAAGCAGGCAAATCTGGGACATTCCCCCAAAAATACTGGCCAAATATCTTGCTGTCGGTGGTTGGGAAGATATCGGAAGCAGTTTTCCTAAGAAGACTGCAGGCAGGGATGCAGAAACACCACGTGATCCAGGACAAACAGTTTGAATTCCGTAAGGGGCCCTCCATCTTTCACAAGATACTGCGAGTGGTGAAGCATATCGCGCAGGCGTAGTGTTTCTGGAAGTGTCTAAAACTTTCGACAAGGTATAGCATTATAGCCTACTCTACAAAATGCAGGAGAGGGAGTTACCACGCGCTCTCGTTCAATTGACCAAATACTACCTTCACGATAAATGGTTTTTCATCAGTGTGGACGGAGTGCGGTTGAAGAGGCGAAGAATCAAGGCTGGGGTTCCCTATAGCTCTCTTCTTTTACCGGCACCCTTCGGCATCTTCGTGAGCGACCTACCAAAAACGACCAACACCAGGATGACATTATACGCTGACGACACAGCCATTCTATCTAGGTCCCATGCTCCGCACTTTATCATGCAGAGACTTCAATCGGCGATAGATGCTCATGGTAAGTGGCTAAGACTTTCGCGAGTCGAGGTCAATCCAAAAAAGAGCACGGCCTTTTTTTACTAGAAGAAATGTCACCAACCTCGAGACAACATCAGAGCGTTCGAAGAACCGACCTTGGCGTTCAGGCGTCAAGTATCTAGGAGTGATAGTTAATTCGAAGCTTACTTGGAAAGCTCACATTGAGTATGTGGCAAACCAGGCCATGAGAATTATGGCTCTGCTATACCCCTTTACCATTCGCCGAAGTAGGCTAAACGCTTCAAACAAGCTTAAACTGTACGAGGCGATAACTAGACCGACGTTTGCATACGAATCAGGGGTGTTGGATAACTAAGCGGAAAAGAACATGCGTAAGCTCCAGGTGATCCAAAGCAAGGCAGTAGGGGAGTCTTTGGAGCTCCCTGGTTCGTTCGAAACGCTCAACTTCACAGAGGGTCAAACCTGCAAACCGCCAAGGAATAACCTAAATTTAAGCTAATTATATCATTAAACACCAACGTTCTCGTAAAGATTACATCATCCGAGTGTGTTATGCTTTGAAATAGAGCCAGAAGAATCTGGAACATGACGTATTGATTTGATTTCTTTGTACTATATAATTCCGAATTGAATTTGAACGACCTATTCATTCATTCACGTTACAACATCGATCATGAAGGTTTTGAGTAAAGATTATTTTTCGACTATCAAAGACGACGTATAGAGATTATTTTGTATATAAACCGGAACTGAATTAGAGCGATTCATTCATTCCTTCTTAAGTCGACCAGTATGTATGTTTTCAATTTCAGTATTTGACTTAGAGAATGAATTCTTTTTAATACATGAAACTTATACGTTTCGAGTAGCAGTGAAATCTATTTCATTGTCATTCCACAAGGAACATAGAAGTTCTCAAACGTAAATATATACTGCAGCATAATTCTTTATAAAATACTAAGAAAATTGAACCTTCTTCGATATAAGAGTTACTATGAAGTTAATTTATTAAAAATAGAAAATGTACTTTGCAAACTGATATTTAGATGGAGTTTTGAAATGGAAATGAAAAGTGTTTAACGTCGTTAATAATAATGGAGATTTTGATAAACGTTATTTTTCCATAAGAATCGCAAGTATACATTTTAGATTTCTTTGTATATAACTGATAAAAATATTTGAATATTAATAATTTACATTAAAATAAGTTCTCGTTTTTATTATTTGTGAAGGGGATAGTTTATAACAAATTTTGAGGTCAGTGTTCGGAGCGTCTTGACTTTTAATAAATTATCCGTGAAGCGTTATTTGCCAATCACACTCACGAATGAGGTAATGCAGGAACGGCAAATTATACACACCTAAGGTAAAGAGGATTCTGTACCTAGGGGATATTTGAATTTTTATAACTCATAGAGAAGAGGTTTATCCCCTTTTTTTAACAAAAATTTGGTAAAGATTATTTTGGTGAATGAATAACTTTTAATAACAATTTTCTGTATGAGTTTAAGCTGTAAACTGTTTTATAAATGTAACCGATTTCTTTGTATGAAAGAAAAATATTTTTGAATGCATAGATGTTTCTTGAGATTTCTGTGTTTCGTACATTTCATAAATTCCGCAATTTCGGTTGAGTTAGTCAGGGAAAGAAAAAGACACGGTAAGATAATAATTTCGTATTTCCTAGTACATCCTCTTCTCATTAATTCGCTGTACCCAAGTACTAGGAGTTTTGAACATTGGTCGATTTCATATTAATTCATATTAATATCAAATACTTTTTTCCATAATTATGTAGATATTAATTTACCTCAGCGTGTTCTTAAACTATAGTTAAAGCTTAACAATATTTAAATCATTATCAACTTAGCAGCCATTTTAATAAATGTCCTATAGAAGGTATTTCATAGAATCGAATGATTTATAAACTACGACATAGTTTTTAGAAAAACAGAGCGGTTTAAGTTTACAAATGCGCTAGTGAAGCGCTTGAAACTACTTTACGGTTATTCTATTGGAATAATTATAGGAAATCACTCTTTATACATGAACCACACTCAAACATATGATGACTTGCGTTTATGCCTTTAGCTCAAATTATGTAAAAACGAATGGTTGTGGGAGAATAAACTTGAGTGTTTTTTTTGGCAATAATAAATGGAAAAAAGGTTTAATATCGAATAAAACGAATTTGTCATGGTTTTGCATCCCACACTACGTCGTGTTATTTGGATACAAATACTGATAAGCGTCTTTGAATTACCGTTACGTTACCACGTGTACGAGTATAAATGTAAGAAGTTTTCCGCTCCCATTGGCGCCAAATGATGTAGACTCCTTTCTATTAACTTATGGTACACAAAATAAAACCTACTTGATATTTATTAATTTGCGTATTCTTCAAATTAATCTGTACTTCATACAATAAGCTACAAGGTAACTCTTAACACGACACTTACATTATCAACTTAATTTCCTAATTATTATTAAGATCAAAATTCTCATACCAATCTGGATTCATCCGTACACCAAGCTGGACCTAACCCAAATGCCACTCCCATCTCCATGTTTGCGTAATATACTTAGCCCTAAACGTAAACAATCCCTATCTGATATACCATTATAAATAGGTCCATCTCAATTTTAAATAATATTCCACCCCTAATTCGATTATATTGTCAATGACTGCCTTATAATTAATATTGAAAAACTAATTACTGAATTAAATAATTGGTACATTAGTCTAGTAAACTAAAAAATATACGTATTTATAAATCACGTCAAAAAAATATGTTAAAATATATTCAGGGTGTGTCACAGGTAACTGAACGATCCCTATAGCTGGCATTTCGTTTATTTTATAGGAGAAGTCTTTTGATTTTTCGTCCCAGAACTTATGTTCTCTATACATTTGTATAAACAATTCCCAAAATTTTTTTTTAAGACTCTGTTCATTATTATTGTTCTAAACCATCTTTAAAAAGAAATAAAATTGCTCTACAACGATCGTTGCAGTCTCCACGCGTTGTAGCTTGTTCTGCAAGCTTGTCGTTCGTTAGATTTTGAGGATGGCTTATACACTGCATCGCACTACAGGTTGTACCACAATCCTACTAACCTACAATTATCGTCGAAACCATCGAACCAATTGCGATCGTAGTACAGATTGTACGAAAGATTGCTCGTTTGTAGGCCGTTTAACTTTTGATTAGATAATTGAAAATGCGTAGGAGTTTGTACATTTTACACTACGTACCCTATTTTAATAAATGATTGTTTTCATGTTTGGAGTATTGTTCAATTATATTCAATATTTATTGTAATTAAACGACTTACTTTACTGTAATTTGATAAATCGAGCTTCATATCCGTGAGTGCTAGAAATATGCTTAAGAATTATTGCTATGCTGTAATGGGTCTTACGTGAGTGTTATTGTGGGGCAGTTTTATAATACATTCGTTAAACTGAACCTACTTTAATTTTCGAGCGTTGATTTCAGTGATGTAAAGTAACCGTAAAAGTTAATTTAAATATTTAGCGGTTGTTTATATGTGCACATATTAAATTTAAATTTTCTTCCAAATTTAACGAATTAACAATCAACAGTTTCCCGAAAGTTCGTATCTAGTTTCTTTTCTAATAAGTCGTTGATTATGGGAATGTATTTTAGTAAACAGGAGTTCCTTTGTATGAAAGTGAACTGTATGCAATTGAATATTGGATATTAGGCGGTCGGATGTGTTTTTCCGACTTTCTTTTATTACAACCTAAATACGTAAAAAGCATGCACATCGCAATCGTTAGTGCTGGCTAACACATATGCTTTCTAGACTCTCTTTTCTAATACAGAAAAATTACATAATTCGAACAAATGGCCGTTCATCAATATGGGACAGCTTATGTTTGTGTAAATGACTTTTGTATGTTGCACAATAATCACAACTATTGCATTGGAATGGGCGTTCGTTAGTGTGCGACTTCATATGTTTCTGCAAATAAACTTTTTGTGAAGCGGCATAATTACACAATTTGCATGCGAATGGACGTTCGTTAGTGTGCGATTTCATATGTCTTAATAAAGTACCTTTCCCTGAGGCGGCATAATTACACAAATTGCATTCGAATGGACGTTCCTTAGTGTGCGACTTTATATGTATTTTTAAATTACTTTTTTGTGACGTGGCATAATTACATAAATTACACGCGAATGGACGTTCGTTAGTGTGCGACTTCATATGTGCTTTTAAATTATCTTTCATTGATGCGGTATAATTACATAAATTGCATGCAAATGGACGCTCGTTAGTGTGCGACTTCACATGTTTCTGTAAATAATCCTTTTGTGAAGCGGCATAATTACACAATTTGCATGCGAATGGACGTTCGCTAGTGTGCGATTTCACATGTATTTTTAAAGTACCTTTCCCTGAGGCGGCATAATTACACAAATTGCATTCGAATGGACGTTCCTTAGTGTGCGACTTTATATGTATTTTTAAATTACTTTTTTGTGACGTGGCATAATTACATAAATTACACGCGAATGGACGTTCGTTAGTGTGCGACATAATATGTATTTTTAAACTACGTTTAAGCGATGCGGCATAATTACACAATTTGCATGCGATTGGACGTATGCTCGAGTGCGACTTCATATGTGCTTTTAAATTATCTTTCATTGATGCGGTATAATTACATAAATTGCATGCAAATGGACGCTCGTTAGTGTGCGACTTCACATGTTTCTGTAAATAATCCTTTTGTGAAGCGGCATAATTACACAATTTGCATGCGAATGGACGTTCGCTAGTGTGCGATTTCACATGTATTTTTAAAGTACCTTTCCTTGATGCAGCATAATTACACAAATCGCATTCGAATGGACGTTCGTTAGTGTGCGACTTCATATGCATTTTTAAACTACTCTTATGTGACGTAGCATAATTACATAAATTGCATTCGAGTGGACGTTCGTTAGTGTGCGACTTCATATGTACCTTTAAACTACTGTTATATGACGTGGCATAATTACACAGATTATAGGCGAATGGACGTTCGTTAGTGTGCGATATAATATGTATTTCTAAACAACATTTCTGTGATGCGGCATAATTACACAATTTGCATGCGAATGGACGTTCGTTAGAGTGCGACTTCATATGTGCTTTTAAATTATCTTTCGTTGATGCGGTATAATTACATAAATTGCATGCGAATGGACGTTCGTTACTGTGCGATTTCATATGTCTCTGTAGAGTATTTTTCTTTGATGCGGCATAATTACACAAAATGCATTTGTCTTAAACTTCATCTAAAGAAAGGTTCGGTTTAAGTTTTTCTAAAACAAAATTTGGCCCTTGAAGTTCCTACGAACAAGATGTTTCCAAAATGCTGCTGAAATTTTTCCTATAAAGTTTCCCAAAGAAATGTTAGCTTTCTAAGTTTTTCAAAAACCGAGTTTGTTTTTATAGTTCCTCTAAACAGAATTTGTCTTAAAAAGTTCTTCAAAAAAACTTTCGGTTCCTATAAACAAAATTCACCTTTCAAACTTTCTCTAAAGAAACTTTGGCTTATAAAATTTTTGATCGGGTTCCTTTTTTTAAAACAAGTTTAGTATTTCATATTTCTGTAAAACAAGTTTCTTAAAGCAAGACCGTTGAAATTCCTCTAAAACAAGTTCTTGAAAACCAAGATCATTAAAAACCGCACATCTGAAAGTTCGTGTGTAAAGCTTCTCTAAAAAGAGTTTTCATAAATCACCCTCGGGGTTCGTTTTTAAAGTTCCTCTAAAACAAGGTCCACGCTTTAAAGTATCTCTGAAATAAAGTACGTGTCTTAAATTCTGAATGACTTTTTAAAAACATTTTACGTTTAAAAGTTTTTGTAAAATAGAATTCATATTTCAAAGCTTATCTAAAACAAGGATAATCTTTAAAGATTCCTGTAAAACTATCCTTTTATTAGCTTACTCTAAAACAAGGTTTGTTTCATAACGTTTCCCTGAAACAAGTTTCACCTTTTCAAGCTCTTCCAAAACTCGTTTTACAAAATCTCCTTAAACAAAATTCATATTCTAGTTTTTTTAAAATAGAGTTCGCTTTTTAAATTTCTTTTAAATAAGATGCGTCTTTTAAAGAACCTATGAACGAAAGTTTTACTTGTAGTGGCTTTAAGACGCATCCATAAATCTCCTCTACAACAAAGGGCGTGCTTTAAAATTTCTCTAAGGCGATTTTGCATTTTAGTTCTTTTTAAGATAAAAATTTCGTTTTCAAACTTCTTTAAAACGAATTCGTCCATGAAGTTTATTCGAAACCAGATTTGTCTTTTGAAACATCTCTGAAGCAAAGATCGTTTCTGTGAAACAAGTTTCTTTAGTGCTCCTCCAGTACAAAGTTAGTGTTTCAAAATGCCTCTAAAGCAAGGTTTGTTTTTTAAAATTCCTTTAAAAAGTTGGCTTAAAGTCCTTTTCAAAACGTGATTTGTTTGTTAAAGTTTATTTGCCTTTTAAAGTTTTATAACAAAATTTCTGCTTGTTTAAAGGTCCTCTAATTTGTCTTAAAAAGTTCTTCAAAAAAACTTTCGGTTCCTCTAAACAAAATTCACCTTTCAAACTTTCTCTAAAGAAACTTTGGCTTATAAAATTTTTGATCGGGTTCCTTTTTTTAAAACAAGTTTAGTATTTCATATTTCTGTAAAACAAGTTTCTTAAAGCAAGACCGTTGAAATTCCTCTAAAACAAGTTCTTGAAAACCAAGATCATTAAAAACCGCACATCTGAAAGTTCGTGTGTAAAGCTTCTCTAAAAAGAGTTTTCGCATAAATCACCCTCGGGGTTCGTTTTTTAAAGTTCCTCTAAAACAAGGTCCACGCTTTAAAGTATCTCTGAAATAAAGTACGTGTCTTAAATTCTGAATGACTTTTTAAAAACATTTTACGTTTAAAAGTTTTTGTAAAATAGAATTCATATTTCAAAGCTTATCTAAAACAAGGATAATCTTTAAAGATTCCTGTAAAACTATCCTTTTATTAGCTTACTCTAAAACAAGGTTTGTTTCATAACGTTTCCCTGAAACAAGTTTCACCTTTTCAAGCTCTTCCAAAACTCGTTTTACAAAATCTCCTTAAACAAAATTCATATTCTAGTTTTTTTAAAATAGAGTTCGTTTTTTAAATTTCTTTTAAATAAGATGCGTCTTTTAAAGAACCTATGAACGAAAGTTTTACTTGTAGTGGCTTTAAGACGCATCCATAAATCTCCTCTACAACAAAGGGCGTGCTTTAAAATTTCTCTAAGGCGATTTTGCATTTTAGTTCTTTTTAAGATAAAATTTCGTTTTCAAACTTCTTTAAAACGAATTCGTCCATGAAGTTTATTCGAAACCAGATTTGTCTTTTGAAACATCTCTGAAGCAAAGATCGTTTCTGTGAAACAAGTTTCTTTAGTGCTCCTCCAGTACAAAGTTAGTGTTTCAAAATGCCTCTAAAGCAAGGTTTGTTTTTTAAAATTCCTTTAAAAAGTTGGCTTAAAGTCCTTTTCAAAACGTGATTTGTTTGTTAAAGTTTATTTGCCTTTTAAAGTTTTATAACAAAATTTCTGCTTGTTTAAAGGTCCTCTAAAATAAGCTCGTCTGTTGAGGTTCTCTCGATCATGATTTACTCACTACCATTCGTTTAAAACGGGATTTTGCTTTTGTAGAGCATTTAGAAAAAAACTCCCTATAAAATTTGGATTTGACGTTTAAAGTTGCTACAAACAAAGTTTATCTTTTAAAATTCTATCGAATCTTTGCCTATAAAATTTATTGAAAGGTGATTGGGTTTTGAATCTCTTTTAAAACAGAGTTCCTTTTAAGTTCCTCTAAAACAAAGCTAGTGACTTAAAGTTTCTGTAAAGCAACGTTCTTCAATTAAAGCGACTTTAAAACAAGATTATTATTTTAATGTTGCTGTAAAACACAGTTCATTTTCTAACATTCCTCTAAAGCAAGGTTTACTATTTAACTGAAATTCTTTGTTATAGTTCCTAGAGTAAGGTTTTTAAAACGCTACTAAAACTTTTTACATAAACCTCTTCTAAAATGGTTTCCTTTTAAAGTTTTTCTAAGGTAGAGTTAGTTTCTTAAAGTTTTTGTAAAAAATGGTTTATTTTTAAAGCTCCTCTAAAGCGGAGATCATATATGAAGTACTTTTTACACAAGGTTCGTCTTTTATAGTTTCTCTAACAAAGCGTTTGTTTTCTGAAGTTCCCCTAAAACAAATTTTGCGTTTTCAAGTTCCTTTAAAATAACCTTGTCAAAAGAAAGTTCGTCTTTTAAAGTCTTCGTAAAGTAAAATTCGTCTATAGGAATTTATTAGAGTTCACTAATGTTCCTCTAAGATTAGGTTCGTTTTTCAAAATTTTTCTAGAGCAAGGTTTGTTTTTAAAGTAGGTGTAAGATAAAGTTCGTCTTTAAATATTTCTTTAAGTTTAACTTAAAGCTTTTTTACAATTAGTCTTTTAAAATCCTCTAAAGGAATGTTTGCTTTTAAAGTTCTTCTAAAACAGATCCCTTTATCAAGTTGCTTTAGAATAGGGTTTGCCTGCTCAAATTCCTGTTAACCAAAGTCATTCCTTTACGGTACCTCTAGATTAAGGTTCGTCTTTTAAAGTTCAAAGCTCCCTTGAAACTCGTTTTAAGAGTCCACTAAAACAAGGTCCGCGTCTTAAAGTTCTTCTAAAACAAAGTTCGTGTTTTAAATTTTCTCTAGAGGATAGGAACGGTTTTTTAAATTTTCCTTTAACAGTTCATCTTGAATGGTTTGCTAAAATAGGATTCGTCTTTCGAAGTTTATCTCAATCAAAGATCATGTATAAAGGTTCCTGTAAAATACACTTCTTCCTAAAAATTCTCTCCATTAAAATACCTCTAACACAAAATTTCCTTTAAACGTTTCTCTGAAACAGGTTTCATCATTAAAGGCACCTTTAACCCGGTTTTTGAAGTCACTCTAGGATAAGATTGGCCTTTAAAATTTTTAACGCGGGGTTCGTTTCAAAGGTTCCTATAAACAAAACATTTTTGTTAAAATTCCTTCTAAACTACTCCTTAAGAACTCTAAAAAAAAGGTTTGAGCTTCAAAGTTCCTCTAAAACAGAGTTTCTGTTCTAAATTTTCTCTGAAGTAAAACCGCTTTCTAAAATTGCTTTAAAATAAAAGGCATCCCAAAGAAAGATTCGTTTTTTAAATGTAGTCTAAACCAGGATTGTCCTTTAAAATTTTTGTAAAACAAGGTTCTTTCTCTAGGTTTCCCACATAACTCGTCTTTTAAAATGCTTCTACACAAGATTTGTTTTTTAACGTTTCGATAGAACAAGCTTCATTTCTTGAAGCTCCTCTAAAATTAGTCCTTAAAGGTATTTCTAATCAAGATTAGCCTTTTAAAGTTTCTATAACACAGAGTTCGCTTTATAAAGAAGATTCCTCTTACACAAAGTTTATCGTTTAAGGTTTCACTAAAGTAGAGTGCTTTCTGTAGTCTTCAAACTAAGATGTGCTATTATAATTTCTGTAAACGACCTCATGCACGGCCATGACCTTCTCTCTCACAAGAAGGGTGGCAAGCGAGGCAGATAGCAGCCGGACTACCCTTGGGATATAAGATAAATTAAGAACACAACTGTAAAGTTTAGTTGAAAATATACCTTCCTTGAGAGTGCTCGTTTTATTTTTTACAACCGGTTTTTAAGTGGAAGTTCTCAGTGCAGCGCCGGGATAGACCCGTTAATTGTATTAATTACGAATTCATATCAAATTTAATTTTTTTCTGTTTTCGTTCCGTGATCGTATTTTTTGTGAGGTGTAAGAGTTGTGTTTGTATTTTTGCTTACGTTGCCGAGCGTATATGTATATATAGAGTACTCAAGGATTTAAAAGGAATAACAAAATTATACTATTTTTTCTCAACTGACAACAGTGCGTGTACCTATTTGCTCCTAAGTGTTGTGCACTATGGGACGATCAAGATCCCCATTAAAAAGTTCGATCAAAATACGCTCGAAATCGTATTCAAGAAGCTCCACCGGAAGTTCATGTAATAGTTACGATTACAAACGCGACGGCAGGCGGAAGCTATAACGTAGTGACGAACGCGTACAGTCAGCCGTACGTGTGATCGATTCAACGTTAACGGTAACTAACCCAAGGAGTTACACACCACCTCCATCACAACCTAGTCAATCGGGTAATGTAGATCGATTAGAAAAACTTGTAGAACATCTTATAGAACACAGTGCAGTTATCAGATCGAAGCCCAGAAAAGTTTTTGTTAGACCAGACTCTATTTCGGTGTTTAGACCAGGAAATCCTAACCTAAGATGTTACAAATGGATTGAAAAGATAGAACAGTTGTGTAAAATAAATTGTTGGGACGGACATACCATGATTTTTAATATGCAAAATCGATTAAGTGGGTTAGCTCGTAAGTGGTTTGATAACCTCACGTCATATGACCTTGATTGGACAGGCTGGAAAACTCTGTTACTAAAATCCTTCCCCGGACATCAAGATTTCGCTAGTATTTTGAGAAAATTTGTCGATAGACGCAAGCTCCCAGCAGAAACTTGGGAAGAATATTACTTTGGAAAAATGAAGCTTATTAACGCTTGCGAAATAAAACCAAAAAACGCCGTATCTTGCCTTATCGATGGAATAGGCAATTTTACTATACAAGTTGGAGCGCGAGCAGGAAGATACGAAACACCGGACGCACTGTATGCAGAGGATTTGTCGTCATTAATATCTGAACGGCTTCTGTAAAATATTCGGATTCAAATGCGTCACGTAGATGTCCTCACTTTTTTAGTTGTAGCGACTGGGATAGCTCGTTGATAAAGAGATCAAGGGGTAATCCTAAAACCGAACAAAAATGCTACAATTGTAGACAAAGAGGGCATTTTGCAAATTCCTGTCCAAAACCAAGAATAAAATGCAAAAGGTGCAAAAAATTGGGTCATTCAAACCAGGACTGCCGCCGAAAACAACTAAAGGTACAATTTGTTAAATCTGAGGGCGAACACTCAAAAAAGCCATATTATTTCGATTGTTCTATAAATGGGAAACCATCTCGCGCATATGTTGGCACGGGATCGGAAGCTATTTTAATTAAAGAAGAGACCGCAAAAACATTTGACCTGAAAATAATGCCGAGCCCATTAGTTTTAACAGGTTATGGTGCTTCAAATGTTCCTGTAATTGGCATGACAAATTTTACTGTGGTCGTGGATCGAGCAAGTGCTAACGCAAAATCTTTTTTCGTTCCGAATACAGTTCAAAACATACCAATTATAATTGGACAACTCTTTTTAAACTTACCCGAAGTGATTTTAATAATAGCAAATAAGAGGATGAGAATTCTAACTACGCATGATGACATTAATGAAGTTTTACATTTAGAACCTAGGAAAATACCCTTGTGGCAAAAGAGCGGTAAAATTTATGTGCCAGGCACTCTGAGGCCAGTTCCAGGAAAAGAGCACTACGTTGGAAAATGCATCACTCAAAGCAAAGACTGCTACGTCGTCATTACAAACGTGTCGCAGGAAGCAGTTGAGGTGAGTACTAAGCCAATATTAGTAAGATGTGTTCAGTGTTTTGAGGACAAACCGCCTTGTCCTCAGTTTTCAACTAATCTTTTAGTTAAAGTGACTGAATACGAGTATTTTACTCAAACTCTTTCCCAAAAAATTTAGTATCTGGGTCACGAAATTTCTCGAGAAAGAGTTCAACCCGGATATCGTAAAACAGAAGCCGTTAGAAACTTTTCAGATCCGATTAATGTTCATAATGTCCGCCAATTCCTTGAATTGGCCAGTTATTTTAGGAAATACATAAGACCTTGCAACCATTGCATGTCCCTTAACCATGTTGACAAAAAAGAATTTAGAATTCTAATGGGGATCGGATCAACGTATAGCATTCGATGTCCTTAAAGAGAAACTCGTTTCTAAACCCCTCTTAGCGATCTACGATGAAAAACCGCCAACAGAAGTCCATACGGATGCTTCCCAGAAGAGACTTGCTGGCATTTTGTTACAAACACAATGGTTGTCTAAAGCTCGTTATGTATTATTTAAGGCAGACTACTAAGTAAGCACAAAGGTACTATTCCTACGAATTAAAAACCATTTCGTAGTAACCTCCTTGAAACATTTTCGAATATATCTAATAGGCATACAATTCAAGGTTGTAACAGATGTTAACGCCATTCGTACCACTTTTTGTAAAAGAGATCTGGTTGCGAGGATTGCAAGGTGGTGACTTTCTATTCAAGAATCTACCTTCGATGTGGAGTACAGACCGGGACTAAAAATGGCCCATGCTGATGCTTTAAGCAGAAACCCTATGAAACATATCGAAAACACTGCTAACGTATTAAACGTTAACATCAGTAATGATGACTGGGTTCCACAGGCCCAATTGATGGACGATCGATGCAAGTAACTTATGGAAATGTTGGGAAAAGACACAACAGCTCAAGAAGAGAAGCTAATTCATAGCGAATATAGCTTAGAAGACGGACGATTATACAAAAAAACGTCTGATGGTAAAAAGTGAGTTGTGCCAAGGGCAACCAGACGTCAAGTCTTACTTCACTTCCGCGATGGTATTGGGCACTTATCAGTCGACAAAACAATTTCGGCTATAAGTAAATTGTATGGGTTTTCAGGCATGAGACGGTATGAAAAAAAGTTTATAAGTTCCCGTTTACCTTGTCTTTATAATAAGAAGCCAGGAGGGAAGCGATCTGGATATTTGCATCCGATCGAAAAGTTCGCCACTCCTTGCGATACTATTCATATAGACCACCTAGGTTCATTTGTGAAATCCAAAAGAAATAATTAGTATTTGATAGTTATTGTCGACTGTTTCACGAAATTTGTATTTTTGAGAGCAGTCAGGTCAACGAAGACCGGACCGCTGATTAAATTCCTAGATGACGTAATAGAAAAATTTGGAGTTCTGAGAAGAATTGTTAGTGATCGAGGAAGCTGCCTTCCGGGCAAGATTTACAAAATACTGCAAAGATCTAAATATAAAACACGTTTCAAATGCTACTGCAACAACTAGAGCAAACGGACAGGTAAAAAGATATAGAACAATTTTGTCCTCGCTTTCCGCATTTACCAACGACGAGGAAAAGTTGGAGAAAGATTTCTAAAATTCGATGGAGACTGAATTCTACGACGAATACTCCCCAAGGGGTATCTGCAACGCAGTACTGGACAACGAAATAACGTTGGAACCACAAGTTAGCTGTCTGAAGAAAATTCGAGGTAACGTAAAGGCTCGAATCACTAAAGTACAAGCAAGACAAAAAGCATGCTACGACGCACTCCGCACCCCCGAAAAATCGTTTTGTCTTGGCGATCAAGTTTTGGTGCGTACGATCCCAACAAGTAGCGATGCGAGAAGCAAAAAGTTGCTTCCAAAATATAGTGGTCCATACGTCATTATTAAAAAATTGGACTACGATCGTTTTATTGTCGAGGACCCAAAAGGCGCTTTTCGCTCGCAGAGATAGTACCGTGAGGTAGTTTCCCTCGACAAGCTTAAGGCTTATAACGTCGAAGTCAGTTCGGAGTCTAACGAAGAATTCGACTGAGAAACACCCGAGTGCTCAAAAAGAATGACAGGTCTTGATTAACAAAAGTTGTTAAACAGGAGCTCGTATTAAACCTTTTTCTAACGTTTTTTTAAAAATAGGTTGAACGATTCTGGTATAGGTAATAATATGTACATACTTATAAGGTATCGATACACTAATTGGTCAATTTGTTTGTTTTTATGAAATCTAGGAAGTTCCTTGAACGAGTTGGACACTGATTGTTGACATGTATTATGTATTGTGTAGTAACTTTGTTTTGTGGTAGTTCTATATTTTAAAGGTTTTATTATTCTTCATAGGTCAACCGGAAGTTTTCTCAAATCCACGAGGACGTGACTGATGGTACCATGGCCGACTGTAAACGCCTCATGTACGGCCGTGACCTTCTCTCTTACAAAAATGGTGGCAAGCGAGGCAGGTAGTAGCTGGACTACCTTTGGGATATAAGATAAATTAAGAATACCACTGTAATGTTTAGGTGAAAATATACCTTCCTTGAGAGTGCTCACTTTATTTCTTACAACCGGGTTTTAAGTGGAAGTTCTCATTTTATAAATAAAACAGTATTAAAACACCCATAAAATTCGCCCTTAAAGCTTCAAGACCTAGTTCGCGTTTTAAAGTTCCTCTAAATCGAGACTAACATGAATATACAGTATTGCCCGAAATAAACAGTACTGAAATTGTAATTGTTTTGTATATTTAAACAATACATATTATTGACACTTTATTATATGTTCTAAATGTGCACCTCCTCGTTCGAGACAGACTTCATAACGATGTTCTAAGTTTCTGGTCATGTTATTGAATAAGGGTTGTCTCAGGGCTGCGAAGAAGACTCTAACGGCATCCTTTAATTCATCGATGGTTTGTGGTGCCCGTTTGAAAACGGCATTTTTAGCCATGCCCCAAATGTATGCGTCTGGAGGTGTGAGGTCTGGAGAATGTGAAGGATAAGGGAAGTCAGTAAATCGTGATATGAATTTGCTTGGAAAATGTTCTTGAAGAAATTGACGAATTGCGGCAGCAGTATGGCAAGTTGCCCCGTCCTGCTGAAAAAATTGGTTTCGAAATGCCAAGTTACGTGCACGACAGAATTGATATAGATCAGGGATAAATCGTGTTAAAATTTGTCTGTACCTCTGTTGATTAAGTGTGACTTGCCTACCATTCTCTTCGATAAAGTACGGACCAATGATTCCGTGTCCGGAAACAGCACACCAGACACTCACTTTTTCACTATGTAAAGGAACCTCTTGAACCTCATCGGGTCTGGCAAAGCCCAGAAATCGATTTGTGCGACGATTCACATAGCCTGACAAGTGAAAATGTGCTTCGTCTGGAAACCAAACATTTTTCAAAAATTCAGGATTTTCATACTGTAACGCGAGAATTCTGGCGCAATATTCCACTCTACTGCGATAATCCCGAGGATGAAGTTGTTGATGTACCTGAATCACATACGAAAATGTACCCAGCTCCTTCAGGATTCTTTGAAAGGAAGTTCTTTTAAATCAAGTTGTAACGCTGTCCTTGCCTGGCTGACTTTCGGATTTTCTAAGATTTGCTCAAAAACACGTTCATGGTTATTGTTGTTGTTAACTGTCCTGGGACGCCCTGAGTTTCCTTTTCGTTGGCACAATACACTACCTGTATTTCTAAACTTTTCAATAACCTTCAAAATTACAGCATTACTTGGAGAACGTTTATTAAACCTTTGTGTGAATTGATCAGACACGTATAGCAAACTTGCACCATTACGTCGGCCGATTCCGTATGAACGAAAATAATGCTCTACCAGAAACACTTTCTCCTCTGTACTTAACACCATTTTTAACAATTAGGCCCTACTAATTACTTGTTTGAGGTTTACTTTACAGGTCTATACTAGCTAACTTGAGTGTGACAGCGCACGCATAAAAACACCGCCAACTTAGTTTCAGTACTGTTTATTTCGGGCAATACTGTATTTGTCGACTTTATATTAAGAAATGCGTTAATTTCAAACCGAACAAAATAGGCTTGGCAATAGTGCATTGCAGTCTAATAGCAAAAAACAGAAAGCCGTAACACTATATCTTTTTACACGAATTTACATTACGAATTGGTTACCTGAATTATTATTTACACGGTCATGACCTTGATTCGAAGGATTGAGTATAAGAATTGACTAATTAGAAAAGACATTACCCCTATTTTTAAAGGATAAGTTAAAACAATCAACTTGTCAATATTAATTTCGCTTTATAATTATCTACAAACTTTTACTTCAAATATTTATAACTTCCCAGTGATGTACAGGAACGGTAAAAGTTAATTTAAATACTTAGGGGTTGTTCATATGCGCACACACTAAATTTAAATCTTCTTCCAAATTTAACGAATAAACAACCAACAGCTAAACGAACGCTCATGTTAAGTTTCTTTTTTAATATGTCATTGAAGCACAACACAAATTGACTTGATTATAGGAATGCATTTTTGCAAATAGGCATTCCTCTGTATGCAACTGCACTGTATGTAAATAAATATTCGTTAGTATGCGTTCGTTTGTGTATTCTTGACTTCCTTTGACACAACCTAATTACGTAAAAAGCATGCACATCGACATCGATAGTGAGGAATACCACGTAGGATTTTTAGATTATTTTTTTCTGATGCCAAATAATCACATATTTCAAACAAAAGGACGTTCATTACCATGGGACTGAACATCTTTCTGTAAAAAGCTTTTGTCTGTTGCAGATTAGTCACAATGATTGCATGCAAATGAACTTTCGTTAGTATGCCACTTCATATATCTATTAAAACTAATTTCCTGTAGTGCGGCATAATTACACAAATTACATGGGAATAGACGTTCGTCAGTGTGTTTCTTCATATGTAATTTTAAACAATCTTTTTGTGAAGCAGTATAATTACACAATTTGCATGCCAATGGACGTTCGTTAGTTTGCGACTTCACATGTATTTTTAAATTACCTTTTTGTGATGCAGCATAATTACACAAAGTACATGCCAAAAGATGGTCGTTAGTGCGCGATTTCATATGTATTTTTAAACTACTTTTTTGTGATACGGCATAATTACACAAATTGCATGCTAAAGGACGTTCATTGACGTGCGACTTCATATGTATTTTTAAATTACCTTTATGGGATGCGGCACAATTACACAAACAGCATCCGAAGTGCGTTCGTTAGTGTGCGATTTTATATGTAGTTCTAAACTACGTTTTATTGATGAAGATGGTCACACAAATTGTGTGCAAATGAACGTTCGTTAGTGTGCGACTTCATATGTTTTACTAAATTACTATTCATTGATGCGACATAATTACATAAATTGCATGCAAACAGACTTTTGTTAATGTGCAACATCATATGTACTTTTAAAGTACCTTTTTGTGATGCGGCATAATTACACAAATTGCATGCGAATGGACGTTTGTTATTGTGCGACTTCATATGTATTTTTAAATTACCTTTTGTTGATGCGGCATAATTACACAAGTTGCATGCGAAAGGACGTTCGTTGGTGTGCGATTTCAAATGTGTTTGTAAATTATCTTTCCTTAATGTGGAATAATTACACAAATCACATGTGAATGGACGTTCGTTAGTGTGCGACTTGGTATGTATTTTTAAATTACCTTTTTGTGATGTAGCATAATTAGACATTTTGCATGGAAAAAGATGTACGTCAGTGTGCGACTTCATATGTCTTAGTAGTTTACTTTTCATTGATGCGGCATAATTACACAAATTACATACAAATGGATGTTCGTTAGTGTGCGCCATCATATGCACTTTTAAACTACTTTTTTGTGATGCGGCATAATTACACAAATTGCACGCAAATGGACGTTTATTAATGTGCGATATCATATGTACTTTTAAACTACCTTTTCGTGATGCGGCATAATTACACAAATTGCATTCGAAAGGACGTTTGTTAGCGTGTGACTTCATATGTATTTTTAAACTACCTTTTTGTGGTGCGGCATAATTACACAAATAGCATGCGAAAGGACGTTCGTTAGTGTGTGATTTCAAATGTGTTAGTAAATTATCTTTCCTTGATGCGGTATAATTACACAAATTACATGCGAATGGGCGTTCGTTAGTGTGCGACTTCCAATGTCTTAGTAAATTACTTTTCATTGATGTGGCATAATTACATAAATTGCAAGGAAATAGACGTTTGTGAATGAGCGACATCATATGTACTTTGTAGTGCAGCATAATTACATAAATTGCTTATGAATGGACGTTCGTTAATATATATGACTTTATAAAGTACTTTTCCGTGATGCGCTATTATCACACAAATTGCATATAAATGGATGTTTGTTAGTATGCGGCAACATATGTCTTTGTAAATAACTTTTTAGTGATGCAGCATAGTTACATAAATTGCATACAAATGCATGCAAATTAGTTAATATGCAACTCTGTATGCTAAAGTGCTTTTGGGAGATTCCATATAATCATACAAATTGCATAAATGTTCACCTTCGTTAGGATGCGACTGCATACGTAAATGTAGAAGACTTTTGTGATGTTGCATTATCACTAAAATTGTATACAAATGTATGTTCGTCAAAACGAAAACACATACGAGTTCTTTACTTGCCCTTACAACATGCAGAATATGCACATAAAAAGCATGGAATAGCCGTTTGGTAGTATGTGAGCACATACGATCTTTAATAGGGGAGGGGACAATAATTACATAAATTATATGATAACGAACGTTCCTTAACATGTGACCGTGCGATATAGCGTTAAGTTACTTTTCTGCCGTGCAAATAACATTTCATGAACAGTGTTTAAGGCTGAGATAGTACACTTGTTAATAGGTCAATTATTATAAATGTACAATAAACACACAAATTCCTTTCTATACAAATAGCGTATTCCTATAATACTCAATTTTTGGAGGCGAGTTGGTTCTATGTTTATAAAGGCATGCCCTCTTAATACGAGACCTCATATCGTACTAAACGATAAATTCGACTACACACTTTTTACTTCAATATTGGCTATCGATTGTGTCGTTCACAGGAGGTTAACACAGTTGAATACAAAGGAATCATTTGACTTCATTTTAAATACTTTTTTCTGTAATTATAAAGATATAAATTTACCTTACGGTGTTAATAACGTATACGTAAAACTTAACAATCTCTAAATTACTATCAACGTAGCAGACATTTTAATAAATGTCCTTGAAGGTATTTCATAGAATGGAATGATTTATAAATCACTACATGATTTTAGAGTAAACATAGGAGTTTAAGTTTACAAATGCGTTAGTGAAGCGTTTGCAACTACTCTACGATTATTCTATTGAAATAATTACTGGAAATCACTCTTTATACATGAACCACACTCAAACATATGATGACTTGCTTTTATGCCCTTAGTTCAAATTAGGTAAAATGGAATGGTTGTGAGAGAATAAACTTGAGTGTTTTTTTGTGGCATTAATCAATGAAAAAAAGAGTTAATATTGAATAAAACGAATTTGTCATGGTTTTGCAACCCGCACTATGTCGTGTTATTTGGATACAAACACTGATAAGCGTCTTTGAATTACCGTTACGTTATCACGTGTACGAGTATGAATGTAAGAAGTTTTCTGCACCCGTTGGCGTCAAATGATGTAGAATCTTTTCTATTAACTCAGGGTACACAAAATAAAACGTACTTGACATTTATTTATTTGCGTATTTTTCAAATTAATCTTTACTTCATACAATCAGCAGCAAGGTATCTCCTAACCCGACACTAACATTATCAACTTTACTTCCTAATTATTATTAATATCAAAGTTCTCATGCCATCCTGGATTCATCCGTACACCAAGCAGGACTTAACCCGAATGCCACTCCCATCTCCATGTCTGCATAACATACCTAACCCCAAACGTAAACAATCTCTACCTGCTATTCAATCATAAAAAAGTCCATCTCAATTTTAAATAATATTCCACCCCTAATTTGATTATATTGTCAATGATTGCCTTATAATTAATATTAAAAAACTAATTACTGAATTAAATAATTGGTACATTAGTCTAGTAAACCAAAGAATCTACGTATCTATAAATCACGTCAAAAAAATATGTTAAAATATATTCAGGGTGTGTCACAGGTAACCGAACGATCCCTATAGCTGGCATTTCGTTTATTTTATAAGAGAAGTCTTTCGATTTTTCGTCCCGGAACTTATGTTCTCCATACATTTGTATAAACAATTCCCAAAAATTTTTATTTTAAAACTCTGTTCATTATTATTGTTCTAAACCATCTTTAATATGAAATAAAATTGCTCTACAACGATCGTTACAGTCTCCATACGTTACAGCTTGTTCTGCAAGCTGGTCGTACGTTAGATTTTGAGGATGGCTAATATACCGTATCGCACTACAGGTTGTATCACAATCCTACTAACCTACAATTATCGTCGAAACCATCGACCCATTGCGATCGTAGTACAGATTGTACGAAAGATTGCTATGCTGTAATGGGTTTTACGTGAGGGTTATTGTGGGGCAGTTTTATAATACATTCGTTAAACTGAACTTACTTTAATTTTCGAGCGTTGATTTGTGTGGACCCCTGGGAATAACTATTATAAATCTAACCGGGCAATTAAACGATGTTTATACTGTTGTAGGTTTTTGCATCAATGCTACTTGCTGGTAATACAAAAATCTCACATTGTTGTTACAACATTTTTGTCTAGCTGCCATTCTACGCGGGTTAAGTATAATGAGGTAGAAACATTGCAGCTATCAATAACCCTTAACCCATAAATATCGACAAAGTTTTACTTAAAAATTTATAACTTTCCAGTGATGTAAAGTAACGGTAAAAGTTAATTTAAATACTTAGCGGTTGTTCATATGTGTACATACTAAATTTGAACCTTCTTCCAAATTTAACGAATAAACAACCAACAGTTTCGCAAAAGTTCGTATCAAGTTTCTTTTCTAATAAGTCGTTGATTATGGGAATGCATTTTTGTAAACAGAAGTTCCTTTGTATGAAAGTAAACTATATGCAATTGAATATTGGTTATTAGGCGGTCGTATGTGTTTTCCCGACTTTCTTTTAATACAACCTAAATACGTAAAAAGCATGGACATCGTCATCGTTAGTGCAGGCTAACACATATGCTTTCTAGACTCTCTTTTCTAATACAAAAAAATCACATAATCTAAACAAATGGCCGTTCATCAATATGGGACAGCATATGTTGGTGTAAATGACTTCTGCATGTTGCACAATAATCACAACTATTGCAATGGAATGGACGTTCGTTAGTGTGCGACTTCATATGTTTCTGTAAATAAACTTTTTGTGAAGCGGCATAATTACACAATTTGCATGCGAATGGACGTTCGTTAGTGTGCGAGTTCATATGTCTTAATAGAGTACCTTTTCCTGAGGCCGCATAATTACACAAATTGCATTCGAATGGACGTTCGTTAGTGTGCGACTTCATATGTATTTTTAAATTACTTTTATGTGACGTGGCATAATTACATAAATTGCATTCGAATGGACGTTCATTAGTGTGCGACTTCATGTGTATCTTTAAACTACTGTTATGTGACGTGGCATAATTACATAGATTACATGCGAATGGACGTTCGTTAATGTGCGACATAATATGTATTTTTAAACTACGTTTCTGCGATGCGGCATAATTACACAATTTGCATGCGAATGGACGTTCGTTAGTGTGCGACTTCATATGTGCTCTTATATTATCTTTCATTGATGCGGTATAATCACATAAATTGCATGCGAATGGACGTTCGTTAGTGTGCGACTTCATATGTTTCTGTAAATAACCTTTTTGTGATGCGGCATAATTACACAATTTGCATGCGAATGGACGTTCGTTAATGTGCGATTTCATATGTCTTATTAAACTACCTTTCCTTGATGCGGCATAATTACACAATTTGCATGCGAATGGACGGTCGTTAGTGTGCGACTTTATATGTACTTTTAAATTATCTTTCATTGTTGCGGTATAATCACATAAATTGCATGCGAATGAACGTTCGTTAGTGTGCGACTTCACATGTCTCTGTAAATAAAGCTTTTGTAATGCGGTATAATTACACAATTTGCATGCAAATGGAGGTTCATTAGTGTGCGACTTCATATGTTTTTGTAAATAACCTTTTTGTGAAGCGGCATAATTACACAATTTGCAAGCGAATGGACGTTCGCTAGTGTGTGATTTCATATGTATTTTCAAACTACCTTTCCTTGATGCAGCATAATTACACAAATTGCATTCGAATGGACGTTCGTTAGTGTGCGACTTCATATGTATTTTTAAACTACTCTTATGTGGCGTGGCATAATTACATAAATTGCATTCGAATGGGCGTTCGTTAGTGTGCGACTTCATATGTATCTTTAAACTACTGTTATATGACGTTGCATAATTACACAGATTACAAGCGAATGGACGGTCGTTAGTGTGCGATATAATATGTATTTTTAAACAACGTTTTTGCGATGCCGCATAACTACACAATTTGCATGCGAATGGACGTTCGTTAGAGTGCGACTTCATATGTGCTTTTAAATTATCTTTCGTTGATGTGGTATAATTACAGAAATTGCATGCGAATGGACGCTCGTTAGTGTGCGACTTCATATGTATCTGTAAATAACCTTTTTGTGATGCAGCATAGTTACACAATTTGCACGCATATGGACGTTCGTTACTGTGCGATTTCATATGTCTTTGTAAAGTATCTTTCTTTGATGCGGCATAATTACACAAAATGCATTCGAATAAACGTTCGTTAGTATGCAACTGCATATGACTTTTTAAAGTACTTTTCCGTGATGCGGCATAATCACACAAATTGCAAGTAAATGGACGTTTATTAATATGCGGCATCGTGTCTTTGTAAATAACCTTTCAGTAATACGGCATTGTTACATAATTTGCATACAAATACATGCACATTAGTTAATATACAACTGTGTATGTTTTATGCTTTTCTGAGATTCCATATAATCATACAAATTGCATAAATATTCACGTTCGTTAGGATGCGACTGCATAGGTAAATGTAGAAGGCTTTTGTGATGTTGTATTATCAGTAAAATTGCATACAAATGTATGTTCGTCAAAACAAAAACATACATGAGTTCTTAACTTGCTTTTAAAATATGCAGAATATGCACATCAAAGTATGCGAATAGCCGTTCGTCAGTATGTGAGCAGATACGAACTTTAATGAACCCTTTATAGAGGGATCAGTAAATACATATATTATATGATAACAAACGTTCCTTAGCATGTAACCGAGTTATATATGGATAAGTTGCCGTCGATGGACAGTGTTTAGGGGTGCAAACGTACACTTTTTAATAGGTCAATTATTGTAAATGTATAATAAACACACAAATTCCTGTCTATACAAATAGCGTATTCCAATAACCCTCTACTTTTGGAAGCGAAGTGGTTCAATTTTTATAAAGGCATTTCCTCCAAATACCAGACATCTTCTTGTACTAAACGATACATTCTACTAGATACTTTTACTTGAATATTTGCTATCGATCGTGTCGTTTACATGAGATTGTGAAAAGTGTTGAATGCAAATGCTTCATTTGACTTAATTTTAAATACTCTTTTCTGTAATTATGTTGATATAAATGTACTTTACGGTGTTCTTAACGTATACTTATTAACAATACCTAAATTATTATCAACGTAGCAGCCATTTAATAAATGTCCTTGAAGGTATTTCATAGAATCGAATGATTTTTAAATTATGGCACGGCTGTAGAAAAAACATAGGGTCTAAGTTTATAACTGTATAACTGTATAACTGTCACCTTTTTTTTATACATCAACCACCCCCACACATATGATGACTTGCTTTTATGCCTTTAGCTCAAATTATTTAAAATCGAGTGGTTGTGAGAGAATAAAATTGATTTTTTTAGTGGCAATAAACAATGGAAAAAAGATTTAACGTCGAATAAAACGACTTTGTCATGGTTTTGCATCCCACACGACCTCGAGTTATTTGAGTCACCGACACTGAAGGCGTTTTATGTAAAAATCTGTGATTCCACAAATGATGTGTTGATAAATTTTATACTCGATATTAGTGATAATTCAGATTTTGGTTTATCTGACGATGCTAGATCTTACGATTTACGTTTTAAGTTGTCACAATAGTTTGTATGTAGGGTAAATGCCCCACTAATGGCTAAATCCATTATTTAACTTTATTTAAATGCGTACAGCTTGGCTTTAATGTTTTTGTAAATGCAAATTTATTAGATTCTACCGTAATAGTCTGTACTTTATGAACTCGAATACACATAAACAGAATTTGTTTAAATTAATCTTTTTAAGTTAAAACATGTACCTACCTCACACCAGTAATGGCCATACATGTTTCAGAAGTGATCATCCATTTGCATTAGTAATGGCCATACTAAGCAAGAATATTGATCTTAATTGATTTTAATACATTAACATTAATATAACATTTCTAAACACGTAGTCATAAGTATTTTTTATTTCAGACACATGTTGTTTCTTATATCGATTGTTTAATTGTACATACGATATCTTCATTAAAATAATACAGCGTGTCATTCTTTTCAGGCCACTTCCAAGCAAATCTTGCTCTTTTCATAAATGTTTCAACTCCTTCCGAATACATTTTCAAAACCACTCCTGGAACAAACAATACTTGTAACAATGAGTTAATTACCTGGATAGTAATCTTCACCATAGTTGTCAATAATATGATCTCTAATAGCAAAATCTAACATTTTTGGATCGCTGATATCAAGATCTTCATCGTGAAATTTTATTTTAGACCTATTTGATTCAGAACAAGACTCTTCAGGTATCTCTACTAACTTTCTTTTATTAATTTTTTGCTTTGAAGTGTTTGTCTGCTCATAAAAATTTCGGTATATCTTACTTGAAACAACTGAAGGAAAAATTGTTATTTTTCTTTCAGAGCAACACTTTTTATCGGAAAAAAATTCTTAAAAGGTGTGGGAACTTTAAACGCTTCGCTTTCTTTTTTACCATACACGCTTGCTTTTTCTAGGGTTTTTCAACAAGGATCAAGTGACTGGAGTATTAGCAAAAATCATCTTTTCTGGACAAATCGCATTTGGTCTACACTATTTACAACTGCTATCGGAATATTAGTTGCTCTACTAGCTATTGAATGAATTGTTTCTGTAGTTTGTTATTTTCTGTATTCACCAGGGAGCTTCTAATTGCTGCCCACACTTTAAAACGGTTTAAAGACTCAATATTACCGGTCCAATTCGACTGGTTTGAATAGGTTTTAATAAACTGCTCCAAAACATCTTTTTCAATTTTTTCTTCAACTGCTGCAAGTACTTTGTTACTAATGTCTTCTTATTTACAATTGACATTTTTCTATTTAGGATACATTTGGAATAATCAGCACCAGCTCTGTCGAATTGATATAGCCCGCTCCTTCTAAACCCATTTATTATTTTTTCCTTTTTAGTATATTTTGAAAAAAAAACTACAGACAAAATGTTGCTAAATGTGTAACGTGTAACATTTTCGGGGAAGTTGTCAAATTTTCATTTTCAAACTTCAGATATCAAGCCTGACTTTAAGGGGTTGATAACAGCTACAACTGCAGGTTGCATTATATTTATTTATTTTATTTATTTGTTCCAACGTTTCAGTAGTCTGCTACCTGAAATTTAAGCAGACCTGACTTCTCCACAGAAAGTAACCATCATGTGTTATGTGTGTATGTGAGTATGTGTAAGGGATGGTTGTGTGTATGTGTGTTGTGTGTGATGTTGGTCCGTGTTACGTTCCCCCTCTAGAACCAGGACCATCGACAGCCGGATATCCCAGTCGTCAAAAAAGAACGCACAACGGACATTGCCTTGTCAGTCCGGACCATCGGCAGCCGAAAATCCAGATGTTGAAAGGCAATGGAAGTGTGTGTTTAGGTGTGTGTGTGTGTGTGTGTGTGTGTGTGTTTGTGTGCGTGTGTGTGCGTGTGTGTGTGTGTGTGAGAGAGAGAGAGTTGTGTGTTGTGTGTGATGTTGATATCCGTGTTACGTTCCCCCTTTAGGACCAGGACCATCGGAAACCAGATATCCCAATCTTCAAAGAGGAACGCTCGACGGATGTTGCCTTATCAGTCTGGACCACCGGCATTATAATTTGAATAAGGGCCGCTATACTTGCGGCCACGTCCCCAATGCTCCACCCGGAGGTACTACATTGGGTTTAAACGCGAACATAATCGTGCTTCTAATTTATTCTAACTTCATAGTTAATCCACCCTAAACAAAAATAAATAAAAATCTAACAAACCTAAAAATCTGACAAACTGAAACAAAAACTAAAAACAGAGTTTAAATAATGGTATCCCTAACGCTGACTTTGAAGTGTGCCCGATCAACAAGACACAAAAAATGAGAGGGAGAGGGATCCGTAATACCGGATAGCAGACGCCGGTTCTGCTTACCAGTGCGACCTGAAGGGTCGTCTTAAAACTATCTAAATCTAGCTAACTAATTTAAATCCATCCCTAGCTTTCCTATCATTCCCTAACTGATTTATATTATGATTACAATCTTCACAAATCTACTCTTCCTTCCCAAATATATACTGCAACCAAAATGGCGACAGAACGTCAAACAAAACAAATATGCCACAAAATACTACAATACATGCTAATAAATATAAAGTGTAAATATAAAATATAAATAAATATAGTTATATAAATATATAAATAAATGTCTAATAAGCGTTAAGCATATAACAGTCCACAAAATAGCAAAAGAATCACCCTATTTATCAGGTGCACTCGCACAAGCATTATGTCGGCTAGCGCCATTACGCACAAAACGTGCTTGTTAAATTATTTAAAAAACTACTGATTAATGTAAATCAATGCTTGTGCGAGTACAGCCGCCACAATTTAAGTCTTACCTCGATAATAAAATTCTCCAGCATCCGAAGATCTGGTCGTCTGCCTACATCTAACTGTAACTTACTTTTAAGGAGAAGATAGGGTACACTGCTAAAGTCATGGTGGGTATGCACTAAATGTTCTGGGGGGGATCACAATCACTATCACTATCACTTCACTTTCAAGTCCTGGGGGGATGCGCGGTTTCACTCTATTTTATTATCTTTGTTTATTTTATTGATTTAATTTAATGAGGATTTCTGGTTTATTTGTTATTGTTTATTTGTTATTATTTATTCCCGATTTCTCGATTTTCCGCACATAATTATGAAGATAGGTAGTGATTGTATTAATGGTGTGGGGGTTTCTCGTGCATATTGGACATTTGGGTATAATTATCATGTTTTTTTTTTAATATCAGGTTTTGGTTATGCTCGTATCCTTACGCACGCCAAGTCAATTTAAAATTTTTCAATCCTCCCACCAACCCCGCCGAATTTTTACACGCGGTTGTCATTGATTGTCTAATCTCGCGACCCTTCCCGCGAATTCTTTTAAGGCTGTCCAGAACGCCTTCTGGTTAATCACTTCCCCGACTTCCTCTAGGCTCTTTGGCCATGCCAGACCTAGGATAGCTAGTTTGCTATCAGCCAACCCTCGATTTCCCGCCTCAAGCGGGCAGTCGAAGAGCACGTGCTCTGCGCTTTCCGCGCCCTCACCGCATTCGCAGCGGTCGCTGTTGGTTAGTCCGAACCTTTGTAAATACGCCTTTAGGGCGCCGTGCCCTGTTATCAATTGCACCATTTTGTGATCGAGTTTGACCTCGATCCTACCTCTAGCTTCTATGCTCGGTATGAATTTGTGGGTCAACCTGCCCGTGGCAGCGTTGTTCCACCTCTCTTCTCATTGTCGAATTGATTTTTCGAGCAGCTTTCTTTTGATTAAAGACCTCGGTATCGACGAATGTGATATTCGAAAGTCGCCCGTCGCGGCCTCTTTAGCTAATTCGTCAGCCCTATCGTTTCCTACGTTACCATTGTGCGACCTGACCAAACAGAACTTTAAACGTCGAAACTCGAACGCCGTACGCGCTATCCTCCAGACGTCCGCTTGGAGATCTGTCGAGGTGTTCATGTTTGTTAAAGCCGTTAGCGTCGATTTACTATCACTGATTATATAATACTCGTCTCTGCCCGTATGGTTTATTACGTAATCGATAGCCTCTCGTATGGCTACCAATTCGCACTGGAAGATAGTGCACCAGTTTGCGAGTTTGGTTTGAAACTGAAACACCTCCCTTTCCTGCTTATACACGACAAACGCCGCGCCTGCTTGCCCATCGTCCATACGTGAACCGTCCGTATAAATTCTAATACCCATCGCGTCCTCATCACCTTCGACAAACTCGATTCCTCTAATATCAGCCGGGTGCCCCAACTCAGATACAACGATCTTTCTTGCAATTTCCCTATTACCAAAATTAAGATCTTCGATAATTTCGCGCCCTTTTCCTATATTTATTAATCGTTTATCTCTAATCTCCCTAACGACATATTCGATAGGGAGAGTCCTACTGATCACCAGGACAGCCTCCGTGGAGGTGGTCCTGTACGCCCTCGCCGCTTTTACCGCGGTTATGCGTTGTACGCTCGTCAATTGACGCATCTCCCGGACTTTACAACCTTCTGCCCATACAGAAGCTGCGTACAGTATTGCCGGCTCAATTGCTCCGGCATAAACCGTCCTCAGCGATTCGCCCCTGAAACCCCACTTTATTTTAGCCGCCGCCATCATTTTATTTGATATTTCGCCGCCCTTACTTTTTACGTATTGTACGTGCACTTTCCAATTTAATTTATTGTCGATCTTGATGCCGAGGTAGGTAATACAATCTTTAAACGGGATTTTCTGTCCTCCTAGCTCTAACCTAGGAGGTCTCTGTCCTGGTCTCGTGCCGAAATAAAGCGCCTCTGACTTCGCCGTGTTAAATTTTATTTTTACCGCCTGCGACCATTCGTGTAATTTATTAAGCGCCTCGTTCGGTTTGGACCACCGGCAGCCGGAAATCCAGATGTTGAAAAGGCAATGTAGTGTGTGAAAAGTGTTTTATGTTTGCACAGTACATAAGAGGTGTTTTGTGTGTGTGTGTGTGTGTGTGTGTGTGTGTGTGAGTGTGTGTGTGTGTTTGTGTGTGTGTGTGTGTGTGTGTGTGTGTGTGAAGTGTGTTTAAAATGTTAATTTGTGTTTATGTTTGTCCAGGTTACTAAAAGGTTGGATTGAATTAGTATAATTTTGTACATGTTTGAACTTATACTATTACATAAATAAAAAATTAGGTTCTTTCAGATGAAAAAATTTGTTTGCTGTATTGTTTGCTTCGGGTATGTGAAAGTTCTTAAAATTTAGCGTTTGTTAAAAATAAAAGAAATTTTCTATTCTACTACTTAAAATTAACTTATACTACTACAGTGGGTTATTATTTGTGAGAGACAGGGTTGCTAATATGTAGAAGCATGCAAATTCTACATATTAGGGGGTTGGATCGTTTCAAGTCGGGTTAATGGTTTGATCTTGTTGCTTCTGGTCGTCAAGAGCAGAGCTCTTGGAATTCCAGGAGATTGGTCTCCGGTCTCCGGGGCAGAGTCTCGGTCCAAGGAGAGGTGGTACTCTTATGTCTCTGTCCTTGAGTTTTGTTTGTGTTTTATCCGTCAAGATAACGTTGGTGGATAAGTGCCGTGGTTTTTTGTGTGAGTGCATTTAAGTGTGAAAAGACGTTTTCATTCCAAATCATCTGGTGTAGGGTCTTGTTGAATAATGTTTGTCTATGTGCGTAGAGGTACGGTTGTAAGTCATTACACTCGAATACTATATGTTCCGGTGTTCCTATTTCTCCGCACGTGCATATGTTGTTGTCAACTAAGTTCATGCGTTCTCTGTATGTTGGATAGGGTCCGTGGCCAGTAAGGTAATGAATAAATCCCCGACTGAGCACCAGGTATTTGGCTTTTAGGCGATCTTTAATATTTGGGATCATTGCGTATACCCTTCTACCGGTTGTGCTTTGATCGCATCTTGTCTGTCATTCTGCAAGTATGTAGTTCTTTATTTCCGTCTTTGTCGTGGGCAGTTGGTTTATGTTTAAGATGCGTTGTAGTTGTTGGTTGTCATTGTGTGTAAGATTGTATATTGCAGCTCGCTGTTTCACTACTAGGTCCAAGGGCATAGTTCCCACCAGTACATGAAGTGCATCATGTGCGGTAGTCACATAAGCCCCCGTCAGTCGCAGTAAAACACTTCGTTGTGTACTGTTAATTTTTTGTCTAAGTTTGATTGTGTTAAGGCGATGTCCCCACGTGCTCGCGGCGTATGATACCATAGCACCGAGCACACTGTTGAGATATAGCCTTACGCAATTAAGTGGTATCTTATAATTCCTTTGGGCTAGCGTTGCAATGTTCTGCATTGCAGAAGTTGCACTTGCACAGACGGTGTTTATATGTGCAGAGTAATTCTGTTTTTCGTCTAAAGTAAAGCCGAGATATTTTCTGTTTTGTGTTCTACTTATATTTACACCATCTAGTTTGATGGTGGGGTCCCTTGCCAGGGTTCCCTTGATCACAAGGTATGTAGTTTTTTGTGGTGTTATGGTCATTTTGTTGGTTTTGCACCAACTTTGTGTATGGGTAAGGGCGATGTTAGCTTTACGTTCGATTTCCTTTCTGGAATTGCCTTCAACCACCAGCAAGGTGTCGTCGGCGTATGCATTCGTCGACAACACTTCGTCAACGGTGTCCAGCCTTTCCAGGAGTTCATCAATTACAATATTCCAAAATAGGGGCCCGCATATGGACCCCTGCGGGCAACCTTTATTTATATATTTGGTAATGCTCTCCGTGCCTTGTAGGGTTACATACCTGTCCCTGCAATAGCTCCTGAAAGAGTGGTATAGTTGTGATGGACAGTTTATGGTCGTAAGTCTTGTAAAGAGTGAAGGCCACCAAAGGTTATTAAATGCGCCTTCTATGTCCACTAATATTAATAGGACGTATTTTTTGTGTGATTGCTTGATGGTTTGTATTGCTTGGTTTATGGCGTCCTCGGTTGATTTGTTTTCTGTAAAGCCGTATGTCTTGGATGTACTCCTGTGATTTGTCTGTGGTCCTGCATTCGGTTACATAATAGTTTTTCATACGGTTTTCCTAGCGTGTTCAAAAGGCATATGGGTCGGTAAGAGCCCGGTTGTTTGGGGTCTTTACCTTTCCCTTTAGGGATAATCACGACATTCGCCTGTTTTCAGATGTTCGGAAAAACAGCTTGTCGTATGCATTCATTGTACAGTGCTGTTAGCGTCGGTGTTAACTTATCTTGTAGCGCTATGCCAATCTCCGCAAGAATTCCTTCCGGTCCGGGTGCTTTCCTGCTCTTCGATTGGCATAGTGCGTATCTCACTTCGTCTTCTGTGAAAGGATCTAAGTTGTCGTCTTGCCTGTTCCATGGTCGGTTACCTACGTGGTTTTTGTCGATTACTCTTTGTCGTCTGAGTCGTTGTTCGTTAGTGTCGTCTTGAACGTTGTCATCGAGCAAAAGTGTTTGTAATAGCAGTGTCACAGTTTCACCCCAGTCTTTTGTGTATGTACAGTCTTGTTTTATTAAAGTTGAATAAGTCATCGGTGGTTTGATTTTACCCTGAGTGATTCTATAGGGTATTTCCCAGGCGTCAGTTTGTAAGTGTCTTTCCACGAATAATTCCCATGATTTCCTTTTCATGTCAGTCAGTTCTTTTTGGTATATGTCTTTTAATTGTCGATAATTTGTTAGGTGGTATGCTCTCTCGGCAGGTGTTAGGGAATTTTGGTAGCTTTTTCTCGCTCGTTGTGTTTCCTTTTTTAGGTTTTGAAGCGTCTTCTCCATTGACTTGTCTTTGTGTGTCGTGTTTTTCCTTGTTTTGGGAGCACTTGCTCCATTGTGCGTCTAATTGTGTTGGTGAGTAGTTTTGTATACTCGTGAACGTTTTCATCTGATGTTATATCTTGAGGGGGTACAAATGTGTCCCTCAGTTTGTTCCAATTTGTATTTCGAATTTTGTATCGTTGTACATTGGTGAAGTTTTGTGGTGTGTCAAATGGCCAGGTTGTCATGTCAATGTTGAACGTGATTAGGTTGTGGTCACTAACGGTTTGGTGTTCTAATACCTGCAAGTCTTGTATTGTATGTAGTTGTACGCCAGCCCATTTGTCAGTGTAACGTCTATGTTTGTTCCTGTTCCTGCATGGGTGTTGTATGTGGATGGGTTATTAGGAAGGTTGATTACTTTGAGTTGTAGTTCGTTAATCAAGTTTTCGACTTGTTCTCCGCGTTCGTCCGTGACGGAACTTGCCACATCGGAGATTTTCCATTTACGTCTGCCATAATAACTATTGGTTTGTTATTGTAAGTGTGTAATATGTTGCGTATGTTGTTTATGTACGGCTGGAGATCCAGTCTGTACTGGAAGTAGCTTTTTACTAAGATCCACTTTCCAATCCGACCGTTTGAGACCTCCAGACATGTGCAGTGTTCTCCGCTGTATCCTTGGATTGTCGTGATTGTCAATGTGGGATCAAAAATGACCACTGCCGTTTGTGGGTTTCTACCTGTATGTATTTGTCTTGCCCTGACTGGCATGCTTGGAATCTTCCCATGCACCAGATAAGGTTCCTGTATAAAAAGTGCATGTAATCGTAAGGTTTTAGCTAGTTGTCTAAGCTCTTTCATTACAGTTGCACAGTGCATGGCATTTATTTGACCAATTCTGATCTATCCGTCGTCCATTAGGGGTAATAGGTGTTTATGCTGCATTCTGGTTGTTGCTTGTGTTTGTGTGAAAATGTTATGTGTGAGTGTAGGTTCGTATTCCGTTTGTGGGTGGGTTACTATTTTGTCGGTGTGCATGTTCTCTTGTATTGTTTGTTGAAGATGTTGTCTATACGTGATTGCCCTTGCTTTGTCCCTTTGAATTTGTGAGGGTAGTTTGTGTTTACTTTGGTTAGGTTTACTGTCCATAGTCGGTTTTTTGTAAGAGTCTGTCCATTAACATTTTATGGGTTGGGCAATCTTTAGGGTTAGAAGCGCACTTTTTGTTACGTTTTAAGCATGGTATGCAAACTGAGTGTTGTCCGTGCTTGGGGCAGTCTGCCCTTTTGTGCTTGGAGTCTTCTTCCCCACAGTGTCCACATGAATCGGTGGTGCGTGTGCAATGTTTCGTGACGTGTCCTAGATCGAGACATCGTAGGCATTTGGGTACTACTAAAAGTCTTTCACTGTAACACAGCGATATTCGATATAGAGTTTCCCTAGATTTATTAATATTGTTGCGATCCACTATTAGGCAACCCGTCAAACATACAAACGCCCGGGGCACAGCGTATTCTTCAGCATTCGAGAATCCTTCTACAAAGTTCTAGATAATGAGTCATATCTTAATGCAGGGTATATATAAGGCCGCTTATGAATGTAAGAGTTAGTCTATTCTTGAATGTCTAATATAAATTATATCGTTGTAAAGTAAACGTAGTTGAGTTTTTAGAATATATACATAAATGATATGCTGTGTCTAATGTGCATGCAGCTTGCAGTATACATAAATAAATAGAAGTGTATAAACAAATAGTTGTGTTAGTGTGGTTATTGGACCTAGGGTAAAGAAGTTAGTTTAAGAAGATATTAGTGCTTGTAAATTCATTAGTGTAATAGTGCTTTATTGTTAAGTGGACTGAAAACATCTATAAATAAGGCATATACTGTTAATTAGACTTGTGAACAGTGAGTAATAAAGACCATTATTATTACTTGTTTTAAATTAAAGAAACGCGGTAGTAGTAGCGCGTTACACTGGTGTCAGGCATTTGTGGGGTATATAGTGACTAATTAAAAGGAAAGCACACAAGTCTAAAGCCGTTTAAGTAGTTTATATATGCCAGTTACAAGAAGCCAAAATAAGATGGACGCAGAAGGTTTAATGAATTTCCTCAAGGATTTTAAATCCGGTATGGAGGAGAGGTCGGCTAAACTAGAAGTGACACTCAGTGAAAATGCTGAGAAAATAGAGGAAAAGTTGAGTGAAAATGCTGCGAAAATGGAAATAAAGTTTAGTGAGAATGCTGAGAAAATAGAAGAAAAGTTAAGCGAAAATGCTGCGAAGTTAGAAGAAAAGTTGAATGAAAAACAGCCACGTTAGAACAAAGATTAATGGAAAGCTCCATTGCATTGAAAGAAGATGTCACTGAACAGGTAAAAACAGTTGAGCAAAAGTTGGACAGTAAATTGATAAAAATGGAAGAAGATGTGATGAGACTGCAAGAGCAAGTTATTTCACTAACAACACGGCCACTTGAATTAGTAAATCAAGTTGTAAATGAGAACATTCCAGAAATAAGAACCATGGAAAGAAGCGAGTCCATACCGTCTAAATTTAAAGTGAAACCACCCACTTTCGATGGCAAAACACCTTGGCCCACATATTTGAAACAATTTGAAGCTGCGGCAATAGCCAACGGTTGGTGCAACAAAGAGAAGGCTATCTCTCTAATAGTGGCCCTACTGGGGGAAGCTCTTAACATCTTACAAACGATTCCTGATTACCAGCAGAATGATTACGGCCTTTTAACATCGAAGCTTGAGATGAGATATGGAGATGCTCACCTTCAACAGGTTTACCACGCACAAGTTAAGAACCGCTCGCAAAAGACAAGTGAAAGCCTGCAAGAATTCGAAGCTGACATCGCCAGATTAGTTAGATTGGCATATCCAACGGCACCAGATAGTTTCCTCGAACAACTGGCTGTACAAACATTTGTGGATGGCGTTAAAGATGGCGAAATACAGCAAGCGCTAAGATTAGCACGGCCAAAAATGTTAGATGACGCACTGGCTCATGCGCTTGAATTTGAAGCAGCTAAGCAGACATCACACAGAATGAGTCACAAAGTTCGATCTGCCTTAGAGGAACCTGATCAAGCCCAGAACAGCATAGATGAAATAATCAACCGTGTGGAAAAGCTGGAAAGACAACGACCGCGGAAATGGGGTTTGCGATGCTGGAACTGCGGCGAAGTTGGTCATATACAGAGACGCTGCACTCAACCAAAAAAACAACCGGTTGAGCAGCAGGAAAACTAAAGCAAGTCGACGTAAGGGGGCGAACGTCGACAGCACAACGTAGTGCCCCGGAGATTATCATCCGTGCTGCATCGTCAATGGGGAGTCTGGGCAGCATTTATATCGATGGAAGAATTAATGGTAGGGGTGTCCGATTACTCGTGGATACTGGAGCGACAAAAACTATTGTGAGACCAGATTTGGTTGGTCGTGGAAAAATGCTACCTGTATCGGTGTGTCTTCGAACGGCAAGTGGTGAGAAAATTTGTACTCACGGAGAGACTGCCGTTATGTTGACAATTGGGGACAAATTAATTAATCATCGAGTGTTGGTAGCTGAAATTACAGAAGAAGTGATCTTGGGAATGGATCTCATGAGAGAATATGGGTTTCATGTAAACATGAAAGAAAATGTGCTTCGGATAGATGATGATGAGATTCCATTTCAAGGTAGGAATAACCAGACGATGCAAGTTCGAATGATTTGCGATATGAAAATACCCGAAAAGGCAGAAATGATAGTAATGGGATGCCCGGATGGTACGCTCCGGGAAGGACAAGTATGCATGATGGAAGCAACTGAATCGGGAGTGGGTCAGGAGGACTTCTGATTGGAAGAACGCTGGTAAAGTCTCGAAATATGGTACCAGTAAGGGTGCTGAACATTAATCCCCATACAGTGACCCTGAAGAAAGGCATGATTGTGGGAAGTTGCATTCCAGTATGTCATATTAAACGTTGTGTGGACGACACGAAAAATAAACCAACCAACGGTTGCTCACAGAAATTGCTGGATATGTTGATACCCTCGTGTCAAGGATTAAATGTAGACCAACTGGGCAAGGTAAAAGAACTGGTCGGACGATATCGAGGTGTGTTTGCTCTGGATGATAGTGAGAAAGGAAGGACGAATGTTGTGCAACACAAGATCAATACTGGAGATGCGCAACCGATAAGATACCACCCCAAGCGGCTTCCTTTGGCAAAACGTAAAGAAGCCGAGCAAATTATCACCGATATGGAAGAACAGGGAGTGATTGAACCCTCGAATAGTCCATGGGCATCCCCGGTAGTGCTTGTCAAGAAAAAGACGGGTCGACAAGGTTTTGTGTAGACTACCGGCGGCTTAACAATGTGACAAAGAAAGACAGCTACCCTTTGCCCAGAATTGATGACAACTTGGATACTCTATCCGGATCTAAATGGTTATCGACCTTGGACTTAAAAAGCGGTTACTGGCAGGCAGGCTTGAAGCCAACCGATAAAGAAAAGACTGCGTTTACAATTGGAACTGGATTATGACAGTTCAAGATCATGCCATTTGGATTATGCAATGTCCCTGCTACTTTTGAACGGTTGATGGAGTCGATACTGCGTGGACTGTCTTGGAAGACTTGTCTGGTGTACCTAGACGACGTAATAGTGTTAGGGCGGTCCTTTGAAGAACACCTTAAGAACCTAGAGGAGATATTCCAAAGATTACGGGGGGCAAACCTTACATTGAGCCCTAAGAAGTGTCACCTGTTTGGAAAGGAGGTGAAATACCTAGGACATGTCGTTTCGGAGACCGGAATAAGAGTTGACCCTGACAAAATAAAAACGGTACAAGAGTGGCCTACACCAGCAAATATACATCAACTACGGAGTTTTCTAGGATTGTGCACATATTACCGACGTTTTATACTGGGGTTTGCGAACATTGCCAAACCGTTAACGAAATTAACCGAAGATGGACAAGAATATGATTGGAATGACGACTGCCACAGTGCATTTGAACAACTGAAACGGCTACTGGTTACAGCACTAATTTTGAGTTATCCACGGATGGAGGGGAAATTTGTGTTGGATACCGATGCAAGTAACACAGCTATAGGAGGCGTTCTTTCTCAAGTGCAGGACGGACAAGAAAAAGTTATTGGGTATTTCAGCAAGGTCTTGTCGCGGCCAGAAAGGAACTATTGTGTGACACGAAGGGAGCTGTTGGCCGTCGTCAAATCCGTAGAGCACTTTTATAAGTACTTATACGGCCGTAAATTCCTGTTGAGAACAGACCATGCTGCACTGAAATGGTTATTGCAGTTTCGAAATCCTGAAGGGCAAGTGGCAAGGTGGATAGAGCGGCTGCAGGAATATGACTTTGATACAGAACATCGTGTAGGAACTAGCCATCGGAATGCAGACGCTCTATCAAGGAGACCTTGTCCGGTGGACTGCAATCATTGCTCCAAGATGGAAGAGAAAATAAGTGTCATCCATAGAATGACAGTAACCGATGATACTTGGCAACCCGAAAGAATGCGAGAAGACCAGGAGAATGACGCCGAATTGGGACGTATTATTAAGTGGAAAAATAGAGGACAACGACCAGCTTGGGAAGAAATTAGTATTTTAAGTAGGAGCCTGAAGGCATACTGGGCACAGTGGGACTCCTTGATGATGGAAAATAGAATCTTGAAACGACGCCTGGAACTTGAAGATGGCACTGAGAGACTTCAAGTGATAGTGCCGAGAAGCAGAGTGCCGGAAGTGTTGCAGCACTTGCACGACGGTATTTCCGGAGGGCACTTTGGCGTGAAAAGAACTCTCGAAAGAGTGAGAGAAAGATTCTATTGGGTGAACTGCAAAGAAGATGTGAAGGAGTGGTGCCGGAAATGTAAATTGTGTGCCTTTGCAAATGGCCCGGTCACAAAACGGAAAGCCCCAATGAAACAGTACAACGTGGGGAATCCTTTTGAGAGGGTAGCCATTGATATAGCTGGTCCGTTTCCTGAATCAGAGAAAGGAATAAATACATCTTGGTTGCAATGGATTATTTTACCAAATGGCCGGAGGCATATGCTATACCTAACCAAGAAGCCGAGACGGTTGCAGGTGTACTAGTCAGGGAGTTGTTTTGTCGTTTTGGAGTTCCGTTGGAATTACACTCCGATCAAGGTCGAAACTTCGAATCAGCATTGTTTCAAAATGTCTGCAAGCATCTTGGAATCAGGAAGACTAGAACTACGCCACTTCATCCCCAATCGGATGGAATGGTTGAAAGAATGAACAGGACGTTAGGGAAGTACCTGACCAAAGTTGTCTCTGAACATCAACGAGACTGGGACCAATATCTACATTTGTTCCTACTGGCGTACCGATCTTCGGTACATGACAGCACAGGGTACTCGCCCGCTTGCGTAATGCTAGGACGTGAATTGCGGCTACCATGTGATCTTCAGTTTGGATTTAAACCTGGAGAAGAGATCGCAGGTGAAGATTACGTTAGTAAGCTTCGTGAAAGATCAAATAGTATTCACGAAAACGTCCGAAAGAATATACAGGCAGCAAGCGATCGAATGAAATCACAATATGACACGAGAGCACAAGAAGGTGGTTATCAACCTGGAGATTTAGTGTGGTTGTACAATCCACAAAGAAAACGTGGATTGTCGCCAAAACTACAAAGACAATGGGAAGGGCCGTACGAAGTGTTAAAAAGGATTAACGATGTAGTGTACCGGATCAGAAGATCCCCTCGTGGTAAACCAAAAGTGGTACACTTTGACCGTTTAACATCCTACGCTGGCAACAACCAGGAAGACTAGAATAATGATAATGGTGTTCGGCAAGTTATTAATCATGAGCCAAATGTAGATTTTGAGAGCTTTATGGCGGCCTATGGTGGTTCCGCTAAAGCGAGATTTGGCGTTGTTGTTGAAAAACAGCAAGATCTGTTTAGAGCACCAGAAGAGTATTCCCTTGCACATTGCGTAGCTCAAGATTTGGCAATGTCAAGGGGAATAGCTGTTGTTTTCAAGAAAAAGTTTGGATGTGTGGATGAATTAGTACAACAGCAGCCAACTGTAGGAAAATCTTTGGTTCTTCAAGATAAAAATCGTTATGTTTACTATCTGGTCACCAAAAATTCTTCATGGCAGAGACCTAGTTATGGACATCTATGGGAGGCTTTGCTAAATCTTAAGGCGCAGATGATGGAAAATGGAGTAACGAGACTAGCGGTGCCCAAGCTGGGCTGTGGACTGGATCGCTTGGATTGGAGGATAGTCCGAAATATGCTAGAAGTAGTTTTCCAGGAACCAACGTCCAGGTTCTTGTTTGTTGTTATCAACCGGTTGCCTACCAAGACCATGAAAAGAGTGTTGACTGTTACTTCCAACGACGCGGTGGATGCACCAGAGGAGATAGCTGCCGATACCGTCACCAGTCATCAAATTGGCGTCAGGATGGATTTACAGTTACGAGACGTAACGGTTTTAAAGAGGGGGCAGTGTTGCGATCCACTATTAGGCAACCCGTCAAACATACAAACGCCCGGGGCACAGCGTATTCTTCAGCATTCGAGAATCCTTCTACAAAGTTCTAGATAATGAGTCATATCTTAATGCAGGGTATATATAAGGCCGCTTATGAATGTAAGAGTTAGTCTATTCTTGAATGTCTAATATAAATTATATCGTTGTAAAGTAAACGTAGTTGAGTTTTTAGAATATATACATAAATGATATGCTGTGTCTAATGTGCATGCAGCTTGCAGTATACATAAATAAATAGAAGTGTATAAACAAATAGTTGTGTTAGTGTGGTTATTGGACCTAGGGTAAAGAAGTTAGTTTAAGAAGATATTAGTGCTTGTAAATTCATTAGTGTAATAGTGCTTCATTGTTAAGTGGACTGAAAACATCTATAAATAAGGCATATATTGTTAATTAGACTTGTGAACAGTGAGTAATAAAGACCATTATTATTACTTGTTTTAAATTAAAGAAACGCGGTAGTAGTAGCGCGTTACAATATATTCCTCACTTTGCCACTTACCGTCGCAACATGATGTTGAGTTGGTTTGTTTTTCTGTCTTGTTTTGAAACTAAGTTGAAAGCTTCTATTTAAATCCTCTTTGTTAATTAGGTGTTCAAGGTTTTGAGTATAAATTAAATCTGTCACGTCTTGATCTTTCAGGTACGTTGGTATGTCGTATATAATAACTAAAGGTTTTTTCTTGCGTGGTTTTTCGCAATTTAGAGTTTGTTTTAGGGTTGCATGGTTTAAAATTTTGTTTGCCTCGGTTTCGTTATCAGTATCTATAATTACTGCTTTGTTGGTTGTTCGGATGTTGCATTATATGGGTAGTGTTTGGATATACTGAAATTAGTATCACACCACTGTCATCACATAGTTGGCTGACCTGTTTGGTTATGTGAGATCTATGGCCACCTACGAAATGAATTACTGGCCGGGATATATTCTGAGACTTTATATATGGTATCAAGTGGTTTACAATATATTCATAGAAAACTTCAAAATTGATCCATCCTAAATTAGATCGTCCTAAAAGCCAAGCCTGTAGAAGCGATTCAACAATATTTCTTCTCATTTTCTAAGGCACAACTTTACCGTCAGTAGAAAAGTTTGCCAAAAGTGTTATTTGTTTTTTTTCTGAATAAACACGAACGTAGAAGTTCTCTTTATTATCAGCTGGTACCAATATTTTTTCCCATTTTTAGGACATAAGCGGAAACCGGGTTCTTCCGCATTAAATATCCACTCTGAATGTCAAAAAATATGATGAAGGTTGTTTTCTTATATTCTATATCTGAATGCGGTGTTAAGGTAATAATTATAAACTAGAGTCACTCTTCTGATCTCAAAATTTTGACACCTACTCGTTAGTCATTATAGGGCTTTTTTCAAGCATCCCTGCGAAGTTAGTGTAGCATATGTATGATTGTTTATCGTTGTTTGGTTAACATTTAAATTGTTTGTTATACTATTAGTAATAGATGTTTAATGTACAGAGAGTAGAGACACTTCTAATTGGAAGGTCTTTTGTCTTTTGATTTGATTCTTCATGTCTGCTGATGTACTACAGTATACTTATGTATCAATACATAATAATGGCCTGATGTATTTCCCAATTAAGACCATATTTCACACCCAATAACATACTAGAACCCTCGTCAAACATTTACACCACCCGTCCCACTGAGTTAGTCGGTAAAACAACACTCTTTGTTCGCGCAGTTAAAGTTTTCGGTATTTTACCAACACGGAATTTTTAGCAGAGTAATTCACTGAATTTTCTGTGAATTACCTGCTAGATATTCTGAGAGCCAAACCTGTACGTAACAAGTTTTATCTAAACGTACAAATGTATTCGCTACGTTGAATTTATCAAATTATCAAAATAACAAAATATCGATGTATAATAATATCTGATTATCGAATTATCGGGTATCCAGCTATCGAAATATGTAAATTTCAAAATATCAGAAAATATATGAATTAAGTACATTTTTAAGATATCAAATTATCGAAGCCCAAACGTTGTCATTGAAAATAACTACTTTTATATATTGACGACGCATCTCTTCATTCTTTATTTGGTTAGAATAGTGGCCAGCTTGGAAGCTATCAACTAATTTTTTCATTTATTATAAAATTAATAAAAATTGTAAATTTTACGGATATCTATTTGCCTTTTCTTTCATGGTATTAAAAAACACTCTTGTTTGTTAATCTTTTGTAGTTGAACGTTTCTAACTTTACATAGCATAGGACGCAAACGTTATACAAAATTATCTAGGTTGAAAATTAGAACATGGGTTAATTAATTAATAGCTTACCTTTATTTAATTCAATGTTCGCAACAGTACAGTAGGTAGTTTTTTGTATTTCAGTCGAATTCTCGCAATAAAAATACTCGATTATAGATTATATTCCTATGGTGAAGCTTCTTTAGTTTCAATATGTATTAATTTAAGGATCTTTAACGGCCAATAACTTTGTTACTAATTAATAAAAACTTAATTTTCTGAAATTTACAAAAAATTCTAAAAATTCAGAACAATTCCTTTTCTAACAAATTGTCAAGAAGCTGCATTTTTACTGTTTTTCTAGATGGAATACCTTAAGGACATTCAACGTATCATAGTCAATAACAACGTTAAAACGTTTTCGTTAAAAACATATTTTTTTACAATAAACGAAATTTTCGTAAATGTAGAAACTGCATTTTCTAACAACTCGGCAACAAACCATAGCAGTTCTGTAATTTAACACCGCCTCCCTTCTTTGCAGCTATACACAGTCGTAAATGAAACATACATAGCTTAAAGAGGTCTTCGGAAGAGTCTTCGGGATTCACTTGCGAGGCTGAGGAAGAACTTGAATAACGATAGTTAGAAAGTATTTACAGTTGAAGAGGTCCAGACATCTTCGGCGGTTTTCGAAACTTTTCGGAGGGCTTTGTGTTTTACTTGTTGAATAACGTGGAGTTATAAAGTATTATGATATAAACATAAGAACTATACATTGAACACATATACAATATTAAGAGGTTCAGAAATCTTCGAGAATCTTCGGAATTCTTTGAATGGCTTCGGAATATACTTGTGAGGCTGAGTAACAACTTGAATAACAATAGTTAGAAAATATTTACAGTTTGAAGAGATGTCCAAACGTCTTCGGCGGCCTTCGGAACTCTTCGGATGGCTTCGTGATTTACTTGTGGTGATGTCCTAGGCCACGTCGAATGCGTTGCCGCTGAATTATACGGGAGTGCTATCCCGGAGGTACAGCTTGCAGACACATTCAGCGTCACCACAATAAACGACCTCTCGGGACGTCGTGGTCGTGGGGGCGCTTTGAGTAAGCTCGTGCCGCAGCCCTTGCAAAGGCCAAAGATAGTTTGGCGATGGTGACAGGAGCTTCGGGGGCGGTACGGCTGATCGAAAGGCACGTCAAAGAGCGTTCTGTGCTTGCTTCCTGCTGGCCTGGTAAACGGAACGGAGCTTCTTCCCACACGTGTTTCACTAATGAATTTATGTAGGAGCGAATTATGGCGGCGTGCCCCAGGTATAACGCCGGACAGCGTTACTGGTCAAGAATAAGCAGGTTATGGGGAGCACTGCTTGCTAGAGCGTTAACGGGTTGTGGTGAGCACTGCTAGTTGAGTTGCTTAGGCTATGTAGAGCACTAAGTGTACTGAATTCTGCAGGTTTTGCAATCGTATTTATATGCCTTCTTCCCCTATGCAGAATATATTGAAAATCCATGGATGGGTTGGGTGTCCAATAGGATTGTTACTTTTAGGGTAGCATAAAAAATGAGTTGGAGATTTTGATTTTGTATGTCTTTGTTCTGTGGTCAGCACGCGTACTTTAATATAGGGTGACAGCACCATTTCACTTAGTATAACTTAAGTCAGGTTAAAATATCTTAGGAAATTGGTAAAAGGAAAGCACTTTATATGTAGTTGTTTTCCACTACACTAAAAGTATACAAGTTCAAATATTTTGGTAATTTTGTTAAATATGACGCCGCAATTTCGAGAAGTGGGCCGTCAAAATTCGATCGAAAAAGAAGCCGGTCTTCCAACTTTTCCAAAGAACAACAATTGTTGTTGCTGCTTGGAGTGGCCAAATTTAAGAATATAATAGAATGCAAAGTCACAAACAAAGTCACACTAAAAAAACGCTAATTAGCAGTATTTGTTAGAACTCTGATTTGTATTGTAGCAAGCTTCTAGTAGCGCGTTTCACTAATTTAAAACAAGTAATAACAAGAGTCTTTATTACTCACTGTTCACAAGTCTAATTAACAGTATATGCCTTATTTATAGATGTTTTCAGTCCAAATAACAATGAAGCACTATCCCACTAATGCTATTTACAAGCACTAATTTACAAGCACTAATATCTTCTTAAACTAAATTCTTAACCATAGGTCTATTAACAACACTACCACAACTACTTAATTATTACACTTTTGTCTCTTTATGTATTCCTCGGTACAATATACACTTTCACATAATATAAATTTATGTTTACTTCCAAAAGCTTAATTATTTAACTTTACACGATATAATTTATATTCGACATTCTGAATACACTAACTCTGTACTTAATCAGCGATCTTATTTATCCCCTGAATTAAAAGGATGATTCATACTCCAGTAATTGCTAAAAAATATCGGTCCCTTGTTACGTGCCAATCGGCACTTAAACATTGTATTAGGTTAAGTTTGATGTACGGAGGTTTCGCGCCATAATTTCAAAAGACGCGGTGCGCGGAATTTTAAAAGACTAGGCGCGTACTTCCGTTACGTCATAGTGAGTTTGCGCAGAGTGCGCGACGCGGGAGGGTTGGACGAATAACTTCGCGCCGACGTGAAAAAGACAAGAAGTGGGGACAAGTTTCCTGTTCTCGCTATAACGTGGCTGTTTTGCCAGAATCTTCAAGTGGAGTGGACGCTTTGAGGTATCGTATCGTGCCTTATCTTATCTATGTAGATTTCCTTTGCCTAATTGTCTTTGTTTGTTGCCCTATACCTTGTTTCCTAATCCGATCCCTGCATAGGTAGGAGATTTTTGCAGCCACCTAGGCGTACCGTACTCCACGACCCGAGAATGAGCCGGAGACAGCACCGGAGCAAGTACCGTCTTTAATTACGTCGGAGCGGAGCCCTGTTTGCTGGTCCGAACGCGTTGGAAGAGCGTTGGGCGTATCACCTTTATATACCTCAGCAGGGCCTCCGTAGTCTGATGGACTTGGAATAGAAGCCAACTTTAACCCAGCGACATATTCATGTGAGTAATTGCATTAGAATATAGTGTCTCAATTTTATGTAAATTTTCCGATTATGGCGCAATATAATTTTGTGCATTGGTGACGTCATTGGAAGTTGGCTGCGCGGAATCTGTAATAAGGTTAGTGCTGCCATCCGCCAGGGGCGTCGCCGCTTTATTCATTGCGCTTGCGCGATGTATTTATGAACTCGTAACCTGTTTTATCGGCTTTTAACTGTATTATCGACTTTTTAATTGTAAGAATTATCCTTTGTAACACCCTGGAGAATATACAGTACTTATGGCGTTTATGTGATTGACGGGTAGCCTAATAGTAGCTTGTAACAGTATAATTGGCTTTTAGGAATAAGTTTGGGGTAAAATAGGAATATCTTACAATGGTAATAGAGAGGCTCAGGTTCGAAAAATTGAGCAACTTCAATCGAAGTATGATAATTTAAAAACTAAGGCAAGAAAGGTTGAAGCACAAGAGCGCAAATATTTACATGACACGGGTAGACGATACTGTACTTGAAGCAATACTAAAAATCATAAACTACACAACTGTAGTTGTCCTGCCATCAAAATTCGACTCTGATTATGTGGTAAAGAATGCTTATAAATATTTGTGTTTGTGAAAAAGGATGTAAATTTTAAAAAAACCAGAACCGTAAGTTATTTAATGGAAGTATCTTATTGTTCCAGCGAACCCTTCAAAGAAAATATTAAACCTGCACTTGCAGTTAATGTAAATTTTGTTTTCACACATATTTCAGTGAATATAATTAATTGTCTAAGTCCAGTATAGCAACGATAAAGTGTTCAAAATTGAATATATAACTAGAAACCCAAGGGAAGTTGTTTCTAAGATTATTGGAGGTACTTAGTTTTTATAAAACGAATTAATATTGGTTATTTAAAGGTATCAACCTGTCAGAATAGCAACCACTCAACAGTTTCTCAACTGGTGAAGGAAATACAAACTGTAAGCAACTTGTATGTATATATGTATACGCTAATATAATACATTTTGTAGGACAATAATGCTACCGACTGGAGCAATTATTCACCTATAAAACTAAAGAAAAAAACTTCAAAACAGCTTCGTCTTACTGTTATCAATTAAAAATGGAACTGCTAAAAAAAAGACGAAAGAAACAAATGGAATTTGAAAGAAAGCAAGAAAGTGAGACAAAAACACAAACATAAAACGATTTTATTAAATTTACAGATTGTAGAAATGAAAAAGAAACAGCTAAAAGAACAATAAAATTAAGCGTAACATGATTTATTTTGAACCGTTTTTTCAAAAAGCACCACGTTGTGAGCGCCAGTGATATGAATTTTGAAGTTGGCTGACCCTAAACGTTGCGGCGTCACTGAAACATATTCCCCACGTTGTTTTTTTTGTTTTATGGGCGTGGCGTCAGTGTTACTTATTTTTCAAAAAATCTTCCGACATAGCTAGGAGTCTATTCCTGGGCAGAGCAATGAGAAGTGGGGTGGGGGGGGAGTCGAATTCTGTTTGCAAACCAAAGTTAGGATAATCAAATAGGCGCCACCATGTCCTGAGATAATTACGGTAATTGCAAAGCACAGTTCTAAGGGCGGACGTGGAAACCGAAAGATAAAATGATCGCCTTCGTTAACAAAAACCTGTCTTATTCAGATAAGACGCAGCTCCTGTAAGAAATTGCAAAGGTTAAATAAATAAAAAAGTAAAACACCATTTGTGTTCTATAAAAGTACATAAAGAAATAATAAAAAAAATATTTCCAATATAATATTGGCATCAAATTATTACTCAGAAAAATTGTAGCTTTATGTAATTAGATTTGATCGCATTTGACCAAAATAAAAGTCTTAGTTTTGAACTAAATGTTTACTAAAAAAAACTCTTTTAAAATATCGGAACTTGTAACAAAAAATTGTCATAATCAACTACATCAAAGTTAAAGTTTTAACTTTCCTTTTTTCTTTCATTAATCAACCAAATGTACTTTAAACATGAACTTGTTATACAAATTAAAGTGATAACGATTTGTAAGCATAACACAGTGAATTAAAATTCTAACTTGGTCAGATCTTTTCAGGTAGATAACAAATTACTAGAACCTAACATAATGAGAATTTGAACTTTCATATTTACGTCTAATAGTCTATGTATAGATAAAGCTGATCACAAAAATAGGCATGTTTGTTTAAATTGCATTACCGCTGCTTAAAGCATTTGCTTTCAAGACAACATCTGTCAACTGTGCAAAACAGAAAAATATGACGTCGAAAACATACGTTGAACTTATCGAAGGTTCATATGGAACAAAGCATGTCATTATAGAAAGCTAATTCGACAAAATTTCGTTTTACAGCTTGTAAAGCTAGCTCAACAATTAATTGAAATTTACACAATTTACGTGTACTAAACATAAAAGCAAGTTTACGTGTTCTAAACTTTAAAACACACGCAAAAAAAATATCTTACAGATAATAACGAACCAAAAACTGCATTAGCCACTTCACAACAAAATGAGACGGGATTTCCGTTCTTCAAGCAAAGTTACCAGCCATTCTAATTTGAAACGCCTGCATCCAAATTAACTTCCATAATTTCTTATCAGACAAATTTCTTATTAAGCAAATTTCAAATCGACTGTTCCTAAATAACGGTAATTCTTTGGATCCTAGATGACGAATTATATTTGTTCCATTCTTTATTGCCGCATTCTACATTGTGCATTGTCGTTGTCGTTGTCGCTGTCGTTGTCGCGCTAAATAAATTACCTCAAATTACATTAATTCGTATAATATATACTTTGCCAACCGTTATTAGAAGATATCCCAACGATTAATAGTTGATGCGAAGGTTGCCAGCCTCCAGCCGAAAATACATCTTAACACAGCTGTTGCAGGCGGCCGACTGTTTGTCGAAACCAGAGTCGAGCGGTCGCGCCGTCAGAGGGGGGAACACGAAACAATCAAATAGAGATGTACTTGGAAATAGCTTTATGCGACACAGATATATTAATATAATTAGATCCCTAAGGAACAATGCACGCTTAGCGTATTATTCTTGTAATTCGATGCAATTAAATTACGATTGTAAAATAAAATTGTTACAATTGTAACCTTAATAAATAATACATAATCATTGAGTTTTTTTTATGAAATAACACCTTTCCATAATACACCACACCAGACGTGCAAAGTGTTGATTAATTAGTATTTGTCTAAATAGTCGGCCTAAATTAACACCTTCATTGTTGTGCAATTCTGGTAAATCATCCTCATCATCCTCTTCAAGTTATAACCATTTATGAAGTATACTTTCATTCATGTCTATGATAATATTATGCAAGACTACAATGACACACACAACCGTTTCAAGCTTCACTTGCATCCCAAATCTCAAAATTGGAGATCAACGTTTCCAAACACTTTACTGCTTTTCTACAGTATTGCGAGTTCTTATAATTGATTCTTTATATAAATTCTCAGCTGCAGTTCGAGTCACTGATAATTTGATCATTAAATATTTTTGTGATGAATAACCACTATCACAAACTAGAATGTAGTGACCATATTTTCCATGCTCAAACTATGTTTTTAAATTGCTACTGTTGAAAATGGTTTGTTCATGCCTAGATCTAGACCATCTAGCTACTATATTGCATATTCTTAGTTTTGTATCACTTACTGTTTCCATGTTCAATGCAAAAATCCTTTGCGAGAGAGAAACACTTCGGCATCGTGACCATCGCGGGAATCAATTTTTATGTGTACAGTCGATAGCACCTAATGTACGTGGAAACGATGCAATAATTGCATAAAATTCTTCAGCAGCTTTTTTCATTTATTCTTGAATACATTTTTATATATCTTGGTCGCAAGAATGCAATTGCAATTGACACTTCTTATAATACGACAAGCGGAAGCCCTAGAAATACCAACAAAACCTTCAACGCTTATCTACATATTTCCTGATGCGTAAAACCTTAAAGTTAGTAACAGTGCTAACATACGTTTTATATAACCACCCCTGCAATTGTTGCAATTAAGCCTTGTAAGCAATACAAAACACAATTTTAAGCATACCCATTTGTTGGCAAAGCAATTTGGGGTTACATTTGGTGCAGTACATTAAGTACAGTATTTTTTTTAAACGCAACCGTTCAAAAAAGTCCAAATCGTCATATATTTTAAAATGGTTTTTCCGTATTCTGTAAATTTTTGGTCGACGAAGAAAAGGTAAGGAAAAGGAATAAAAGGGGAAATAAAAGGAAAATGATAATCGGACAAGTGAAGAACTGATGACGAGGAAGGAGTCGGGGGCTATAGTTAAAGAAGGGAGAGGATAGCTAAAGAATTTAAGGGGTAAGTTTGACTCCTTAGTCAGAGACATAGGGAACAAAAAATGAATGAAATCAGTATAATAAGTAGTGGAAAAAGAAAAAAAGAAAGCAACACCAATACAGATACGGACCGAGAGGAAACGGATACAGCCAGCTCCGGGGGGATCTTCTTCCAAGCGAAAAATGATAAAAAAGAGGCGCGAAAGATAAAGGGCATGCGGATGCGGTTAAGCAGAAAACGGGTGAGAGCTTAAGTAAGGAAGACGCAGGGTGGAAAATTCTCCGCTTACAGAGGGAAGTAATTTGATAATCAGGAAAATAGGAGAAAACGCGAAAATTTTTAGGAGATATTAGCAGTAAGGTATGTGCAAGGGAAATGGAAGGGGCGCCGCGGTATATTCGAATCTCAAGTGGGGTGAGACTGGTTATCTAAACTAAGAACGAGGCACATAAAAAAGAATAAAGAGTAAGTTAGAAAGACTAAAAGGCATCGAAGTACAAAGCAAAAGAATGATAGATCCGGTCTTGGACTTAGGTGGGATGGGTTCGGATTATGAGGAAAACGAAATTATAAGGGACCTTCTACTACGAAATAAGGAATTGTTGGAATATCGAGACAATTAGGACATTCACCAAAGAAGGCCAAGCGATACCCTTCACTTCAAAAAATAGTTGTTACATTCCAATCTTATTTTTAAAATTTTTTCTTTGTTAATTCATTACTCGTTTGAATAAATTCCGTTTCAATTCTTAAATTCTTCAACAACCCCCTATATAGTTTACTTGTTACTTCATAAGCCCGTTTTACCATAAATCTGTTAAATCCTTCAACATAATTCATAATAAACCCGTTCCCGAATAAACTCCTCAACTCAAACCCGTTTTTGCTTTTAAAAACAAAAATTTATTCTATAAATTAAATAGTTATATCCTGTTTTTAGGTGCCCGCTATCTTGGTATATCTTACGATCGCCGTAAAATGATTTTCTCTGTGGTTTCAAGTTAACAACTTGTTGAAATAAGGTCGCGCACGATCCGATATAAACCCGGGTTTTCCAGTTTTAATGCGCTTCGCTAAGCTAGGAATTGTCAGTTCGAATTCGTGTTGTTTGTACCATTGTTGAGTTTGATTCTGCACCGTATGCGTCGAAGGGTTTTCTGCATTTTATTTGTCACTGTATTTCAAAAAGCGATGCACGTCTTTCTATTCAACAACTAGGAGGTGTCCTGCGTGTATTCGGTGAGTTTTCCCCGCGCGTACCCCTTCTAATCAGATGCTGTTTTTAGCCTTTTTTTTAGCTATAGACCAAATGGGTTCTTTCGTTATGTAAAACAACTTTTTTCTTTACGTGGAACGACTACTTTTGTCCGTAGACTGCTGCTGAAATTATGGTAGCAGAGTAAATGTATGCTGACGACCATGGCGTTTCTATGCTGACTCAACCCCGACGGCTTGCGAGCTAAGTATCAGAATACCTACAGGTATGCAACTTGTTTTCTTTTGTGTACGTCAAGGGCATATTCCGTAGCAACGTTTGGTGTAGTTACGTAACAAGAAACGTCACATTGTAGGACTATTATATATTTCTGCAATCCAATATTATCACTCTACAGGTGCGATGTACTATTTTTAAAGATGCGTGTCAAAAGAATGCACATGTTTATTCGCTTTATTAATTAGTTACTTTACAAAAATTATTAGGTAAAAATTTAAAAACACTTGACAAAAGCTCTCGCAGTTTTTGTTCGATACTGATTAATTTTATTTTGTGTAAATACGAGATGCGCACTTCGTAGCTAAATTTCTAAATTGTTCGTAGAATGTAATTGTTGGCTGTAAATAGTAACACTTAATTTATTTGCCTTTTGCTTGTTTGTACAGAATCCTTTATTTATTTGTATGTGTTAATAGATAATCGTGGGCGATGTACTTTATTTTTTTTGTTTCTTTTTGGTATGTAGGCGAATTTCCCCACTCTCCGCGGTTGGTAGTTAGCCTGGTGTCTACTTTTCTTCCAGCTGCGTCATTGTACGTAGCATAGTATCAACGTAACCCAAGGATTCTTACAATATTTTACATTTTATGGCACACCCAAAACAATAACTTTAGATAATGGCAGCGAATTTAGAAATGAAACGATACAAAATACCCTAGAACTCCATAAAACAAAAATTCATTGTATAACTAAAAATCACCCACAGTCAAATGGATTAATTGAAAGGATACACCTAACATTATTAGAACAGATCAGATTATTAAGATTTACTTAGAAGAAAGAACACATCACTAATTTAATGTCATACGCACTAATTGCTTACAACAGAATCCACTCATCGACAAACTTTACACCCCTTGAATTAACATTAGGACATTCAGATTCTCGTAACCCTTACGATATACATTACAACAAAGAAGAAAACCAACGGTATGCTAAAGACCATAAAGAAAAATTAAAAATAACTTATGAAGATGTAAAAAAGAAGTTAAATAACGACAAAGCACGTATTACAACAACCCGCAATAAGAATGTCGATATAAATAAATTTTCGGTAGAACAAACCGTAGATGAGAAAAACTTTCAAAGTAAAAGACACAAAACGGCTCCTAAAAATTTATGTCCGTTTAAAATCAAAAAAATATCAGTCAAGAATGTAGCCGTAGTAGACAACGGAAAAATAGTAAAATATATTTATTTAAAAAACCTAAGGCACCATGTAATTTCAGATGGATAGCCATCAACCTTGCCGTCAACCTCCACCCAGGTAGAACGGACAACGACATATTAGTTGAAGACATTAAAAACAACCCCGGTATACTACCAGTAAAATTGGGAAGTATGTAAAACACAATAGATTATTGGACATTCGCACAAAAATTTGATTTAACAGAATTAAAACAAGAATTTTATATAATTAGAAACAACTATTACAGACTGAAACAATCAATAGACACAGCCAAATTCGGAAATGCTTAATACAACAGTATAATAGGAAACATTCTAAGGAACACAGAAGATAAAATTAATAGATTAATACCAACAGATCAAATAACAAGACGAAAAAGAGGACTTATTAACGAACTAGATAATATTGTAAAAGCTATCACACGCAATTTAGACAACCAAGATGCAGAACGATATGACAACGCCATACAACACTTAATTGAAAACCAAAATTACATAAAAACCATTGTTAAAAATCAAATATCTTTAACCCAGTCAACTATATTTAAATTTAATGATGCGTTAAGAAAGCTGGTAAAAACCAAGACAGTATAGCCAATAGAATACAAACCCTTGAAAGTAAAATGCAAATCACAATGTTAAGAATGCCAGATTTAATTAGACTTAACACGATATTTACTCAAATAATATAAACCCTTACTGCAATCCAATAAATTTTAGCCATGTTAGAAAACTCTGTAACATTTGCAAAACTAAACACATTACACTCTAATATTATAGAACCAATTGACTTATTAAATGAATTATTAATTATTAAATCACTTATAGCTAACAGTAAACTACCTTTTGAAGTAGTAGAATCAAACATACTCATATTTGAAAAAAATAGCCATAGTAAAAGGTAGTGTAAAGAATAATGAAATCACACGTTTAATAGAAATCCTCATAGCAGAAAGTAACACTTATAATTATTATCATTTATTTGCTTTCCCCATGAAAGTTACTAGCAGGTATCAAGTTATTATCCCTAAAACCAAGTTCCTTTCCTTAAATGAACTTAGGTATGGCTACACGAACGAAAAATGTAAAGAAGTAGCACCAAGCCAATATTTATGCCAATAATTAACGATAACAGCTATTCAAGCAGATAACCCTTGTGAAATACATTTATTAAGATTCTCAAATCAATACAACAATTGTAAAGCAAAACCAGTACAAATCACCAACATAAAAATTCAAAAAGTTACAGAAAACAAATGGATTGCTGTATTTCCACAAGAAGTAATAGCAACCGCCCATTGCAACCAAGACGAATACTACTTTGCATTACCTGGAAGCAAAGTAATCACCATTAAAGAAAACTTATCTAAAATTGAAAAACGATATTATTCGAGTATACCAACACCCAACAGTAACAAAGAAATTCGGAAATTTACCGGAACTACAGTTCAAGATTACACAACCCGAAGACAACGAAATCATCAAGAAACCAATGCAACTAGAGCACCTAGACCTAGATGATCTCAACCAAACCATGAGATTAATTGACAATTACAAAGAACATTTAAGTGAGTTTAAAAGTGCCAAAATTACATTATGATAACATAAGTGTTTGGACAATTTTATTAATCATTTTAATCATTCTATAACTATGTATTTATTGTACAAAACGTATCTTGGATATAGGAACAAAGAAAGAAATTTTAGTCATAAGAATAAAGAAACAAAGGTAAATAAAGAAACAATAAATGTACCCTTAGGGACAATAAATTTTAAAAATTAAGCAAAAACCCTTAATTTTCATCTACGTTGGGAGGAGTTACAAATCCCCCAAATCAAATATATGTATAAATAAATAGAATTATTGAATCTTAAGTTAACTTGCAACATTATATAATTCAAGGATAGATAATAAAAAATTAATAGAAGTCAGACAGAAGACATGAGAACGGATGTGAATACATTGTATTCCAGACGCAACGTGACGCTGCAGGTGCAGGTCACAGTAGGTTATAAAACCGCAATTACTAAGAATTAAGATTTTTACTTTGTATTGTATAAATGAATAAAGAAATAAGCTGACATGCGCTCTGCAGTTCACTCAAGCAATGTGAGGGGCAGTGACAACATAAACATCCTGGAGAGCCCAAAATAGTCAGTCTGTCTTGAGCCTCACAACTTTAGCATTGTTGCTTGTTCAGGCTACCTGCCCTAATTTAGTTCATTTAATAGTAATTTTAACTTCGAATATTTTTGATACAGTACTTGTAAATTAAATTTAATTGTAACTCAGTTTATATAAATTTCTTAGAAGAGTTTTTGGAAAAAGACTTTTTAAAAAAGCAGCTCCCAAGGCCCAAAACCTAACTTGCGTTCGTATGGATTTTTCTGACTTTATTTTGACACAACCTAATTACACAAAAAGCACGTACTTCGTCATCGATAGTGAGGGACAAAACTTAGGATTTTTAGATTATTTTTTTCTAATGCGGAATAACTACATATTTCAAACGAATGGGCGTTCATCAATATGGGACAACACATGTTTCTGTAAAAGACTTTTGCGTGTTGCAGAATAATCACAATTATTGCATGCGAATGGAGGGTTCTTATTGTGCAACTTCATATGTCTCTGTAAAGTATCTTTCATTAATGCAGTATAATTACACAAATTGCATGTGAATGGACGTTGGTTAGTGTGCGACTTCAGGTGTATTTTTAAACTACGTTTCTGTGATGCTGCATAATTACATAGGTTACATGCGAATGGGCGTTCGCCAGTGTGGGACGTCATATGTATTTGTAAACTGTCTTTTCTCGATGCAGTATAATTACATAAATTGCATGCGAATGGACGTTCGCCAGTGTGCAACGTCATATGTATTTGTAAACTATCTTTTCTCGATGCGGTATAACTACATAAATTGCAAGCGAATGCACGTTCGTTAGCATGTGACTTCAGATGTATTTTTAAACTACGTTTCTGTGATGCTGCATAATGACATAGGTTACATGCGAATGGGCGTTCGCCAGTGTGCGACGTCATATGTATTTGTAAATTACCTTTTCTGGATGCGGTATAATTACATAAATTGCATGAGAATGGACGTTCGTTGGAATGCGATTTCGTATGTGTTAATAAATTGCTTTTCATTAATGTGGCATAATTACATAAACTGCATGTGAATGGACGTTCGTTAGTGTGCGACTTCATATGTATTTTTAAATTACATTTCTGTGATGCAGCATAATTACATAAATTGCACGCGAATGCACGTTCGTTAGTGTGCGTCTTCAGATGTATTTTTAAATTACATTTCTGTGATGCGGCATAGTTACACAAATTGCATGGGAATGGACGTTCGTTAGTATGCGACTTCAGATGTATTTTTAAACTACTTATTCGTGATGCAGCATAATTACATAAATTGCACGCGAATGCACGTTCGTTAGTGTGCGTCCTCAGATGTATGTTTAAATTACATTTCTGTGATGAGGCATAGTTACACAAATTGCATGTGAATGGACGTTCGTCAGTGTGCGACTTCAGATGTATTTTTAAACTGCGTTTCTGTGATGCGGCATAATTACATAAGTTGCATGAAAATGGACGTTCGCCAGTGTGCGACGTCATATGTATTTGTAAACTGTCTTTTCTCGATGCGGTATAACTACATAAATTGCATGTCAATGGACGTTCGTTAGCATGTGACTTCAGATGTATTTTTAAACTACGTTTCTGTGATGCTGCATAATTACATAGGTTACATGCGAATGGGCGTTCGCCAGTGTGCGACGTCATATGTGTATTAATAAATTACTTTTCATTGATGTGGCATAATTACATAAATTGCATGCAAACAGATGTTTGTTAATGTGCGACATCATAATAATATGTACTTTTAAACTACCTTTATGTACTGTAGCATAATTACATAAATTGCTTGTGAATGGACTTTCGTTAGTATGCAACTGTATATGAGTTCATGAAGTACTTTTTCGTGATGCGGTATAATTACACAAATTGCATGTAAATGGACGTTTGTTAGTATGCGGCATCATGTGTCTTTGTAAATAACTTTTTAGTGATGCGACATAGTTACATAAATTGCATACAAAAGCATACTCATTAGTTAATATGCAACTGTGATGCTAAAGTGTTTTTCGGAGATTCCGTATAATCATATAAATTGCATTAATATTCCCGTTCGTTAGTATGCGACTGCATAGGTATATGTGGAAGACTTTTGTGATGTTGCATTATCACTAAAACTGTATACATATGTATGTTCGTCAAAACAAAAGCACATATTTATTCTTAACTTGCTTTTACAACATGCGGAATGTGCACATAAAAAGTATATAAATAGCCGTTCGTTACTATGTGAGCATATACGAATTTTAATCCTTACAGAGGGAAAAATAATTACTTAAATTATATGAGAACGAACGTTCCTTAGTATGTGACCGAGCTATATATTGGTAAGTTATTTTCTCCTGAGCAAATAACATTTAAATGGACGGTGTTTAAGAGTGAGAACGTACACTCTTTAATAGGTCAATTACTGTAAATGTACAATAAACACACAAATTCCTGTCTGTACAAATAGGGTATTCCAATCAGGCGAGATGGTTCAATTTCATAAAGGCATTTCTTCTTAATACGAGACATCATCTCCTACTAAACGATAAATTCAACTAGACACTTTTTAATATGTAGCAATTTTTTATTCTCCATTTACCAATTAAGAATATTCTTTTTTTCATAACGATTCTACCTCATTCTTAACTTTACTTGGATATTTAATAGCAATTATTACTTCTTCTTTTAATTCTCTTACAAACTGATTTACATTTATACACTTAACTCCCTCGTCCTCTTTCTCTTTACCAATCCGTTTCTTTCCAATTCCTTCTCACATCTACATAATTAAATAAGCGTTTCGATAAATCAAACGCCATTCTTCCATACTTATACATACGCTATTTCACAGAAAAGTTAGATTCTTTAATCGAAATTATCTCAATCGAATTATTAGCCTCTGCTTTCATATTATTTTATCATTATCTAAAATTTTACTACCTGTATTTATTATATTTATAAAATCTGCCTTTACAGAAAGTTTCTTTATCTCCTTTTTAACTCCTGCAATTATACTATTTTAACCATTTAATCTATTATTTGCTTCTCTTCAACATAATCTCCTGCATTTTCCAATAATTCTGACCTTTTCGATAAAAATTATACAAATTCCTGTCTAACTTCACCAGGACATCTAATACTTAAACTGTTTATTTTTCACTTCCTTCTCAAATTGATTCAAATTCAGCCAATCACCTTCTACCTCTATATAGACTTGTTCGTCTCATTTAATTCTTTCATCCTCCATAATTATTATTTTATTTTCTGCATCTATGATTCCCTTCATTTTACAAATCAAATCCATTCCCAGAATGGCATCAACTCTTAAACCTGGCTCTACTAAAAATTCTTGTGCAACCTCAATCCTTCCCTACTTAACTTTCAGAATTACAATACTGTTGATTACCGCAAACTTCTTGATATTTGGCGATACTAAATTATTTCCTTTAGTAGGTATGCCTTTCTGCATTAACTCCTTTAAATTATTTTTTATAAAATCTTCACTTACTGTTGCTTCAGCTCCTGTGTCTAACAGTAATTTAGCCTCTTTTCCTTCTACTTGTAGTTTTATTATAAGTAGTAAATCATTTTTCCAATTGAATTTTAAATCATTTTCCAAATCAAGTTTTATAAATTCACGCTTTGCTCATATTATTAATTTTTATACTTTCGTCGTTTGATTTGTCTGTTTATAAACTTGACCTTCCAGGTGGATTAACTATCTCTGCGTGTGTCCTAATATTATCATTGCTAATATTCATGCCATCTCTTTGTAAATTTGTCACATTTTCTCTTCCTTGGTTTACGATTTTATTCTCGTTGGTAGGGGATTCGTTGTTTTCTCTTCCCCGTCTCTCCTGATGGCATTTCCTCGACTCCAATTATTTTTCTGGGTATTTCCCTTTTCGAATGTCCTGCCTTGGTACCTCTCCTGTACATGAAACATAGATGCATTCATAGGCTGGCCCTTCAGTTGACAGATGTCATCATATTGTTGAAGATACTTCAAAAACACATCTCTATCTACTATGTTTTGTAAGCCGATGCTTTGCCTTACCTCCGTTTCAAAGTGTCCTTCTAAATATTTTATAATTTCGTTGTCCCTTAAAGGAGGATCAAGTTGTGTGGTTACGCTAAATTTCTTTATGACATACAACTGCCTTGTTATGTCTGAATCACTACTAAACTTGACCTTCAGTAAATTATCTCTATCTTTACATTGCTGGTTGTCCCAACAGAGATGTTTTAAAAATTTAATTTCGAAATCCTTAAAAGAGCTCAACTCACTTTCAATCAGTCCAAACCAAATTTCTGCACTACCTTTCAACATGGACCTCACGATATTTAGCTTGGGTTGTTCATTCCAACTCTCCTGTGTTAAAAATATCTTAAGGTTAAATTTATTATCCTCATAAAATTTTGAGTGTTGTTCCAACGGAACACTGGTTGGAGTCCATCTCATAGGTTCCCCAATATGAATATTCTTTACTCTAATCTTCTAAATTTTCAGACTTATTTTCAAAATTCCCTAAGTCTGTTTCGAGATTTCCTAAATCACTTCTAATGTTTTAAAAGTTGCTTGACAGCTTCCTCCATTTCGGTTACCTTTTGATCTCAACTTTTATGTTTCCCATTACTTCATTGCTCACTTGCATCCTGATTCGCCTTTATTTGAACAATTTCCTCTTTAACATCGTGTATATCCCCTAAAATATGTACTACTTGTCCTGTAATTTCCAATTTTAATTCCCTTATGGTCTTATTAGTTTCTTTTAAGCCAAAAGTTAGTTTTTCACTCATTTTTTTAAATTTATTTTCATATAGTTCACTTTCTAATCTTAAACTCTTTTCCAATTTTGCTATATTCTCTCCATACTCCGCTAGCTGTTGCTCCTTTTTATTTTTTCAAGTTGGTTACCCATTTCTTTCATACTTTTTTCATTCCTTTTACTGATCTGCTTTTGTTCCTGCATATTCTTTCTCATTTCCATCATATTTTCCTTTTGCTCTTTTCATATTTTGATTTAGACTTAATAAGACAGCCATTATTTTTGACTCCTGGTATCTCCTACACTCTCTTCTTCCTTGGCCTCTAGATTCTTTTTTTTTCGCTTCTTCTACATAAACACTTTCCCGAGAAGCAACTTTTACTCCTTCAGCTATCAAACTCTCATGAACTTCTTTCATTTTATAAGTCATACTGGAAACCGATCAAATATTGCAAAGAGAAAAGTTCCATAAAATCTTACGAAACAAGAAACTTTTATTTTCGGACGATTTAATTGAGCTCAGAGTTGAGACGCCGCTATTTGCTGTTATTAGGCCTCCTCGCGTAGGTTGTAGTGAATTTTGCTTGATAGGCCTATTGCTTGGAGAAACCCAAATCGATGCTGTCACCTGGGTACAGTAAATTGTATTAATAAGTATGCAATAGAAATTATGAAATTATTATCTTACTGTGTCCTTTCATTTGCCTGGCTAGCTCACCAGAAATTATGCACGCGGAATTTACGAAAATGAAATGAAACACAGAAATCTCAAGAGATATATATGCATTCAAAGGCATTATTCTTTCATACAAACGAATCTTCTACACTTATTAAACAGGTTACAGCTTAATCTCATACAGAAAATTATTCCTAAAGGTTACTTATTTATTAAAATAATCCTTACCTAATTTTTTTAACAACTACAGAATCAACCCAAACCTCTTCTAGGTGAGTTACATAATTTATTTATCTTTTATGATTCCTGTATAAGGATTACTTATGTCGAGGATCGTTCAACTCTCGTAGTATTTTAAAAAATAGTTATGCTTTATAATTATGCAAAGTTTTATGCTACTTATTGCATGTCGTAATATGAATTATAAATTGGTCAAATTTACACGTTCAAAGAATTAATCTTTACTGAAAACTTTTATGTTGATGTCGTGAATTGAATGAACTAAATCTAGATCTCGAAAATTACTTATCCTGGATGATGCAGAATTTCACGTTTTAACAAGCTAATTAAGTGCACTTATGGAGGTCGTTGTAATTTAAGTTTATCGTAAAACGCCTTCATTTTTTTTCTAATCCATGAAGCTAATTGTCGCGAACTCGTTGTTTCTGTAATACAGAAAGATTCGTTTGTTCTTATATAACTCTTATGACTTTTTCTGATAGTGGCGCGTTTTTTGTATTGGAGCTTTTGTTCATTTATGGGAAATAGTTAGCTATTCCTAACATATCTACGGATGATTTATGACTTTATCGAATTCTCTTGAACTCATAGTTTATTTAGGCAAATAAATACGGTACTTTCGTGTTGGATTAAATGGTATAATTTGTTCTAGAGTTAACTTAAAATGGACTTCTTTGAAAGAAAGCATTTTTTTAAGAAGTTATGAAGAGGTATTTTTCGCGAGAAAGAATATTTCAATTTTGTTTTACATGATGCATCCACACACGGAAGTTAATTACATAATTAATTAAAATTCGCAATTGCATTCTTAATGATTGATTTGCATTCTAACAGGGTACGGATTTTAATTTTGCTCATTTTAAGAAAATAGCTTATAATCTAAGTTATTTTTAGTATTTACAAAGTAATTATCTATACAAACGGCTAAAATGGATGAATTTAAAAATTGGGCTTTTTCTTAAATGGTATAAAACACTATATGCATGTTTATTTTATGCGCTAATGAAATACACGTATGCGTATATATAGGGTGGAAAAATTAAATAATTAAATATAGGGAAATTTTACTTTTCTCCGTTTTCTTCTCTTGGGATGGGGTTTTCCATAAAATTTGGTATTCAATAACCTCTGGTGTCCTCACTATCATATCAATATATATATATATATATATATATATATATATATATATAATTAGTTAATAAGGTTTTAGTTATAACTAAGACCTATGGAAACCTTAAAAGATCATTGAGAGATCTCGAGCCTGAAGCTTTCGAATTTGTATTTCGACGCGAGTTAGGTTTTGGGCTTTGGGAGCTGCTTTTTTAAAAAGTCTTCCAAAACTCTTCTACCAATATTTATTTATACAGAAATTACAAATTGAAGTTGAATTTACAAGTACTGTATCAAAATTATTCTAAGTTGAACTTATATTTAAATGAACTAAATTACGGCGAGTAACCTGAACAACCAACAATGCTAAAATTGTGAAGCTCAAGACATAATGCGTTTATGTAGGTGTCTAGTGCCATTTCGCCCTACATTTTTGTTTTCAGTAAACTGATATTTTGGTGGAGTTTTTCCATTTTTTAGTTTCGTTAAGATCAAGTTCCTTACACTTTGCATCTCATACCGAATTGGTAGGGTGATTGGTTGGGTTCCATTCGAAGGTTTATTAAATCGCGGGCCAGGCATTTGATGTTTCTCTAATCACCGAAATACGCTATAAGTAATCGTTTAAAGTCCTGCCATTCTTCAAGATCATCGCGACTTGCGATTAATTCTAAGGTTCTTCCTGTTAGTTTACTGAGAATTAAGCGTAAAAGCATGACATTACGGTCAATGTCACCTCCCTTTATAAAAAGATTTTAGGAACATCTCACAAGCGGTAATAAAAATTTCTTGTATTGTTTGATTTCCGTTGAATACGGGGATTGATTCGAGGTACAACCGCATATTCTCCATATTTCGTGTTTTTAATATAAATTAATTCTATAAGTGGAGTTTGTATTGCGATTATTTTAAAGCTGGTATTTAGTTATTTAAGAATCGCGTATATGCAATTACAAAGTGATTTTATTATATTAAAGAATTTCTGCTTAGTAATTGTTTCGTCAATTACTGTCGCATTGAATTGTATATTTTGAACTTTACAGAGGTTACAATTGTTGCGAATTGAGTTTCCGGTTTTTTCTGCATGATTTTATGTTAGTAATAATCTCTCGCAATAACTGCGTTATAATTGTATGTTTTTACTGCAGATTTGTTGAGTAATTAAGTTACTATAATTGTCTCTGTAGGTTTTGCATTAATAAGTGCGCGAATGTTTCTTTATAATTATACAATTCCGTTGCTTTAAAAATGTCTAATTATACAGTTTCAAGTTTTTTGAATGTTGTTTATTTCAGTGATAAGTAAATCGTTTTGTTACAATAAAGCGCATAAACGTTTATAAATATATATTCCCGTTACTTTGCTGAAAGTATTTAATTACAGAGCTTTATAAAATGTGATGAATGGTTTAAGTAATAATTGTTGTAATAAAAGAATTGCGTTGTATATATATGTTAACTTCAGCCTTGCTAAAAATCGTTTCTTTTTATATTAATAATTTGTAGTAAATCGTGCACATAAATGCGTTTTTATAAAATAAGTTTCCTGAATAAATTCTTTCAGAAATGGTAAAATAAATTGCGATAATTGTACATAAAAATTCTTACTGGCTAATACCAATAATTTGAAAAAGAATATGGTTAAGATAAATGAACTCACATAATTTTCATTGCCAATTTCATCTGTTTTCCTTCTTTGGACTTGGTCGATATTGTTCCTTGTCCAAGTTTTGTTTCTTCGGGCTTCGTCAATTTTGTACCTTGCCCAAATTTTGTTCTTCCAAATTAAGAATTGATATTTCAGGTCACCAGTTTTTTTAATTTGGATTTCCTAGTGCCTTTCTGGATCCGATCCGACTGCGCCAGTTAGGTTTCGGACCTTGGGAGCTGCCTTTTTAAAGCCTTCTTCCAAAACTCTTCTAACAATATATATTTATACAGAAATTACAAATTGAAGTTGAATTTACAAGTACTGTATCAAAATTATTCTAAGTTGAAATTATATTTAAATGAACTAAGTTACGGCGAGTAGCCTGAACAACCAACAATGCTAAAGTTGTGAGGCTCAAGACTGACTGACTATCGTGGACTCTGCGGGGTATTTATGTTGTCCCTGCCCCTCACATTTCTTGTTGGATCATTAATACAAAGTAACAATCTTAATTCTAACAATAAGTTTCTTACAGTCTATTGTGACCTGCACCTACAGAGTCAGATTACGTCTGGAATACATTGTATTCACATCCGTTCTCACGTCCTCTGTCTGTAACTTCTATTAACCTTTTATTATCTATCTTTGAATTATATAATGTTGCAAGTTAACTTAAGATTCAATAATTCCATTTAATTATACCAATATTTTATTTGGGGGATATGTAACTCGCGCTGTCAATTATACGATCGCGACCCATAAGTTCAATTGGTCAAATAGACAAATCTAAATCGTGGGCGCTATCGTGTATCAGGGTTGACACAGGATCAAAGAATTATTGATTCAAGTGAATAGAGTGCATTTAATAAGAGGTTGTTTGACATTTGTCATTTTCTATTTGAAGTACCCGTATTGTGCTTGAAGTCATATATTATGTTTCGCATACATGAGGTTAGTTTGACATTTTGTAAACAATAAAAAATGAGGTCCCGAATAGAGCAAACCAAGTAGTTTCGCCATCTTCTTCTGTTTCGAGCTTAATAAAGATGCCAACCATTGGGCACTGCTAAAAAGATTAATATTTCGTTGTGAATCGCATTCCTAACATAAGGAGTACAACTGGATATGCAAAAATAGTTATCAACCCACTGACACCGTAGAGTAGAAAGCCAACCCCAAGTTACAACTTCTGCCAAAATTACACTTAGGCTTGCAGTTCTTTCGAAATTATACGTCACATACCTAACGAGTTTTGGGATGAGTTTTATAATTTTAGCAGGCAAAGTGTTGATGCCAAAATAAAGTTCCCACCTCAATAATAATTAGGTTTTTAATTTTTGGTAAATTATACGTCAAATATTTAGAATATCCTTGTATTGAGTTTCCTATTTTTGGGGATATAAGTCAATCTCTGGGTCAATTTCTCAGTATATAGAATCTAAACCTTTGGAACTTTAAAAAATTAATACCCCACGTGCTTTTTTAGAGCGGATCTCTTTAGAAGAACCTGAACTGGCGAGTGTACCCACTGAGTTGTATAAACTAGCTTGTTAAAATTATATACGCTACCATACTATATCAACAGATCCCTTTGAAGGAAGACGGTCACTGTCAACTTCCGCTGTAACAGTAAATCTTACACAATAAAATGATTTTAGTTACTTAAGCTTAATTAATACAACCCACAGTAACAAATGTTCATATCTGACACTTAAACAGACAGCTTAATCTAGTCCCAAGGCACCCTGCTAATGGAACTGTTCCAAACTTTAGGAACACATACCTAACTATACAGTTATGCTGCAAATAAACAACTTACTTATTCACGGTCTAACAACTGCAATTGGTGTTCCCCTGCTGTGCGATTGAATAACTTCTTCAGCACAAACTTTAATAAACGTTTATGTATTGGGCAAAGTAGGGGATGGTGGGTATCCGAACGCAGCGACGCCGCCGCCGCCGCCGCTATTGGGATTTTAATGGGTTTTCTCATTAAAAACCCATTAGCACTAATCGTTTTTTAATGGGTTTTCTCATTAAAAACCCATTGGCACTAATCGCTTTTTAATGGGAAAACTCATTAACGATGTTATCATTTTTCCTTACGTCAGATCTATGATTACAACCACCGCCACCGTAACCTAAATGTCATATCATACTTTCTATCTTGTATAGCTCATCTTTCCAGATAAATCTATCTTGTTTAGTGTCAATTAATATTAGATTTTTCTCAGCTACCTGAATTTCTAGGAATTTTTCAGATAGCATCACTCCCCCAGGGAGCTACCCTCATATTAAGATTTTTTACCAGCAGCGATTTCTGACCGTTCTTATAAATTTTTCAGCAATACGACGCATCAAATTAGTCTAGAATTTTACGGAGAATCTGAATCTGTGAATAGATTTGGCGATTCCGTTAGAATAATCGAAAGTGGTTAATCGATTGTATTAGATGTTTAAATATGCGAAAGTGTAAAAGCCTATATGAGCAAAATTTAATTATCAGATAAAAAAAGTGCGCGATGTGCTATACTTATATAGAAAGTATAGAATGATGCTTTGCAGCGGTTCTAGCAGTAAAAAAGACTACTAACTTTTTCAACCAATTTTGAGAATAGCAGTAGCACAGAGAAGGGGTATGCATGTACTATACAGCGCACTGTTACTATAAAATATGTTAGTTTACCGGTAGCTCAAACGTGTAATTGATCACGAATTATAGATCCCACGGAGGTTTAAAATTCTGAGACCATTGTTGTTTGAAAAATGTTTGGAAATTATCAGAATGGGAGCTGGTCGAAGTATAAGTTAGACGGATGATTGACAGAGTTTCGTCCACCTTTTACGATAGAAGCGGAAGTTAACAGTCACCAAGTAACTAATTCTTATGTGGGTGGTATCGAGTACTTGCCGGTGTATGTATCCGGAGTAAAAAACACAATTTGTACACGCAGCTTATTAATAAAATTACTATATCGAGCGAAGATGACAAGCGTTCACGTCATCCCCTACACATGGGGACATAAAAATATAGGTCTAAGATAGTCGTTTATATTTGTATAGATTTTGTAAATCTATTGTATATATTAGTTTTAAGATTCTAAAACTTTTAAGTTCTTCTCCCACCTTCCCTTCTTCCAAATCCTTCCTGCTTTTATTCTAGTGGACAGAGTATAAGTGTTATCTCCACGTGGTGTTCGTTCATTTACATTTCCAATGCTCCACCCGAAGGTACTACATTGGCCAGGAGGCGAGTTTTTTGTTGCCTGGAAATTTAGAATTTTGCCGAACCCTTGCCGTTCCAGGCAAGGTAGGGATCTTTAACGTGCGTGACAACACTCACACACGGGACCTCCGTTTAACCTCTTATCCGAACGAGGGCGTAATTTTTGTGAAAAATGTTCACCTGCCATTTTTCAAGCAGTCCGCCGTGTCGGGATTTGAACCCAGGATCCGTAGTCTTACGCTTACTACATTGATCCACGGCGATGATTCCACGTGGTGTTCGCTGGACACAAAGATTTTAGATTTCTCGGGAAATGGTTGGTTAAAGCATATGTTTTGGGTAGGGAAAAAAAAGGTTTGGGTTTTTAAAAGGCGTAACTTTGTAAGGGGCGGCCCTATTTAAAATCTATTTACAGATTTGGGCTCCCTAAAAAAATCTAACATTAGTTGATTCTAAACAAGATATATTTATCTTAAAAGAGTGACTACCCTGAGGATAATAAATACAGTATACCGCTTGTCAACAAAAAAGCTGTAGGGAAATTCAAAGATGAATAAAATGGGGATCTAGTATTGGAATTTGTTGGTAGTAGGGCTAAGTCCTACTGTATTGTAAACGCGCTATCAGATCGCGATTATTAATGGATATGCGTACACAACCAAACGAGGCTCTGAATAAATTACACGAATGGTCACAGAACGTAAAATTAAAATTTAACACGTCGAAGTCGGAAGCGCTTTATTTCGGTACAAAACCGGGACAGCGACCTCCAAGGCTAGAGCTAGGAGGAGAGAAAATACCGTTCAAGGAAGCTATTACATACCTCGAGGTAAAAATTGACGATAAGTTAAATTGGAAAGCTCACGTGCAGTACGTCAAAAGCAAAGGAAGCGAAATATCAAATAAAATGATGGCGGCGGCAAAATAAACTGGTGTTTCAGGGGCGAATCGTTGAGGACGGTCTATGCCGGAGCAATAGAGCCGGCAATGCTGTACGCAGCATCCGTATGGGCGGAAGGTTGTAAAGTCCGGGAGATGCGTCAATTAACGAGCGTACAACGTATAACCGCGGTAAAGGCGGCGAGGGCATACAGGACCATCTCCACGGAGGCGGTCCTGGTGATCAGTAGGACTCTCCCTATCGAATATGTCGTTAGGGGGATTAGAGATAGGAGACTTATAGATATAGGGAAAGGGCGCGAAATTATCCAAGATATTAATCTTGGTAATAGGGACGTTGCAAGAAAGATCGTGGTATCAGAGTTGGGACACCCGGCCGATATTAGAGGAATCGAGTTTGTCGAAGGTGATCGGGACGCGACGGGTATCAGAATTTACACGGACGGTTCACGTATGGATGACGGGAAAGCAGGCGCGGCGTTTGTCGTGCAGGAAAGGGAGGTGTTCCGGTTTCAAACCAAACTCGCGAACTGGAGCACTATCTTCCAGTGCGAATTGGTAGCCATACGAGAGGCTATCGATTACGTAATAAATCACACGGGCAGAGTCGATTATTATATAATCAGCGACAGTAAATTAGCGCTGACGGCATTAACTAACATGAACACCTCAACTGACCTGCAGGCGGACGTCTGAAAAATAGCGCATACAGCGCTCGAGTTTCGACGTTTAAAGTTCTGTTGGGTTAGATCGCACGATGGTAACATAGGAAATGATAGGGCTGACGAATTAGCTAAAGAAGCCGCGACGGGCGACTTTCGGATATTACATTCGTCGATACCGAGGTCTTTAATTAAAAGAAAGCTGCGCGAAAAATCAATTCGACAATGGGAAGAGAGGTGGAACAGGTCTGCCACGGGCAGGTTCACCCACAAATTCATACCGAGCATAGAAGCTAGAGATAGGATCGAGGTGAAGCTTGATCACAAAATGGTGCAGTCGATAACAGGGCACGGCGCCCTGAAAGAGTATTTACAAAGGTTCGGTTTAACCAACAACGACCGCTGCGAATGCGGTGAGGGCGCGGAAAGCGCAGAGCACGTGCTCTTCGACTGCCCGCTTGAAGCGGGAAATCGAGGGTTGGCTGATAGCAAACTAGCTATCCTAGGTCTGGCATGGCCAAAGAGCATAGAGGAAGTCGGAGAAGTGGTTAACCAGAAGGCGTTCTGGACAGCTTTAAAAGAATTCGTGGGAAGGGTCGCAAGACTAGACAGTAACAACCGCGTGTAAATTTGGTGGGGTTGGTGGGAGAATTGAAAATTTTTAGATTGACTTGGCGTGAGTAAGGATACGAGCATTGAAATAACCAAAACCTGATTAAAAAAAAAATTAACATGATAATTATACCCAAATGTCCGATATGCACAAGAAACCTCCACACCACTAATACAATCACTGCCTATCTTCATAATTATGCGCGAAAAATCGGGAAATCGGGAATAAATTATAACAAATAAATCAGAAATCCTAATTAAATTAAATCAATAAAACAAACAAGATAATAAAATAGTGTGAAACCGCGCATCCCCCCACCCAGGACTTGAAAGTGATAGTGATAGTGATTGTGACAATGCCCCCCCCCACATTTATTGCATATCCACCAGGACTTTAACAGTGCATCCAACTCCCCCATAAAGGTAGAAAACCAATAGATATAGGTAGACGACCAGATCTTCGGATGCTGGAGAAATTTATATTGAAGGTAAGAATAAAATTGTGGCGGCTGTACTCCCATGAGCATTGATTTGTGATTTTAAACAGATGTTGAAATAATCTGACAAGCGCGTTTTTTGTGTAATGGCGCTGGTCGAGGAAATGCTCATGCGAGTGCTCCTGATGTATTTGCTTTTGCTGATATATGCACTGTTACATGCTTTTGCTTATTCAGAAATTTATTTATATATTTATTTTTACACTTATATTTTAGTCTGCATTGTATTCTTTTGTGGCTTGATTCATTTGACGTTCTGTCGCCAATTTTTGGCCGCAGTATATATAGGAAAGAAGATTGTATACACATATATATATATATATATATATATATATATATATATTATGCTTAGGGAATGATGGGGAACGTTAGGGACAAATTTAGGATAAAATACTTAGATTAGGGAGGACGAATTTGTAAATTTATAGAGCAGGCAAAATAGCTGGATTCACTATTAATACCTTTGGCAATTGCTTAGAAATTTTAATCCAATTTAAATTAGCTAGCTAGATTTGCAGTTTTAAGTCGATCCTTCGGGTCGCACTGGTAAGCAGAGCTGGCGACTGCTATCCGGTATTACGGATCCCTCCCCCTCTCATTTTTGCTTGTGTCTTGTTGATCGGGCACACTCCAAAGTCAACGCTACGGATACCATTATTTAAACCCTGTTTTTAGTTTTTGTTTTAGTTTGTTAGATTTTTATTTAGAATTTTATTTAGGGTGGATTAATTATGAAGTTAGAATTAATTAGAAGCACGTTTATTTTTCGCGTTTAAACCCAATGTAGTACCTCCGGGTGGAGGGCGTGGTCGCAAGTATAGCGACCCTTATTCAAATTATAATGTATTGTAAACGCGAAAGACACGATTAAAAAGACTAAAGAGGTCTCACGAAGTGTGGTTAAGAATATTAATGTAAATAGTTTTAAGGACATTGTACATAATAATTCTGGTGCCCTTATACATAGCATGGGGTGTATTCGAAGTCATAAATATCAACTTTATACCCAATTAATTAATAAAATTAGTTTGTCGGGCTATTGGTATTAAATACGCCTTAAATATTTGTCTTAGATTGAAAAAGTACTAGAATTAGAATCAGCTCAATACTTTTATACAAATTTCAATAAGTTTGATTTTAGGTATAAGGGAACAATTTTGTCGAGGGTTGCTCCGATTTAAAAATTCCTAAAGATTTGGGTTCCTCAGAAAAATTTAATATTAATTGACACCATATAAGATATATTTATCTCGAAAGAAACAAAAATAATCTTTTATATGTTCGCTAGAGGGTATGTGTGTAAAACGGTAACGGGTGGTCGGAGTTTAAATCTAGTCACAGATTCAGATTCTGCGTAAAATTCTAGACTAATTCGATGTCTCGGATGGCTGAAAAATTTATAAGGACGATCAGAAATCGCTGCTGGTAAAAATCTTAAAATGAGGGTAGCTCCCTGAGGAGTGATACTATCTAAAAAATTTCTTTGAAATTCAGATAGCTTTAGAAAAATCTAATATTAATTAACACCAAACAAGGTAGATTTATCTCGAAAGATGAGCTAAACAAGATAGAAAGTATGATATGACATTAAAACGATTTGTAATGCGGTGGCGGTATGTTCGCTAGAGAGAATGGGTGTTAAACGTTAACGGGTGGTTAGATTTTAAATCTATTCACAGAGTCAGATCCTCCGTAAAATTCTAGACTGATTTGATGTATCGCATGGCTGAAACATTTATAAGGACGGTCAGAAATCGCTGCAGCTAAAAAATCTTAAAATGAGGGCAGCTCCATGGGGAGATATGCTATCTGAAAAATTCCTAGAAATTCAGGTAACTGAGAAAATCTAATATTAATTGACACTAAACAAGATAGATTTATCTGGAAAGATGAGCTAAACAAGATAGAAAGTATGATATGACATTAAAAGCGATTAGTGCTAATGTGTTTTTAATGAGAAATCCCATTAGAAACCTATTAGCGGCGGCGGCGGCGCTGCGTTCGGATCCCCATCATCCCCTACTGGGCAATTTACCAATCAATCTGTCGATTGGAAATAAATAAAAAAGTGTAATACTTTTGTAAAGTACGTACACTGGTTTAATGTTTTCTAACACCATCTCCCATATTATTTACAATTGTTATAGATTGCTTTCTGGTATAGGGAGATTCATAAAATTCTTCTCTTATCTGCCTTTGGATGCAATTTGAGTATGCTGGTGAAACATATATGAATACCTAAACAACCTGTTTGTAAATATAAATTTGCTAAAAAAAGAGCGTTACTTGCATTTAGATGTTTTATTTTTTGGTAAAATTTGATAAATCTCTTGTTGCTTTATATATTAATGCAAACTGCAGATCGTAGTTTTTCGTCAAATCGTACTGTTGTGGCACAATAAAAATATAATTAACTTTGTTAATTATCATATTCTGAGCATCTTAGTTTTATTCTAAATCTGGTATCAGATAATCTCCAGTTAGAAGAACTATATTTTTCAAAGTTCAGACTTATCTTTCGAATGTTGTCAAAAGTCTGAAAGTAATCCGTTGCGTAATACAAATAAAAATTATCGTAATCGCCTTATTCTTTAAAATTTTATTTGGTGATCTTCCTTGCTTTTATTCTTTTCTTGACGTACAAGTATAAACACATTTTTCATACCTGTGCATGTTCTTACAGTTTTTCTAGTAGCAGCATTCCTGTTGTTTCGGGTAAAAAGCAGAACAACCATTAAAATATTTTGAGTTTCCGATTGTTGCGATGTTTTATCTTCATTGTTATGAACCAAATTTGTTGTTGGTGAAAACTGTAATAAAAAGTGCCGATAGTACTGAAACTGTATAAATGCTTAATTGGGGTCCTTAAAATGGCAATTCAAATTTATGGCGTATGCATGTAAAAAGCGCAAAAATTCAATTTCCGGGTTGTAATTGTAACATAACAACGAAAGAGGAGAAATAAAATTATGTATAACTAATTTTATTTGGTAATTCAAATTTATTGTAGAAGTCAGTTAACATTGGTAGAATAAAGGAAACATTAAATTGCTTCCAAAATTGTTGTACGGAAAGCAGATGACGCTAGAATCTAAAAGTTCTATTCTGCATACAAACATAGAATGTTGCGTGTCATTTTGACGCGTCTCGAATAGTTTTTAATATTTATTTTTATATCTAATTTCATAATATTTTATTGCTGAAATTAAACACCTTTTCTGAACAATTACATAACTATCTGTTGGGAATTGTGTGTTTGAATATCAGCGTTCGCATGACTGTCGTATTGGAAACACTGCTACTTTGAGATGGTAAACGAATTGCAATGAATGTTGCAGAAGGCGTGTACCTTACCCCTTCTTTTACCTTTTTCTTACGTATCCTAGGCGCCTACAGTGAAATTTAATGATGGACATGGATCTCACGCTGACCATTTTTTTTTTAAATGTTGTACTGCATGTCGGCATTATACGCCGTTATTAATGCTGTTCAGATTTATCTCTTTTTGATTAATACGAAAGTAGTTTAGTTTACTTTAAAATACGTGCAAGGAGGTAATTTGTAGCGCAAAACAGGTAGATTATAAATCTTTCACAAAGTACGCGTATACGATATTCTATAACTTAATAGTACGAATGTATAATTTTTTTTTTGTTTGGAAGTGGTTGACATTAAGTTCTGACAATTTTAATGTAAATATTTTTTCAACCCGAAATATACAATTTGTTTCAAGAGTATGGGTTTCTTTTGTTGGGGCACACTCGAAGGAAGGTGTCATACTCATGGACCTTCCCGATTAACTGCGTTACATTAACGTTATGTCAAATAAACAATTATCATATTGGTTCTAGATTGCTATCTGAAGCAGCTATACGTCACCCCAACCGAGCGTAGAGTCAACCTGCTTTCAGCGAGGTATTCAGGTACACAAATTAACATTAAATAGAAAATTTAAATTAAAAACTAGGTGCTGTTAAAGCCAAAATTACTCGATTGAAAGCTTGGTTAGAAGTGAATATTCAGGGATTTGATATTGATCAGTTAAAAATGCAAAAAGCTCGTTTGAACTTATTGCTAGACGAATATGAGATTATTTGTAGTGAAATGGAACAAGAAGCAAAAACGATCGACACAGCGTAAAAAGGAGTTCTTTGAAGACTACTATTATGAACGCTAGCAAATACAGACAATATTTTAAACAAAAATTGATCGGAGGCTTCTCCAAGAAATGATTCAGTTTGCAATCCCAATAAACATGTTCGTGAAGCAACATTTCTCCGATGCAGGTACCCGCACTTTGTAGCGGCTCATTACGAGACTGGAACAATTTCTGAAGTATAAACCCGACATTATGTTTTATTCAGCAATAACATAACACTACTAGTTTACAGAAATGTGACAAGTAGTATCAACAACCTAAAGCTATGGTATCAACAAAAATGATCTATTTGTACAAAGTAGCAAAATCCTAGGAAGGTAACTAATTCACAACATTCACCCCACTTTTAAAATCTTACGTAATCCGATAAATACTTCGGTTCCCGACGCGAGCGACGTTCAATATAGGCCTGAGATGTAGTGTGCTCACCGGGTTCATTGCTCGAGACACTACTCGCCGAAGATACTGATCGGAGTAAGTGCCTCCTCTACCGATTCGGAATGTACCTCAATTTCGGTGTTAGTACTAGCCTCAGGGGCAACATGGTCGTTAGATAGTTCCATTTTTCTTTCCATACCAGTATTTAGAACTTCGTTATTACTATCAACGGTTCTTTACAAGTGTTCCTTGTTCTCGACTAAAGGGAGCAGACAGTCGAATAGAAACTGTCTTCTCTGCCAGAAGGGTAGCGAATATAAGCATAATAAAGATTTGTTTCTACTAATTCCACTTATTCAAGCGATGACTCGTATTTGCTATTTCTAGTACCCTTCTCTAGAAAGACTATACCCGGTGTTAACAGCCAACTTGGCAAGGACAGCCCATTTTGCAAACGACGGGGATGATAAACCAATCGTTCATGCGGAGTTGCATTCATGGCGGTACAAAGCAACGAGGCGGCTCCGTGGCGTACTGGTACGAGTGTGACTACTACACCCAAGGTCCCGAGTTCGAATCCTGACACGATCCGCTTGAAAAATGTTAGGCGAGCATTTTTTACAAAAATACACCCTCGTTCGGATGAGAGGTAAAATGGAGGTCCCGTGTGTGAGTGTTGTTACGCACGTTAAAGATCCCTACCTTGCTTTGAACAGCAAGGGTTCGACAAAGTTCCAAATTTTTCAGGTAAAAAAAACTTGCTTCCTGGCTAATGTAGTACCTTTGGGTTGTATCATTAGAAAATCACATGTAAGGTACAAAGTAAGAGTAAGGCTTCGGTAAGTACAGTCTCCCACAGGTCCTCTTTCAGTTTCTTTGATTTCAGCCCAAGCAATACACTTCTTCATATTATAACGCTCCACTTGTCCATTGCCTCGCAGATTGTATGAAGTAGTGCGACTGGTAGCAATACCGCAGGATGTCAAGTAAAATTTAACTTTATTCGAGAGGAAGTTGGTGCTACGATCAACGTAGACGTATGAAGGCATCCCGAATACTGAAAACACTAGTTCTAAGCATTTAATAATCGTTTGCGAAGATATTTCAGCACAAGCAAAAGTAAAGGAAAAAGGAGAAAATTCATCAATTATGGTCAGCAAATATCTAATGGCAGTACGCAATGGTATGGGTTCTTTGAAATCCACACTCAGCCGCTCAATGGAAGAAGTAGCTTTAATCAGTGTATTTATAATTTTGGCGAACCTAGGTTTGATTTCACAACACTCTCTGCAGGTCGCAGTCATCTTCCTTATATCATCAACCGTATAAGGTAAGTTTATGTTTCAGATCCAATGATACATCCTTGTAATTCCAGCATGGCACAGTGAATTATGAAGTTCCCATAACTTTTCTTCACTGCCTGTCGTGAAAACGCGTCGACAGTCACGTTCTTGTCGTTAGGTCTATAAATGATGTCGTATTTATACTAGGACAATTCCAGTCACCATCTCATGATTTTGTCATTTTTTATCTTATTGCATGTTTTATCACCAAACATGAAAGACACAGATTTTTGTCTGTTTTAATTGACTTTCCTTCACCAACCACAGAACAATTTAATGCAAAGTGAATTTTTGTAAAAGTTGTCTTAAAAGACGCAACACATTGTTGCATAGCGATGATCCTATATCCCAGATAAGTAACAAAATATCTCATAATGCGTCAAACTGCATAGACGCTCTGCGAGATGCCATAAATGTTTAGCACACAAGCCTTGTAGAAGAGGTTAAAACAAATATTCCCTTATCGCATATAGAATTGTAAATGACGTCACGCCATATCAACTACAAATGGTATTCTTGTCTTATTCTAACTCCAGAAAAGAGTTTCCTTCTCGGTTTGCAAATTTTGCAATGCTGCCGCCTTAATTTGAGACGTTTATAGCCAACTATTATTACTTCTATTGGTTATGTTACATTTTCGTTGGCGTTCTTATTTTATGTCATTAACTTCTTGCGTAGTTTTTGTCCCGCATTTTGTGTTATTCTTGCTCGCATTTAAAATTGTTATTTTCAGAACAAACTAGCGTTATTTTTGTTTGGGTGAATAAACCATGTCCAGTTCACGTTTAGGAAGTAGAGGGAAAACCTTAAAAATAAATTTTCATAACTGTTCGTCCTCTTACTTTAATAAACATAACCTCTGGAAGTCTTGATTATTGGTAGCTATTATTCCGTGCCCGGTATAACATGAGTATGGCCATTTAATTAAGAATATATAACACATTAAAAACATTCAATTAAAATATTTAAAATATGCTCACTAGTACAAATTCCCACACAATAGCATTTATTATTAAGCTAAACAGCTAAGACTGCAATTTTGTCAGTATAAAATCATTTTACAAGTTACCTTTTAAAAAGTAACAAACTACATTCCGTTACCAATTACTAAATAAATGCAAAATCTAGATTGTACCGATAGGTCATTGTAGTTACGAGGAATTGCTATTTTGATAGTGGCAACGGCGCCAATATATGACATCACAAATATTAATGACGAAAGTCGGTTTAGAAATTGCAAGAACTATACAACGATGGTAGATTTAGTGTGTGAAAACGGTGAGCGCGTTCTGTGTCGCCTAGAGTTAGATTCAGGTTCACAGTCTAATTTTATTACAAAAGAATTTTGTTCTACAATAGGACTAAATCCTCACTCTGAAGCGATGACTATTAGAGGTATAATAGACACTAATATTTCTGTCAAGGAATCAGTGATGGTTACCATTAATTCTCGTTGTACTGGGTTCGTTAAAATTTATAGTTCTACCAAAAGTTACAGAAAATTTACCTCTAGTAGGTTTACAAATGAACAATTTTCAAATTCCTTGCAACATTTATTTGGCAGATCCTGAATTTGCCAATTCGGGTACAGTCGACATGCTTGTTGAGGCAGAACTATAGTTTGATAGGTTATGCTGCGGCATATAAAATTGCACAAAAATGGCCCATACTTGCAAAACAAAAAATTAAGTTGGATTATGTCCGGACGAATTTTCATTCCTATGCAGAATTATATCTGTTTTGCAGTGTAAGGTTGATTTTCAATAGGACTTCCGCTCAAAGGTGATCTAGAACTTTTTGGCAGAATCAAGGGACGTGGGCTTGAAGAGTATACATTCCTTAGAAAAACGACTTTCTAAAAATTCTGATTAAAAGTTGGAATACTCTACATTCTGGAGAAAGTATTCTGAGTTATATCACATGAGCAGGACAAAACAGGATTTTAACACCGGCTACATATTCCACATCACCCAGTATTAAAAAATGACAGTCTAACTACAAAGGTTAGAGTAATGTTTGAAGCATAGTCATGTACATCAAATGTCACTTCTTTAAATGTCGTTTTAATGAAAGACCCGCAATTCAGAGAGAACTTTTCGAAATTCTAGCTTCTTTTCGACTATGTGTAGTACTAACAGCTGATATTGAATAGATGTTTAGACAAGTTCAAGTTTACAACAAAGATAGGAAATTTCAGAAAATTTTATGACGCCAAGAACCTGAGAAGGAAATTCGCACTCACTCTTTAAATACCGTAACTTATGGTACTACATCAGCACCCTTCCCTTGTCAGTAAGATGCTTAAACCAGTTGACAATCTAATATGAAACCCGGTTTGGTATTGCAGCAGAAGCAATACTAAACGATCTCTATGTTAATAATCTATTGACAGGTAGTCATGATGACTAAGAGGCAAAACAATTATATGAAGAAATTACACATACTTCAGGCAAGGCAAGTTATCCCCTCCAAAAAAGGAAAAGTGTTAAATTATATGTTATGGTAAGGCTTAAGCAGCGAATCGCTGCCAACATGCCAGACCGCTAACTAATTGTGAATTATGTCATGGTGACAATTAGTTAACTGATTTTTATTTATTTTTGTTTTGTGTTCGAACTTACTTAAAGTCGGTTTGACACAGCTCTAAATTTCTGTCTATTCTGAGCTAGTCTAAAAGGTCTACATAGCCTTCACAACCTAAATCTCTAATAATTTGACTAATATAGCTTTGTCTAGGCCTTCCTACTCTATTTTTATTTGGTAGTCTATAATCTAAGACTTTACTAAATAGTCCCTCATGTCTTAACTGGTGCCCTATCATTCTATCTCTCCTGACCTTCAATTGTTTCCATATACAGGGATCCTCACCTATCCTTCTATAAACTTCCTCATTTGTTACTCTATTTGTCCAACTAATCTTTAACATTCTCCTATAACACCAAGTTTCAAAAGCTTCTATCTTTTTCTTATCTACCTCTTTAATTGTTTAACTTTCACTACCGTATAACAGAACGCTCAATACGTACGACTTTAAGAAACTTTTTCTATTGTCTAAACTAATACTATTCGCTATTAGTAAGTTTTTCTTTTTAAAAACATTTTTTGAGCTTGTGCTATTCTAGCTACTATATCCCTTCTGCTGCGTCCGTCTTTTGTAATTATACTACCTAAGTAGCAAAATTCATCTACCTCCTCTAACTCGGTATTATCTATTTTTAATTTTGGTTTAGAACTAGGCCGAAGTAGTGAGGTAAGGCCGGTCTGAATTCAAAACGTGCCCACACGTATTTTACATATGTAAAATACACGTACACCGTTTTGAATTCAGACCGGCCTTATATACTTTCAATGTAAAATACTTGTGGGCACGTTTTAAAGTCAGACCGGCTTTATATTACTTTAAATGGAACATACTTCAAAAACACACACACGTATGTTGAAAAATGTAAGTGCAGAGAAAATGTATAGCTGTTTTGAATTCGATTTTCTAGCGAGAAGTTACACGTGCACCGTTTTGAATTCAGACCGGCCTTATATACTTTCAATGTAAAATACTTGTGGGCACGTTTTGAAGTCAGACCGGCTTTATATTACTTTCAATGGAACATACTTCAAAACACACACACGTATGTTGAAAAATGTAAGTGCAGAGAAAATGTGTAGCTGTTTTGAATTCGGTTTTCTAGCGAGAAGTTATAAAGTAGGCCAGATGCAAAATATCGCATTCAAGTCAATTGTGTTTAATTAAAGTGGATCCTGATTTATGTTTTTTATTTATGTTTAGAGGCTGCAAATACACATGGGCCGGTTTCAATTCAAAATGTGTGTTCACTCTTGTGATAGGTTGAAAAGTAGGTTGGCAAAGTACGCAAATGGTGGCAATCTGCTATATAAGGAGATTGCTCCTAATATTAATTTATCTAGTCGAAGTTTACTGCATATATTTACATACCTACATATACAAACATGTATATAATTGATATTTAGGGATTTAAATACAAAAAAAAAACGAGTTTGTGTGCAAAGAAATTGCGGCTTTGGACTTGTTGTTAGGTGATGTTTGGCATCAAATTTTTAAACTGCCAATGCAGTCTAATTGTTTGAGTCAAGATCATATAAAACATAACGACTGGGTGACAAGGAATATTCATGGTCTTTCTTGGGATGAATCTTCAACGGCTGGAATGGTGTCATCATATATAGCGCTTTATTTGAAGCAAATTATCCGATCCGGCAAAGAAGTATTTGTGAAGGGTCTAGAAAAGAAGAAATTGATTGAAACCTATCTAATGCAAAACGTTGTAACTGATATGCTTGCACTAGGTTGTCCTAAGCTATCAGAGTTAAAAATCAACAATCGTTTAAAATATAACATCCATTGTTGTAGACACAGCAATAATAATCTGCAATGCACAAAGCAAAATACCTTTTTTTATTAAAAGAATGGTTTGATAATAATAAAAAACTATAAAAAGATTGTGCCTGTATTATTTATTTTAATATAATTTTTACAATGTTAGCCTTATTAACTATTATTATTATAACAACTTCTAGCAAACATTATTTTTATCGATTAAGCTATTGTGTACGTTAGAGAAACCTAACCATTTTACAAAGACTTTATTTGCACTCTTTCTTAGGACTTTTTCTACCAGGTAAATTCCTGAATGTTTAACCTTTTGCAACTCCATTTCATAAAATGCACCCTTGATTTCTTTCTCGTCTTGATCTTCTAATATATATGTTGTCAGATTGGTTACGTTTACCTTTTTAATCTTAAAAATTTCATTTGACCAGTTTGGCGTTTAACCTTTCGTAAATGCTTCCCTGTGTTTACTAATCCTCACACTGTTTTTAATTGAATATTTTGGTATTTTGGTTGCAAGTTTGATGTGGGTAAATGATGATTTAAGAATAGTTTTTTCATTTGATTTATCAACTTTTACAGGTTTGACTCCGATAGTACTGTGAACTGTATTGTTGTATTGTTTCACAATATCGCTTAAATTTTTTATCCAATTGTAAGAACCGTTCAGGTTAAACAAGCGTCACACTTTTCCCTTTAAAGTTCTAATTACACGTTCCACAATGCATGCTTTCTTTGTAGAAAAAACACTATAATGGTTTATGCCATATATCTGCATTAAGGATTGAAAGTGTTTGTTATAATATTCTTTACCAAAATTAGACTGCAAATTTCTTGGTGGATTTTTAAATTTATTTAAAATTGTTTTCATTGCAGCAGTAATATCAATACCCGTTTTACTTTTAAGTGGTACAGCCCATACGTATTTGGAGAAACAATCAATAACTACTAAAATGTATTTAAATCCTTTGTTTGTTTGCGAATATGGTAGCATTTCAATCAAATCGGTCTGAAGAAGGTAATTTAAATTTTTTACTATCACTTTGCGTCTCTTGAAATTTATTCTTGCTGGTTTATGAAGTTCATTATTTAAAGTGAAAAATTGCGACGAAGATGAAAATTATGATTGCCGATTAAACGTTAGTAGATTTTGGGGAATTTAATTAAACTAAAACATAATAATAATAGGGCTTCGAGGCCGGTGAGTATAAAAGCCAAGTCTAAGTTTGGCGAGAATGATAATACAAGTTCGAGTCCGTGGAGAATAATAGTCTAAGTGTGATAATAAGAATTTCAAGTCTGGAGAGGATGATAATCCAATTCTATGTTTGGGGAAATTGATGAGAATAAATTCTGAGTCTGGTGAGAATAAGTCGAAATGAGACGACAATAATTTGGAGGCATAAGTATAAGTTTAATAATGGTAGTCCAGAGGGTGATGACAATAATTTAAATGCAATGGTTCATATTTCAAATGGGTATATGATAATTCAAAATTGGGGGAAAATAATTTTGATCCAAATGGATGGCATAATGCATGGAAAATATTAGCTGATAATGGATGCGTCGATTGCGAGAAGGAAATAGCGAAGAAAAAGACCAGGTTAGATTTTTAGTTATAATACTTTATTTTTCTATTTGAATTTAAATACTGAATATTGAATTTGCTTAATATAAATTAATGTGACGAAGTCAACAAAACAAAGGGCTTGCATACGTATAAAGTGCGTCATATGATAAAGGGGTTTCGAACGTTCTACACTTTTTTTTATAAAAACAATAGGTTTTTTGGTGACTTTAGATAGATTGAATAGTATATGATTTTCGATAAATGAGATTTACAACATTAATTAATTGAAAAGTGTATTTTAATAATTTTCAAAAACCTGTACATAATATTTGTTTTCATTATATGGAATTGAATTAACTTCATTTTTTAATTCAAAATAAACGCTAGTCGAGGTCAAAAGATAAAGTTAATGGGAGTGTAATTTGATAATTTAAACAATAAAGGAGGAGGAGCTATAAGTATCACATCAAGTTTTGTTATTGGTCGATACAAGGCCTTTACAAGATAAAATCCAGTTAAGTTCCTGGAGGGAGTTCATAGCATATTTATATGACATTACATGTGATTTTCCAATGCTCCACCCGAAGGTACTACACTGGCCAGGAAGCGAGTTTTTGTTACCTGGAAAATTTTGAATTTTGCCGAATCCTTGCTGTTCCAAGCAAGGTAGGGATCTTTAACGTGCATGACAACACTCACACACGGGACCTCCATTTTACCTCTCATCCGAACGAGGGTGTATTTTTGTGAAAAATGCTCGCTTAACATTTTTCAAGCGGACCGTGTCGGGATTCGAACCCGGGACCTTGGGCGTAGTAGTCACACACATACCACTACGCCACGGAGCCGCCCTATTTATATGACATTACATGTGATTTTCCAATGCTCCACCCGAAGGTACTACACTGGCCAGGAAGCGAGTTTTTTTTTTTTACCTGGAAAATTTTGAATTTTGCCGAACCCTTGCTTGTTCCAAGCAAGGTAGGGATCTTTAACTTGCATGACAACACTCACACACGGGACCTCCATTTTACCTCTCATCCGATATTTATATGACATTACATGTGATTTTCCAATGCTCCACCCAAAGATACTACATTGGCCAGGAAGCGAGTTTTTTTTTACCTGGAAAATTTGGAATTTTGCCGAACCCTTGCTGTTCCAAGCAAGGTAGGGATCTTTAACGTGCGTGACAACACTTACACACGGGACCTCCATTTTACCTCTCATCCGAACGAGGGTGTATTTTTGTGAAAAATGCTCGCCTAACATTTTTCAAGCGGACCGTGTCGGGATTCGAACCCAGGACCTTGGGCATAGTAGTCACACACATACCACTACGCCACGGAGCCGCCTATTTATATGACATTACATGTGATTTTCCAATGCTCCACCCGAAGGTACTACACTGGCCAGGAAGCGAGTTTTTGTTACCTGGATAATTTTGAATTTTGCCGAACCCTTGCTGTTCCCAGCAAGGTAGGGATCTTTAACGTGCGTGACAACACTCACACACGGGACCTCCATTTTACCTCTCATCCGAACGAGGGTGTATTTTTGTGAAAAATGCTCGCCTAACATTTTTCAAGCGGACCGTGTCGGGATTCGAACCCGGGACCTTGGGGCGTAGTAGTCACACACATACCACTACGCCACGGAGCCGCCCTATTTATATGACAGCCCAACGTCGGGGCTCGATAAATCCAGTTAATACATAGCAATATTTATATGGTCGCCCAAACGATGGGTCGCGAATAATTGAGGAGAACATAGCAATATATATATATATATATATATATATATATATATATATATATTAATCTGTATGCGCTATTCTGTATGCGTATTTTCTCTCCCCTTTTATTTATTTAATTTAAATGTGATTAATTTGGAAGAAGGTTTTAAATTCACTAAAACACCAATTTTCGGTTCTAAGCTCCTGAATACTTTTTGTTTGTATGCTAAATGTACTAAGTGACTTCTAAATGTTGTTCATTTTATTATTTTTATACCTCGGCTTTTTATTAAGACTCCAAATAACTCTCTCAGGGTAAGTTTCAAATTAAAATGATACTAGTTCTAGGTCCAATGACTAATATCAAATTGCAAATATGTGAATACTATCTCCCTCTGTACGAAATTCGAATAAGCTTCTGAAAAACACAAACGCCGGTAAGGTTAGTTCTACACCAAACTATATAGAACAGTAACCCTAACCTATTTTAGAATTGTAAATGTTAGTGTATTTTTAATTACAGTATTGGGTGTTAAAATTTTAATTTTCAGATTAGTAACTATGATAAATACCTTTTTTTCAATTCCAGAAGGTATGTACAACCCTTCACAGCTTTACACTGTTGGACCGCTTCCTGAATTAAATACTTTACTTAAAGAGTATCTATTTGTGATTAATAGTTGGTTTTAGTTTTAGAAACAACCAATGTGAAATACAAGTTATAAATACAAATGAAAAATTGGATACTTTACAGTTTGTAGTGCTTTCGATGAAACGATTGAGTTTCCAAAACTGGTTCCAAGTATGATGACCAACTTCTACGATGATCCTGGGACTCGCACTGAAATCTCCCGTTCTACCTACTACTTTGTGATGAATCCAGCTTCCTGTTGCTACTACACTAGAATATTCTAGCTTCGTCTTTACACCACCTTTTTTTAATTTCAACAAGGTTGTATGAACCTTTTTTATTTTTATTTTCAACACTGCACTTGCTGGCATATATCTTCAGCTTTGATGACGATACACAATATTCAAATATTTATCTTCCACAAAGAACAGAATTAAATTTCTAAAAGAACTTCTTTATTTTACAAATTAATTTTCAACAAACTTTTGAAGCATCATAATAAGTCATCATAATTGTTTTCTTAGCCAACTCCACTAAAACAATTGTCTTTTAGCCTACTCTTTTACATATTTTTTTATGCAAAATACAATCACCAGCCTTCTTGTACCCTAATAATGGGCCCTTAAATTAACATAGAATATAAGATCATTACATGTATTTTTTGACATGGGTATTTTGTTTAAACACTTTATATCTTAATTACTTTACATATTATAAGCAATTCCTTTTTTTTAAGTAGCTGGTTTGCATGGTCCTATCGGGTTTAATATAATAAACATACCAATTATAAATAGAGCCATACATCCTCTGGTCATGGTATTTTGTGATTTTATTATTGTTGAATTCGCTCAAAAACCCCAATGCTGTTTAAAATCTTATGGTTTCTAGTTTTTATTTGACTGTAGATAATTACTAGTGCAATAAGTGTAAATTATTCACCATGTTATGTTTTTAATGAAATCATAAGTATGGATCAATTGTATTTGATAAAATTTAAGTATAAATCGTTCAGTATTTTGTCGTTAATGATATGTAAGTGTTAATTAATTATAAGGGACTTCAATCTAATACACTTTAATATATATATATATATATATATATATATATATATATATATATAAAAGACAAGTTATTTGCAGTTTACAGATACATCTTATTTTATATATATATATATATATATATATATATATATATATATTACTCAAATTTAGACCAGGGTAGAAAATTAATTAACGACATCAAATAATTTTAATCACCGTGTATAAGGAATTTTATTAGATAATACGCGTTATTAAAAACCGTGGAGCATACAAATTTATTCGTTTCACTAAAAATAAGGGATTTAAATTATTTACTAAACGCTTTCTATAAAAAGAAGCAGAATTAAAATACAAATAATAATTAATATTTAATTTGTATTCACTAAAAATTAAAGGGTAGAAGTCAATGCCATTCATTATTATTTTAATTGGAGTTAATTGAACGATTATTAAGGTATAATATGCACAAAAGCTTTTAAAAACCCAATAATATTCAAATCGTAGAAGTGTTATTTAAAGTATTACGAGTGAACACCTGCGTATTTTTAAATATCAAAATTCTAATGAATTCGAATAGATAAACATGAAAATTCTGCGTATATTGCAAACGGTCGGATAAACCGTAGCTTATATTAACGGGAAGGCTAGATACGGGGTTATTTAACTCACATATGAATCCACGTGGATAGTAAAGAATATCGATTTGCACCACTTGTTACGTATTTCTAGTAGACGCCACGTTGTGCGTCAAAGTTATGTCACGTTGGCTCGTAGCCGTGCGTAACCAAAGAAAATCCAAGAAAACAACAGTGACCGGGCTCAATCGGAGAGTAGGGGGGGTTGTAGAAAGCAGACCAATCCAGAAGGGACGCAGCTGTCAGGAGTTAGTACCAGTACTTGCCATAGAGAAATTAGAATAGTAAACCTGAAAGAAAAACAAATTAGTCCTGCAAACCTGAAACAGAGAAAAAGCATAACCTATGGATCAAGTATAAATTGTTCAGTACTTTATAGAATAAATAAGAGCAACTGTTTAGATAAACTCTATAATCTAACAACAGTAATAGCAGTACAGAAAAATTCTGAGTACAAAGTGAGGCCATATTGGGGAGTAGCAGAAACGTTTCATCACACACCAATTAAACATAATTCAGGTAAAATGTAACAAAAAATATAAATAGGTAAGACATAATTACTCTAAGTAATTTAGTAAAATTTTTAGCAAAGACATAAATAAGTAGATAAGCACAATTGTTCTGAGTCATTCAGTAGAGTTGATTGTTCTTTCTTTTTTGTTATTAAATAGCGGGCAAGTCTATGGAAAAGGTATCAGAACGACAAGGAATATTGCAAAAACAACGGGTAGATATTTACAGTAAGAACAAATAGGAAATAGTTCAACTTACACAACCAGGAGCACAGGAAGAGTTTCTATAGAATTGGACCAGTTCGGCTACTGATAGCCTTGCAGTTGGAGCTGGTGGAGTATGGGGTGTCCATGGTTCCATCCCATTATCAACTTGAAACTTGGTAAGCCGGATGCCCTGGTATAGCTTGACAAAGATTCACAGTCTATTCGCGGGGGTGGAATTTGTGGTACAACAGACAGGAACACATGCAACACACGCAACTAAGAACAATTAAAGTTAGTATAATTCCGATCCAAACATCCGTCAAGAATTTTTCGTATCGCGGATCTGCTTCAGCAGAAAGAACTTCGTCAACTTCTGAAGCTAATTTCAGTTGGTACAGGCATTGTTTGAATACGGTGAAACATTTAAAAGCACGCTCACTTTCACAATCTTGTCTTTTAAAAAAAGAATGTTCATATTTTATTTACTTAGTAAATGCAAGGTAAATGAGTTAAACACTTCTTTTTTTGACATCTCGCAAGCAAGAACCAAAACACGACCCTTTTTTGTTTATATCTAATCCTACTAGTACAACTTCTGATCGCCTACCTAGACTGTATATCCACATATTAATTACAGCGGGATTATTTATTAATGACAAGTGACAAGTAATTTTACGAGTATTCCAATTTACAACTAAACCATCTTTTAAAATTTGGAATAAAAGTTGGAATGGTGAAATTAGCAAGGACGATGTACATTGAAACCACTAGTGCAGTAACCTTCAGGTAAATTATACAATTTTGTTCGAACTTTAATGTTTTGGTGTGTGTTGAATAACTTTATAATTTGTTTGCTTAAAAATGGACACTAGTGAATTTGTACAAACAACAAATTTTTAATTTTAAGGTGAAATTTTCTTGTTTAAGTAGAAAGGAGTATTTAGCAGTTTATGTTCTTGATTATGATGAAAATTTGGGTCTGTCTTTAAGCTCAATTAGACTAACCTGTTTAATTAACGTAAAGGGGTGGGAGATGCTCCCTTTGTACTCAGACTTAGGTCTGCACATATTGTTAAATTAATTAGTAGGCATCCTACAAGGACTTTAATTCTGGATGCAAATTAAAATGATGATAAATTTAATCTTGAAATTTTATGATACTGAAATTTATGCTACAATTTAATTTTGAAATTTTAATGTATTATGAATTTTGATGTAAATAGAGTTAACGTTGATGTTTGTGGTAGGAATGTGTTTGTTTTTTATGAATTAGGATGAAAGTTTTAACTAGGTGAGCAGCCGAGGCGGAAATAGTAAAGAGGCGATTATCAGAAAAGATTCAACAGGGAGAGAATCACAGCAAATCTTGGTGTCAAATTCGAGAGGTTCTAATATCTTTTTTTACTCTGGTGAGGCTTTTGTAGGTTTCACAGCACTATGACGGCCCAACGCTGGGGCTCGATTCGAAAACCTTAGTTCACGAATAATGGTGAGGTTTCACAGCAATATATATATATATATATATATATATATATATATATATATAGGTTATTCTCAATAGGAAAGAAATATTCTTTAACTATTTTATTTGGTTCTACTTAAGATAACTAACTCTTGCTATTGATTTTAACAAATCTACAAATTTCAGTTCAAGAGAATAATATCTTGCAGGAATTTTGGTTTTAAGGTATGGTCCAAAGAAGTTTTATTGCTCTTCTTTTAAAACCTCTATACAATAATATTCTAAGATTTAAAAAGTAGACTTGACGAATGTCATAAAACCTTTACAAATCCTTAATGTAGCAATAAACTGGCCTTTAATTGTTACTTGGGAAGGAACTACCTCATTTTTATTCTGTGTTGATAAATTCCAGCCTGTGTTTTTAATGAAGGTAGCCAAACGGTTGTCAGTTGGATATTTGTAGGGTAAGTAACAAAGATTCTTGCTTAGCTTGTCTGTTTCGGATTCATTTTTAAAAATCGAACTATTTTAACTGTCACTATCACAAATATCGGCCTTTTTACTATTTAAAAAAGATATCTACACTGCTGTTCGTAGAATTTAAGTCTGTGAACTAACTATCTCTATACAAAACTTTTCTGTTATGAACGTTGTAACTTATTTAAAATTTATTTTACTGCTGCAACGACTTACAGTGTTTTATATGGTGCAGGTCTTGCTTATTATTATTATTATCATTATTATTATTACTATTATTACTATTATTATTATTATTATCGTTTCCGCTGACCTAATAAGTCGACTAGCCGTTCTGTCAATTAGATTTTCTTACTCCTATTGGCCATTTTCTAACATTTCTAACCCTGGGCCATAATTTCAGAAAGAGGAAACCTGAGCTTCATTTATTTTCGTTATAGTTTGTTTAGGGTTTCACCTATAACTAACAAAAGGTAGTAGAAAAATAAAAACATTACACGCTTCATTCAAAAATTGTGGTTCTGGGGGATGACAGACGTTTTTATGACACTCAATATTTAGTTGGTTTGGTGCCGCTTATTGCAAATTCCTTAAAATATACTCTGAGAAGTGGTGTCTTTAGTACACATACAATTTGAAGATGAGGCAATAGCAATCAGTTGTTTGTATTTTAATCACGATTCTTTTGTGTATAATTCCATCGACTTATGTAATGTATTTGAGAACATTATATAACAATAAATTTGAAAGCACTAACATATTTTTAATAGCAGTTCAAACTTAAAGGAAATTTGATTACAGTTGCTACTCTGTCAAATAATGTTTCTTTGTAAAACGTTAATCTAAGTGTATTTTAATAACTATTGAGTATATCTGAGCTAAGATTCAATCTGAACCGACACTACAAAATAATTCCACTATTAAACGAAATTCCTAATGACGATGGCTGTACGTAAATGAATAGTTTTCTTAATTTAATTTAAGTGCTTAATTGATCGAAGCTGGACAACCTAATTAGATCTAAAATTCATAACTACTTTGAAATCTTTACTTAGTTACGTCTTAGCTTTGAACAGTGGTGTTGGTGTTTCAGAGATATACCTTAGTATCTACAGTTTTTGTACACCTAAACCAGCCCTCAGGTAAATACTAACATGTATGATTCGTATTATTAACTATACATTATTTATTGCTAATTGTCTTGTATTTCAAGTCATCATTTAGTTTACAACATGTATTTTAATAAAACTAAAACACGCTCTAGTCACTCATTTAAACTAGATTTGATACTAATTATATTCTTCAAGGGTACTTATTATGCAGTTCTGCGTTCTTGACCAGAATTACAAGATTATATTTTAAAACCCGTTCCGATGCAATATTATACATTTTTTGAATATTTAGCCAATGTTGAATTTCAAAGTTTTTAAAATGATGTAATGCTCCCCGAAAGTTAAAGCGGATCCGTGCATTAGTTAGGTTCGCGTGTGACTAGCAATAGCAGCTTGTGGCCTGAATAAGGGATGAGGTTTAGAATGCATTTATTTATAAACCCTACATTTAATATAAATGAATTATAATTATAATTATAAATTTGTAAATTTATTGGGAGTCGATTGCAGCTCATCATAATTTGTCTTAGTTCTGGTACTGGTTAGACGCGTACCTCCATTGTTTCCATATCTGAGCTAATACTCCGTCAAAATTCCCACAGCTTACATCTTTCACAGTCTGTGTGCAATAGTTTAATCTACGTATATTTCTACCTCCTTTTTCCATTCTCTGCTTCTAGTATATCCCACACTATACCTTCATGCCTTAGAATGGTGCCCTATTATGCTCCCTCCTATTTTTTTACTGTTTTCCACATATTTCTACCTTCCACCACTATTTCTAGGACCCCTTTGCTCGTAACTTTGTCTGTTCATGATATCTTCATCCTACATCTGTATCACCACATTTCAAAGCATGTTTCCCAGCCGCACAGAGCTGTGCTCCACATATATGTTTTCAACAACTTTTCGTTGTTTCTATCTTTATCATCTTCGAACATAGTAGCTGCATTTTCTTGTACAAAGCATCACGAATCTTTTGAACCTTCCCGATCTTGCGCCACTTAGCTTTCTACATAGCAAAAACCCTTAACCTCTTATAAATTCTCATTTCCTATTTTTTATTCTGGTGTTTGATCTATTTTTCCCCGTCTTTACACACTAGCACTTTAGTTTTATTTTTGCTGATTTCGTTACGGGTGAAATAGTCAATAAATGAATTAAATTTGATATACCCTGAAGGGGTGGGAATGCCGTAACAATATAAGGATGCGTCGGCTAACTGTAGTGGTACGGGAGTGGATTTCTATGGAATGAGGAAAGTAAATAAAGAAATACAAAATAATAAATAACGAGGCATATATTCAAAAATTAGACATTGCGTTAATGCTTATCATAAAAAGTCTTTCTCCCGTCAAAATCGAGGTGCGTCAAACAGTCTGTCATCGAAATTTTTTGCTGCCATTTCAATGTGGAAGACTGTCATTCGGCATAGAACTTCCTTGTTTTGGTGTTCTAAAATTTGTCAAAATTAAACTAATTTCTCAAAATAAAGTACACCTTCCGAACAATAGTATCACTGGAGTTGCTGAATATCTTTACAAATTACTGACTTTATTTATTTTCGAAATAAATTAAATAAAAATCAGCCTAAACTTAACCTCCATTAGCACCAAAATAATTTCCATACACATACAAATATCATTTCCTAAAAATAATTTCCTAACGTATAATCTGACCAGGTTTTGCAAGTAAAAATATCCTATAAAAAATTCTTAAAGAAAAAACTTAAATCTAAGCCATCAAAAACTATTCGCCACTCCACATTTTTCCGGCTTTCCTATTTAATTATAAAACATTAATGAATCCCAAATTATTGGCAATGTCGTTTATAAAACAAAAAAAGAAGCATTAAACACCAATTTTGTACTATATCAATCTGCTTTCTAAAATACTTAACACCTTGCATACTTCTCAATATTTTACTTATAACATTTATTACGGCAACTTTTTGAAATATAGCGATTGTGCATTAAATTGCAACTAACTCAGTCGGTAGAACATTAAACACATAATCTCGGGGTTGTAGGTTCAACGGTCACGTTGGGCGCCAAATTTTATATGTTGCGGTATTCCGTGCAGCCAGGAAAGAAAGCAGCAAAGTAAGTAGAGAAAATCGCTTACACCAAATACCGCAACAAAAACAGGAACAGAATGGTAGAATTGAACTCAAACTAGCTCAAAAACGTCGTAGAGTGGGGTGGATGAGATAGAAAGAAAAAAATTGGAAATCTCTGTAAAAACTATATTACAACCTGTAAGTAAAACATACAGTCTCATAAGAATATAACAAACGTCAGAAACACATTTACGTAATTATATCAAAAATTTGAAGAGGTGTGTATTCGTGCAAATATAATATAATATACAGAGCGCTTTCGAATTTATTAAATCATCTTCAGTGTGTATATATAGCTACACATTTTTAATTAAATATAAAATAAAATTTTAAAAAATTACCTTATGTAATTGACAGGTACAGAAATATTTATGACAATGTCGAAGTCATGGATAACAAAGATTTCATAAGTTGACATTTGGTAATAAAACGCACGACCAACAACTTTAGCTCCGTTTATACGTACTTCATTCCCCAAGTCCATTTTTAAGTTTAAAATTTTTATTTGTTTATAATTTTTCTCTATTATAACCATTAGAGCTAAAATAGCTTCCTGTGTTCTCTTGTTTCGCCTAAACCCAAATTGATCTTCTCCTAGTACTTCTTCAACTCGTTTTTCCGTTCTCTTTGTACAATTCTAGTTAATATTTTTGACACATGTGCTGTCAAATTTATTGTTCGAAATTTTCACATCTATCCAAGCCTCTATTTTTTGGTATAGGGACTATGATGTTGCATTTGAAATTTTTGGGTATTTCGTCTGTCTCATACATATAGCTTGCAAGTTGAAAGAGACGTTCTGTTACTGCTTGGCCAGCAGCTTTTAGAGTTTTTTCTTGCACCTTATCTGTACCAGGTGCCTTACCATTTTTCAAACCTTTTAATGCTAATTCAAACATCTCTAAGTATAGGATACCCCACATTATCCTTTTCAATGTCTGATTCTTGTTCTAATGCTGTTAGTTCCTCTCCTGCATATAAATTTCTTATATATTCTTGCCATCTATTCACTATAAAAAGGGGAGAGCGTGTATACAGGGATTGTAGGTCTGGAAAAAGCATTCGACAATGTAAAATGGAAAAAAAAATGTTTGAAATACTCAAAGAGATTGGAATGAGTTTTAGGGAGAGACAGATAGTACATCGCTCATACAAAGAGCAAAGAGCGATATTAGAATTAGAGCAGGAACTTAGAGAAGTAAATATTAGGAAAGGAGTGAGACAGGTATGTGCCCTATCTCCATTAATTTTTAATTTGTATATCGAAGAGGCAATGAATACTCTCAAATGCAGAAAGACATTTGGAATTATTAGGCAGGGACAAAAAATTGATATGCTTAGATTTGCAGATGTTATAGTAGTATTAGCATCTAGCAAAGATGAGTTAGAAACTGCTCTTAATGAAATGGAAACAGTTCTAACAGAGAGATACGGTATGAAAATTAACAAAAATAAAACTAAAGTACTAGTATGCAAAGGAAGGGAAAAAAAATTAAAAACTAGAATTCCAATAGGTAATGAGAACTTAAAACCTTAATGATTTCTGCTACTTAGGAAGCTAAATAACGCAAGATGGGAAGAGGGCAAAAGATATAAAACAAAGATTAGCACAAGGTCGTGCTGCATTTAACAAGAAAAAACAATTACTGTGTTCAAAGACAACAAACATAGAAACAAGAAAAAGACTGCTTAAAACATATGTGTGGAACACAGCACTGTAGGACTGTGAAACCTGGACAGTAGGAGAAGCAGACAGGAAAAAGATCGAAAAGCCTTTGAAATATGGTGCTACAGACGTATGATGAAGATTTCATGGACAGACAAAGATAAGAACAAAGAGATATTAGAAATGCCAGGGGAAGAGAAAAGTATGTAGAAAATAGTAAAAAATAGGAGAAATAGGATGATAGGCCACATACTGAGGTATGAGGAAATAGTGCGGAATATATTAGAAGCAGAGATGGGAAAAAAGAGGGGTAGAGGTAGAACCTAGGTTAAACTATTGCACACAGATAGTGAAAGAAGTAGGCTGAGTAAATTTCTGGGAAATGTGCAGGCTAGCTCAAAATAGAAATTAATGGAGGTACGCCAACCAATTCAAAGATAGAAAACTCAATGACGAAAAAGTAACTGTAATTAAACATGATAATTATTATAAGCAACTACAGATGTTGGTTTTACAATTCTCTCAAATAATGTTAATTGTACGAAAGGATTCACTGGAAAACTATTAACTCTGCAAATGACTAAGTGGGGGATCCTTGTCAGTCACAGGCTGCTTAACTCCCTTCACATACCACTGAATCTTGGTGAAATAGGGCACATTAGGAAACAACCGAAAGAAAACCGAGCTGTATCTAAGCTGTGAAAATTTCAGGATAGAAATAAGCGAAAGTACGCGTCCAACCAGTTTCAAGACGGAAAACCTAATCATGAAAAAACAATTGCACTTAAATCTTATGATTATTATAAATAACTATAAGTGTTGGTTTTGAAATATTTTCAACTAATGTTGATTGTGCGAAAGGATATATTGGAAAACTATTAATTCGGCAAATATTCAAGTGTTGGGGAATTTTGGTAGCCGCAGGCTGCTTAACCCTCTTCAGATAGTGCTAAATATCGAGGAAATATGGTGTATATTTATAAACAATAGAAGAGAAACCGACCTGCATTTAACAACAAAGAGCAGCGGCTATGTTCGAAGACAACAAACATAGAAACAAGAATAAAATTGTTGAAAGCACAGTATGTCTATGAAATAGAGGCAGTAAGAGAAGCAGACGGAAAAACGGTAGAAGACTTTGGAATGTTGTGCTTCTGATGTATGAGGATGAAAGCATGGACAGACAAAGTTAATAATAAAGAGATTATGTAAGTAGTAAAGGAATAAACATATCTGTAGAAAAAATAGGAGAAATAGAAGGGCAGGATACGTTTTGGGGCATTTTTGGAGAATAGTGCAGGATTTTTTACAAGCAGAGATAGGAAAAAGGAGGTAAAGGTAGACCTAGATCAGACTATTACACGCAGATAGTGAAAGATGCAGACTGTGGAAATTTCAAGAAAATGTGTAGGTTAGCACAGCATAGGAAAAAATGAGGGTACGCGCCTAACCAGTTCCAAGACTGAAGACATATTGATGACGATTATTATTTTTATTTCGAATTTTTCTATATTCTATTATAATGTCTCTATAGAAACCCACTCGCGCACCACAGCAGTTATCCAACGCACCCCTGTATTGTTACAGAGACTATGGCCCTTCAGGGTAAATAAAATTTTTTAATTTTACGCTCATTTTACCAGTAACAAGCTCTGCATTTCAATATCGCAACAAGTTCAAAAATTATGTGGTTTTATTAAGGTTTCAACATAATGGGGCACCTGATATTATACAGTTCTAAACGATACAAAATAACTGATATTTTTCAATAGGGTAATTCCAGTTCGAAGTATTTCGTTTGCACTCTGTTTATTCTATAAAATAATGCATTCTTATAAAACTTTATCGAGTGTTATTTAATAGCTATACAATTCCAACCGACTCAACAAATATTTCCAACTAACACAGTCACAAATTCCAAATGATATAATATGTAGATAAGTCTTACCTTGTATAATTTAAAACTATTTAATTGATATAAGTGGTACAAGCTAATTATATGATAAAATGCAGTAAACTGTATACGTTTAATTAGTTTGTATATAGTTTTGAATAGTGTTGTTATTGTGAACATTGCCTTTAGTGCCAGGTTATAGAATTTAGAGTGCCTGAATTATTAGCCTCCAGGTAAAAATTAAAATGAACAATTTTATAAGTAAATGTACATCCTTCAATTTTTATTATCTTGTACTACCTCTGTTCCAAAATTATTATGCGTTTAATTGTAAATTTTTGTTTAAAAACGATTGTCTCGCTGGTTTTAACCGCACTTTGCTACGTTCAGCGACGTAGTCTCAAAACAGAAAATAAAAACGATGAAGAAAGTGAAGAAATTGACCGGGCTCAATCGGTGAGTGGGCGGGGTATTATACCTACAAAAAAAATTAAGGGAGGCCTGAAATAAAAATATACTCACTCACGCACAATTAAACATTTACAAACTAAAAACTTCTAATTTAAAAAGAAACAAACAAAATGATATACAAAACACATTAGTACCAAAAAAGAATAATTCGTAGGTACACAATATACATATTTACGAAATAATGAAAAGCATTTTTAACATGGCGAGCTGCAGTTTTTAGGTCACCCCCTACATTAATCTTCAAACAAGAAAAAGGAACAAAATTACCCCACTAAAAAATCACAGCTCGAAATTAGCATTGTAAGTACGGAATTGTATACATAAAATTAACCTAATAAAGAAATCAGTAAACACTATAATATCCTCGCACATACAAACAACCAGTCATTTTACCACCAACAAGGTGATGCAACCCGTGTACATATGTTGTTTCCAACAATTACCGAGTACCCATATAAGAAAATTAGTGTAAAACACCCACCCTCGAGTCACTACCGTCGGGTTGGCTCCTACCATCTGTAAAAACGGTGCCAAACAGGGGTACGTGTGATCCCGATTTGGATTGGTCCTCCCATCACAACAAGGGGCGACCATTCATTGTGGCTTTACGGGCCACCGGAAGCAGCTATAGTATTTATAAATAAAATTAATTTCTTGTCGTCGAAAAGTACAATTTTATAAAACCCATAAATACGCATCACGCTGTAAGGCGTGCGCAAACTTTTCATACAGAAAAACGGAAACAACCAACCATTCTACACGTGTTTTCGTTGTGTAGATGGAAAAGCAAGTGAATATTAATTTCGTTTCACTAATGACCAGAGCTCAAAGTAATATGGTTGTTAAGGAAATAAAACTGGAAAAACACGGTTTATTGGAATAATACGCGGCTTTAATTCGACGAAGCTTTCAATGAAAAACACAAGAATTAATTATCAGTTATCTAGAACCAGTTATCGCCTGTTTAATTTTAGCATAAACTTTACGTTGAGGTATTCTTAGAAGGAGTATTTATTATTCATTAGGCTCTAGGATGTAACAATAGGAAACGAATTTATACAAATACATAAATGAATTAATACGTGAAAGGGTTATTTTAATTTACTGAATTAATTTTCGTTTTTAACGCCAAAGGGGTTTGAGTTGAAGATTATTAGACCGCGTATTTCTTATTAACAGAAAAAATGTACGGCATGTTCAAAATAAACGTAACAAATCCCCCCCAGAAAAATGAATAAGTCGAGGTAGGAAAGCCAAAGTAAAGAAGCGAGCAGTACCAAACTACAACAAAAAAGAAACCCAAACAAACAAAAAGAAAATTCGCTTACAAAAAAAAACTAAAAGGAAACTTGTTACGAAAACAACAACCAAACAAAAAATACCGAAAAAGAAAAAAAGGATCCCTCAAAAAAATAAATAACTCTCTTCCGGCTCGACGAACCAATAATAGAAGAGAGAAAGAGAAAGAAAGAACAAGAAAGGAAGGAAAAAGGGTAGTACACAATCAAGGAGGACTAAGGTGGAACGGCCTCAGCACTGAAGAAAAGTCGTCAAAGGACGGATGTTTCTTGTAAAGAAACAGGAAAGTCTTCGACCTCAAAAGAAGAAACGGAACGAGAAAGAAAAGCCAACAGTGTAAGCCAAAACAGGACCCAAAGTTCAAGCCTCAAGTATGTAAGGGAACGGCAAGGGAGAACGAGAGGAAGAGAGGAGGAGTGTTGGTAAAAGAAACGATGTATTATCAACTGTGGTAGTCGAAGCCGAAGAATCAAAGAAGAGAACTGCTAACTAGTCCTACAGTCGACCGAGTCGTGGCTTCCGAAGTAAGAAAGACGGACTAGAAAGCACCTACCACAGGAGTGGATGGACGACACCCAATCGGATTAGGGACCGACAGCACGGAAGACCAGCAAAAGGATAGGGAAAGGAAAGTGGAACGAAAGGAACAAGAGAAAAAAAGAAAAAACCCAAAAAGAATAACACCAACACCATGTTCCAAAGAAAAAAAACTCAGAATCGTATAAAATTTCGGCAATTTTACATGTTTAGACAGATATTAGTTTTATTATTTTATTCTTAGGAACCCACTCCCGCCCCACTATAGTTAGTCGATGCACTCTTAAAATTTTTACAGATTTCCCGCTCCTGGGCAAATCGAAATTGGTAATGCAGGGTCATTTTTAGCCGTAACGCCTTTCATGTGCATAATCGGAACCTACGACTTTATATATTGTGTTAGTTATAATTGACTTATTTCTGATACAGATGTCTATTAACCCATCATCCCTTTCTTAACTTTATTCAACTACAACTTTGCCTTCTTTATCCTGAACTACAACTACTTAAGTCTCGTGTATTAGTAGCAATCTTTCTCATTTCATAACGACCTGAATAACCTCTTGAATTTGATCGTACACTTTTCAATTCCCTGATGTTTTCGTGTATATCTGAACTACGCCTATATCTGCTGGTTTAGCACTAAGTCTGAACTGATTTATTCTATCACTAACCTATTGAACATTTTCTACTTTTCGTATCGTTTTCTCATTGATAATAAAACCTAGGCCTACATAACCAATACCTAAGTCGGAGTGGACGATTTTAAATTCAACTGACCAAAAGTCTCCCTTTATTGACCACCTAATTTTAGTAAGCTGTACCAAATTTAGTTTTGACCTGAACAGCTCCAAATTTAACATTCTTTTAACATAAAAGGTTTTGAGATTTTTACGGTTCGTTTTGTTATAGTATCTTACATTATTACTGTGGAAAGTGACCCACTTCACACGAGTGGAAAAGTTGTCGCACGAGGCGTCGGACAAGTGTGACAATCCCACGAGTATGAAATAGCACTTTCGATACGAGTACTGCACACGATTTTTCCGACGACAACAACTAAAAAAAGATTAAGAAAAATATTTTAATTAAACGTACACTGTTGCCATGTTCCTTATGTACCTTACTTTGCCATTTCGAATGGACCTGCACCTTGCCAAAGTTCTAGATTACTAGAACAGGTGAAATGGCTTGCGTGTTCTAATGAGCTAAAAAGCCAAAATACAGGTCCAACCTAAGTAGTAGGGTCGTTAGTGAGGAATCAGACTAAGACAGGTCCCCGAAAGATGGCAGCGCCTCTTTCGGTATTTACCTTGGCAGAGACCACCGGGGTCGTATGGCAATCTAAGACACACCATCGCGATGTGGAAAGCAACGGGAAACCTACCTCCCAAGTACACAGCGTACTTAAATTGTAATAAACATGATGGCATTCTCTGGAGTAAAAGATTCCGAAGTTAAAATAGTCCTCAATTCGGATGGGGGGGGGGGCTTTGGAGGATGCGATCGGAAAGTGCAGAATAAGAGTCTGGAAAATTTTGCGAGTCGGAGCTTGGAATGTTAGAAGTATGGAGCAAGTAGGTAAGGTAGAGAATCTGAAAATTGAAATGAATAGGTTAGCACTAGACATAGTAGGGATCAGCGAAGTTCGGTGGCCAGAGGCGGGGGATTTTTGGAGTGGAGACTTCACAGTAATTCATACAGAAGCATAGGAAAGAAATTCCGGTGTAGGGATAGTTATGCGATAAAAGATAGGACATTCTGTAGAAAAATTACTTACAAATGAACGAAAGAGTAATCATGGTTAGATTAGAATCTAAACCGGTAAACACGGTAATAATACAAGTATACATGCCCACCTCTACCTACAGTGACAAAGAGGTAGAAGCCATCTACAAAGATATCGAAGACATATTAAGATACGTAAAAGGACATGAAAATTTAATCCTTACGGGGGATTTTAATGCCGTGGTAGGTAGGGAAGGAGCGGTAGTAGGTTTATTTGGTTTAGGCACGAGAAACGACACGGGAAATATGCTGGCAGAATTTTGCGTCAAGAACAATTTAATCATCACAAACATCAGTTATGCGATAAAAGATAGGACATTCTGTAAAAAAATTACTTACAAATGAACGAAAGAGTAAGCATGGTTAGATTAGAATCTAAACCGGTAAACACGGTAATAATACAAGTATACATGCCCACCTCTACCTACAGTGACAAAGAGGTAGAAGCCATCTACAAAGATATCGAAGATATATTAAGATACGTAAAAGGACATGAAAATTTAATCCTTACGGGGGATTTTAATGCCGTGGTAGGTAGGGAAGGAGCGGTAGTAGGTTTATTTGGTTTAGGCACGAGAAACGACAGGGGAAATATGCTGGCAGAATTTTGCGACAAGAACAATTTAATCATCACAAACACATTATTTCAACATCATGCTAGAGGACGATATATGTGGAAGATGCTAGGAGATATAAGAAGATATCAAATAGATTACATTCTTGTTAGACAACGGATTAGGAATCAAGTAAAAGACTTAGAAGCTACCCAGAAGCAGATATAGATACTGACCACAACATCGTAATTATGAAGGCCGCACTTAAATTTAAGAATGTGAAAAAGGAAACGGAAAAAAGCACTTGGACTTAGAGAAACTAAAAGATAAAGATATTCAAGAAAGATTCGAAAAAAGTCAAATGCATTGCTCAAAGATATCGGGAAAATATCTGATACTAAGGAAGTAGAAACAGAATGGAATAACATTAAATCCAGCCTAGACATGGCGGCCAGAGATATTCCGGGGTATAAACAAAAAGAAAATAAGAAAGCATGGATAACAAAGGATATCATGAATTTAATAGAAGAAAGACGAAAATACAAACTAAATCAGGCGGAACAGGAAAACAGAGATGCAAAGCCATAAAATGGGAAATTATTCGCAAATGCAGGAAAGCTAAAAAACAATGGATTGATGAAAAGGGCAAAGAGGTACAAACTAAGATGAAATAGGAAAGACATATGAAGCATACAAACTAATTATACCCAATTTTAGGGATGAAAACCGTATAGCAAAAATATAAAGGACGCGGAAGGAAACGTCATTATAGAAAATGTAGAGAAAGTGGAAATTTATATTCAGGAGAGGAACTAACAGCATTAGAACAGGAATCAGATATTGAAAATGATGACTTAGGATATCCTATACTTAGAGATGAGTTTGAATTAGCATTAAAGGGCCTGAAAAATGGTTAGGCGACGGGTACAGATAAGGTGCAAGCAGAAACTCTAAAAGCCGCTGGACAAGCAGTAACAAAACGTCTCTTCCAACTTGTAAGTTATATGTATGAGACAGGCGAGATACCCAAAGATTTCAAACGTAACTTCATACTATTTATACCAAAAAAGAAAGGCGCGGATTAGATGTGAAAATTTTTGAACAATAAGTTTGACAGCACACGTGTCAAAAATATTAACTAGAATTGTAGAAAGACGAATGGAAAAACGAGCTGAAGAAATACTAGGAGAAAATCGATTTGGGTTTACACGAAACAGGGGAACACGGGAGGCTATATTAGTTCTGGGAGTGATAATAGAGAAAACAATATAAAAAGAGGAAAGTGTGTATATAGGGTTTGTAAATCTGGAAAAAGCATTCGACTATGTAAAATGGAAAAAAATGTTTGAAATACTCAAAGAGATTGGAATGAGTTATAAGGATAGACGAATAGTACATACCTTATACAAGGAGCAAACACCAGTAATAGAATTAGAGCAAGAACGTAAAGGGGTGCGACAGGGATATGCCTTATCCACATTAATATTTAACTTGTACATTGAAGAGGCGACGAGTACTGTCAAATGCAGGAAGACATTTGTAATTACTATGCAGGAACAAAAGATGGGTATGCTTAGATTTGCAGATGATATAGCTGTATTAGCATCTAGCAAAGAAGAAATAGAAGCTACTCTTAATGAAATGGAAACAGCTCTAACGAAGAGATATTGGTATGAAGATTAACAAAAATAAAACTAAAGTACTAGTATGCAAAGGAAGGGAAAATAAATCAAAAACAAGAATACTAATAGGTAACAAAAACTTGCAAGAGGTTAAGGATTCCTGCTACCTAGGAAGCCAAATAACGTAAGATGAGAAAAGCGCAAAAGATGTAAAACAAAGATTAGCACAAGGTCGTGCTACATTTACCAAGAAAAAGCAACAACTGTGTTCAAAAGCAACAAACATAGAAACAGAAAAAGATTGCTTAAAGCATATGTGTGGAGCACAGCACTGTACGGCTGTGAAGTCTGGACGGTAGAAGAAGCGGGCAAGAAAAGGGTAAAAGCCTTTGAAATGTGATGCTACAGACGAATGATGAAGATACCATGGACAGACGAAGTTAACGATAAAGAGGTACTAAAAATGGTAGGGGAAGAAATAAATATGTGGAAAACTGTAAAAAATTGGAGAGATAGGATGATAGGCCACATACTACGGCATAAGGGAATAGTGCGGAATATATTAGAAGCAGAAGAAGAAAAAAAGAGAAGTAGACGAAGACCTAGGTTAAACTATTGCACACAGATAGTGAAAGATGTAAGCTGTAAGAATTTCAGGGAAATGTGTAGGCTAACTCAGAATAGAAATCAATGGAGGTACGCATTTATCCAGTCCCAAAATGGATAAACTAATGACGAAAAAAATAACTGTACTTAAACATAATGATTATTATAAGAAGCTACAGGTATTGGTTGTGCAATATTCTCGAAAAATGTTAATTGTGTGAAAAGATTTACTGGAATATTATTAATTCGGCAAATACCTAAAGGTTGGTGGATCTTGGCAGCCACAGGCTACTTAACCCCATTCACATACCTTACATGTGATTTTCCAATTCTCTACCCGAAGGTACTACATTGGCCAGGAAGCGAGTTTTTTTTACCTCCATTTTACCTGTCATCCGAACAAGGCTGTATTTTTGTCAAAAATGCTCGCCCAACATTTTTCAAGCGGACCGTGTCGGGACTCGAACCCAGGACTTTGGGCGTAGTAGTCACACACATACCAGCTGCGCCACGGAGCCGCCTCCCCTGCACATACCAATGAATCTCGGTGAAATAGGGCATATAATTAGAAAACAATAGAAGGGGAACTAAGCTACATATAGGCTATGTGGGAATTTTAGGGAACTGTGTAGGCTAACTCAGAATATAAATAAGTGGAGGTATGTGTCCAACCAGTTTTGAGACAAAAAACCTAATGACGAAAAAAGCGCAGAAAAATCTGATGATTATTATAAACAACTACAGGTGTTGATTGTGAAATATTTACAACTAATGTTGACTGTGCGAAAAGATGTATTGGAAAAATACTAAATTGGCAAATGCTCAAGTGCTGGAAAAACTTGGCAGTCACAGGCTGCTTACCCCCCTTCACAACCACTGAATAGCGGAAAAATAGAGTATGTAATTGTAAGGAGACCGAACTGCATCTAACAAAAAAGAACAGCGGTTATGATCAAAGACAACAAACAAGAAGAAAATTGTTGAAAGCATATGTGTGCAGTACAGCACAGTATGACTATGAAATACGAGCAGTAGGAAAAGCAGACACAAAAACGGTAACAGACTTTTGTAATTTAGTGCTTCAGAGTATGAAGATGATAGATAACTTGAACAGATAAAGTTAATAACAAATAGGTTATAGAAATAGTAGGGGAATAAAGATATCTGTAGAAAAAAGAAATAGGAGAAATACTCGGGCAAAATACGTTATAAGACATTTTTGGGGAATAGTATGGAATATTATTACAAGCAGAAATAGGAGAAAGGAGGTAGATGTAGACCTAGATCAGATGGTCATATATGCAGACTGCAAATTTCAGGGAAATGTGTAGGTTACTTCAGAATAGGAAACAATGGGGGTATGCGACTAACCAGTTTCAGGACTGAAAATCTAATGATGATGATGATCTTACTTTGATACAAGGTCATGCGATCGTCTAGTGGTAATGTCGAACAAACACTACATCGTGTTTTTGACATTGGGCATGTTGAGTCGTCTAAGTAATTAACGTATTAATATCTCATAGGTCATATCACTCTAGAGTTGGAAATTATTTCAACACTAGAGTGATGTTTGCTTTCGCATCTTAGAGTAAAATTTTTTTTCGCACACTAGAGTGATATACGCCACTTACTAATTAAATAAGTAGTGCCCAATTTGTTGTTTTCATACGTGGTCGTCGGAAAAGTATTCTGTCTACATGGTAGCTGCTTCCTTTTTCTGTCTTCTGTATATTTCCGGACTTTGTTCTTCCCAAAATTCTATTTGTGACATCTTGTGAAAGTAGGGTGAATTCTGAGATTGTTTTAATCCACATAGGCTTTATACATGATGCAAATAATCTTTAGTTTGCTTTTATTTGTTGTAGTAACTGAATTACTTGGGAAAATAAATCGGTTGTGGTTTTCCATTCCCTCCCCAAAAAGGGGGAAAACTATCTTTCAAAGTTGAAAAAGAGATGTTGCTCCAGTCAGTCATTTCTTATCACAAATATAGGAATTCCTTCGGTTGTTGTACACCTACCCCAAGCGGATGTTTATAATAAATTTTGACACAACAAATTTGAAACAAATTGAAGAAAGTATGATGACACCTATTTTAAGCTTGTCACGCAGTGGTACATGCGGGTAACCGGGAACATCCCGATATCGCTGTGGGTAACCCTCCCCTCCTGTTTGCTATAGACCATAGTGAATTTTAGTTATTTCTATAGTCAGTAAAGTGATATAGTTTTCAAATTGAATGACATAATGTACGTTAAATTATACGGAAAAACCAAACGGTTATTACTCAAAATAGTATTTCTATGATTTATATAATACACACAATATACCATGTCATAACTTGTAATAATAAATTAATATCTCAAAATAAATACAATAATTTTCACTTGAAGACCAGTCATTAATAATTAATAATCTAAGCGTTTTTACGTAATATCCGAATCGCTTAATGTCTACTTAAAATGTAATTTGTTCAAGGTGAGCATCTCTGAGTAATAGCTGTTGGAATATTAATTTGATAATTAACAGTGCTCCATCTAAAATTATACAAATTAAAAATTGGAAAAGATGCGAGCCCTGACATTCTCCATGATATTTTTCCCGTGCATCTGTGGTTAATTAAATTCTACGTTATAAGCACCAACTAGACCTTCTAATTGCAATTCTTTTGCAGAGTACGGCCGTCAAGCGCAAAAATAACACTAATTCTCTAAATAGGGATGGGCCCTCCCCCTGTTAATATGAAAATGTTGAAAATCATTAATGTGAATATTTTTTTCATCAATTCTAATAAAAGTACGTCTTAACAAAAGGTTTGTTTCTATTTGTCTTAAATTTTTGTAAATATTCTAGACCAAAATTACAAAAAAGGAAAATATAATAAAAAAATAATAAAAAAAACACTTTACAGAATGGAATGTCGTCTGTTACTAGTGATGGTGCTTGGTTCTAGAATTATTTGCTGCAGAATATGTGTCTTTGTAATTAAAAGCGTACGTAAAATAACAGAGTTAAGTTGTTATATAAAAAAAAACTACCTGCGATAGTCTATACCTTGGTTGTCGTTTTAATGCTTTTATCCCACATAGACCGCAAAAGAAGCACAAAAAAGCCGTCAAATTAAATCTTCATGAAAAATATCTTATTTTTAATTTATGTTGTTAAAGTTACTCTGTATGTGCTTTTTTCTAAATATTTTCTCTTCCTATTCTTTATTTTAAAAATTGTTTTACTATCAAAACTTTCCTTTTATTGATCAATAAGTTTCCGACCTATTTCTTGTACCGTAGCAACTTGCTTCAACTTGTAAGGAGGAGTGGTTGAATAACAGTTCATCCATTGTCTTTGTCCTTGTATTTTCTATTTTCTTTCGTGGTGTAGTGATATAGTGGTGGCTATGGTTGCAGTCTCACTGCTGCCACTGTCATAGCCATCAAGCACCATCCACGTCCATTAACTAAAGTACATCATCTTGGTAATCATAGGCATTGAATATTTTTTAATTTCCCGCCATTTCACAATTACAGCTGTCAATAGTATCAATACTCTTAAAATGTTATCGGATCTAGAAAGTTCTGATTCTGAAAATGGTATTTTAACTTATAACTTATGAAAACTACATTATTCGAAACGCAGAAAATGTGGATGTGTCAAATATTTCTTCATAGGGAACAATTAGGAGAGTTTCACACTTTAATACCACAGCTTGCTACAGACGAAGAAAAATCTTACAGTTACTGCAGAGTGAACAAAGATTGTTATCATTTATTATTATGTAAAGTAAGGCTATTGTTTACAATTGGCAATACCAATTTCCGTGTAACCGTAGGTTTTGAAGAACGCTTGATCGTTACATTAAGGTAGGTCTATTCGATTTTAAATCCAATTGAATTGTAATTGCATTTGTTTTCAGGTATATAGCCACTGGGGAATCTTATCATTCTATGTCATAATGCCATAATCACATTAGTGTTATTGTTAATCAAATGCTGTCCCTAATTTGCGTGGCATTAGAAAGCACCTACTTACAATTTCCAACTAAAGAGGCGTTTAATAAAATTGCTGACGAATTCTTGCAAAAAAAAGATATTTCCTAATTGCCTTGGAGAAATCGAAGGAAGCATGTTAGAATACACAAACCCTTTAACTCAACATTTTATTTTCGACCTTACTCAAGGACGGTTTGACGCAGCTCTAACTTCTTTTCTATTCTGTGCTAATCTAAAAAGTTCTACATACCCTTCACAACCTAAATTTCTAATAATTTGACTAATATAGTTTGATCTTCCTATACTCTTCAATCTTTTTCCTATCTACCTGGATCTACACAGATATTAGCAACCTGATGGTTGTTAAAGAACTCCAACATTTTACATGATTCCCATTTATATGGAAATGAAATATTACCCGGTTATTTCCTCCAAAAAAGAAAAAGTGGTAAATTATATGTTAGTAAGACTTAAGCAACGAATCGCTGCCAACATTCCAAACCACTAACTAATTGTGAGTTATGTCATGGAGACGTTCATTAAATTACATGTTATGGTAAGGCTTAAGCAACGAATCGCTGCCAACATGCCAGACTGCTAACTAATTGTGAGCTATGTCATGGAGACGTTTATTAAGTTATATGTTATGATAAGGCTTAAGCAGCGAATTGCTGCCAACATGTCACACCGTTAACTAATTGTGATTTATGTCATGGTGACATTTAGATGACTGATTTTTATTTATTTATTTTTTTTGTTCTGTTTTCGAACTTACTTAAGATCGGTTTGACGCAGCTCTAAATTCTTTTCTATTCTGAGCTAGTCTAAATAGATCTACATACCCTTCACAACCTAAATCTCTAACAATTTGACTAGCTATGTCTAGGTCTTCCTACTCTGTTTTTATTTGGTAGTCTATAATCTAAGACCTTATTAAATGGTCCCTCATGTTTTAACTGGTGCCCTATAATTCTATCTTTCCTGACCTTTAATTGTTTCCATATACAGGGTTCCTCACCTGTCCTTCTATAAACTTCCTCATTTGTTGCTATATCTGCCCCACTAATCTTTAAATCTTGGAGCTTTTTCTTATCTACCTTTCTAATTGTCCAAGTCTCAATACCGTATAATAGAACGCTCCATACGTACGACTTTAAGAAACTATTTCTAGTGTCTAAACTAACACTATTAGCTATTAGTAAGTTTTTTTTTTAAAACATCTTTTAACCTTGAGCTATTCTAGCTACTATATCCCTTCTGCTACGCCCGTCCTTTATAATTATACTAACTAAATAGCAAAATTATTCTACCTCCTCTAACTCTGTATTACCTATTTTCAATTTTGGTTTGGAACTAGGCTTTAACTCAGTTGCCATTATCTTTGTCTTTCCTAAGTTAATTCTCATATTATAGTTACTCTGTAGTTTCTCATCTAAAATATTTAAAAGCTCTTCTAACTCTTTTCTAGACTCTGCTTCCTCAATATAAACATTAAAAATCGAGGGAGATAGTATACAGCCCTGTCTAACACCATTTCTAATCTTAGCTACCTTTTCTATTTCATCAAATCTAATTACTATTCTTTGATTTTTATATAGCCTGTAAATAATTTTTCTATCTTATGAGAGATTCCTTTTTTTTCGCAAAACCCTAAACATAACAATCCAATTAACTCTGTCAAATGCTTTTTCTAAATCTGCAAACGCGAAATGAGTTTTTTTATTTTTTCCTAACCTTTTTTTGATAATCACCCTAGTCATTAGTATCGGTTCTCTAGTTCCTTTGTCTTTACGAAAACCATATTGGTCTTGGCCTAAATAAGCTTCTACTCTATTTTTAATTATTATTGTTAGTATTTTGGAAGCTTGGGAAGTTACACTAACCGTTCTAAAATTCTCACACAAGCACCATCAAATCAGCTCCTGACTTTTTTGGGATTGGGATAATAATACTTTTTTCGAAAACTATTGGGACTTCACCTGTGTCATATATTGCTTTTACTAGTTCATATTATGTACACCTATTTACATTTTTAAATCCTTCCATTGCAAAAACAAATAGTTTAATTTCATGTTCATAACAATACATCCAAAATCACTGATAGTTTAAACCACAAATAAACACCACAACAACAGTTTAAAAAAAAGCATTACCTGGAATGTTTTTCATCCATGAAGCCACCTCTAAAGATGCTCTCTTTTATTGCCTGCTCCTGCCAGGATCACTCTACACTGATGCATGCCATCAGGAACAGCAATTATTTTTGAACTCGCTTGGCATCCAAATTACAATACTCATACACCCTCTGGACTGCCGCTACAGATCCATAAACATTTTCTTCTTTCAACCAATGTTCAACAAGCACCATCAACCAAATTATAAAGAAATCACTACTTACAATTCATCCTGCTTCATTTTACAAATCAATCTTATACGCTTCCCTCTGATTTTGAATGTAGCACCAACTTGTGCTTTAATCACTAGTAATATAAAATGTCGGACTGCACTAGTTCGCGTACTGTAGTCTGAACTCAGGATAAAGATGTTCAGCAAAATCAAAAATTAAGAGACCCATTGCCGCCTCCAGCACGTTTATATAACCCAAAACTCCCTTCCAAGTTGCACGTATCCCTCACAAACATTCTACGAAAATTTCACCCTAATTCTAACCGATATATTTTTCGCCGTAAAATTTCTCCAACGGCTGACGCTATTCTTAAAATTACCGTGGACAACAACACAGCCGTCGTTCTTTTCTGCAAATTTCGACCGCCTGTTTTTCAACCGTCTTCGAAAACCTAGAATTTTGTATCACAAACAAGTGTTTTACTTCAAAAAGCTCGTTAAAATGTTCAACCGTCCTGGCTTTCTCTGAAATCCTTATTTCTGCTATCACCCTCAAACGACTCAAAACACGCCTCTCATATGCGCGTACATACTAATATCTCGCTTCTACTCGAATCATAACATCTTTCAACCTTTACTTCATACCCTACCTAAATTTCCTATATCATTTCTACTTTTCTGGTATCCTTGTTTAAACCACGTTTTCTATCTCTTTTACCTCGTCCCTCTGTAACCACCTTGTTCATAGTTGTTCTCCCTATTTTGCTGTGTATCTTGAAAATCAATACCTTCTGCAAACACGCTGCGTCTTAATCCCGCTTATTGCTTTTAAAACTCTCCTCGTTTTACAGACGTTTGAAAGTCACTACAACTGATCATATGATATTTTCTTTCTGCTTCTAACACATGGAAAATATCTTCTCTTGCTTGATTTTATCGATCTGTTTATACATGCAACCGTCCGTTCTCTCTTATAGACCCGTTTTCAGTTAACAATTTTTACATAAAAATATATTCTCAACGTTTAAAAGCTTTACTGGAATCATGTTATTTGTTTGAACGTTCCTTCTCTGAAATTTATAACCGTTGTAGCTTGTTTTCGTATATTAAACCCTGATAGCTTACATAAATGTTTAAGCTTTACACTACCCTAAAGAAATTTATCTTTCCCGCGTAAATTATTGATTTTTACCTTACGTTCAACATGAAAAGCTTTTATAATAACACATTCATACACTATTTCTAACCTTTCCATGAATCTTACTAGCAAATTAGTTATTATTCTAGTTCTAAATTGAAGCAAATAAAATTAAACCTACACATTATTTTACATTGTCCTATTCCTATTTAATTATATTGAAACGTTTTAAATTCGAAATTGGTTTTTATATACAGGGTACCTACTAATAAATGTTTGCCATATGTACATTGATTTAAGCCAAAAAATTCACAGTAATATATATATATATATATATATATATATATATATATTTAAAGAATAAGTAAATTTAATGAGTCCTTATCAAACAATGAAATTTAATGGCGAGTGACTCAATATTAGCCACAAGGGCAGCCTGTCGACGCGTTTCGCCCTTGTTGGGGCTCATCAGGACAGGAGTAGCAAAGATGTAATATTTAACACGAACACATTATGGAAGTACAGCATCACCCAGCCCGCAAGCACGAAGGCACAAATTGCGGGCCGGGTGATGCTGTACTTCCCATAATGTGTTCGCGTTAAATATTACATCTTTGCTACTCCTGTCCTGATGAGCCCAACAAGGGCGAAACGCGTGACAGGATGCCCTTGTTAATATTGAGTCACTCCATTAATATATATATATATATATAGTAAATATATATTATACGCCAGGTGTATGTAACACTTAGGTGCCTGCTGCTCGCCACCTCTTTGTGCCTCTTTAATAATCTAAAATAATTTTAAATCAATACAATTAAATTTTCTGCCCCGACTAGCTCAGTAATATCCCGCACAGAGTGAACGGTTATATGATGACAAAGAATTTTTACTCACTCCTATCTAATACTTCATATACCTGAGTAGGACAAACAAAATTCACCAAAATTTGTATAATATGCTAAGAAAATGTACAATTTACAACTCTACGTTTTGAGTAATGTCATTTGCTATTTACAAAACTTTTGAATCAAATTTAAAATGAATACTTCTGTTAAATGTGTTTATTGCCAAAATTATAACTCTTTTTAAGCAATTAAATCCAGCAAAAATAATTATGTTTTATATTGATTGTTCGTTGAACGTTCAATAGACTATTCTCCTTTTAACGTAATTTTTACGAATCAACCAAATTTTTTTGATGACTTTTTACACTAAATTACCTAGATTATATGAAGGTTTTACGCTCATTAAGTATTTAAAATACGAAATGGAATACATTATAAATTTCAAAATTAAATTCTGAGCTTATATCCTTCTGTTGATTTTTACGGGAACTTCTTGTCCTAGATCGGTTGCTATTTGCAGTCGTTGACCCTTAGCTTAGCGTGTATTCAATGCTCTGTCCCTCTAGGGTTATATCATTTATTTGGAGTTCTTTAATTCTTTGTTTAGTTAGATTATTTAGTGGATTATTTTTATAGTGAGTTTATTAGTTGATTTCGAAATTGGTTCATTAGTTAGTTCCTTAGTTGGTTCATTAGTTGCCTTACATCAATAAATTGTAAAGATTTTACTTATTAATTAAATTTAAACTTACGTTTTTATATTAACGGCAGAGTTTTTCGTATTTCACCGCGCACTTATACTATGTACTTCACTTTGAAATTATTAATTTACTATTTTACTTTGTCACTTTCGACTTCACTCAATTTTGATTTCATGTAATAAACTTGTCTTTACTATTACAGTCACGCGTCGTTTTATGGAATGAATGCATCTTTTCAGTTTCGGTTCAATATATAGATCAAGTCGTTCGACGTACTGTTATTGGTTTACCGCTTGCTATCTTGTTATTCTACCATGGCAAAGGCGTTGCCATTACGTGCTATCTTCAACCTGTTGGGTTTCATTGAAATTTGCTTACGCATTTTATTTAAATTTGCACGTATTTCAAGCTTTTGCATTGGAATTTGTTAAACATTACACTTGATTCTGCACGTACGCCATAAATTATAATTCCATATTTTGTTTACCCATGCTGGGTTTTAAAAATGTGTCGATTTCTACATTTCTAATGTCACGTACCCCTTTTTCTTCAATATATATATCTTATTGCGTTACGAAATATGCTTGTTTTTCTAAAGTTTGATTATTTCCAACCGGTACAAATTATATACGTTCCAATGATTTTCATTCTTCACGCAAGTGCGTTGAATTTGAAATAGATTTATTTCATGTTTAAATATGCCTAATTTGTATTTATTTGGAGTTTATGAATGTTTTAAATGTTTTTAAAATGAATTGGGTTGCGCCCAGAGTTATTTATTTTGCTAAATGTGACTAAGTTATCACTGTAGTTTGTTATTGATTTCATACAGGGTGATTAGAATTTGCTTGGCGCTTAAGAATGTTTCAAATGGTTAGAAACGGATTGAATGGCTTCCAAAATCATTTATTTTGATGAAAGTGTTTAAGTTATTACAAAGTGAGCTTTCTTTCATTAACTGTGGCCAGTTATAGATCTTATAGATGGTGCTTTCTATTGGATTTTTAGGTAATTAACGAATTATGTACCTTTTATGATTTTAATGTTTGATTTTCTTGATTTTTATATTATTTACGTGAAGTATGCCTCCCCTGTGACATTATATACCCTTAAATAACACTATTATCATAGCATTATATATATATATATATATATATATATATATATATATTGCCATCTGAAGAATTTTAAATCCTGAATTACTTCTCAAAAATTTAATGTTTTCTTAAATAACAACTTTGTTCTTTTTCTAGGTTATAACAATTGAACATGGTTGCTTTAATTGACAAGGAAGGGATTCCTACATCTCAAATTCAAGAATACTTTGCGGGATCTTGTGTTTTTATAACAGGAGCAACAGGATTCCTAGGAAAACTACTTTTTGAAAAAATCCTTAGGTGTACGGATACCAAAAAAGTATTCATACTTGTACGCGAAAAAAGAGGAAAAGCGGTTGAAAAACGACTTGAAGAAATTTTAGATAACGTTGTAAGTACGAGGTTCCCCAAAAGTAGGGGTCAGTTTAAGGTTAAGGGAAAACGCAATTAATTTTAAAAAAGTGCTCATGCTTTAAATCCAATTTAAAATATAAACATGGAGCGTAAATGTCAAATATTGAATAATGTGTTGATATTTTTGGCAAACGTTGTTTCAACGAAGTCTTCTATACCGTATTTTACACATTTCTGACCAAGTATCAGAAATAACGACATGAATGTTATTTTTGTAATACTGAATTGTTTTGGGATCATTAGCATAGAAGACCCTTTCCTTCACGTATCTCCCCAGGAAGAAGTTAAATGGAGTCGTATCACACAATCGATCTCGCCAATGTCTCTTCATGAAATAATGCCAATAGATGTGAGACATGTAGCATCGTCTTGATGGAAATAAAGGTCTCTTAAGTTCATAACTATAATTCAAACCCTAAAAAGTCAACGCAGCCTATTGATCGAAACCACTCATTGCTCATTGCTCATTTTTGAAGAAATACGGCCCAATAACGCTACCAGCCCAAAATCAGCAGAAATTTGTCACACGCTGGGGATGCATTGGTCGCTTCAATATTATTCTTAATTCCAAAACGTGGCAGTTTTTGTTATTAATATACCCGTTTAGATGAAAAAGAGTTGAGGATAATTTTATTACAAATATATCGTTAACTACATGCATTTCTATGATCTAGTTTGAGAATGCACGACACTGCGCGTGATCTGCCAGTTTCAATTCTTGAGGTAGATGCATTTCATATCGGTGGAGGTGATGATTAAGATGTAATGTTCAATTATTCAGAACGCCTTGGATCGACACGCCTGGATCGTTAACGATACTTTCTTCAATTGCGTGTAAGTTCCCTGTTGATCTTACAATACGAAGATGGTATGAGTTCTTTTGATTTGTAACAGAACCAGTTTGCTCGAATTTCTTGAATATTTTCACATTTGCTCTACTATTTTGTGCTCCATGATGGTCAAATTGAGCACGAATTCAAATTATCCGTACTGTTTCTGCGAAATTTTCACTATTTTTACAGTGAATTGCTGGACAGTTTTACAAAGCATCTAACTTTTAACTACCATCTGTCAAAGACATATCTTCAAACTATGATAGTTCAGAAATGATTTGATATTTAAAACGACACCTGCTTTTGGGAAATCTTTTAACACAGTTTTCTAGTGACAACTCCTGAGTTAACACTAGCTTTTTTGCAGATTTTTAGTCGTATTAAAGAAGAGCAACCGACATTTACAGAAAAAATTGTTTTATTAACAGGAGATTGTGTTTTACCAGATTTAGGTTTAAGTCAAAGCGCTAAACAAAAATTAATCAATGAAGTTAATTGTATTTTTCATTGCGCAGCCACAGTACGCTTTGATGAAAAAATACGCACCGCAGTTAATGTAAATATCAGAGCAACCAGGGATTTGCTAAACTTATCCAGAAAAATGAAGCATTTAAGCGTAAGTGTTCCAGTTTTAATACTCATTTCTTACAGAAAGTTTTAGTCTTTTATTTATGTATCTACTGCATTTTCTCATTGCACCCGGAAGGAAATAGACGAAATATTTTATGAACCTATAATTACCGGTGATCAGATAGTAGCCGTTGTTAATAACATGAACGAAGAATTGCTGGAGAAAATTACACCAACGTAAGTTTCTAAAAACAACTATATTTTCCAGCTTGTTCTTTAAACCTTCAGGTTACTCGATAACTGGCCAAATTCATATGCGCTTTCCAAGGCAGTTTCAGAGGACATCATTAAAGTACATGGTCAAGGACTTCCGGTAGCAGTTGTACGGCCATCAATAGGTAAAGTACTTGAACCCATCAGAATATCACATAGGAAATTTAGCTTTATTTTAAAAATAATCGATATTAGTCTGATTAATGTTGTGTAAATCGCTTGGCAATGGAATATTTGAGCGCTCCAAAATTTGTCGTATCATACAGAAAAGGATCTCGCGAGATCAAGAGCCAGTCGTGTGCCACTCCATAATTTGGCACCCTTTAACAGATGATTTCTGGTAGACAAAAATGTGAGATTTTTGGAACAGAGCTGTGTATTTTAATACTATGTTACCACTAATTTATTTATATCATGACTTTATAGATCAAGACTTGAATAAAAATTATAATCAAAGTTTGAATTAAAACTGAAATAAGCGATACTCATGACCGGCAATTTATATACGTAATCAATAGTTCTGAACTCTTCTAAGAACACCCTAGAATTATGTAAATAACATCCTTTTGTAAGCACGATAAGGTTCTTAGTGTCACCTCTTGTAAACTGTCAATTAAGTCTATCTGAATGCGTCACAACACTATCAATTATCCTTTGTGTACAAATATCTCGTTTATGTTCAGCCGTACTATTCCGGTCAAGGGTAGACTAAGTGACATCTCGTTACAATATATTGTTTATATTGACAAAAAGAAACAATCGCAAAAACATAAAAAACTTAAAATTTCTGAAAATTTAAAAAATAAACTTGCCTTACTAGATTAAAATTAAGTAGGACAAACAGGCGTGCCCATACCTCTATACTATAAATGTTTAATTTTGTTTTCTTACAATACATTAACAGCTTCCATATCTTACTTATTTGCTTGATGAAAATTATTACTTTGGATTTTGATACTAATAATTTATAATTATCTGAACCTTTCTACTATTAATACTGCTAATTTCTTTACGATTAAGCTCTGTATTAATAATATATTACGGGTAAAGTGAACGGTACGTTATAATTTAGGTTTTCCCTGAAGGACGGGGACCTCGTAATAATTTATGGGTGTACCAGCTAACTACATTGGTGTGGGAGTGACTTCCAACGAAAGAAATACTAAAAGAAAAATAATATTTGAGGTGGCTGAAATACAAAGACTGCGTTACAATAAGAACTTAGCTTGAATGTTTTCTTTGGTTGCCTTAATTCACGGGTGCCAAACCGTCTTGTCTCAGAAAACCTTTCGTTAATTGCTTTACACGAAATACGTATATTCCAAATAGGTCTCGTTTGATTTTCGTTTCCTTAATTTATCACAATATACTTTACTTTTTTTTATAACACCTTTAGGACACTCATTAAACTTTGTCATATTAATAAAATTTTTAAAACAAAGTGTCTCTTCCAAATACGATTTTATTACTGGAATGGCTGGATATCCTTTCACCTAGTTCATAAATGAGTTCAAATAAATTCAACCTAAGTTTAACCTCATTTAAGATTGCATAGTTGCAATATAAATACTATCTAACCGTGAATTCGAGCCACAGATAGTGGAGAATAGTGCACGTCTAAATATGAATAAATTAAAAAATATTCGAAGCTTTCACGCACTTGCCATACGAAACTGCATTGGCGCCGTATGGCAGGAACGGTGGCGGTCGACTGATTGCGGCACTCAAACGTTTAAGACTATATCTGAGATACATCTGCATGTTTGGAACAACTTTTAATGTTTGTACAGTTTAATAGTGCGACACATACAACACAAAAGCACTCGAGTGCTTTAACAATCGCGAAAAACTATAGATAACACTATCATAATGACGGGTGGAGATTTACCTGCAAGCTGCACCTTATATTATATTAGAAGTTAATTTAAACTAAACATTTTGACAAACAGGGCAAATGCAATTATGCTTTCTTCAAAAAAGAACCAAATTTCCAAACGTCAAACTAGCTACTAAAAATTTCCAAAGAAAAAACATTAAATCAATCACACCATTATTCCAGTTTTCAATATTAATATGCATGACATTCTAAATCCCATTTCTCATGAAACCCTTAATAGCAATGCATACTCCCTGTATGTTTGTTGTGGTTTGTTTAGCATTGTTCTTAATCTTCTTTGGGAATTAAACCACTCATAGTTTTTAAAATCATGTTTATTTACGTTTCGATCCATGACCTAGGATCATTGTCAAAATAATAAAAACTTCAAGTTTGACATTTATGACATAAATTGAAAGTGACTTTGATTTATTGATGTTTCAATATATTTGGGTTGGGTACACTAGGCAAAAATTTTTAAAGTTTAAAAGAATGATTGCCTTCAATTGGCGTTGCGGCCTGGGACCGACTTTTTTTAGGTAGCCAATACGCTTATCGTGAAATCAGCCGATTAATTTTATTGGTAAATTTTATATAAATTATTCAATTTATATAAAATTCACCAATAAAATTGATGGGCTGATTTCGCGTTAAGCGTATTGGCTACTTAAAAAAGTCGGGCCTAGGCCGCAACACAAATTGAAGGCAATCATTCTTTTAAACTTTAAAAATTTTTGCCTAGTGTACTCAAACCAAATATTTTGAACATTTATAAATCAAAGTCACCTTCAATTTATGTCATAAATGTCAAACTTGAAGTTTTTATTATTTTGACAACGACCTAGGTCATGAATCGAAATGTAAATAAACATGATTTTAAAAACTTTGAGTGGTTTAATTCCCAAAGAAGATTAAGAAAAAAAGCAATGCATACAAAACTGTTAAATACCAACCTTTTCGTTCACCATTTTATTGTCTATTAAAAATACTAAATGTTCACTTTTTTCAACACCAAAGCCCACGAATAAGACTAAAATTTAAAACCAATAGCTGCTTATTTTTTTTAATATTTTTAATTGTTCTAAATTATCTTCAGGATATCATGCTTAAATTTAACCAAAACTAATTCCGTCGTTAACTCATTGTTCAACAAAATAATTATTTTAACGTTTTATTAATTTCCTACTACATAAATAGAAATCACTTACATTTAAAAAGCACATCTACAAAATCATAAATTATAAAAATAAAAGCTCTTTTTTACTCAAGGTTTAATGCATATTTTAAATGTTAAGGACTTCCAGAAACCTCAGTTCTCTATTTTTTCTCTTCAAACAACAGCTTCCTTGATACAACCAAACTTCACTTATTTGAATTATACTCGTAGGTGGCCATTATTTCCCGGCACACACGAGTTTCCAAATACTGCGCACGACTAGCATCCTTGCCTAAACTTGCAAGCAGAGTTACATAATAGCTCGCGCACCGCTTAATTTTCACCTTTCGGAGAAGTCTACATTACATCTTGAAGCTGTATTTCATTCACTAACTTTTAACGTTTCGTTATTTCGACCCACGCATTTGTCAAAATTTATGAATCGTAAGGAAATCCTTTCTGCACTTGACCGCAGCAAAGATTAGAAAAAAGTAACGAGGCAACCATTTCTCCACCTACATGCTCGTATTACTACATTTCAGTCAATCTATGTAAAATTCTGAATTTAACTTCCAACCTGTGGTTTTTAACTATTTATATTAATTTTCCTTCTATAAATTGCGTTCTCGCAATGTAACATACGACGTGTGTGATAAAAGTAACGAAACTGATTTTTTATCTACTAAAGTTTTATTTTCTTTCAAACGCCAATATCGTCCTATTCAAAGTAGTCCTCGTTCCCATTCTTGATAGCAGTGCTGATAGGCTTCAACTAGTAGAGCCTTTAACTTGTCGGTGACGTTCTTTTCTTAATATTCTCCAGCGTTCTCAAATGACGTCCTTTTAAGACAGTTTTCGATTTCGCGAAAGGAAGAAGTCACAAGAACTCGTATCCGTTGAATAGAGGGATGTGGAACATTAGCAATGCCCTTTAAAGTCAAAAATTCTGTGATGGAAGTGGCCGTGTGACATGGGGTGTTGTCGTGATGCAGCATCCAATTGTTTGCAATGTCCCGTCTCATTAGATTTACCCTTTCCCTGAGCCTTTCAAAGCAGTTTGGTCTGGAGGAACAAATTCGTTATGCACAATGCCCCTACTGTCAAAAAAGCAAATCAGCATCGTTTTGATTTTGGATTTGCTCATTTGAGCTTTTTTCGGTTGCGAAGATGTTTTAGTGTGCCACTACGCACTTTGCCGCTTTGTCTCAGGATCATACTCAAAAATTCAGGATTCATCACCTGTGATCACTCGATTAAGGCATTTCGTATCATTGGCAATCCTCTCAAGAAGATCAACGCACACGTTCCTTCAATTGGCCTTCTGCTAGGATGTGAAGTTTTTCGGCACCATTATAGTACAATTCCTTCGGATTTGCAAATCTTCAGTCTAAATTTGATATACAATCAAAGTGTTTAAGTTTAGCAGGTCACCCATTATCGTTATTGTTAAACTCCGCTCTGATTTCACAACAACACGCACACGTTTGACGTTTTCGTTAATTTTTGACGTTGTAGGTCTCACCGAGTGAGGTACATCTTCATTGTGGTTTCGGCTTTCCTAAAATGATTTGTATAAACAAAAAACTTGTGCCCTTGATTAGGAATGTTCCCCATAGGCCTGTTTTAACTTTCAAATATCATACTTGCGGATTCCCCAAGTTTAACACAAAAACTTGATGGCACAACGTTGCTCTAAAGTACGCTGTTCCACTTTCGTAACACACAACAAAAACACAACTTTGCTGATAGCGCTCTCAAAAATATGTGCCTCTCCTATACGGGGCTAAAACTCACACTGAACATCTGGAAAGGATGAACGCACAGGTCTAGACAAATAGAACAACACAGCGTTGCCAAATCTTACGCAGTGTTATCAGTCTAGTTACTTTTCTTAAGAACCTCGTATCTAATCTATGCTGAATAAAAATTATTATTACGTTAGCTTCGTAAGACACGCACTGTGTAGTTGTTAAACGTGTAGCCATGTTTTAGATATGGTTTTGCATTTTAGCGGTTTTGCGTTTCTCGCATTAATTTCTTTCCTCAATGTATAATCTGTGGTTTAGTTTATTTTAGGCGTTTCCGTAACTTTTGGTTTGCGTGTGATTACTAAGCCTAAGGTCCCGGGTTTGATTCCCAACACTGACAGCTTGAAAAATATTTGGCGATTTTTCACAAAACTCGTCCTCGTTCAGATGAGAAGTGAAATGAAATCCCGTGTTCGAGGATTGCTACGCACATAAAGTACCCACCTTGCTTAGACTAGCAAAGGTTCGGCAAAATTCAAAATTTTCAAGTAAAACTTTTCTGGCTAATGCATTGCATTACGCTCTGTATTTTATTTTAATTATAATTTTCGATCTCACTACAGCATTTCATTTACATATTTATTTATGAACAATACATTGTTAAGTAATCTTTTATTTTAGCGGTTTTACTTGCGCGACGTTTATCCTACTTAATGACCATTGCGTCGCTTTGGTATTAAGTGTTCCAATTGATTTTAAGAAAATTTATTTTATTGCTTTTATTATACCATCCACTCACTTGAAATTATATTTTCAAAACAAAAGTATTAAAATATCGTGCTTAATTATCATTCGTGTTCGTAAAATTTTACTATACAGGGTTCGTCATCTTCTTTCTGTGCGTCCCAAATTAAATTTTTCTTTCCTATCTGGTGTATTTAATAATACGCAACGCCTTACATGCATCTAAAGTTGAAATTCTAGGAACAAGATAGCTAATCTAAATAACCTCTCTAATAACATGGTTGACCTTAAATAGTTTTATTAATTAAAGATTTGAAAATGAACGTTTATTTGATGCCACTGAACTGCAAGGATTACAGGGATATTCAAAGTTGTTACGTTGGGAAAGGTTAGCGTGAAATCATTTTCATAGATTATGGCAGTAGATTGTGAATTTATAACCAATCCGACAAAGCATTTTAGCATTTCATTCCATTAATGAATCAATGCCGTGGATGGAAGATTCATTTTGAATTCGTCGGTTAATTTTAAATGTACAGTTTTGCAATGATTTAAAAGCTCAATTACTGGCATTTGTTTGAGCTACAGTTTCAGCATCTCCATCTGAATTGGTATTTTTGCAGATATGTGAGTTATTTGGTACTGTTGATCTATTCCTTTTCAAAATTTGTTGGATTGTAATAGCGAACGCGATGTTGATGCGGATGGTAGGGATCGGCAACAAGGTGTGGTTGTGCTGTGATCAATTCACGAGTTTTAAAATTTTAACTGTTTCGCCTTGAACGTGCAAAAACCTATTTAAATCATTAGTCAGTTTCTGTTTCTTGGTGTTTAACTTTTTTGTTGTCGAAATTTTGCACCTGAAGGCCTTTTATAGGAATGCTGAAATAAAACAAAAACCAGAAATTGATTAACTATGCCAAGGCTATTTATTTTGTTAACACTATTCAAACTTATTATATGTTTTAAATTTGTTCCATAAGTAACTATAATGTACGAGTTTAAAAATAAAAATGGAAATTGTTTCACAAAGAAACCGCTAACATTGATGATTCAATTCAAAATAGAACGAATATAATATTTTCCAAATTTAAAATTTATATTAAAGTTTAAATTTATATTACACAGTAATTCAGCAATTTCACCCGACAAGTTTAAGGATTTGTTGCATCAAACTTAACTCACCACACGGGGTATTGAAGTATGCTTTATAACAATCAATGCGGAAGTAGAGATTTAAATTGAGAACTTTTAGATGTTGACATCAATGAATTTACATAACATGACTTGTTTTCAGGATACCGCACAGACAAAATCTTGGCTGTTAACACGAACACAAACAAACACTACTCCACAACACAATCATTAACCACACCGGTGGTTGTCTAACGTTGCATCACTAGCTGGAATTGGAGCAACTTCGCATCTAAGGCGCATTAAAACGCCCGGCAATACGGGTAAACATCCGAATGATTATGATGGCGGTGAGATGAATTCTGTTTATTCCATCATTTAACAGAACCAGTTGATTTGATCTATGCCTGCGCAAATGCCATCATGCAATTTAATTTGAAAACGAGCCCGATAACCGAGATTATCGCAGAAACCATTTATCACGGCAACTATAATCTTAACGAGCGTTAACGCTCGTAGGTTGCATGCACTGTCAAGATTCTTCCTTTTAGTTCCGAAGACAAATCTGATTTCCGATCCAACACATGACCCTCAGCCGCAGACTCGACCAGTGGTTGAGCCAGAGTGATGTGCCTGGAATAATAAATTTAGTTAATTTACATTTCAATCTCAATATTTTTAAGTCTTGTTGTGAACCATTCTTTCTGCCATTTTCCTTGTGGTCCATGAGCGGTGGTCACTAAACAATTCAGCATTTCCCAAATTGACCTTCGCTAATACATGCGTTCCATTATCGGATATCACTGTCTGGCAACCCGTAGCATCAACCCATACATTGTTGATATTACTGCCGCAGAGAAGTATTTGGAACGATTCGAACTTCGTCATTTGAGAAAATGAATCCAACACTATAGAAAACTTTCCCATGGCCCGCAACAATGTCCAGCATGGTTTTTGTCCCAAGTAACAGGCTGGTGAGCGTGATTGCACTTTACAACCAACATCATTTTCATTTCAGCATCAATTTCTGGCCACCAAACGAACTTCTATTGCTTTCATCTTGACGATGCCGGATGACACGCATGTAGTACTGATCCTACGGTAGCTACCTTTGGAATAACCACGTGACATCTTTGGAGAATACAACCTTTGTGTGACGATAATTTGTTCCTGCAGGCATATTTTGAACCTTCCGATACCCGTCCTTCAGGCCATCCTTTCAAAATTCAGTTTAACACGTGCCAGAATGAGATCTTTAGCCGTTAGCAAAGGCAGTCTCACTTAACCCATCTGCATTAGAAATTTCCTTGCCAGGTTTGCAGTTAATCGTAGTCGTAGTACCAACGTTCATTCAGGAAATAATTTGAGTTGGCTTCTCCGGAGCAAGAAGACTGTGGTTTGTGGTCCGAGCAATTGTGAATTTCCTGCACAAGCAATTCATGGAATATTCCGCAATAAGCTTAAAGTTTCCGATCAACTGTGAATATCCCTTTCATACATTCATTGTTATAGTAAAATGCAATTGCTTCCACTCCGTTTGGTAAAACGTGCCTAAGAACACACCAACGCCAGAAGCATCGCAAGAATCGTTATTGGTTTCATTGACGTGTACCACCACCGCATTTGAAGTAATTGTTTTACATTCTTAAAGGCTTTGTCATGGATAGCAGTCCAAACCAATGCTTGAGCAATCTAAGAGCCATGTAAAGGTTCAGCAATTGTGGCATTGCCTTTTAGAAATGTGATAAAATTACATGCCCAAACGCCACTTAGCCTCCGTGAAGAATTTTAATCTTTTGGCCCAGATTTCCGCATCAGGTTGAATAGTATTAAATTCCAATTTTTCCAATATTAGCCATAACTTTATCTTCGTCGCCAATTGTGTAATGTATGCCTCAATAATTATTGAGGCATACATACATACGACGAAGATAAAGTTATGGCTAATATTGGAAAAATTGAGGAATTTAATACTATTCAACCTGATGCATGGAAATCCTAGGCCAAAAGATTAAAATTCTTCACGGAGGCTAAGTGGCAAGTATTTTTGGGCATGCTTAATTTTTATCACATTTCCTAAAAGGCAATGCCACAATTGCTGAACCTTTACATAGGCTCTTAGATTGCTCAAGCGATTGGGTTTGGACTGCTATCCATGACAAAGCCTTTAAGAATGTAAAAAAACTAATTACTTCAAATGCGGTGGTGGTACACTACGATCCAATGAAACCAATAACGATTACTTGCGATGCTTCTCAATATGGCGTTGGTGCTGTTCTTAGGCACGTTTTACCAAACGGAGTGGAAGCTCAAATTGCATTTTACTTTATAACAATGAATTGTATAGAAAGGGGATATTCACAGTTGGATCGGAAAGCTTTAAGCATTATTGCAGGAATAAAAAATTCCATAATTGCTTGTACGGCAGGAAATTCACATTGCTACGGGACCACAAACCACTTTTGGGTCTTCTTGCTCCGGAGAAGCCAACTTCAAATATTATTTTTCCTAGAATGCAACGTTGGTACTTACGACTACGAAATTAACTACAAACCTGGCAAGGAAATTTCTAATGCAGATGGGTTAAGTAGACTGCCTTTGCTAACGGCTAAAGATCTCATTCTGGCATTTATTGAATTTAAATAACTTCAATACATTTGGCATTAAAATTTATAAGATTTAAAAACGTTGTTATTTAAAATGTGAAGGATTTTTATTCGTTTTATTAGCTGAATGATTTTATAATTATGGCAATTTGAATTTACATTCCTCAATGCTATTTGTATCATCGCGAATCATCGACCGTGGATGGAACGGCCTTTTCGTCGGTTATAATTACAGAGTTGCAACGATTGACTCACATTAACTTGTGCACTGTTTGTTATGGCACCAGTTTCAGCATCTCATTGCGATTTCGAGATATTATTTGATTTCAATTCTTTCCAAAATTTTGACATGTAACACGAATGACATGGTAATTTGATCATTATAAGTTACATTTTAATGATCATGAAGAAAAACTATTTAATCATAGTTATCCTGTTATATTTAATTCTATAGCTCTAATTTTAAATCGAATAAACAACAATTTTACATGCCGATTAATTTAACACTATTGAAACTTTTATAGTTTAAATTTGTTCATAACTATATGTAACTTTGATAATAAAATGGAAATTGTCACGTCGAACATTGATGATTCATTAAATGCAACGATAATTCAAATTTATATTAAATTATTTACACCAATTCACAAGATTATCCAAGTTAGCATCAACTCACCAACACGGAAGCTTTATACATTAACAACCCGGAATAGCTTAATGAGAATCTTATGTACCACATCATGAATGTTAATACCAACCTTGCAGTACCATGCAAATAACTTTAAACACTACACACATACCACACCTTACTGTTCAATCATAAGTCCTGATCACGTTACATGCCAGAAACCGAAATTAAAATGCCGAGTATGAATCCTTTACCATATCAACAGGAAATTGATTTGATACCATGCATCGCAATGCAATGTCTTAATAACATTAGCCTTCGGATCAATTTATCACGAAATTCATATTCAGTAGCTGCAACAATTCTCCTGGTTGCATGTCAAGACAGACCCTATTGTTTCAACTCACAAATTTGAACTTCCTCTCATAAAACTGCCAGATCCGACCATTGGTTGAGCCAGAGTGATGTGCCTGAAAATAATTCACAATTTCTCAATCTCCAATATTTACATTAGCACTTTGCTTGAACCATTTTCGCCATCTTTCTATGTCCATGAGCGTGGCACAAACACTCAGCATTTCCATGTATACCGTTCGTAAATGCATTTGATAACGTATACGTAATTGGTCCGCGGCATAACCTTCCATCCATCTTCGCCTAAAGTATTTGAACGATTCGAACTTCAGAATTTGAAAATTTACCTACAGAGTCATTAATCCCACGATTAAATCCTTGCAGTTTGTATTAATCTGGTTTCCATTTGTTCCCAGGAAAATGCAGTGGGTTCGACAAAGTTGGTTTGAGTCCATCATTTGAATTTCAGCATCATTGCATATGAACTTTTGCTGCTTTCATCTTACGTCCGATACGATATCCTTTCATACAATTCATTGTTATAGTAAAATGCAACCCGTCCTTTGGTAAAACGTGCCTAAGAACATCACCATACCGCAAATAGCATCGCAGAACTCGTTATTTCGCGTTTCATTGATCTGAAGTAGTACCAACCACCGCATTTGAAGTACATTAGTTTTTACATTCTAACAGGCTTTGTCATGGATGCAGTCCAAACCAATGGCTTCGCAGACAATTCTAACATGGATTTGCCCTATGTAAATGGATCTGCAATGTGGCATTGCCTTTTAGAAACCTCGTTGTAAAATTACACTGCCCAAACTGCCACGTTAGCCTCCGTGATGAATTTTAACATGCGTTTTGGCCCAGATTTGCATCAGCGTTGAATAGTAGTTAAATTCCTCAATTTTTGCCAATATTAGCATATACTTTATACATTCGTCGCCATTGTTAATGTATGCCTCAATAATTATTGAGGCAATACATACGAGAAGAAGTTATGGCTAATATTGGAAAATTGAGGAATTTAATACTATTCAACCTGATGCATGGAAATCCTAGGCCAAAAGATTAAAATTCTTCACGGAGGCTAAGTGGCAAGTATTTTTGGGCATGCTTAATTTTTATCACATTTCCTAAAAGGCAATGCCACAATTGCTGAACCTTTACATAGGCTCTTAGATTGCTCAAGCGATTGGGTTTGGACTGCTATCCATGACAAAGCCTTTAAGAATGTAAAAAAACTAATTACTTCAAATGCGGTGGTGGTACACTACGATCCAATGAAACCAATAACGATTACTTGCGATGCTTCTTAATATGGCGTTGGTGCTGTTCTTAGGCACGTTTTACCAAACGGAGTGGAAGCTCCAATTGCATTTTACTTTATAACAATGAATTGTATAGAAAGGGGATATTCACAGTTGGATCGGAAAGCTTTAAGCATTATTGCAGGAATAAAAAAATTCCATAATTGCTTGTACGGCAGGAAATTCACAATTGCTACGGGACCACAAACCACTTTTGAGTCTTCTTGCTCCGGAGAAGCCAACTTCAAATATTATTTTTCCTAGAATGCAACGTTGGTACTTACGACTACGAAATTAACTACAAACCTGGCAAGGAAATTTCTAATGCAGATGGGTTAAGTAGACTGCCTTTGCTAACGGCTAAAGATCTCATTCTGGCACGTGTGTTAAACTGAATTTTGAAAGGATGGCCTGAAGGACGGGTATCGGAAGAGTTCAAAATTTTTTATGCCTGCAGGAACAAATTATCGTCACACAAAGGTTGTATTCTCCAAAGATGTCACGTGGTTATTCCAAAGGTAGCTACCGTAGGAATTCTTAAAGTACTACATGCGTGTCATCCCGGCATCGTCAAGATGAAAGCAATAGCAAGAAGTTACGTTTGGTGGCCAGAAATTGATGCTGAAATAGAAAATGATGTTAAAGGTTGTAAAGTGTCAAACAAATGCACGCTCACCTCCAGCTTGCCCAGTATTTACTTGGGAACCTACAAATAAACCATGCTTGAGATTACATTTAGATTTTGCGGGGCCATTTATGGGAAAGTTTTTCTAATAGTGTTGGATTCATTTTCTAAATGGCTTGAAGTTCGAATCGTTCCAAATACTTCTACTGCGGCAGTAATATCAACAATGTATGGGTTGATTGCTACTAACGGGTTGCCAGATACAGTGATATCCGATAATGGAACTGCATTTATTAGCGAACGGTTTAAACAATTTGGGAAATGCTTGGAATTCGTTTAGTGACCACCGCTCCTCATGGACCACAAGGAAACGGAATGGCAGAAAGAATGGTTCAAACAACAAAAGATTTTCTTAAAAAAATATTATTGGAGATTGGAAATGTAAATTAGCTAAATTTTTATTATTCCAGGCACATCACTCCTAGCTCAACCACTGGTCGGAGTCCTAGCGGCATTCTTATGAGCAGGAAGTTACAAATTGTGTTGGATAAACTAAATCCAGATTTGTCTTCGGAGCTACAACCTAAAAGGGAAGAATCTCTTGACAGTGCTATAGTAACCTAACCTACGAACATTAGCGTTAACGACATCGTCTTCATTAAGAATTATAGTTGCCGTGATAAATGGATTTCTGCGATAATCTCCGAAGTTATCGGGCTCGTTTCTTACAAAGTTAAATTGCATGATGGAAGCATTTTGCGCAGGCATGTAGATCAAATCTAACTTAGATTTCCTGTTACTTTAAATGATGGTAATAAACAGAATTCAATTACTCACCGCCATCATAATCATTCGGATGTTCTATGTGACCCGTATATGCCGGGCGTTTCTAATGCGCCGTTAACGGATGATCAAGACGAAGTTGCTCCAATTCCAGCTACGTATGAGACTGCAACGAATTAGACAACCACCGGTGTGGTTAAGTGATTATGTTGCTTATGGGGGAGTAGTGTTATGTTTGTGTTCATGAAATAGTTAGCCAAGATTTTTGTATGTTGCTAGGTATCCTGAAAACAAGCTTGTCATGTTATGTAAATTCATATGATATACAACATCTAAAGAGTTCTCAATTTAAATACTTCTACTACTTCCAGCATTGTTTAATATATTTATAAAGCATACATTACAATACCCCCGTGTAGTGAAATTTAGAGTTAAGTTTGATGCAACAAATACCTCTAAACTTGTGTCAGCGAAGTGTGAAATTGCGTTTCTTGTGAATTACTGGTAAGTAATATAAATTTAAACTTTAATATAAATTTTAAATTTGGAAAAATATTATATTCGTTTATCTATTTTGAATTGAATCATCAATATGTTAGCGGTTTTCTTTGTGAAACAATTTCCATTTTTATTTTTAAACTCATTACATTATAGTTACTTATGGAACAAATTTAAAACATATAATAAGTTTGAATAGTGTTAACAAAATAAATAGCCTTGGCATAGTTAATCAATTTCTGGTTTTTGTTTTATTTCAGCATTCCTATAAAAGGCCTTCAGGTGCAAAATTTCGACAACAAAAAAGTTAAACACCAAGAAACAGAAACTGACTAATGATTTAAATAGGTTTTTGCACGTTCAAGGCGAAACAGTTAAAATTTTAAAAACTCGTGAATTGATCACAGCACAACCACACCTTGTTGCCGATCCCTACACTATATTATACCATCCGCATCAACATCGCGTTCGCTATTACAATCCAACAAAATTTTGAAAAAGGAATAGATCAACAGTACCAAATAACTCACATATCTGCAAAAATACCAATTCAGATGGAGATGCTGAAACTGTAGCTCAAACAAATGCCAGTAATTGAGCTTTTAAATCATTGCAAAACTGTACATTTAAAATTAACCGACGAATTCAAAAATGAATCTTCCATCCACGGCATTGATTCATTAATGGAATGAAAGTGCTAAAAATGCTTTCTTTGTCGGATTAAGTTATAAATTCCTACAATCTACTGCCATAATCTATGAAAATGATTTCACGCTAACCTTTCCCAACGTAACAACTTCTTAGAATATCCCTGTAATCCTTGCAGTTCAGTGGCATCAAATAAACGTTCATTTTCAAATCTTTAATTAATAAAAACTATTTAAGGTCAACCATGTTATTAGAGAGGTTATTTAGATTAGCTATCTTGTTCCTAGAATTTCAACTTTAGATGCATGTAAGGCGTTGGCGTATTATTAAATATACACCAGATAGGAAAGAAAAATTTAATTTGGGACGCACAGAAAGAAGATAGACGAACCCTGTATAGTAAAATTTTACGAACACGAATGATAATTAAGCACGATATTTTAATACTTTTGTTTTGAAAATATAATTTCAATTAGAGTGGATGGTATAATAAAAGCAATAAAATAAATTTTCTTAAAATCAATTGGAACACTTAATACCAAAGCGACGCAATGGTCATTAAGTAGGATAAACGTCGCGCAAGTAAAACCGCTAAAATAAAAGATTACTTAAAACTTACAATGTATTGTTCATAAATAAATATGTAATATAGAAATGCTGTATGTGAGATCGAAAATTATAATTAAAATAAAATACAGAGCGTAATGCAATATGCATTAGCCAGAAAGCGAGTTTTTTACTTGAAAATTTTGAATTTTGCCGAACCTTTGCTAGTCTAAGCAAGGTGGGGTACTTTATGTGCATAGCAATCCTCGAACACGGGATTTCATTTCACTTCTCATCTGAACGAGGACGAGTTTTTGTGAAAAATGCTCGCCAAATATTTTTCAAGCTGTCAGTGTTGGGAATCAAACCCGGGACCTTAGGCTTAGTAATCACACGCAAACCAAAAGTTACGGAAACGCCTAAAATAAACTAAACCACAGATTATACATTGAGGAAAGAAATTAATGCGCGAGAAACGCACAAACCGCTAAAATGCAAAACCATATCTAAAACATGGCTACACGTTTAACAACTACACAGTGCGTGTCTTACGAAGCTAACGTAATAATAATATTTTATTCAGCATAGATTAGATACGAGGTTCTTAAGAAAAGTAACTAGACTGATAACACTGCGTAAGATTTGGCAACGCTGTGTTGTTCTATTTGTCTAGACCTGTGCGTTCATCCTTTCCAGATGTTCAGTGTGAGTTTTAGCCCCGTATAGGAGAGGCACATATTTTTGAGAGCGCTATCAGCAAAGTTGTGTTTTTGTTGTGTGTTACGAAAGTGGAACAGCGTACTTTAGAGCAACGTTGTGCCATCAAGTTTTTGTGTTAAACTTGGGGAATCCGCAAGTATGATATTTGAAAGTTAAAACAGGCCTATGGGGAACATTCCTAATCAAGGGCACAAGTTTTTTTGTTTATACAAATCATTTTAGGAAAGCCGAAACCACAATGAAGATGTACCTCACTCGGTGAGACCTACAACGTCAAAAATTAACGAAAACGTCAAACGTGTGCGTGTTGTTGTGAAATCAGAGCGGAGTTTAACAATAACGATAATGGGTGACCTGCTAAACTTAAACACTTTGATTGTATATCAAATTTAGACTGAAGATTTGCAAATCCGAAGGAATTGTACTATAATGGTGCCGAAAAACTTCACATCCTAGCAGAAGGCCAATTGAAGGAACGTGTGCGTTGATCTTCTTGAGAGGATTGCCAATGATACGAAATGCCTTAATCGAGTGATCACAGGTGATGAATCCTGAATTTTTGAGTATGATCCTGAGACAAAGCGGCAAAGTGCGTAGTGGCACACTGAAACATCTTCGCAACCGAAAAAAGCTCAAATGAGCAAATCCAAAATCAAAACGATGCTGATTTGCTTTTTTGACAGTAGGGGCATTGTGCATAACGAATTTGTTCCTCCAGACCAAACTGCTTTGAAAGGCTCAGGGAAAGGGTAAATCTAATGAGACGGGACTTTCAAAGAAAACACCTCACTGCGGTGGTCGCATCGAGACCACTTCGCTGTAGTAGACTGTGGGAGCAACTCCGAAAGATGATCCCATCAATACCACTTTCTACTAGTAGATTTCATTGGAACGACTTCGAGGAGTTGTTCGGTTCAAGACCACATCGCTCTATTAGACTTTGTATAAACGGAAGACTTGGAGAAATTTCCTGAGCAAATCTTTGGAAAAGCCTAGAAAATTGCCTGGAAGCCAAGAAAATTGCATGGAAGCCTAGAACATTGCCTGGGAGCCTAGAAAATTACCTGGAAGCCTAGAAAATTGCCTGAAGGCCTAGAAAATTGCCTGTAAACCTAGAAAATTGCCTGGAAGCCTAAAAAATTACCTGGCAGCCGTTAAACAATAATCTTCCAGTGGGACCTAAGCGACAACAAAATGTCACTAAAGTAATATTAATCGCGGACGTCAAGATGATGTACCATCAATTGTTAATTACATCCAATCACCGCGATTTTCAGTGCATTGTTTGGCGCTTCGCAGCCAACGCTCCTTTACAGAATTATTGCTTCAACACTCTAACTTATAGTGTTTCCTCATCTCCATTTCAGGTCATCAAATGTCTGTTACAAATAGCCGAACTTTTTCGTGAAATCTTGCCGCAATAGCGTTTTGAAATTTTTTTTACGGGGACGATTGAGTCTTTTCGTGCTAGTGATATTAAATCACAATTAATATTAGTTTTAGCCAATTACGGGTTTGAATTACGAAAGTGGGCTAGCAACTATTTGCCGATTTTCCACTCACCCACATTTCTGATTCATGCTCATTTAATCAAAAAGAAGTTCCGGTTTAAAAATTCTCGGACTCCAGTGGGTTTCCTTGACGGACAGTTTTCGCTTTGCTATTGTCGCACCTTGTTGTACTAAACGCAACGTGTTGTCCACTCTTGCACGCGCAATTTTGTCTCCGTTTATTTTTATTATTAAACATTTCATTCAACAACTGTGGAGTCATAAGTTTGATTGGAATGACTCTCCCCCTGCCTTTATCCCGCGTTAGTGGGAAAAGTGTTGCGAAGGGTTCACTGCGTTGTCAAAGTTTTTTCTGTCACGCATGTTCGCTCCCAGTTCTTTCGAGCAATGCGAGTGAAAGGGGTTATTGTGCAGTTGTATATTTGGTATTTCCAATTAAGGATAGTACTTTCTCCGCGCTTTTTTGTTTGTGCAAAATCGAAAGTTGCTCATCTTAAAAGATTAGCATTATCTCGACTAAAGTTATGTGCTTAGGTGTTAGTCGCGTGGCTTGTTTCTTATGTAACACAGGTTTTCAAGAACATAATTTCATTTTAATGAATATGTTGTTGGTCTGATTTCCGCATCACCTTCTGCTGGATTCAATCTGATACGCACCGGTGGAAAACATTTGTCGCTAACCGCTTGTCAACTATTCAGGAAAAAATATCTCCTAACAGCTGGTTTCATGTACCTTTTCATCAAACCCCACTGACATCGGTTCACGCGGACTTCTGCCTAGTGAACTCTTACGTTGTCGTTTATGGTGGGAAGGTCCTACCTGTTTAGTACCCTCGCAACGTAAATGGTTCGATGATAATGTAGGCCGGTGCTCCGGAGATGTTCGTAGAAGTGCATAAGATTTTAGTCTCATTAGTTACCGAAGCTCGGGATCCGCACGTGCTTACGAAATTGTTGAACGATTACTGTAGTTTATCAAAACTGCAGCAGGTTTTAGCTTATATATTACAATTTATTGCACGTTGCAAGAAAGTTTCTTTCGCATACAATTCATTTTCATTGTCGTCTAATGAACTCTGTCATGTAATAATTCTCATTGCGAAACACACGCAACAAGTACATTTTTCCAAGGAACTTGCCTGTTTAAAAAATGGTAGGCGTTTGCCAAGGACTCTCAGCAAATTATGCCTTTTTCTAGACTCTCAGGATCTACTGCATGTAGGTGGGAGGCTTAGATAAAAAGTGTTAAAGCACACTTAACGCGGGTAACCGGTTATCAGTGCTTTACATACAAAGAATTTCTTACAATTGTACTACACATCGAGGCCATAGTAAACTCACCCTTGCTAAACTGGGTAAGAGGTCGAGTAGTTGAAAGTTATCCTGATACAAATAATACCGTGCGTGTGGTGTCAGTTCGTACGTCAACCGGCATTTTACGACGGGCGATATCAAAATTGTGTCCGCTTCCTGTAATTTAATTCTGCCAAATGCTTGCAATTTTGGGCGGGCGGCATGTTGCGTCCACAATGCGTATCTATTTAGTTTAAATTTGGTTTAAAATATAATTTTTTAATATCAAAAGAAAGCCTCCACAATTATTTATATATTATACAAAACAATTTAATGTCCACAGTGCAACGTACTTAAACATATTATAGTTAAGGCGAATTTAAATTAAATAATGCGAAGTACACGCCTTTCTTTTAACGTCTTAACGAACTATTGAACGATTAGTCACGTTATTACCAACATGACTGGCTGTGAAGAGGTGATAGCATTGCACCGCTATCCTTTGCAAGACAAACAAATTGTTTCTGCTTTCGTAACAAGTACCTGCAGGTATGCGTGCGTTTTTTTGTGTAAATCAAAGTGGTGTGTGTGTGCTGGAAGATGTTTACCACAACCAGTTGACCATAACATAAGCGTCCTCAACACTGGCTTTTCACATTCAAACGTAACCTAACAAAACACGGTAAAATTACAGTCCACTTTATATCTTCACTGGAGCTATTACAATTGTTTGTTGTTGTACTATTGGTTATAAGACCAATATCTCTTTGCCTGTTCGAGCTTCGTTGTTGCTTGAAGTATTGATCATAATTTATTGTTATTCTTTAAAAACATAAGAATTGAAACTGTTATAAAATTTACTAAAACGGCATATTCTTAAACCTCTTAATCGAATTATATAACGAGACAAAGTAGTAGACCTGCTATTTTAATACAGAGCGTAACAGTTTTAAACACCGAGTGAAAATTTATGGGTAAGATGTATTTCTTAAAATACAAGTATAAAATAAGGCGCAGTTCAAAGTACATAGTATCATTGTATAATGCTACTACACGGTCGAGTGTCAGTGTGAAGGGTCAGTAATGTTTACTATTCTGTATAACATCTACATGTTCTTCTGCAATCGCATGTTTAATAATATTTGTTCTAATTAATTAGACAATCTTGTTTAATGTGGACAGGATAATCTAAATAATCCATTAGTTTAAGGTAAAAATAGAAAAATGCTTTATTCGAAAAAATCGTAAAATTATAAGAAATACTGGTAGTAAATTAATTAGTTGGAAATGTTATCCATCGCTATGCATTGAATTTCTTGTGCAAGCAATCTCCGAAATACTAATAATCAATTTGTTAACTACTTGACGTGATTTAAGAGTTAATACAAACCTTGGAATGAATACGTTCATGCTTATGGATATACTTTTATATCAATGTCAAGTTTAAGCGATGCAGAATATAAATGTACTGCAAAACTTCCATGTACTGTCAAATTAATTAGCATTACTTGGTACACATGTTCTTGCCTTTATATCCTTATTATACAATTATATCTTTCTAGTAATTGCAACTGCTAGTGAACCAATACCTGGATGGATTGATAATTTTTATGGACCAACCGGTACTACAGTGGGGTCCGCATTAGGATTAATCCATACAATTCATTGCAAAGAAAACTGCACTGCAGATTTAGTACCTGCTGACTACGTTATTAATTGTACTATATCTGCAGCGTGGGAAGTAGGGACAACATCTCAATTCAGTAAACTAAAGGAATTAGGTTTGGGAACAGTTCCCGATTGCTTTTCAGATAATATACTGAAAACTGATACCAGTAGCACAGGTATGAAATTTTATGTAATATTTGTAACTGCGAACTTATATTTTAGAAAATGGTGCTTCATTAAATGAAATGTGTGATGTATCCAGCTATTCTAAAACGTAAGTAAGATTTAAAATTAAACTGATGATTTTGAGTACTTATTTAGGAAACGCGAGATAGATGAAATTCGTATATACAACTACGTCTCTTCAAACTACACCAGATTGACGTGGCGTAAGTATTGTGACTTTTGATCACCCTGAATAATACACTGCATAAAGTTGATTAATAGTAGACGAATAGCAGATGCTCAAAGAGAAATGGCTTTGATCTTACACACGCGTAGTAGATTGAAATGTATATTTATATAAATACATAATCGGTGGGCTCTGGTGTTGGGCATTAGTAAAACGATAGTGGATGCTCCACGTCAGCGGTTCCAGTGAAATAAAAAATAGGCGCAAGTGCTATATTTTCTACCGAACTATTTTACCAACGACAAGCTTGAGGTTCAATTCACGAGAGGGTATGAGTTTGGACATGGGTTGAATATGGTAACTCAAACTTTCAGAAGAAAACAGTGCGCTACCGCATCTTTAAGTATGAATAGAAGCAGTATAGTATTTGTTCACATATGTTCCCTTTCTCTAAAATGTGTTAACCAGGAAACAAATCTTACATATAGAATGATTGCTATAGTTCTTTTAATAAACAATTTATAGTATAAAAAGGTAACATACGTTGAAATTACTGCTTGGAATGCAAGTGTGTCTTTGAGTAAACAATATATGTATTTTTCACTTATGACAATTTAAAACAAATCGTGTGTTTGCAAAACGGATTTCTATTAAAAGCAAAAATAAAATTTTTAATTTTACAGTTAAATTGCAAGAATAACAATTATTAAGCAACTCCTTAATTATATTCAAAACTATTAACTCTCTCAACATTTCCAAGGACCAAAACTTCCAAAACAGGTGTATTAAATTTCAGTTTATAAAACCTCGAAAATTCACTTCATAACCAACAAAAATGTTGGATACCTTATCGAAACTCTGCAGAACGATTTCGAAGACAAATCAGCATATTTTTTACTACTTATTCAAGGGCAATAAAAAACAATACCTAAGTTCTAATAAATGTTATCTACAAATAGAACGAGCTACAACATTTTATAAAAGCCTTGAACGCGTTGAACTTGTTTCATCTTTGCATATCTAACATAGCCAACTTTTAACATTACAATTAACCACGTTAAATACAACCCATAATTAAAATAATTTTTGCTCCATTACTAAAATAATTCTTCTTTGCTCTTAATAAGACTAATCGTTGTTTGCTCCAAATTAAAATAATAGTTCTTTGCGCACTAACGAAAGCATACATATCTTCACATGCCTGTGAGCATCTTTATTATAAACCTATTCAATGACGATCGGCTGCGGCCAGGCTGTGGTTTTATCAACATCTTTACTTGATAATCCCCAGCACGTCTTCAACAAAAATGGTTACTAATATTTCTGTACGTTATCAAATCGCTTTCTCTATCAGTGAGAATGCGTTATCTCTATGCGCGTATCTACATGGGTCATTTAATTTCAACCAACGGAGATTCGACCGCTTAGCCAATAACTAACACAGAATGTTTTCTAATAAGGCTTGAAAAACAAGCTTCAAGTTTATATGGCCTACAACAAACAAATGCTATGAGGCAGCTATACTTGAGTTCTACCAAAGTCAAAGGATGTAGAATCTAAATGTGTTAATTTCACCGAGAATTACATATGTTACAAGATAACTCATATATGAAAATCAGAGAACGGAGCACCTGTTTCGTGATTAACGTGCAGATAAAATGGATTATGAAGTTTCGTGGCTTGAAAATGGAATTGTATATCAACTGAACTTATACCGGTTAGTATCAATTTTAGGAGTGGTTCACTTTTAGATAAAATTTCCAACGAGCAATAGCAGTGATTTTTCTTATCTTATTAACGGAAAATTAGACAAATTTACTGTAGGAGTAGGAAAACCAATAACCTCCAATTTTTACATTGAAAAAGTTGCTCGTTTATTGAAATTTCAAGCTAATCTTCTGCAAACACAGAATGTTCCAAAACTCGTAAAAATTCGAACAGATATCCCAATTTTTGCTTCTCAATACGACCGTAAAAGATTTTATATGCGTAGTTCTGGTGTAGACAATTAGGTAAACATATCACAGAAAAGCTTAGTGTAGTTCCTCACCTAAAATTTTGTAATCTGCAGAATTATCGTTGACCTCGATTTATTATATTCTGAAAGTTAAGACTACAAAATTATGACATTTACAAAAAGGTAATCAAAGACAAGGGAATGTTTACCTACATAACTCCAAGGGACCGCGGCAGTCTCAGGAGGTGTAGTGATCCGTGCCCAGCGAATTCAATCACAGAATGACTTTGGGTACGAGATAATTAGACATGCCAATGTAAATACAAGCGGAACTGCTTTGCACACAAGCATACGTGGAGGTACTAGTAAAAAATGTTCCATAAGTCAGAAATTTTCTGGGGACGATATTCAATTCTTACCCATGCCAAAATAACGACGACTAACAGCCAATCTCGCAGTTTCTAACAGAAAATCACGTAAACGTCCAGAAATGACACTTAGCTTAACCTTAACTATCAAGTAAGGGCAAACTCTAACAAGTCTCTTGAAAGCATTAGTGCACCGACTTTATGTCGTTCTAGCCCTATTGTTAAATCGCGGAGGTTATTATAATGTACCTAAGCCGCTGGGGCAGTATTGGACCATTCCTAAAATTTTAACATTTCCACAAAAGTAATTTTTTTCAAAAATATTTGTGGATATAGCAATTGTAATTTGAGAAAATGTTTTTTAAAATATTTCATGTCAGTATACATTTGATATTTGATTCTAGCGCGTTAGCAAAATAATTAAGGCGGCAACACTTTTACTAGAATCGTCTCAATATATATATATATATATATATATATTGTCGTAGAAAATATAGGATGAGACATAAATAAGTCAAGAAAATAAATTTGTAACGACCGTGTATATAGGAAATAGGAATAATTTATTTACGCTCCAAATTAATTAGTTGTGACATTGAAAACGAACGGATAATAGCATACTTTTGTATTTATAAATCGGAATGTTAAATTTGCATAAGGTGTAGAAGCTTTGAAGTACACGAAACTTAAGAATACGCATAATTAGCTTTAATATTTTAAAAAAGTCAAGTATATCAAAGAATAAAGAGAACTTTTGGGTATCTAAAATCAATAATGTAAACGCTTATTTTCCATTTAACTAAACAAAGCGTTCCTTAAATACAAATCCTAAGAAATTCTATAAGTTAAACAACTGGGAAATACGATTTAAAACGGACAAGTTGCTTCATAGAAAACCAGACAAATAGATAAACAGGTTCAAAGAACTAAAATGAACGTTGGAATATAATCTGTAAAAATTTAATTAACGGTCGATACAAAAACAACAGATGTCTTGAAAGCAAATTGAGATGGAATATCCATAGCGTAAAGCAGACAGAGAGCACACATAGTACACGTTGGGTAAAACACTCGTTTAAAGTACGCGGCAAGTTTGGAGGTCAACCACAATATCGATTTTATGTTGCTTGAGTGGGATTATAAAAGAGACAACGAATATGTTTTAAACAAGGAAAGATAGTGGAAGGCTGGACATAAAAAATGGGGAAAAGGTGTGTGATTGGTTGAATGCTAGAAATTTTGGAGAAGATTGCGACGGTTGTATTTTGTTGACCAGTTTTCGGGCTAATGCGACGATGGCATGAGAATTCTCGGTTTTACAAGTCCGTTACGTGCAAAATTTTTAGAATCGGTTACGATAGCGGAGCTTTTCATCTGAAATAGAGTACAAGAGGGGTGTATCGACGGATATAAATACACAAGGAGACGTGTTAAAGCTCTCTTACTTCGTTTATCCGTTTGGCTACGCTTAGCTCTTAATGTAACATCCTTGTTCAAAATTGTATAAAACGGTGTTAGTACAGTCTGTCGAAAGTGTAATAAATCTGTGAATTGCACAAGTGGGTGCTATTTAGTGGACGAGGTTGTAGCTACATTCAACGAACTATCGAGGGAAGTTGCTAAGGTAAGCGTGCTAAAAAATGTTTGGAACGAGGATGCTTGGTGTTTGGTAGTTAAGGAAGGTGATTTGTTTGCTCTGGACAATTATCTGGTAGAAACTTTAAAGGTGTATGCAGAGATTTGGATATCGATTGGGAAATGGTTTGATCTACACACAGCAGCGAGGCCTATAGAAGCAACGACGAGATTTTATGGATGACATCTTCGGAGGTGACGATGGAAAAAGCTTACTCCAGGTAACGAAATTAATTTCTATTGCTATTGCTCGAACATTTTGTGCTGTTATTTTGTGCTTGAGTGATTTGACACATTGAGGGTGTAGTTTATGAACATAAAAGCTCATTTAAAGGGCATATGTAAAGGAAAATTTGTATTTATTAATTAAAGGTGTAAATAAATGACATAAAATTTTTTTGCAAGGAGTAAACGGGTCTTTAAGCTTGTTTTAAACAAAGATGCGATGTATTTAGGCATTTAGAATAAGTGGGTTTATACTGAGCTCTCCGTAGGCCAGAGTAAAAGTCAATTTAGGGTTTCAAGACGGGCCCATCTACTCATATAAAACAAAAACTGTCGAAATAAAGTAAAGTCATGAAATTTTAAAAAGGATTAATGATTGAGATTGTAATATTTTATGAAGCTGTATATTCAAATGTGTAAATATTTACTTGATAATAGAAAATTTTAACTTGTATGAATAAATGGTTGTATGTTTTGTTGCATTATTCGAGTGGTAATTTTATTGAGCAGTATATGTGAGAAAGAGCGAACTTAGGATGGTAAGTATCTGTAAAGAAGTAGATTTTAGAGCTAGCCCTGGTATGCAGAAATAAAAGGAGGCGTTCCAGAGATATAGGAAGATTTTTTTATTTTCAGAGAAAATATTCAGGTAACTTTCAAAGGGGCATAACCAGAGAATTTATAGCAATATATATATATATATATATATATATATATATATATATATATATATATATATATTAAATATTGTGTTATACAAGTGTCTACTCTTTGATAATTAGTTATCACTTTTAACAGTAATCAATATATGGTTATGACAAAAGAATATTAGCGTTTTTTTTTGTGTTAGTTATATCTTATCCTTTCAGGTACATTTACGGGATATGCAGAACGACACCTTCCAAACTTTCCATCACCGTTAACGTTATGGCATTATTTTCTCATCTTAAACTCGTACTACTTCTGTCACGTAATATGTGCATTTCTACTACATACAATTCCGGCGTACATAGTGGATTTGATATTAATATGTATTGGCAAGAAACCGATGTAAGTATTTTTGTATCTGTTTATATGGGGTGCTCTTGACTTAAAAACTCAGATTCGTCACTCTTGAGTCAGTTGCATCGGGCATAATTCTCAAACATGACATTCTTGAAAAATGTTGTGTAATCACATTCCCAAGTATATGAGGTGCAACTACAGCTACGCTGTATGTATTAGAAATAGAAACTTTTCTGGATTTTGAATCGATTTTCATATGTTGTATGTCTCATTATGCGGCATTAGTAATTTGCCATGACAACATGAATAGGATAAGGTTGAAAATAGCTGGAGTGATATATATGTATACAAAAATCCAAAAACTATCACGTATTTATTGATTAACAAAATGCAACGGATCAAGTGGCTCGATTGTCTTTAAAAAATATCTTAATTGCTTCAGAAAAGGATTTAATGGTGATTTCAAATCATTTGGCCCAGGAATGGATTTATTCGAAAATGGTTTGTGTGTACAATCTTAACAGCTACTTATGATTTTTGACATAAATGTATTTATCGACCAATCTCTAGTTTGAGATACGTTACACTACAAGAACCACAGTCGATATCTAAAATCGTTACCAAAGGTTGCCCGCAAGGATCCGTCTGCGGACCTGTATTCTGAGACATTTTGCTGGATGGGTTGTTGGACGACCTTCAGGCCATGAGAGAGGTTTCGCGCGAACGACATACTCGTCATGTTGGAGGGGAATAGAAAGGTCGCAATCGAGAAAAAAGCTACAACCACAGTAGAGCGAATAAACAACTGGTGTAGAAGCAACAATATGCTCATTTCTGCGTCCAAGACCACATACATGATGAAGGGGAATCGCTCAAGGAACCCCCAAATCATCTTACGACATGAGACGGTTAAAAGATCGTCCCAAACTAAGTACCTTGGCCTTATCCTGAACGGAAAGCAAAACTTTGAAGATCACTTACAAAAAACGTGTGCATGGGCAAAAAGCTTAAGGCAAGGCATCGCCAGTCTAACTCAACGCGAGTACAAAATCCCGTTCAACAACTCGACATGAACAGCGTGATGGCATCGGTAATAACTAATGGGGTAAGCGCGGGTATCCCAGTATGAATCTAGTGAAGCCCCACAATGTGTAAACTCGGCGCAAAGAGGACTCATGCTGCGGTTTACAGGGGCCAACCGCACCACCTCGCAAGAGGCATTGGCCGAAGCACTGAGAATAATGCTACTAGATCTAATAGTAAAACAACGGACTGCTACATACTTTCTACGGAAGGAGCAGTACGTCAAGGTGGAGGTAATTACGCAAGCGCTATTACGCACACGACGTAACATACAGAAGCCATTATTGCCCAATGGTAACACATATGGGACACTAGCACGAACGTGCGACGTACTCACTTACGAATTCCAGACATAGCACGCAGACTGAAGACACAGAATTTCCAACCGAGCCACTGACTTATACATTTCATGACTGGGCATGGACCATATCCAACATACAAGCACAGATTTCAATTAACTGACACAGACACGTGCACATACGGGGTGACGGGGACTCCGGAGCATTTACTGCTGAAGTGTACGGATCTCTGGGATCCACACGACAACGCTCACCACACAAGGAAACTAATACAGGACGCACTTAACAACGGACAAACTATGACAGACATACTGTGGACGAAGATCTCTTCCCGCATCTAAATCAACTCACACAATACATGACAAAAACACTACACTAAAGCCATGAAAGACAAAGACCCTAACTAACTAGCAATCGAACAAATGCACAACAAGCACCAAAACAAAACAAAGCTAATGCACATAATACACACAAATCGCTCGAGCGACCAAATGACAACACGTAACCTAACACATATTACAACGAGAAAGACTACAATAACAACACCAAGACGCTCCTGGAACTACCAAAGACCCGCCCACTGATCACTTTCCAGGGGTTGGACCGCTGAGGCACCAGGAGCTAAATCATATAATAAAAAGTAATTCAACCTAATTTAAATGAATATGTGCAGTGACACTACGTGCATGTGAATAAACAAGTCTCACCCGGATTGATGAACTTCTACGTAAAATAAGATTAGCATTTAATTGTAAGATAATAGATTATGACTTTTTGAAACTAACACTTAATTTCAGTATTTAAGCTGAATAACAAATAACAAGAAGGCAAACACACATGTATTAATAACTCGAGTCCTGACTAACCCACATTTCAACTAATCTTACTGTAACCTTTTGGGAAAACACCCTGGCAATATCACTGACGACACCACCACACCTGGGACTATACGTGGATTCCCTGGTTTCCGGCTGCCGATTGCCAGGACACGTGCAGAAATGCGGACTCCTCGGTTTCTGATTTCCGACTGCCGAAGGTTGGAAACTGGAGGGGGAAGCAGCCCCATGACACCACTACATACAGTTTCGCACTCACATACAAACAAGGCCAGCACAAATACAAATACACTAACACGCAAACACACTGGACTGTAGGTGACCCCCTGGTTTCCGGCTGCCGATGGCTAGGACACGTGCAGGAATGCGGACTTCTCGGTTTCTGATTTTCAGTTGCCGACAGTTGGGAACTGAAGGGGAAGCAGTCCCATGACACCACTACATACAGACAAACACGTACACACAATTCCGCGCGAACGCACGCGTACACACACACGCACACTCACGCACGAACGCCCGCACGTTCGCACGCACACGCCTATATACATTAGACTTATACTATATTGAGTGATTCCATCTCAACCTTAGTCCTATTGCTTCCACTTCCGTTATTGTTGCTGTTGCTGTTCAGCATCCGGCAATACCTTTTTCTTTGATTTTCGTAAACCGGAATTACAGTTGTGCTCACCAAAACGGTATCACCTACAGAGTCATCATTTTCGAGTTCTTATGCTATCCTATCAGGTTCGATAGCATGTTTTCCGTGGCATCGGCCTTCAATACATATTCTAACTATATCACTTATACGGGTTCAATATTTAACACTTCCTTTCGGATGATACAATGATAATAATTAATAACGTCGCTCCTGTTACAACTCTTCGCGTGCATCATCACCTTTTATAACGGCTACTAGTGACGCTGTCAGTCACATCCAAATAAACTTAACTCTTCGCACCAACTATCCTCACCTCTTCTGGGTCGTACTCCGCTTCAATATTTACCATAAGATCGTTGGCAAACTGCATAAAATAATACATGGTTACACGATTATTACAAATAGAAACTCGGTTGTTGGTATCGGCGCGGTCGTATCGTCACTGTAAGACATCAACTTCTTATCTCTTTAAAGTGAACAACCTACACAACCCAGCTGAATCTCAAGCCCTGAATCGGTTGTTACTTCTTGTTGTCTGAGAAGTTCAGTATTGACGATATTGACCACCGGAAAGAGCTCTCTGTAAGACGAGCGCAAACTTTTCATACAGAAAAACAGAAACAACCAACCATTCTCCACGTGTTTTCGTTGTGTGGATTGAAGAGGAAATGAATATTAATTTCGTTTCACTAATGAGCAGAACTCAAATTAATAATGTTGTTAAGGAAATAAAACTGGAAAAACACGGTTTACTGGCATAATACGCGGCTTTAATTCGACGAAGCTTTCAATGGAAAATACATAAGAATTAATTATCAGATATCTAGAACCAGTTATCGCCTGTTTAATTTTAGCATAAACTTTAGGTTGAGCAATTCTTAGGAGTATTATTATTAATTAGGCTCTAGGATGTGACAATAGAAATCGAATTTATACAAATAGATAAATGAATTAATACGTGAAAGGGCTATTTTAATTTACTGTATTAATTTTCGTTTTTAACGCTAAAGGGATTTGAGTTGAAAATTATTAGACCGTGTATTTCTTATTAACAGAAAAGTATGTACAGGATGTTCAAAATAAACGTAACAAATTCCCCCCAGCAAAATTCATAGTTCTAGGTACGAAAGCCAAAGTAAAAAAGCGGGTAGTACCAAACTACAAAGAGAAAAAAAAAGAAAAACAAAAAAAATAACACCAACACCAAGTACAAAAAAAAACCTCAGAATAGTATAAAAGAAAATAAAACAGAATCCCAGTACAGTTATGTATAAATAGGTGTGAGCGTGTGCGTGCTTGTGTGTATGCGGGTGTGTGTGTGTGTGTGTGTGGGTGTAAGAACAGTGTGTGTATGTGTTATGCGTGTATAGAGTGTGCGTGTGTGTATGTGTTTGACCGATGTAGTCGCCCCTTACGATAGACAGGTCGTACCATGGGACTATTCTATTCCCGGACCTACACGGGTGAATGAAAAAACCCAAGAAAAGAACAAAAGAAAAGAGAACTAAACAGAAATGTTTGTATGTCTGAAGTGTGTGCGTTTATGGAGTGTGTGTATGTATGTATGAAGTGTGTATGTGTATATGTTAGACCGCTGTAGTTGCCTCTTACAACAGGCAGGTCGTACCGTGGGATTATTCTATTCGCAGACCTACACGGGGTCAAGGAGTACAAGAAGAAAACGAAAGAAAGGAGAACCAAGTAGAGCTGTGTGTTTATGAAATGTGTGGGTGTATGTGTGTGTGCGTGTGTGTGTGTGTGTGTGAAAAATGTGTGTGTATGAATTGGACGTATATAAAGTGTATGTGTGTGGTGTGTGTGTGTGTGTGTGTGTGTGTGTTGGATCGCTGTAGTCGCCTCTTACGACAGGCAAGTCGTACCGTGGGGCTATTCTATTCCCGGACACACACGGGGTAAAAGAAAAAGAAAGCAAACGAAAGAAAACCCAGCAAAACCGGGAAGTAAACCGAAATCGTAATGTCCAAAAATCATGTCCGAAGGTGAACAAAGTCGTCATAATCTGGGGCGCGAGGACTAGAGATTGGGCCTAAGGCGTATACGCCGCCAGAAAAAAAACAAAACGAGATCACGGACATCAGGATGTCGTCGACCAATATCTTCAGGTTCTGAATCAGTATATACAAATTTCTCCCTCTTAGGGGCAGTTTTCCGCGAACCAGGGACAGCAGAGTGTAGCAGTTGTAGCACGCGATTTAGGAGGTGACAAGGGCAGTTTAGGAAACTCAAAACGAGTTAAGGAAGGAAATTGTTTGTTGTTAGGATACGAGATAAGAAATTCAACAGTAGAAAAGAAAACGTCATGTGTTTTGAGAATATCCACGGTAGAAAAGAAAAAATAGTGGCTGTAAGAAAATCAAACTTACGAAAAAAACAGAAGGGGAGCACACTTCAGTTACGTTAACTGGAGGGACAGAAATAGATAAAATTTCACCGACGTTAGATAAAGGACTAGAAGTATCTCAGTTAGGAAAGAAAACAGCATTGGCTGTAAGAATATCAACCTTAGGAAAAGGAACAGAATCCGATAATACTTCAGTAACAATACATAAAGGAACAGAATCGGGTAGAAGTTCAACAGCGATACAAGAACAAACAGTATCAAGTAGAACTTCGCCAATGTCAGATAAAGGAGTCGCAGGAAAATTATCAACATGAAAGAAAGGAGCAGCACCAGACAGAATTTCATCAACTTTAGTTAAAAGAACAAAAACAAGTAGCATGAGAAAAATAAGTAAGAGTAGGTAACGAAACAGGATCAGATAAAACTTGGACAAAGACAGCAGCAAGCATTATAGCTACGGGCTCACTAGCCTCAACAGGACCTTCTCTATCCGTATTAGGAATTATCGTCAGTTCAGCTACAGCTGTTATTGTAGACACGACAGAAAATTTCTTGAGTAGAACAATTTAAGAAAGCGGGAACATGTAAAATTTTGACAGCAACAGCAACAGACATTAAAGATACAGGTTCATGAACTTCAACAGGATCTTCGCTGACTAAATTAGAAGTAATCGTCACTTCAGCTACATTTGTGTTTGCAGACACGACAGGGATTTCTTGGGTAGAATTGTTTAAGAAAACGGGAACAAACTCTTGAGAAACTACCAGCAAGTCACTAATTTGAAATATGGATTTTAGTGGTGGTGGAGGCACAGTTTGGGGCGAGAGTGAATAAGTAGCACGAGAAGAAGGAGAAATAGAATAGAATGTAGAACTAGAAACGGAGAAATTTTTGTTCGAAGTTATATTTGCAGAAGAAGAGTATGTTTTGCTAGTAGGAGCAGGGTGACCGGGATGAGGGACAGAAGAGAACGTAGAGTGAGAAGCAGAAGAAATTAGGCAGTTAGAGGTAAGGGCAGAATTTGAAGGATTATTTGAAGAACGATTTGTAGTAGAGTGGCAGTTCGGACATTTGCGGCGAGAAACTCCCTTATATCCGCAACCATAACAATGGAGTACTTGAGGACGAGTACAACGTGTCGAAACATGACCAGGTTTTTCGCAATTAAAGCATACAACCTGACGAGTAGAAGTAGCACAAGGAGGAAAACAGTAGAACGTGCGGAATAAGTATCGGATCTACTCGTAGGCGTCAGAGAAATCTTAACATCTCGGTCATGTGAAGCAAAAATATTTTCCTCAGTAGTAGCAAACTTATAAGTAAAATTCGGGAGTTCAAAATGTTGAATCAGTAAATTAGACAACGACTTCCAGTCAAAAAACCTATGTTGTTAAGGAAATAAAACTGGAAAAACACGGTTTATTGGGATAATGCGCGGCTTAATTCGACGAAGTTTTCAATGGAAAACACATAAGAATCAATTATCAGATACCTAGAACCAGTTATCGCCTGTTTAATTTTAGCATAAACTTTACGTTGAGGAATTTTTAGAAGGAGCATTTATTATTAATTAGGCTCTAGGATGTGACAATAGAAATCGAATTTATACAAATAGATAAATGAATTAACACGTGAAAGGGTTATTTTAATTTACTAAATTAATTTTCGTTTTTAACGCCAAAGGGATTTGAGTTAAAAATTATTAGACCGCGTATTTCTTATTAACAGAAAAAAGAAATGTACGGGATGTTCAAAATAAACATAACATATTTTTGTTGGTTATTTTTTATTTTTGTAAATTAAGTTATATCGTGCCACAAAATAAATTTACGTCAAGCCTATACGACCTCTTTTTCTGAATTTCAAGCCCCCTTGCCATATTTTACACACGGATCTAAGCTTCAAGTTTCACGACTCTTCTCGCAAAATCTTTCAAGGCTATCTAGAGTGACTTCTAGTTAACCACTCTATAAACTTCATTTATTCTCTTGGGCTATTCTAACCTCTCGACAGCTAGTTTTCTGTCCACGAACTCTCTGTTAGCTATCTCGAGTGGGCAGTCAAATAGCACGTGCTCGGAGCTTTCTGCGGCCTCGTCACATTCGCAGCAGTCGTTTTCAGTCTGTCTGATTCTTTGCAAGTAGGTTTTCAGTATCCCGTGTCCTGTTACTAGTTGCCCCATTTTCGCTTGTTAGTACCCCCTACATGTAGTTTTTCAATGTTCCACCCGAAGGTGCTACATTGGCTCGGAAGCGAATTTCTTTTTACCTGAAAAATTTTCAATTTTATCGTGTCAGTATTCGAACCCGGGACCTTGGGTGTAAGAGTCACACGCATATCAACTACGCCACGGAGCCACCCGCTTGTTAGTCCCACAAAATAGAGATTATATCTTACAGCAGCGTTACGTGTTTAAGCTGCGCGGATGGGTTTTTAAAGGCACGACATTACTAACTGAAGGACGGATTATAGATAAATGGTGAAAAGATACTGGCTGCGACTAGGTAAATGGGATCAAAAAAATTGAATCAGTGACGGACTGGAGGAACGCTTGAAAACGGAATGCATAAGGGGAAGTATGTCAAGGAGTGGGATCACTGATACGAGAAAGAAAAACAGGGCCGTTGATAAGATCAGGTGTTAATAACTGAACGGCAGGGCATTATGTTGCCGCGGTAACTGCACATAGGTCGGTAAATTAAAACCAAAGTCAATGAAACCACATTCAATACGTTACGTAGTTTGTGTAGGATACCGAAAAATAAAATTCAATTTTCCCAAAATAGGTGCAGCCCATTTTGTAACTGAGTAAGGCACTAAAATAAGTACGTCCAAGAATATGATAAAAAGGAAGGTTCAATGACTCCAAAACATCAAAAGTTTTAATTTTTCATGTATTGATACCGCTACAAAAACCTCTAAAAAAGGAATGCCTGCTAAAATATGCCAGGATTATGCATCTCATAGATGAGCAAACAAAAAGTGGAAGGCAGGTTTGGTTGTCTTATTTTTAATGATTTGTGCTTTTAGACACAATAGTTGAAAATGGATTTTATAATTTAAGAACTTATTAAGTTTATGTATTGCTTACTCACACAGATAATTTTTTCATTGCAGGGCAGTAAAGGGTTACAGAAAGATCCACAAGTTATTGGACGCTTTAAGCTATTTTTCAACTCGAGAGTGGAAATTTCAGAACCACAACATTCAAGTTTTGTGGAAAAAGCTCAATTCGGCAGATCGGAAAATTTTCGATTTTGATTTAAGTGATTTTGATTGGGACCCCTATTTTTATTCATTCGCCATAGGAGGACGCGTATATCTTTTAAAAGATCCTTTAGATACAATTCCTCAAGGACGTGTTAAATATATGAGGCTAAAAATAGCTCATTATGTAGTAGTAGTTTTATTACTGATTGTACTTTACAAGCTATTATCAGTCCTTTGGAATGCAATTATATAACTTCCATTTAATATTTTAATTTTTATGTGTGTTAAACTTTTTATTTAATAGACTACCATTCATTTTTGTTATATATTTTTTAGATAAAATCAAAAATGATTTTCAAACCATTGACACATGAATCGGAGCCTTAGCTTTTACTCGTACGAGAAATTTTAGGCAGTTCTCCGCATGGTCTGTGATAACAAATTATATTTGTATACTTTTAATTAGTTGAAAGAAGATACCCTTCAAAAATTAAGTTTGTTTTGTGAATAAATTAAACGGCACGCCACCGTCAACTTCTGTTACAGAATTCCGTAAGAACAAGAAAGAAGACAACGTAAGTAGTTCGCACCGATTACCACAACAAAGAAGAATGAATGAATGCTGTGCTAACTAACTAGTTGTAGAGTGGGGGTATGGAAGGCGCAAAAAAGAAGAAAAAATAAACCAGAATACCGATTTGCTCCGTAGGATGTTACATAGTAGTTCAAGAAAAAGTTTGTGATATTTCCCATCTACAAAAATTCATCTTAATGTTCAACCTTTGTAATCATAGTATTTTGCGGTTTTCCGACATCAATGCAGTCGCCCGTTAAAAAAAATTTATAAAAAAAATCACACCTTTATTCATTGTTATAACATAAATGTCGTGTATATAAATGTAAACAAAACAATAACTTTCTTACCATAGTAATAATTTCCCATTTTAAACTTGCCCTTCACATCATGTTCCGTTTGCTATTGTAGGTTTAAGACTGTTTGGTAGCACTGGCCATTAAGTCATATCTCAGTTGAAGTTCTTTCTATGATTTTAAAACAGAATCAATACTTGTTTATCGAAAGATCAGTAAAATTGTCAATCCCATAACATAAACAAACGGTTGAAAAAAATACAACTGGTTTTTAGAAATAAACAACTTTTATTAAAATATTTGCATACTATTTGCCCAACAAAAACTTCAAACACCAAAACTCATACTATTTTTAAATTACATCTGCAACAGTAATTACATCTTAAGTAACGAAATGTGTTTAAAAATCCAAACACTATCTGAATGCCAAGAAAACACATTTCGGACTGCGCACATTCTTCAAGTTTGCGCGAGTTAAGGTTCGTGGCTTCGAGCGGTTCTTTTTAAAAAGACTCGTTGAACTTTAACACATTTATTTAATTGTTTATACAGAAAATAATGTTGAATTTAAACAATCTTGTATTATTACTCTAAGTCCAAACTATTAATTAATTGTACAAGTGAGCTATCTACGAACTGCAATGCAAAAGCTGAACGTTTGATGATCTTCCTGCGAGTGGAGCTCTCGGGCCTTATATAATCTCCCTACCTCCTCACAGTTCTGTGGGAATCTGCGGACCTAATGCCCGCTTACACTTGATTCTATTCATAATACATAGTTGCTATCTTAAAAGCTATTCATAATTACAATGTTGCAGGCATACTTCTACGTAATCTCGGTACGTGACTTCCTACGACCGTCTGTGACCTGACATCTGCAGTGTCACTTATCCTTGTGCTACTTTGTAGCGCTTCCGTTCTCATGAACGTTTATAAACTGAAATAAAATGTAACAAATTGTCTTTTATGACATTGTTGCACATTCCCTAATATTTCCTAATATTTCCTAATAACTTTCTTAAGTATTAGTTTTAAATTGATATAATAAATGAGGGATCACATAACTCCTCCCAACGTACATTAAAAATTAAGGGTTTTTACCTCTTCTTGATTTTTAATTAAATTAAGTTCGTTTAATCTCATTTAAAATTCATGTTTTCTAGGGGTACATTTGTTTCTGTGCGTTTCTTAAATCTAAAACTGTTTCCTTTATTATTCTTATATCTAATACATATTTTGTAAGTTACATAAATGATCAATAAAATAGTCAATATAATCAATATAATTGTCCATACACTAATGTTATCGTAGTGCACTTTGGGCGTCTTGATTTCGTTCAGGTGTTCTTTATAATCTTCCATGAGTTTCATGGCGTGGTTGAGGTTGTCTAATTCCAGGTGTTCCAATTGCATTGGTTTTTTAATTCTTTCTTCGTCTTCGTCTTGGGTAATCTTGATTTGTAAATCGGGTAGATTTGCTAATTTCTTGCTTTGTACGGGATCTTGGTAAACTCTAATTATTTCGTTTTTTAATTTCAAATAACAATTTTCCTTAAGGGTGATTAATTTAATTCCGGTTAATGCTAAATTACTTTCATCTTGATTGCAATATATTGTTGCGAATACTTCGGTGGCGAAACTGGCTATCCATTTATTTTCCGTTACTTTCTGAATTTTCATGTTGGTGATTTGTACAGGTTTGGCTTCACAATTTTCATAGTGATTGGTAAATTTGAGTAGTTGTACTTTGCAAGGGCTGCTTTCTTGAATTGTTGTTGTTGTCAATGATTGGCATAAGTATTGATTGGGTGTGACTTCATTACATTTTTCGTTCGTATAACCATATCTTTGTTCATTTAAGGATAGGAATTTGGTTTTTGGAATAATAACTTGGTATGTGCTAGTCATTTTCATTGGAAAAGCAAATAAGTGATAATAATTGTAACTGTTAATCTCTAGTATCGGTATTTCTATTAAAAATGTTATATCGTTATTTTTTACATAGCCTTTAACTATGGCTATTTTTTCAAATATTAAAATGTTTGATTCTATTACATCGAAAGGTAATTTACTATTAGTTATAAAAGTTTTTATTCTCAATAATTCTTTTAATAAATCTATTGGTTCTATGATACTTGAATGTAGGGTATTTAATTTTGCAAAGGTTACTGCGTTTTCTAATGTTGCTAGGATTTGTTGAATTAAAGTTAGGGTTGATATTATCTGGTTGTATATCGTATTGAATCTGATTAAATCTCGCATGCCTAACATGGTAGTTCGCATGTTATTTTCTAAGGTTTCTATTCGATTGGCTATACTATCTTGATTTCTAACTAATTTTCTTAGGGTTTCATTAAAATTGATAATCGTCGATTGAGTTAACGATATCTGGTTACTAATTATGGTTTTGATGTCGTTTTGATTCTCTATTAATTGTTGTATCGCGTTGTCATAGCGTTCTGCGTCTTGGTTATCTAGATTTCCGGTAATTGCTTTGATTAGGTTTCCTAATCCGTTGATTAGTCCTCTTTTTCTTTTCGTCATTTGTTCTGTAGGTATTAGTCGATTAAATTTGTCTTCTATATTTTTCAAAATGCTTTCTGTTATACTGTCGTAGTTCATCATTTCTATTGCGTATTCTTTTCCGACTTTTGTTGTGTCCATTGATTGTTTTAGTCGAAAATAATTATTTTTGATTATTTGAAATTTTTGTTTTGGCTCAGTTAAATCGAATTTTTGTGCAAAGATCCAATAATCTATAGTGTTCTGCATACTGCCTAATTTTATTGGTAGTATACCGGAGTTGTTCTTTATGTCTTCAATTATAATTTCTGTGTCCGTTCTACCTGGGCGGAGGTTGACGGTAAGGGTGACGATTGTCCATCTGAAAGTACAGGGTGTCTTAAATTTTTGAGGTGAACATATTTTGTTGTCTTGCCGTCGTCTATTGCGGCTACGTTTTTGTCGGATATTCGTTTGGTTTTAAAGGGGCCTAAATTTCTCGGTGCCGTTTTGTGTCTTTTACTTTGGTAATTCTTCTCGAATACGGTTTGTCCTATGGAAAATTTGTTTATGTCTGAGTTTTTATTACGGGTCGCGGTAATGCGTTCTTTATCGTTATCTAATTTGTCCTTTACTTTGTCATAAGTTATTTTTAGTTTCTCTTTATGATCTGTGGCGTATTGCTGATAGATTTCCTTGTTATAATGTATATCGTACGAGTTGCGTGAATCTGAGTGTCCTAGGGTTAGTTCTAAGGGTGTAAAATTTGTCGATGAATGAATGGCGTTATTATACGCGATTAATGCGTAAGTTAGATATGTGTTCTTTCTTGTAATTTATTCGTAATAATCTGATCTGTTCTAATAGGGTTAAATGTAGTCTTTCGATTAGTCTGTTGGATTCAGGGTGGTTCTCCGTTATAAAGTGAATATTTATTTTGTGTAGTTTCAAAGTGTTTTGAATTGTTTCGTGTTTAAATTCGCTCCCGTTGTCTAACGTTATTGTTTCGGGCGTTCCGCAAAATGTAAAATAGTGTAGAAATCCTAGAGTTACGTCTATACTATTTTTGGAAGAGATTGGTGTTGCTTGGCCTATTTTCGTAAATGCGTCCACGATTGTTAGGTAACTTTGTGCTTCTGCCACTAGAGTATCTGCATGTAATTTTTGAAAAGGTTTGTCTGGTGTTTTTGTTAACATTAAGGGTATCTTTGGGGGTTTCCTGTCATATTTGGCTTTATCACATAATTCACACAGATTGATAAAGTCTGTAGTTAATTCCTTCATGTCTTTGAAATAGCAACGTCTCATAATTTGTTTTAGGGTCTCGTTTATTCCTCGATGGTTGGTCTTTCCTTCGTGTTGGTTTCTTATCACGTCATTTATTTCGTCAGGGTCGTCTAATGTTATTAATTTTCTTGTGCATCTTATAAGTTCGGGGCCAGAATTGTTGAATAGTTTAACATATATTTCTGAAAATCGTTTGTACAAGTTTTCCGTGTTAAAATAAAAGTAAAATCGTTTTTTCTCGGGGGTGTATTCCTTTAGAATTTTAATTATCTGTGGTTCATTGTCATCTTTGGTTATTTGAACTTAGTAAATTTTCTTATTATCCACTTTCGTGTATTTTACAGGGTTGGGGTTGTTTAAAACTTCCGTAATTATGAATTGATTGGGCTTCATGTCTATAGCTTCGTGTAAAATTTTAATTGCAGTTTCCGGTTCGTCATTTTATGTCGAATGTATGGTTTCCATTTCTTCTGGGTCTTCTCTAATTTCGGTTTTGTCTACGTTTCCTATTACTGATTCGGTTTCTAGTGCGTTAAGTTGGATTCTACTTAAAGCGTCTGCATTATTGTTGTACATTCCCTTTTTGTATATGATCTCATAGTCATATTCTTCTAGTCTGATTCTCCATCTTTGTAGTTTCGAGTTAGGTTCTTTGAGTTTGCATAACCATACTAATGGTCTATGATCGGTGTATATATAAAATTTTCGTCCGTATAGGTACGGTATAAAATACTTTGTTGCCCAAATTATGGCCAACAATTCTTTCTCTATCGTACTGTATCGTTGCCCTGTTTCGTTGAGGGTTCTGGATGCGTAGCTGATGGGTTTATCGTTACCTACTGTTCCTTGACTTAATACTGCGCCTAAGGCTACATTTGATGCGTCCGTTGTTAATATGAATGGTTTCGAAAAGTCTGGGTATTCTAATACGGGGTGATTTGTTAAAATGCTTTTGATTTTGTCTACTGCTTTGATAAATTCTGGGGTATGTACAATTTTGTTTCCCTTTTTTAAACAATTGGTTAGGGGCTTTGTAATTTGAGCATAACCTTTAATAAATTTTCGGTAGTATCCGCTAAGGCCTAAAAATCCTTTTATCTCTTTATTGGTTTTGGGTATGGGGTAATTTAATACAGCGTTCGTTTTGTCGGGGTTCGGCATCACTCATTGGGGTGTTATTATGTGTCGTAAAAATGCTACTTCTTTTTGTAGGAATTCGCTTTTATCTAGTTGTACTTTAAATTTTGCGGTTCTTAATCTTTCGAACACTTTCGTAATCTTTCAATATGCTCCACTAATGATGTTGAATACACTATTATATCATTTAGGTACACAAGGCATTTTTCGTTGTGTATCCCTCGTAGTATGTTATCCATTACTCGTTGAAAAGTTGCGGGTGCGTTCTTCAGTCCAAATGGCATCCGTTTATAAACAGATACCATCGTGCCCCTTTCATTGGGCGTCATAAATATTGTGGAGTTTACCTTTGGAAATAGCCCCACGCTTGGGTCGTATAAGTAATATTGTGAAGCTTATCTCGGCCGCTCCTCTCTATTCAAAAAATTGCTTATGGATGCTTACCAGGACTGCAGAATCTCAACTCCACCTAACTGCCATTATGCTGTAATTTAAAAAGAAATTCTTCCCGACAATCCTACTCAAAATAACGCAACTCACAATATACATCACACTCTATTTACACGAAATAAAATTTACATCCTCTGAAACTCTTTTCATTACATTCAATAATATAATTTTGCTTGGAAACACATCATTTTCAAAAATGTGTTCGTATTTAAATAATTTTATCGAACATATACCTTATTAAAGTAGCTGGACCATCCTCATAACTGACTTTAACTCTCGTCTTAACATGAGCTCACAGTAAAACTCTTTAAACCTGTGTGCAACATTATAGCACTGCAATAATAAAAGTCCCTTTTACTTTGTAAAAAACAGTGTGGTTAACCTTACATTAATTATAAACCTGTTTTCATTTACATATAAATATATAACATAGACATATAACATAGAATTTTCAGTTCCTCAAAATTCATTGAAATAAGCACCCAACAGAACACAAGAGTTAAACAGCACAACAATGTTTTATAAAAATTCGTTACCTGGTATCTATCATCCTGCAAGCAGCTGAAAACCAGCCCTAGAAGAAGTTGCCATCTAGAATGACTCTAGGCTCTGGAACCACTCTCCAAGTTGAATCACCATTTATACAGGGTAGAAAATTTAAACATTAGGGCATGGTAATTTTTCCCGTTTTTCTAACCTTTTGGGTGTTTTTTTTTTAGATAATTTGGGTGTTCGATGACCTCTCGTGACCTTTTTATCACATTAATATATATCGTTTTTTATCTTTACACAGCTGACGGCTAGATAATTCTCAGTATATAGGTCTAACTCATCTCCGTATTTAGTTGAAACATGAAAATATACAACTTCCAAAAATTTAATTTGCATAGTACATGACAGTAGGAAACAAACACAGTAAAAACTCCTTAAGCTATAGAAGTGTCTACTCTTTGAGCATTAGTTATCACTTTTAACAGTAATCAATAACGGTTATGTCAAAAGAATATTATCGTTCTTTCCTTTTGTGTTAGCTATATCTTATCCTTTCAGGTACATTTACGGGATATGCAGAACGACACCTTCCAAACTTTCCATCACCGTTAACGTTATGGCATTATTTTCTCATCCTAAACTCGTACTACTTCTGTCACGTAATATGTGCATTTCTACTACATACAATTCCGGCGTACATAGTGGATTTGATATTAATATGTATTGGCAAGAAACCGATGTAAGTATTTTTTTATCTGTTTATATGGGGTGCTCTTGACTTAAAAGCTCAGATTCGTCACTCTTGAGTCAGTTGCATGGGGCATAATTCTCAAACATGACATTCTTGAAAAATGTTGTGTAATCACATTCCCAAGTATATATATGAGGTGAAACTACAGCTACGGTGTATGTATTAGAAATAGAAACTTTCCTGGATTTTGAATCTATTTTCATATGTTGTATGTCTCACTATGCGGCATTAGTAATTTGCCATGACAACATGAATAGGATAAGGTTAAAAATAGCTGAAGTGATATATATGTATACCAAAAATCAAAAAAACCATTACCTATTTATTGATTAACAAAATGCAACGGATCAAGTGGCTCGATTATCTTTAAAAAATATCTTAATTGCTTCAGAAAAGGATTAAATGGTCATTTCAAATCATTTGGCTCAGGAATAGATTTATTCGAAAATGGTTTGTGTGTACAATCTTGACAGCTGCTTATGATTTTTGACATAAATGTATTTATTGACCAATCTCTAGTTTGAGATACGTTACACTACAAGAACCACAGTCGATATCTAAAATCGTTACCAAAGGTTGCCTGCAAGGATCCGTCTGCGGTCCTGTATTCTGAAACATTTTGCTGGATGGGTTGTTGGACGACCTTCTGGCCATGAGAGAGGTTTCACGCGAACGACATACTCGTCATGTTGGAGGAGAATACAAAGGTCGCAATCGAGAAAAAAGCTACAACCACAGTAGAGCGAATAAACAACTGGTGTAGAAGCAACAATATGCTCATCTCTGCGTCCAAGACCACATATATGATGATGAAGAGGAATCTATCGAGGAACCCCCAAATCATCTTACGACACGAGACGGTTAAAAGATCGCCCCAAACTAAGTACCTTGTCGTTATCCTGGACGAGAAAGATAACTTGAAGATCACTTACAAAACGTGCGCAAAGGTAAAAAGCTTAATGCAAGGCAGCGCTAGTCTAACCCAACGCGAGTACAAAATCCCGCTCAACTGTGTCAAACTCTACATGAACAGCGTGATGGCATCCGTAAATAACTCATAGTGCCAGCGCGTGGCATTTCAGGATGAATCTAGTGAAGCCCCACAACGCGTGAACTCGGTGCAAATTGGAGTCGTGCTTCGGCTCCGGTTTACAAGGGCCCACCGCACTACCTCGCAAGAGGCACTCGCCGTAGCACTGGGAATAATGCCATTAGATCTAATAGTAAAACAACGGGCTGCTACATACTTGCCTGGGGGCAATTACAGAAGCGCTAACACGCACACGACGTAACATACAGAAAGCTATTATTGTCCAAAGGCAACACAGATGGGACGGACACTAGCACGAACGAGCGATTACTCACATACTAATTCCAGACAGCACGCAGACTGAAGACACGGAACTTCAAACCGAGCCGGTGCTTTATACATTTCATGACTGGGCATGCGCCATATCCAACATACAAGCACAGATTTCAATCAACTGACACAGGCACGTGCACATGCGGGGTGACATAGACTTCGAAGCATCAATTGCTGAATTACATGGATTTCTGGAATTCACACGACAACGCACACAACACAAGGAAGCTAATACAAGACGCACTTAACAACGGACAAACTATGACAGACATAATGTACGACGAAGACCCCTTCCCGCATCTAAATCAACTCGCACAATACATGAAAAAATACTACACGAAAGACATGAAAGGCAAAGACCCTAACAAACAAACAATCAAACAAATACACAACATACACCAAAATAAAACCAAACTAATGCACACAAAACACACAAATCGCTCGAGCGACCATACGACAATGCGTAACCTAACAAATATTACAACGAAAAAAACTACAATAACAACACAAAGATGCTCCTGGGACTACCAGAGACCCGCCCACTGACGATTTTCCAGGCGCTGGACTGCTGAGGCACCAAGAGCTAAATCATATTCAACTTAATTTAAGTGAATATGTGCAGTGACACTACGTGCATGTGCCTAAACAACAAGTCTGATCCGAATTGATGAACTTCTACGTAGAATAAGTTTAGTATTCAATTTAATTGTAAGCTAATAGGTTAGGACTTTTTGAAACTAACACTTAAATTTCGAACCTAAGCTAAATAACAAATAACAAGTGGGCAAAAACAGATGTATTAATAACTCGAAACCTTACTAACACAGATTGCAACTAATCTTAATGTAACCTTTTTAGAAAACACCCTGGCAATATCACTGACGATACCACCGTGTGGGACTGTAGCATGGAAGATCCCCTAGTTTCTGGCTGCTGATGGCCAGGATACGTGCAGGAATGCGGACTTCTCGGTTTCTGATTTTCGGCTGCTGACGGTCGGGAACTGGGTGGGAAGCAGTCCCATGACACCATTCTATAACACCACTACATACAGACAAACACATATACAGTTTCGCACTCGCATACAAACAACGTCAGCACAAATACAAATACACTAACACGCAAACACACTGGAACTGTACGTGACCCCCTCGGTTTCCGGCTGTCTATGGCCAGGACATGTAAAAGAATGCTGACTTCTCGGTTTTTGATTTCCGGCTGCCGACGGTTGGGAACTGGGAAGGCAAGCAGTCTCATGACACCACTACATACAGACAAACACATACACACAATTCCGTACTTGCCCGTACGCGCGCACCCACACACACACGCACGCACGCACTTATACACGCACGCACGCACGCGCCTATACACATTAGACTTATACTATATTGAGTGACTCCATCTCAACCTTAGTCCTATTGCTTCCGCTTCCGCTATTGTTGCTGTTGCTGTTCGGCATCCGGCAATATATTTTTCTTTGATTTTCGTAAACCGGAAGTACAGTTGTGCTCACCAAACCGGTATCGCCTACAGAGTCATCATTTTCGAGTTCTTATGCTATCCTATCAGGTTCGATAGCATGTTTTCCGTGGCACCAGCCTTCAATACATATTCTAACTATATCACTTATACGGATTCAATATTTTACACTTCCTTTCGGATAATACAATGATAATAATTAATAACGTCGCTCCTGTTACAACTCTTCGCGTGCATCATCACCTTTTATAACGGCTACTAGTTACGCTGTCAGTCACATCCAAATAAACTTCACTCTTTGCAACCGACTATCCTCACCTCTTCTGGGCCGTACTCCGCTTCAATATTTACCATAAGATCGTTGGCAAACTGCATAAAATAATACATGGTTACACGATTATTACAAATAGAAACTCGGTTGTTGGTATCGGCGCGGTCGTATCGTCACTGTAAGACATCATCTTCTTATCTCTTTAAAGTAAACAACCTACACAACCCCGCTGAATCGCAAGCCCTGAATCGGTTGTTACTTCTTGTTGTCTGAGAAGTTCAGTACTGACGATAGGAAGCTGCAGTTGCACTATATTAAATTTTCCAATGCTCCACCCGAAGGTACTACATTGGCTAGTAAGAGAGTTTTTTTTATCTGGAAATTTTGAATTTTTGCGGAACTCTTGCTATTCCAAGCAAGGTAAAGATCTACAACATACACGCAAGACCTACACTTTACCACTGATCCGAACGGAGACGTATTTTTGCGCACAATGCTCGTCTAACATCTTTCAAGCGATCCGTATCAGGAATCGAACCCGAGACCATGGGCTTAATAGTCATGCGTGAAGCAACTAATCCACGGAGCCACCTGGCTGCAATTGCACATTATTGGATTTTCCAATGCTGCAACCGCAGGTACTACATTGGCCGGGAAGCGAGTTCTTTTACTTGGAAAATTTTGATTTTTCCGAACGAACCATTTCAGTTCCAAACAAGGTCGGAATTTTTAACGTGCGTGACAACACTCGCACACGAGACTTACATTTTACCTCATCCGTACGAGAGCGTATTTTTGTGAAAAATGCTCACCTTACATTTTTCAAGCGAACCGTGTCGGGACTTCAACCCGGAATCTTGGACATAGTAGTCACATGAACACCAACTACGCCACGGAGCCCCCAGCAGTTCGTTATCATATTGATTGAAAATTTCACTGCACCTTCCTCTGTCATGATGCAGATAAACGCGTTATTCATAGTACGAGCATATTCTACAGAAAGCTAATTATAAGCTATCATACGACGATAATTGGTCTCGTATTTTATCGGTTTATCAATCACTGCTTTTGGTTAACGAACCTTAGAGCTCTGCTATTAGTGGATGCTAAAGGGTTTTCAATAAGAGCGCAAGATTTGAATTGCGCGCAACACTTGACAGTCATAATGTCACATGATTAGGACGTGACCATAGATAAACACCCACCCACAATAGATGGGCAACGGCCTAATACTAACTTCTTTTAAGTTCATCGCGACCTCTAGCGGGCGTAGTCTAAACAACTATTATGGCGGTAATATTTAAATTATGCAGCTTCTACCATTATATCCTTTTTCTTGAAATAAAGAACCACGTGCAATGAAAATATCATTTATCAAACGTTTTCAGAAATGAAAACGTTCGATAAATACTATTTTCTCAAGAAAAAGAAACTATGAACATGAATAATGCTCAGGCTTCAATATTTTGGGTAAAATTATATACAATAAAAGCTACAAATTCGTTCTGTTAAACTGAAATTTTAATTTGAAAGGGTGTTTGTAATTTTATAACAACATTTCAAGTCCTTTTTACTTAATTTTATTCAGTAACATCAGTACAATATCGCACAATACACAGAAGTTGTATAGGAATTTTACAATTATATTTAATTATTTCACAAAACTTACGATGTCATCAGTAGGAAACCGGTGCATTTTTGTTTCAGAGTTTTTTACAACAAAAAGGCACACAGCACAAGAAAACCATTGTTCCTATAGATTAATCTAATCTGCACTGAAGTTATCCTTTTTAAATACAAAAATTAAGTCAATAAACGCAAAACCAAATAAATTAATCTGCAAATAAAAACACTAAATATTCCGAATGAATGTTTAACAAATAACAATAATTAAACAATACCCACAAATGTCACCATTGACAAAAGTTTTATCTTAGAAATGTCATCTAACGTCCAACAGTTTTCTGCATTACAAATTACACGTACCATCTCGCGGGCGTAGTATGAACTAAATCAGTGCTAAAATCGCGGCCATAAATGTTACCCATCTAATGTGTGGTTTTATATATGGACGTGACAGTTTGGAAGTTGACAGACGGGAGTTAGTAAACATGGAGCATTACACCGTAGAACAACGCATCCTGATTGTCAAAAATTATTATCAAAATGGTGAAACTTTAATTGCCACTATTTGTAAAGTGCGACCAATATTCGGTCGAAATAATGTGCCTAATTCATCTACTGTGTAAAGAATAATCAAAAAATTCGAAAGTGCTAGTTCGGTTAGTGATGTGAAACACACGATACGAGCTCGTAGGGGTCGTTCAAAACAAAACATTACGGCAGTTCACGACAGTGTGACAGAAAAGCCAGAGACGTCAATTCGTCATCGGGCCCAAGAATTGGACATTTCAACAGGCACTCTTCAGCGAATTCTGACGAAAGATTTACAGCTGCATGCCTACAAAATCCAACTGACTCAACAACTTCTGCCAAGAGACCATCTCCAGCAAAGAGAATTCACCAGTTGGATCCTTGAGCAACCTACTGATTTTGCAAACAAAATCATTTTTAGTAATGAGGCCCATTTTCACCTCGATGGCTTCGTTAATAGGCAAAACTGTCTCATTTGGGGTTTAGAAAATCCCCGAATGACTTATCAGAAAGCAATGCATCCACAACGGGTCACTGTGCGGTGTGCATTATGGTCTGGGGGAATAATTGGACCGAAGAAGGAAATGCAGTAACGGTGAATGGCGAACGTTATCGTGCTATGATTACACAGTTACTTGTGCCTCATTTGGAAGCTATTGATTTTGACGACATGTGGTTTCAGCAGGACGGTGCCACATGTTATGCAACCCGTGAAACATTGACGATCTTGCACAACTTTGCTCCTGGTTGTGTCATTTCTCGATTTGGTGACCAGAATTGGCCTCCACGCTTTTGCGATTTAACGCCTTTAGACTTCTGGCTGTGGGGTTATCTAAAGTCACAGGTTTATGCCAATAAGCCTGCAACCATCAAAGCATTGAAAGCCGAAATTAGACGCTGTATCAATGAAATACCACCACATGTACTCAATAAAGTTATTGAAAATTTCGTCAAAGGAGTACGCATATGCCAGCAAAGCCATGGATGCCATTTACAAGATATTTTATTTCATACATAATTCTCAAATGCATATTATCTAAATCAATAAACATTTCAATACTTTGCCACAGAAAACCATGTTTTATTGAACACTGAAATTTTGCGCTCTTATTAAAACACCCTTTATAATAACTTCTAAATCACCGTGAGTCATTTTTATGTAATCGTTTGTTAGTACCGTATAATTTGAGTAAATACCGTTACACTTGAGATCACGTCTGCAATGCTCCACCCGAAAATACTGCATTCGGTTTAAACACAATTATGTATTTCATAAAAATCTGACTTCAAAATTAATTAATCGTTTAATATAAACTAAGACTAAAGTTAGGGTTTAAATAATGATACCCATAGCCTTGACTTTGGAGTGTGTCTGATCATCAATATACTGGCCAAAAGTAAAAGAAGAAGGACCCGTAATACCGGATGACAACCGCCGACTCTGCTTAACGGTGCAAACTATAACGTCGGCATAAAACTAACCAAATCTAGCTAAATTAATATTTACTTGTTTCGAATTTCTAAGCATAGCTAAATTTATTAATAACAAATCTAGTTAATTATTCCTATTCTATAAATTTGCAATATACTCCGCCCTAGTCTAGATAGTTTGTTCCAACTTCAGCCTAAAGTCGTCCCTAACGTTTTCTATCGTTCCCTAACTGACTTATTCTAATTTCAATCTTCCTTTCTATAGATACTACGACCAAAAGCAGGCAAAGCTCGAAACAAAACAAATCAACCGACAAAACAATAAATTATATAAATGTGCAATGCAAGTATACAATATAAATATCTAAATAAAGCATTTACCGTATAAGTAAATAACAGTGCATAAATAGCAAAAAGCGACACTAAAATTATCAAGTGCACTTGCATAAGCATTATTTAGCTAGCGTCATCGCACTAAAACGGGTTTGTTCGAAATTAACTGCAAAATTAACTTATAATACAACTTAAAGCTTATGTGAATACAGCCTCCACAATTTTTATAAATACCTCGACAATAAATTTCTTTAGAATCCGACGATTTAGTCGTCTATCTACACCTAATTATCTTTTATTACTGCTAAGAGGGGATGGATATGCACCTATAAAGTGGTGGATATGCACTAAATTTTTTGGAGGGATCACAATTACTATCACTTTTAAGTCCTTATGTAATGCGCGGTTTCACTCTAATTTAATTTCTTAGTTTAGTTAATTTATTTCGTTGGTTTAAGTTAATTAGGAAATCCTTTTCAGTTTTGTTATTTATCAACCCGGTTTAAAGTTTTAAATTAATAAACGATGTTTGTTCCCTACATTTTAGATAATACAGTGATTGATTTGTGAGAAATTCAAAGTAAATATTTAGATATTTGTCTAGGTGTTTTGTTTTGTTTCGTTTTTTGCAAATATTTGCTACGTTCAGCGACGTAGTCTAAAAAAAAGAAAATAAAGACGAGGAAGAAAAAGAAAAAATTGACCGGGCTCAATCGGCAGTGGGCGGGGTATTATACCTATAAAAAAAATTAAGGGAGGCCTGAAATAGAAATATACTCACTCACGCACAATCAAACATTTACAAACTAAAAACCTCTAATTTAAAAAACAAAATTATATGCAAAACACAATAGTACCAAAAATGAACAATTCGTAGGTACACAATATACATATTTACGAATAAAAAAATAATCATTTTTAGCATGGCCAGCTGCAGTTTTTAGGTCACCCTTTATATTAATCTTCAAACAAAAGAAGGGAACAAAATTACCCCACTAAAATCACAGCTTGAAATCAGCATTGTAAGTACGGAATTCTATACATAAGATTATCCTAATATAGAAATCAGTAAACATTATAATTTTCTGGCACATACAAACAACCAGTCATTTTACCACCAACAAGGTCATACATCCGTAGACCCGTGTACATATGTTGTTTCCAATAACTATCGGGTACCCATATAATAAAATTAGTGTATAAATACTCGCCCTCAAGTCACCACCGTCGGATTGGCTCCTACCGTCTGTAAACACGGTGCAAAACAGAGGTGCGCATAATCCCGGCTTGGGGTGGTCCTCCAATTACAACAAGGGGCGACCATTGATTGTGGCTTTAAGGGCCACCGGAAAGAGCACGCTGTAAAACGAGCGCGAACTTTTCATACAGAAAAACGGAAACAACCAACCATTCTACACGTGTTTTCGTTGTGTAGATTGAAGAGCAAGTGAATATTAATTTCGTTTCACTAATGACCAGAGCTCAAAGTAATATTGTTGTTAAGGAAATAAAACTGGAAAAACACGGTTTATTGGGATAATACGCGGCATTAATTTGACGAAGATTTCACTGAAAAACACATAAGAATCAATTATCAGATACCTAGAAGCAGTTATCGCTTGTTTAATTTTAGCATAAACTTTACGTTGAGGAATTTTTAGAAGAAATATTTATTATTAATTAGGCTCTAGGATGTAACAATAAGAATCGAGTTTATACAAATAGATAAATGAATTAACACATGAAAATTTACTGAATTAATTTTAGTTTTTAACGCCAAAGGGATTTGAGTTGAAAATTATTAGACCGCGTATTTCTTATTAACAGAAAAAAAATGTAGGGGATGTTCAAAATAAACGTAGCATTTTTGTTGGTTATTCTTTTATTTTTGTAAATTAAGTTACATCGTGCCACAAAATAAATTTACGTCAAGCCTATACTACCTCTCTTTCTAAATTTCAAGCCCCTCTCCCCGTTTACACCCGGATCTAAGCTTTCAGTTTCACGACTCTTCTCGCAAAATCTTTCAAGGCTATCTAGAATGCCTTCTAGTTAACCACTCTATAAACTTCATCTATTCTCTTGGGCTATTCTAACCTCTCAACAGCTAGTTTTCTGTCAACGAACTCTCTGTTAGCAATCTCGAGTGGGCAGTCAAATAGCACGTGCTCGGATCTTTCTGCAGCCTCGTCACATTCGCAGCAGTCGTTTTTAGTCTGTCTGATTCTTTGCAAGTAGGTTTTCAGTATCCCGTGTTCTGTTACTAGTTGCACCATTTTCGCTTGTTAGTACCCCCTACATGTAGTTTTTCAATGTTCCACCCGAAGGTACTACATTGGCTAGGAAGCGAATTTCTTTTTACCTAAAAAAGTTCAATTTTGCCGTGTCGAGATTCGAACCCGGGACCTTGGGTGTGGGAGTCACACGCATATCAACTACGCCACGGATCCACCCGCTTGTTAGTCCCACAAAATAGAGATTATATCTTACAGCAGCGTTACGTGTTTATGCTGCACGGATGGGTTTTTAAAGGCACGACATTACTAACTGGAGGACGGATTATAGATAAATGGTGAAAGGATACTGGCTGCGACTAGGTAAATTTGATCAAAAAAATTGAATCAGTGACGGACTGGAGGAACGCCTGAAAACGGAATGCATAAGGGGAAGTATGTCAAGGAGTGAGATCACTGATACGAGAAAGAAAAACAGGGTCGTTGATAAGATCAGGTGTTAATAACGGGAACGGCAGGGCATTATGTTGCCGCGGTAATTGCACATAGGTCGGTAAATCAAAACCAAAGTCAATGAAACCACATTCAATACGTTACGTGGTTTGTGTAGGATGCCGAAAAATAAAATTCAATTTTCCCAAAATAGGTACAGCCCATTTTGTAACCAAAAAATCTGAGTAAGGCACTAAAATAAGTACGTCCAAGAATATGATAAAAAGTCAAGTTCAATGACTCCAAAACATCAAAAGCTTTATTTTTCTTGTATTGATACCGCTACAAAAACCTCTAAAAAAGGAATGCTTGCTAAAATATGCCAGGATTATGTATCTCATAGATGAGCAAGCAAAAAGTGGAAGGCAGGTTTGGTTGTCTTATTTTTAATGATTTGTGCTGTTAGACACAGTCGTTTGAAATGGATTTTATAATTTAAGAACATATTAAGTTTATGTATTCCTACTTACACAGATAATTTTTTCATTGCAGGGCAGTAAAGGGTTCCAGAAAGATCCACAAGTTATTGGACGCTTTAAGCTATTTTTCAACTCGAGAGTGGAAATTTCAGAACCACAACATTCAAGCTTTGTGGAAAAAGCTCAATTCGGAAGATCGGAAAATTTTCGATTTTGATTTAAGTGATTTTGACTGGGACCCCTATTTTTATTCATTCGCCATAGGAGGACGCATATATCTTTTAAAAGATCCTTTAGATACAATTCCTCAAGGGCGTGTTAAATATATGAGGCTAAAAATAGCTCATTATGTAGTAGTAGTTTTATTACTGATTGTACTTTACAAGCTATTATCAGTCCTTTGGAATGCAATTATATAACTTCCATTTAATATTTTAATTTTTATGTGTGTTAAACTTTTTATTTAATAGACTACCATTCATTTTTGTTACATATTTTTTAGGTTAATCAAAAATGATTTTCAAACTATTGATACATGAATCGGAGCCTTAGCTTTTACTCGTACGAGAAATTTTAGGCAATTCTCCGCATGGTCTGTGATAACAAATTATATTTGTATACTTTTAATTAGTTGAAAGAAGATACCCTTCAAAAAATAAGTTTGTTTTGTGAATAAATTAAACGGCACGCCACCGTCAACTTCTGTTACAGTATTCCGTAAGAACAAGAAAGAAGACAACGTAAGTAGTTCGCACCAATTACCACAACAAAGAAGAGTGAATGAATGCTGTGCTAACTAACTAGTTGTAGAGTGGGGGTATGGAGGCGCAAAAAGGAAGAGAAAATAAACCAGAATACCGATTTGCTCCGTAAGATGTTACATAGTAGTTCAAGAAAAAGTTTGTGATATTTCCCATCTACAAAAATTCATCTTAAAACCTTTGTAATCATAGTATTTTGCGGTTTTCCGACATCAATGCAGTCGCCCGTTAAAAAAAAATTATAAAAAAAATCACACCTTTATTCATTGTTATAACATAAATTTCGTGTATATAAATGTTAACAAAACACTAACTTTCTTACCATAGTAATAATTCCCCATTTTAAACTTGTCCTTCACATCATGTTCCATTTGCTATTGTAGGTTTAAGACTGTTTGGTAGCACTGGCCATCAAGTCATATCTCAGTTGAAGTGTTTCTATGATTTTAAAACAGCATCAACACTCGTTTATCGAAAGATCAGTAAAATTGTCTATCACATAACATAAACAAACGGTTGAAAAAAAATACAACTGGTTTTTAGAAATAAACAACTTTTATTAAAATATTTGCATACTATTTGCCCAACAAAAACTTCTAACAACACCAAAACTCATACTATTTTTAAATTACATCTGCAACAGTAATTACATCTTAAGCAACAAATTGTGTTTAAAAATCCAAACACTATCTGAATGCCAGGAAAACACATTTCGGACTGCGCACATTCTTCAAGTTTGCGCGTCAGATCGGAAACGTGAAATGTGGGCAACCAAACTTGTGAATTTAATAAAGGACGCGTATAGTCGGTTGCCTATCTACGCGGGTCAATTTATAGAAGTATAAATTAAAATAGGTAAAAACTGAAAGGGTTTTTGAAGTAATAAGGCATTAAACTGTTTTCATATGAAATAAAAAGTAAGAAGTCTCCCATCAAATTTAAAAAGTCGACAAACCGCAAAAAATTTGTTTCAGAAAATAAAAAAAAAACCAAAAAAGAAAAGAAAAAATTTTCATCCGGCTCAAACGTACAATATACTGGACAAAACCAAAAATGTGAAGAACTATGGGCAAAGGAAAAGACAAAGTGGAATAGTGTAACACTGTAAAAGTCATCGAAGGACATATCTTTAAAAATAGATAGCAAAATTTTCAAACCTCAGGAAAGGAGTTGGTTTATCGCGAAAAACCAAAATGTAATAAAAGAAACGAAGGAAAACCAACAGCAAACACCAAAAGGCTACAATAAGTGTAAAAGCTCATAGTATACTATAAAACGTCAAGAACATTGGATAAAAAGAAAATAGACAGTGGAATGAGCATCCTACAATGTAATTTAATAGATTTTTCGAAAGGAGATTTGGAAGGAGGTGGAAGAGAAGAAAGTGTCGCAAAGTAATCATGTAAGAAGTGACAGAAGGCCGACATGAAATATAATTAATAGATGAAAAATACGACAAAATACACGAGGCCACCATGGAATTAAAGGAAGATCAGGCAGAGAAGATCTTTATGAAGCGCTAAAGAGATAGAACGAAAACAAAAAACTTGAAATGTAAAACCAATTCCAAAATCTGAAAGCTACTATAAATAAAACGTGGGCATGACAGACAAAAATATATTAGAAGTCCAAAAGGAACTTGAAATAATTTAAAAATGGACGAACAAACACATCTTAAGGAATATACGGTTGTAAATGCAATCGAGAACTTTACCAAGATTCGAAAAAATGTGAGAACAACCAATGGTATTCTTAGATAAAGTAGACGAAGCATGTAAAGAAGAAGCCCAAAATTACGAATAGTAAATCTAGGCTTATAGGGATGTGCGGAAAAATGGAACAACGTCATGAAAAACATCTATTAGACGTATGAAGAATTTATAAATGTGTTCAAGAAACAATATTGGGGTAGATCACAACAAATGAGTGATAGAATGAATCTAATAACTAGAAGTTATGGAAACTACAATAGGTAGCAGAGAAGAATATGTGATTGACAAATATGACCAAACCCAACATTTGACTCCAAGGATGATGGGACATGAAATAATCCATTAACCAGACATATGAAAAATGAAGTTAATAAGGCCGTTGCCATTCAAAGTGAAAAAACCTTGAAAGAATTTCTGGAAATTATACGAAATTATGACATGGCCCGTACATTAGAAGATACTAACAGGAGAGTAAGATATGCTGAAGACAAGTCAGGAAGAATCAGAGACAGATATGACCATAAAGATTATTCGTGGAACAGATCTGGAGAAGGATCGCAAAAAAAAATAGCCAGACATAACAAGGAAAATTATAAGTCAAGGATGAAATATAATCTATAATATAATCTGTATTATGAACAATTAGTTAGCAGTCTGGCATGTTGGCAGCGATTCGTTGCTTAAGCCTTACCATAACATATAATTTAACACTTTTCTTTTTTTGGAGGGGATAATCAGATAATATTTCATTTCTTTATAAACGGGAATTATGTAAACATGTTGGAGTTCTTTAACAACCATATTCTTCAACAATACAAACACATTCAGCAAAATAGATAACTCGGTACGCAATCACACTTATTGTAAACCAAAAAGCATGCACAAATTCTAAATAAATACACATTAAATGCATCCAAAGCTAGAAAATCATGATACACATTTCTGTTAAAATTAAACGAGCGATAGTGAAAGGAGATAGCAAAGCATTCTGGTAAGAAACGCATCTTTCAAAACAAATAAGTTTCGGAAACGGAGGATGTACATAGAAGCATTTTAATTTACGTCATTTCATCTACACGATTTTTAGGGCGGAGTTTACTCAAAACCCAAAACGATATCTTGACAAACAAAAGCCATAAGTTGAATACGTGAGAAGGTGGATTAGAAATTCCTACAATTACAACAAAACAGACGAGAAAAAATGCCCATATTTTAGAAATAAACTGCTAAAACGTGTATTATACGTAACAAAGAACATTATTCCAGCGGGCTATTACCAAATAATACCTATAAAGCCCAAGGAATTTACAACATCCTATGGCACGTTGTAATCTTTGAACAAACAAGGCCGATAGCCAATGGTTTCCAATAAGGGCGTTCCTTTAAATATCACTCAAAATTGAAAACAGGCAATCTTTATTCAACCTAAGTACGTTTCACATCAGTGTAACTTAAGAATTTACAAAAAGGTTAACAATGAAAATTAAATAATTATATATTTGTGAAAATTTTTAAAGTAAATGATAGTGAAAAATATATAAGAGAAGTTTTGCCGTTCGCTAAAAAACAGTTCTAAGTGACAGGGGTCTAAGTGACAGCTGAAAAAGTAAGTATTATCCAAATCTAATTATTGTCTAAGTAATAAGCTGAAATATGGGAAAAACATAAAAATATTGGTTTACGTCGCATCAAAGCACAAAACGGAAAATTGTTTTAAACATTGAATGGAGTTTAGACAAGCGGTACTACAAAAGAGACAAGGAGACTCAACTAAAAGTAATCCAGAGGTACTAATCTACAACACTTAATAGCTGATCCAGGGAGAACAAAGAAAGACGCGCAAGGAAAACTACAGGTCAGAATATCATAAGGCATTATTTTCTTTTTCATTGAAAATTTACTATATTTTTTTATACCTGAATATTTATGTAGGGGGTCACCAAAAATCTTTTTATACGTAAAAATTTACGTAAAAAGGAAAAAGTCATTGAACATTTAAGGGTGTTTCCCAATAGTGTACAATATCATTTTTGCTGGCTTTAAACTAATTAAAGGGAAGTATAATTTTAGGGGATAAACAAATTGAAATTATTATTATTTGATTCAGGGGTTTGCTTTGTCAAATTAGAGAATCATATTAAGCTGTACAGTGTATATAATTTTTCTTTGTCATTATACAAATCTTAGTTGATTTCGTTTTTCTCATTCAGCTAGAAAAGTATTAGATAAAAAGGGGGTAAATTTTTTGTTATTGTAACGTTGTACACTCTGTGTGAATTATACTGAGTTAACCGAGACATATTTAAATTTTAGGATATTAAAAGACACAGAGCGGTGGCGGGCAGCAGGAAACTGAACGTTAACTACATCGGAAAGCAGCTGCTGCCCGCCACCGCTCTGTGTCTTTTAATATCCTATAATATATATATATATATATATATATATATATATATATATATATATATTGATATGATAACGCTGTACTTGGTGTAATGACGTTTTTACTTAACGCCACCGCTCTGTGTTCTCAAATCAAATTTAATCTTACTAATTTTATTATTATGCCACGGCTAGCCCTTTTCAATCTACACAGAGTGCACAACGTTACGATGATCAATTTTTCTCTTTTCCATCGAAAATTTGCAAGATGCAATTGTAAGGGCGTTTAATACTTTAAATACAGTTGTTTTGGAAAATGCGTGCAGACATCGTTAGACGAGAGCAAATATATGTTGAAGTAAATGGTGGACATTTCGAACAAATATAAAATTGTATTTCGTTTTCTTTGTTTTCTTGCTCTGCCATGATAAAACAGTTTACCAGATCATAATTTTCTTTTATTTCCATGGCCTACTGCAAAAAATATATTAAAATTACTTTTTTATTTACGGAAAGATTTTAAAAATTGAAAAAGCGTTACGTGGAGATTTGAAAATGACATTCGATAACCAAAAAATTTAAAATGGCGTCTATTGAAAAAGCGCTATGTGAATTCTAATGTCAGTTTTAAATTCTGCATATGTTAAGATACACCTACACCTATTTTCAATTGAAGATCCCTGTTAATATAGTAGTTATGAGGAATTCATAAAAAATGATTTTTTCTGTTTTTTCATATTTAATATTTTCATCTTTTATATTTCATTATCAATATCGTTATTCCGAAGCATGATATTTATAGGACTTAAAAAGGTGCAACCTTTTTGTAATTTAACCGAATTTGTGTCTCTGCTGGTTTCTAAAATACCCGTAGTGAGCGAGCTAAAGTGAGGCACTCTGTATACGGAGAGTTAGAAAAGTCAGAATTTGGTTGAATATTTCAAAAATACAGCATTTTAGAGAAAAATGTTTCAGACAAAAGTTGTGTTGTTTCAAAAGGGCCATAAGATTTCGCCATTGGTTTGACCTTCAAGAATCATTTGAAGGTCACGTAAAAGTTACCTCAATTTTTTTAAATAGCACCCCTATAATTTTTACATATTCTTGTAGCTAATCTCGAGAGCTTTCCAAAACACTATAAACAAATCATCATCATCATCATTAGGTCTTCAGTCTTAGAACTGGTTGGACGAGTACCCTCATTGTTTCCTAGTCTAAACCAACCTACATATGTCACTAAAATTTGCTCAGTCTGCGTCTATTCCTATCTGTGTGCGAAAGTCTGATCTCGGTCTACCTCTACCTATCTTTTCCTATTTCTTCTTGTAATATATTACGTACTGTTCCCCAGGAATGCCTTAGAACGTATCCTGTCCTTCTATTTCTCCTATTTTTTCGTTTTCCACAGATATCTTTATTCCTCTACTATTTCTACAACTATTAACTTTGTCTGTCCATGCTACCATCCTCATACATCTGAAGCACAACATTCCAACACGTGTCTATTTCTTTCTGTCTGCTTTTCTTACTGTCCCTATTTCATAGATGTACTGTGCTGTGCTCGACACTATGCTTTGAACAGTTTTCTTCTTGTATCGATGTTCATTGTCTTTGAACGTAGCTGCTGTCCTTTCTTGTTTGATGCAGTTCGGTCATCTTCTATTGTTTTACAGTTTATACCCTATTTCCCTGATATTCAGTGGTGTGTGAAGGGGGATAAGCAGCATTTGGCTGCCAAGTTCCCCCAGCACTTGAACCTTTGTCGAATTAATAGCAGGAACTTAGAGAAGTATATATTAGGAAAGGGGCGAGACAGAGATGTGCCTTACCCCATTAATTTTAACTTGTACATGGAAGAGGCAATGAATACAGCCAAATGCAGGAAGGCATTTGAAATTCCTATACAGTCACAAAACATTGTTATGCTTTGATTTGAAGATGATATAGCGGTATTAGCATCTAGCAAAGAAGAGTTAGAAGCTGCTCTTAATGAAATGGAAACAGTTCTAATAGAGAGATTCGGTATGCAAAAATAAAACTAAAGTTATGGTATGCCGAGAAGGGGATAATAAACCAAAAAAAGGATACAAATACGTAGCAAAAAGTTAAGGATTTTTGCTACCTAGGAAGCCAAATAACGCAAGATAGGAAAAGCACAAAGAACATAAAGCAAAGATTAGCACAAGGTCGTGCTACATTTAACACGAAAAAGCAACTACTGTATTCCAAGATATCAAACTTAAAAACAACAAAAGGATTGCTTAAAACATATAGGTGGAGCACAGCACTGTACGGCTGTGAAGCCTGGACAGTAGGAGAAGCGGACAAGAAAAAAGTAAAAGGAAATGTGGTGCTACAGACGTATGATGAAAATATGATGGACAGACAAAGTTTAAAACAAAGAGGTGCTAGAAATGGTAGGAGAAGAAAGAAGTATGTGGAAAACAGTAAAAAATAGGAGAAATAAAGAATATTGCGGGATATATTACAAGCAGAAATAGGAAAAAATAAAGGTAGAAGCAGACCTAGGTTAGACTATTGCACACAGATAGTGAAAGATATAGGAGGTGGGAATTTCAGGCAAATGTGTAGGATAGCTCAGAATAGAAATCGATGAAGGTACACAACAACCAGTCTCAAGATGAAAAAACTAATGACGAAAAAAATAGATGTAGTAAAACATGATGATTATTATGAACAACCACAGGTATTAGTCTTGCAATATTCTCTACTAATGTTAATTGTACGAAAGTATTTACTGGAAAACTATTAATTCGGCAAATGTCTAAGTGTTGGGGGATCCTTGGTAGCCACAGACTGTTTACCCCCTTTCAGATACCACCGAATATCGAGGAAATAGGGTATATAACTGTAAAACAATAGAAGATGACCGAACTGCATCTAACAAGAAAAAACAGCAGATATGTTAAAAGACAACAAACATAGAAATAAGAAGAAAATTGTTCAAAGCATATGTGTGTAGCACAGCACAGTATGTCTATGAAATAGTGGCAGTAGGAAAAGCAGGTGTATAAGGACAGACAAGGTTAATAACAAATAGGTTATAGAAATAGTGTAGGAATGAAGTTATCTGTAGAAAACAAATAAAAAATGCAGAAATAGAAGGGCAGGATACGTTCTAAGGCACTTTTGGGGAATAGTACAGGATATATTACAAGCAGAGATAGGGAAAAAAAAGTAGAGGTAGACCAAGATCAGACTTTTGCACGCAGATAGTGATAGATGCAGACTGCAAATTTGAGGGAAATGCGTAGGTTAGTTCGGTATAGGAAACAATCAGGGTACACGTCTAACCGGTTCCAGGACTAAAGACCTAATGATTACGAGGGCATATTTGATCGTAACTAAAATAAAACACAAGAAGAATCATTGTTATGATAATGTATCATGCAAATGAAATTTTAGAATTGAAGAAGTTGATGAGAAACTAAGATCAGCATAAATTTTAATCTAACCAAAAAACAGAATATCAAAAAATACCATAGGTTATTACGATCAACCCTCCCAATAAACCCCCGGACAAATAAACAATGTTATAAAGTTCTTACCCAGGCATTTAAATTGGCGTCAACATCCTTCACAAGGGCGGTTCCTTGCTGTTGCTCTTGTTGTTGCTCGCTGATTCTACCGGTGGTTGATACTAACTCATCTTGATCAACCTACTGTGTTGTTGGGTCAGACCGCCGACCGGACGAGTTCTTGGGTTTGTAGGGCGTGCAGCCGGTACTACGGGCGAGCAGCACATTCAGCATGTGCGTTGTTACAACGCGGTATGCGTGAGAGGTATATTAGCCTTGTGGCTCTGGTGTCGTCTTCGCTATCGTAGCTAGGGTTCCATGGTAAGTGTGAAACTAAGAAAATGAATGACTTTTTCTGTCATGGATTCGCATTTCAAAGTAGCTACGAAATCGGAGGATGCGATCTCGTGCACCCCTCAAATTTTTTTGCTGGTCCCAACACAATTGAAATAATATCAACAGCATGCTCAGTCTGGAGAGAAGGACCAGTCCTGCAAGCGCCAACAACAGCGCCCACTGAAGAAGCGCATCAGTAGGGCGGAACAGAAAAGAAGATGGAGGTTCATTTGCCTTGTTACCAGGGAAAAAGATGGCCCAGTGGCCAACCAACCAACGGCACAATTGGCTATCTTTCACCTTCAAGTCTACAACGTTTTTACCAAGACCAGTAGAGATTAAGACTTGTATGTGCAAGAAATAATACACCTTTAGGTATCCGTGTTCCACAGAAACAGCCCTTGACTCAAATTACCACAGCTCAAACTGATGCCTTGTAATTAAACAACGAGAAGGCGGTGGACGATCATCTGTGCCCCTTTATGACAACACTCCACCGACATTTAGCAGATGGGCGTACTCATGCGATATCCATCGGATCTGTTGTGCGACTACTCACTAAAATGGCTAACAGATGTGGTTAGCAACCTTTAATTCACCTTAGCAGGCTGAACGCCTTGCAATCGTCCAGGTGGGATTGCTACTCAAGCTTTTGAATACAGCATTATGGATTTCGGATCTTCCGGAAGACATAGAGAGCGTTCTAAAGCGCCTACGGGTGCAAAACCCCTGGGCTGAAACATCCAGGTGGTGCGTCTTCCACGCTGTCATTAGAGACCAACGCCATGGAAGGCTGGTAGTTCTTGACTTTGGAAAGGAGGCGAGTGAGTTATTAACAAGTAAGGGAGATTAGCTGCACTGCAAGCTCACCTGCTTGAACTTATGAATCAAAAAATTACAACCTGTTGCAGAGGCAGCTCAACCGACTACTAGACAACAGTAGCAGCAATCTACATTTTTCTGAATAGCAACGAGCTTTGCTTCAGGAGCAATTTTAGAATGTGGTTGCAGTTTCACCATCAACAGAATGCAGTCAGATCGAAACAACAGACTCCAACAGCTTTCTAGTAGAATGACTAGCGGAGGAATGTAGCAGAACATCACTGGGCAATCCAATCAACGGTACTTAGAGGATAGTCCTCTGCGGTCTCAAAGACTGAACTAAATATTATCTAGATAAACTTACAACACTGCCATGTGGTTGTAAAAACTTAAGTAGATATCTAAGCACAAAGCAGGATATTGTTGCGAGCTACTATTAGGCAACCCGTCAAACACACAAGCGTTGTAGGGTCTGCATAGTCTCCAGGATTCTAGAATGCTTCTAGCAATCAAACACACAAAACGCCGCCAGCACTGTTCATTCTCGCCAGACCGGGAAGCTTCTCGTAATTACTAGAAGATGAGTCATATCTTTAAATCTGAGTATATATAAGACCGCTGAGAAATGCAAGGGTCAGTCTATACTAAAATGTCTAATATAAATTATAACGTTGTAAAGTAATAGTAGTTTGAGCTTTTAGAAGTATACATAAATGTTATATGCTGTGTCTAATGTACATGCAGCTTGTAGTATACATAAATAAATAGTATAGTATAAACAAATAGTTGTGTTAGTGTTGTTAATGGACCTATGGTAAAGAAGTTAGTTTAAGAAGAAATTAGTGCTTGTAAATTCATTAGTGTGATAGTGCCTCATTGTTAATTGGACTGAAAACATCTATAAATAAGGCATATATTGTTAATTAGACTTGTGAACAGTGAGTAATAAAGACCTTTATTATTACTTGTTTTAAATTAAAGAAACGCGGTAGTAGTAGCTCGTTTCACTGGTGTCAGGTGCGGGGTATATAGTGATTTATTTAAAACACAAGTCTAAAGACATTTAAGTAGTTTGTATATGCCAGTTACAAAAAAACAAAGTTAAATGGAGGCAGAAACTTTAATGAACTTCCTCAAGGATTTTAAATCCGGTATGGAGGAGAGGTCGGCTAAACTAGAATTGACACTTAGTGAAAATGCTGAGAAAACGGAGGAGAGGTCGGCTAAACTGGAAGTGACACTCAGTGAAAACTTAGTGAAGTCAGTTGAACTGGAATCGACCCTTAAAGAGTTTAAATACGGTATGGAAATGACACTTAGTGAAAATGCTGAGAAAATAGAAAAGTTAAGTGAAAATACAGCCACGTTGGAACAAAGATTAATGGAAAGCTCCATTACATTGAAAGAAGATTTCACTGAACAGGTAAAAACAGTTGAGCAAAAGTTGGACAGTAAATTGGTAAAAATGGAAGAAGAAATGATGAGGCTGCAAGAACAGGTGATTTCACTAACAACACGGCCACTTGAAATAGCAAATCAAGTTGTAAATGAGAACATTCCAGAAATAAGAACCATGGAAAGAAGCGAGTCCATACCGTCTAAATTTAAAGTGAAACCACCCACATTTGATGGCAAAACACCTTGGCCCACATATTTGAAACAATTTGAAGCGGCAATAGCCAACGGTTGGTGCAACAAAGAGAAGGCTATCTCCTTAATAGTGGCCCTACAGGGGGAAGCTCTTAACATCTTACAAACGATTCCTGATCACCAGCAGAATGATTACGGCCTCTTAACATCGAAGCTTGAGATGAGATAGATATGGAAATGCTCACCTTCAACAGGTTTACCACGCACAAGTTAAGAACCACTCGCAAAAGACAAGTGAAAGCCTGCAAGAAATTCGAAGCTGACATCGCCAGATTAGTTAGATTGGCATATCCAACGGCACCAGATAGTTTCCTCGAACAACTGGCTGTACAAACATTTGTGGATGGCGTTAAAGATGGTGAAATACAGCAAACGCTAAGATTAGCACGGCCAAAAATGTTAGATGACGCACTGGCTCATGCGCTTGAATTTGAAGCAGCTAAGCAGACATCACACAGAATGAGTCACAAAGTTCGGTCTGCCTTAGAGGAACCTGATCAACCGCAGAACAGCATAGATGAAATAATCAACCGTGTGGAAAAGCTTGAAAGACAACGACCGCGGAGATGGGGTCTGCGATGCTGGAACCGCGGCGAAGTTGGTCATATACAGAGACGCTGCACTCAACCAAAAAAACAACCAGTTGAGCAGCAGGAAAAACTAAAGCAAGTCGACGTAAGGAGGCGAACGTCGACAGCACAACGTAGTGCCCCGGAGATTATCATCCGTGCTGCATCGTCGATGGGGAGTCTGGACAGCATTTATATCGATGGAAGAATTAATGGTAGGGGTGTCCGATTACTCGTGAATACAGGAGCGACAAAAACTATTGTGAGACCAGATTTGGTTGGTCGTGGAAAAATGCTACCTGTATCGGTGTGTCTTCGAACGGCAAGTGGTGAGAAAATTTGTACTCACAGAGAGACTGCCGTTATGTTGACAATTGGGGACAAATTAATTAATCATCGAGTGTTGGTAGCTGAAATTACAGAAAAAGTGATCTTGGGAATGAATCTCATGAGAGAATATGGGTTTCATGTAAACATGAAAGAAAATGTGCTTCGGATAGATGATGATGAGATTCCATTTCAAGGTAGGAGTAACCAGACGATGCAAGTTCGAATGATTTGCGATATGAAAATACCCGAGAAGGCGGAAATGATAGTAATGGGACGCCCGGATGGTACGCTCCGGGACGGACAAGTATGCATGATGGAAGCAACTGAATCGGGAATGGGTCAGGAGGTACTTCGGATTGGAAGAACGCTGGTAAAGTCTCGAAATATGGTACCAGTAAGAGTGCTGAACATTAATCCCCATACAGTGACCCTGAAGAAAGGCATGATTGTGGGAAGTTGCATTCCAGTATGTCATATTAAACGTTGTGTGGACGACACGAAAAATAAACCAACCAACGATTGCTCACAGAAATTGCTGGATATGTTGACACCCTCGTGTCAAGGATTAAATGGCGACCAACTGGGCAAGATAAAAGAACTGGTCGGACGATATCGAGGTGTGTTTGCACTGGATGATAGTGAGAAAGGAAGGACGAATGTTGTGCAACACAAGATCAATACTGGAGATGCGCAACCGATAAGACAACACCCCCAGGCGGCTTCCTTTGGCAAAACGTAAGGAAGCTGAGAAAATTATCACCGATATGGAAGAACAGGGAGTGATTGAACCATCGAATAGTCCATGGGCATCCCCGGTAGTGCTTGTCAAGAAAAAGGACGGGTCGACAAGGTTTTGTGCAGACTACCGGCGGTTTAACAATGTGACAAAGAAAGACAGCTATCCTTTGCCCAGAATTGATGACACCTTAGATACTCTATCCGGATCTAAATGGTTTTCGACCTTGGACTGGCAGGTAGGCTTGGAGCCAAACGATAAAGAAAAGACTGCGTTTACAATTGGAACTGGATTATGGCAGTTCAAGGTCATGCCATTTGGATTATGCAATGCTCCTGCTAATTTTGAACGATTGATAGAGTCGGTACTGCGTGGACTGTCCTGGAAGACATGTCTGGTGTACCTGGACGACGTGATAGTGTTAGGCCGGTCTTTTGAAGAACATCTTAAGAACCTAGAGGAGATATTCCAAAGATTACGCGGGGCAAACCTTACATTAAGCCCCAAGAACTGCCACCTATTTGGAAAAGAGGTGAAATACCTAGGACATGTCGTTTTGGAGACCGGAATAAGAGCTGACCCTGACAAAATAAAAACGGTACAAGAGTGGCCTACACCGGCAGATATACACCAACTACGCAGTTTTCTAGGATTATGCACATATTACCGACGTTTTATACTTGGGTTTGCGAACATTGCCAAACCGTTAACAAAATTAATCGAAGATGGACAAGAATATGATTGGAATGACGACTGCCACAGAGCATTTGAACAACTGAAACGGCTACTAGTTACAGCACCAATTTTGAGTTATCCACGGATGGAGGGGAAATTTGTGTTGGATACCGATGCCAGTAACACAGCTATAGGAGGCGTTCTTTCTCAAGTGCAGGACGGACAAGAAAAAGTTATTGGGTATTTCAGCGAGGTCTTGTCACGGCCAGAAAGAAACTTTTGTGTGACAAGAAGGGAGCTGTTGGCCGTCGTCAAATCCGTAGAGCACTTTTATAAGTACTTATACGGCCGTAAATTCCTGTTGAGAACAGACCATGCTGCACTGAAATGGTTACTGCAGTTTCGAAATCCTGAAGGGCAAGTTGCAAGGTTGATAGAGCGGCTGCAGGAATATGACTTTGACACAGAACATCGGGTAGGAACTAGCCATCGGAATGCAGACGCTTTGTCAAGGAGACCTTGTCCAGTAAACTGCAATCATTGCTCCAAGATGGAAGAGAAAATAAGTGTCATCCATAGAATGACGGTAACCGATGATACTTGGCAACTCGAAAGAATACCAGAAGACCAGGAGAATGACGCCGAATTGGGACGTATTATTGAGTGGAAAAATAGAGGACAACGATCAACTTGGGAAGAAATTAGTATTTTAAGTAGGAGCCTGAAGGCATACTGAGCACAGTGGGACTCCTTGATGATGGAAAATAGAATCTTGAAACGACGCCTGGAATTTGAAGATGGCACTGAGAGACTTCAAGTGATAGTGCCGAGAAGCAAAGTGCCGAAAGTGTTGCAGCACTTGCACGATGTTTTTCCGGAGGGCACTTTGGCGTGAAAAGAACTCTTGAGAGAGTAAGAGAAAGATTCTATTGGCTGAACTGCAAATATGATGTGAAGGAGTGGTGCCGGAAATGTGAATTGTGTGCCTCTGCAAATGGCCCGGTCTCAAAACGGAAAGCCCCAATGAGACAGTATAACGTGGGGAATCCTTTTGAGAGGGTAGCCATTGATATAGCTGGTCGGTTTCCTGAATCAGAGAAAGGAAATAAATACATCTTAGGTTGCAATGGATTATTTTACCAAATGGCCGGAGGCATATGCTATACCTAACCAAGAAGCCGAGACGGTTGCAGATGTACTAGTGAGGGAGTTGTTTTGTCGCTTTGGAGTTCCGCTGGAATTACACTCCGATCAAGGTCGGAACTTCGAATCGGCGTTGTTTCAAAACGTCTGCAAGCACCTTGGAATCAGGAAGACTAGAACCACGCCACTTCATCCCCAATCGGATGAAATGGTTGAAAGAATGAACAGGACGTTAGGGAAGTACCTGACCAAAGTTGTCTCTGAACATCAACGAGACTGGGACCAATATTTACATTTGTTCCTACTGGCGTACCGATCTTTGGTACATGACAGCACAGGATACTCGCCCGCTTGCGTAATGCTAGGACTTGAATTGCGGCTACCATGTGATCTTCAGTTTGGATTTAAACCTGGAGAAGAGATCACAGGTGAAGATTACGTTAGTAAGCTTCGTGAAAGATCAAATAGCATTCACGAAAACGTCCGAAAGAATATCCAGGCAGCAAGCGATCGAATGAAATTACAATATGACACGAGAGCACAAGAAGGTGGTTATCAACCTGGAGATTTGGTCTGGTTGTATAATCCACAAAGAAAACGGGGGTTGTCGCCAAAATTACAAAGACAATGGGAAGGCCCGTACGAAGTGATGAAAAGGATTAATGATGTAGTGTACCGGATCAGAAGATCTCCCCGTGGTAAACCGAAAGTGGTACACTTTGACCGTTTAACATCCTACGCTGGCAACAACCAGGAAGGCTCGAATAAAGAGAATGGCATTCGACAAGTTATTAATCATGAGCCAAATGTAGATTTCGAGTGTTTTATGGCGGCGTATGGTGGTTCCGCTAAGGCGAGATTTGGCGTTGTTGTTGAAAAACAGCAAGACCTGTTTAGAGCACCAGAAGAGTATTCCCTTGCACATTGCGTAGCTCAAGATCTGGAAATGTCAAGGGGAATAGCTGTTGTTTTCGAGAAAAAGTTTGGATGTGTGGATGAATTAGTACAACAGCAGCCAACTGTAGGAAAAGCTTTAGTTCTTCAGGATAAAAATCGTTATGTTTACTATCTGGTCACCAAAAATTCTTCATGGCAGAGACCTAGTTATGGACATTTATGGGAGGCTTTGCTGAATCTTAAAGCTCAGATGATGGAAAATGGAGTAACGAAACTAGCGGTGCCCAAGCTAGGTTGTGGACTGGATCGCTTAGATTGGAGGATAGTTCGAAATATGCTAGAAGTATTTTTCCAGGAAACCAACGTCCAGGTTCTTGTTTGTTGTTATCAGCCGGTTGCATACCAAGACCAAGAAAAGAGTGTTGACTGTTATTTCCAACGACGCGGTGGATGCACCAGAGGAGATAGCTGCCGATACCGTCATCATTCATCGAATTGGCGCCAAAATGTATTTACAGTTACGAGACGTAACGGTTTTAAAGAGGGGGTTGTGTTGCGAGCTACTATTAGGCAACCCGTCAAACACACAAGCGTTCTAGGGTCTGCATAGTCTCCAGGATTCTAGCAATCAAACACACAAAACGCCGCCAGCACTGTTCATTCTCGCCAGACTGGGAAGCTTCTCGTAATTACCAGAAGATGAGTCATATCTATAAATCTGAGTATATATAAGACCGCTGAGAAATGCAAGGGTCAGTCTATACTAAAATGTCTAATATAAATTATAACGTTGTAAAGTAATAGTAGTTTGAGCTTTTAGAAGTATACATAAATGTTATATGCTGTGTCTAATGTACATGCAGCCTGTAATATACATAAATAGATAGAAGTGTATAATAAATAAATAGTTGTGTTAGTGTTGTTAATGGACCTATGGTAAAGGAGTTAGTTTAAGAAGAAATTAGTGCTTGTAAATTCATTAGTGTAATAGTGCTTCATTGTTAAGTGAACTGAAAACATCTATAAATAAGGCATATACTGTTAATTAGACTTGTGAACAGCGAGTAATAAAGACCTTTATTATTACTTGTTTTAAATTAAAGAAACGCGGTAGTAGTAGCTCGTTTCAATATTATCCTCGTACAAACACTCTGGGTGGTAAACTCCGGGTTTCTGGTATGGGCAGCATACACAGATCCATCTTTGCTGTTAATTTAATTTTAGCCTAATTTTCAATAGTCAGACTCCCTTCCTATAGAGTTGATGGAAGTTACTGACGACTACGAATGTCACAAAAAGCATCTCATTATTGAATGTTACTCTAACGAATAGCACGCAGTTTGGATTAGCGCTAACGTCAACCTTTGAATATTTGAATACGTTTTGAGTAAAAAACCTGGATATCAGAAGTTAGGGCAGTGAACCCACATTTGTGGCATCCCGTTGTCAAACAGTATGGATTTTACCTTAACTTCCGAAAGCATTTTTAAGCATATTTTGAAATAGCAAATGCCACTTAAAGCAACCCTGTTAGCTCACGAATTGTTGAACTTTTAGATATAAGCAGCAGAAGTTGTCTACAAAGAATACAGGAATCCAAAGCTCCCAATAGGTCAAGCTATGTAGACTGTCTGGCTCTTGAATTAACAGAATAATGCCCAAAATTTCCCGCTATCAACAATACTGGCTAAAACATTTTCAAATCCAGCTGGAGTTGACTGAGCAATATTGAATCGGGTGGTAGAGGAAGAGAAAGTACGATGGGCCATCTCCGACCTTTTATGTCCCCCGGACGAGAAGGCATATTTTCTGCTTAACTGGAGAGACTGCTTTTGCTCCTTGTGGAACTCTTCAAAGGCTGTATTGCGTTTAGATTCATCCCCAGAGGTTGGAGAGAAGTAAGAGTTATCTTCATTCCCACATCAGGCAGGAAGGGTTTCTTCTAGTCCAAAGCATATCGTTTTTGCTAAAGACCTTGGAAAGATTATGCGATAACAGTATCATCATCATTATATACATTTATTTATAGCTATACAGAAACCTAGGTCCAACGTAGCTGTACATTATTAAGTAATAATGGTTTCTGTGTTTTGTTGGTTGGGTCTACGCTTGAGGCTTAACGGCCTCTTTTGTGTCGCTGATAGCTTCATTCGATGGTGTGGTGGGTGTGTGGATAGTGAGTGTGTGCAGGTGTGCTTGTGTAGGTTTTGTGTTTGTAGGAACAGTATGAGGGAAGGGATAATGCAGATGTATCCACTTCACTCAAATCAATGTGCTTGCATACCGTGGATTGGGAAATTTCTCAAAAACAATCTGTAAGTCTTAGACGTGCTTATTAACATCGAGGATGCTTTTAGTGAGACTACCTTCGCACCTATTGACAAGAACATGGTGCGGAAGATTCTCTTCGGCGGCAGTTAATTACGCAGTTTTTTCGATACCTTTGAGTACTTGCTAGTGTTTGAAGCACCTCGATAAATAGGACGGCAAGTAGGAGTTGTCTCCAGGGAAATTATGGAATCTTGTAATCGACAAGCCTTCTCCGACGTCTTAAAGTGGAAGATCTCTACTTGATTGGATATACACACAACGCAGCCAAACTTACTGTCGGCAAATTCGAGCAAGTGCTGTTTAACCTAATGCAAACAGCACTAAATTTAACCAAACATTTGCGCGCAGAAAATTTCCTGACAGTCAAGCCACAAAAATGGGGATGGTATTGTTAACAAACAAAAGAAAACTAATGGTAACTAGATTGCCATTGCTCTTTCAAACTCCACCACCTTTTTCAGAAGTGCAGTAGACAAACTTTGGTGTCTTCCACAGAAGGCAGGATGCAGGTATACACTGCATTAGTTAGACCAATGCTTTGCTACGGTACCGTAGTCCAGTGGCCCAGCAGCAGTTAAGGAATTTGCGCATATGCAAAGACTGATCTGTCTAACCATCGCTGGCACTATGCAATTTACACCAACCACAGTTTTTGAAATAATTCTTGGTCTTACTCCATGGGTTCCACATGTGGAGGAAATGGCTCTGAGGACGGCACTAAGGTTGCGGTTCAAGGGTCTGTGAATTGATAAGGGTTGAGGGGGAAGGTACCATGACAAGAGGCTATGCGTACCCCACCACTATTGAGTAGACTGGTGGATTCGATGACTTCCGTTATAGTGTTCAGAAACGCTTCAAAGTACGGACCCTGAAGTAGTCAACCCAGCGGAGATTTCCACCTTCACAGATGGATTCAAAACAAATGAAAGCACCTTTTCAAGTGACCTTGACTTTAACGAAAGCGATACACTGGACCCGTTAAATACAGTTTACCAAGCGGAACTCATAGCAATCATGCATGGTGCAAATACTATTCTGCAACGTAGAATCCAGAGTAAAACCCCACGTTTTTAGCCTGACAGCAGAGCACCACTAATGGCCCTAATCAAGCATAAACTCCTCTCAGGACTGGTACTTTAGTGCTATCGGACTCTTGGACTTGCTACGCGTTCTAATGTCCTTAAGCCAGTCTGGATTAATATACATTCTGGAATACATGGCGAAACAAGACTTGACTCAAAAGTTTGTAGGTCCTGAACCGTTCGTTACCATATCACTCTCGGCAATGTTCACCATAATAAGGCAAACTGCCCACCGTCGCCATAAGAACAGGTCGGATTATACAACAGGCTACCGACAGGCAAATGTGTTTATCAAGTCTTCCTTGACAAAAATCGGAATATTCTGTGTTTGCCTGCCGAGACAGAAACTACAGTTATTTGTAAGTATTCTGTTTGAGCACTGCAAACTAAAAAAAAGGATCTGCACAAGGTGGGTCTGTCAGATGACTCTATTTGTCACGGTTGTAAGCCGGAGGATAAAACCGCAATGCACCGTCTGTGCACCATTTCGGCACTTGCCAGACTTAGAGGATTCATGCTTGGAGGCTGCTGGCCAGACCCCGGCAGAATCAGCGGCATTCTATAGTCCGACATCCTGGAGTTCACTTGTTGAGTCGAATGACTGAGCGAGGGAAGACCAAGTTAGTGCAAGGAAGGTACTACATTTGGTTCTCCAATGCTCCACCCAAAGGTACTACATTGGCCTGGAAACAAGTTCCTTTTACCTGGCTACTTATTAAATTTTGCCGAATCCTTGCTAACCCAAGCAAGGTGCTCTTCAACGTGCGTGACAACACACACGCGGGACTTCCATTCTACCTCTCATCCGAACGAGAACGTATTTTTATGAAAAATGCTCGCCTAACATTTTTCAAGTGAACCGTGTCGTGATTCGAAACCAAGATCGGGCATGCAAGGAAGGCAGCGCAACGGCCTCCTTTGTGACCTAAGTGCATGTTGTGGTAGCTTCTCTTTCTAACTTAGTACAGTGTAATACGAAAGCGCATTGACTCTTCTTTAATTAAAATTCGATGGTATTAAAATTTAAATTAATTCAACTTGCTAAGAGCAATGCAGGTATCTATTTAATTATATTTTAATTAGTTTATATTTAAATAATTTCTACTTTTGAACAGGATAACTTTTTATATTTTGAAAATATATTTGACCATTAATGACATTCTTCTAGAAACTACACCATTTTTGAATTGTAAAACTTTCCACAAAAACCGCTGGAAAAAGATAGATTTATGGACTCTGATACCATGAATTACAGTAGCTAAGAAGGTAATTAACTTCGATCAAATTAGTGAACTGCATTTTTAATTACGTTTGCTTCATAATGACCTTCTGCAATTTTTTCACAAAACTACCAAAATATATTAATATGACTTGGACAACTTTTGTTATATAATTGCAACAGGACTTATAAATTTCATGCTAAATTGGCGATTTCTATTTTGCAACTATATAAAAAAGTAGTTGATTGCAAAATGAATTTTTTCATCAAGCCTGACAGAACAATTAATACAATTTAGGGTGTCCAAATCCTCCACAAAATATCATAGGGATATGTTTACTTTTCTTGATAATCTCTTTGAACAACAATATATAAAAAACTGAATGGATGAAGTGCTAGAAAACAATTTTAGAATCTTTGAAATTTTTTGATAGAAGACGGCGAGTGCTCTCTTGTAATTGTACCTTATGTTCAAGCCAAGATGATGAGTATGTGTTCGGGGCCGGTTAAACTTGCGTGTGATTTTCCACGTTAAATCGTTTGAATTATAATGCTGCAAACGCATTTGTAGTTTTCTAGATTGATTCATGTAGTTATTGTTGAAATATTACATGGATACATACCTCTTAATACGTTCATCGAATGCTTTTAGTTCTGAAAAAAAAATTATATTTACAATAAATTAATTGAAAAGCATACAAATAAAGAATAATAAAGCAATAATTATCTAAAATATTGTACCGCCCATTAGTCTGTCTTTGATTAAAATAGTTACATAAGTATGTAAGCGATGCATTTGTACACAAAAGATGATTGATAAGTTCCGGTGGCATTTCATCTTTCAAATGGATTTGATTGGTAGGTACAGGCGTTTGCATTTAAGAGTTATTTAGATTACAATAGGTACATTCAAGATGTTATTGTATAATTTCTGGTACGTTTTAGAATAATCTAGGAGTTTTAAATATGTATATATATTGCCATCCTGGATATTAAAGTTTAGTTTCGATCGAAGTTTTGATTACAATATGTTTTAGTTTAAAGCATAGAAAAAGATATGATATATATTAGTGTTGAAATAAATTATTGTAGTCATAACATAAACTAGTAATTGGCGTTTGATAGTAGTTCAGAACACAGCATCGTAGTTTAAGAAGATATTACTTGTACATTAGCAATTAATCTGGAAATAAAGCGTTGAGAAAGATTTTAGCAAATTCTGTTATAACTACGAGTTGTTGAAAAGGCTTGTGTAATTAGTCTGAAAACAAAGAACTGTTGTTATTGCAAATACAGTTTTCGTTACACTGGTGTCAACTAGTACGATAAAAAAAACTTGAACGATTTCTATTTGCATGCCTGTAACTTGTAACCAAAAAAAGAAATGACAGCGGAATTCTATCTTGCTTGAAGGACTAAAAGTCGTATTCAAGAACACGAAGAAAAACAAGACCAAAACTCTGCGAATCTGAGAGTGAAGTTAGAATTAAATGCGAAGACACAATAACGAACTGCAGCAAACCTTTCAGAAAAACTGAACCGGACCGCAGCGAAATTAGAAGAAAGTAATACGAATTTTACGGAAGAATTACGGGAAACCGCCGCAAATCTCACAGCGCA